>CM052649.1:1912157-1935817 GCA_028533165.1 Leontopithecus rosalia
TGACATCCCAAAATATCCCCAGATACTGTTCAATGTCCCCTGCAGGAGCAAAATTACCCCCCACCCAAGTGGAGAACCATGGGTCTAAATGATCCTAACTGCCCGTTACTGTGTCTATAATCAAAATTATGCCTTTTTAACATAGAATTTTCATAAACGTGGGAAATCAAATAGAATTTTCTCTTCTAAACTGTCCTTTAAAAACCTTCTTCTACAAAAGAAAACACGGTCCCTACAACAGATGTCCAGCCCGAGGAAACCTGACCGTGGAGTTACAATTGGTCATGTCCCTGCCGAGTCCCCAAGAGCAGGTCCTTGAGGGTGGCTGGAGTGAGTGTGACCCCTGCCATCCGCCCTCCCCAACCCCAGGACACCACGTTCCGCCGTGTAGACGGAGAACACTTTCACAACAGCAGTTTGCCGACTGTCACAGGTACAAACTACCTGGATATTTAGATACGAGAGCATCTAACAGGGCACCATCAATCTTTTATGGTAAGAGAATACATAAATTATAAACAAATATGTCCTTTGGTCTCGTAGAACAGCATAACGATCAAAGAGACACAATGGAAATGCATTTGCTTCTGCAGTCGGCGTATTCCCCCAGCTCGGGGGCTGTGCTGACGGACAGCCCGGGAGCTGCCAGCTCTTGTTCCATCTGTCAGAGTATACTTACCTCCTGTTGTTTTAAGTAATCAATATGGGAGCTGAAATCACCTACTGCTACCTCCGCTACCTCCTATTTTGTCCACTCATAAATTATGGATCGCTGCACAACATCAAGTGTACAATTTCGATTGCATTTGCTAATCATTGATCAATAATTCAGGAGCCTCTCCTCCTTCAAGGGCCCCTGGCTTCCTGCGGCACAAGGCACCGGGCTGACAGCGAGCAGCAGAGGCGTCCCTTATCACAAAGAGCAGCCGCAGAAACAACTTGTTTAGACTTGTTTCTTCTCCTTCCCCTTCTTATTTTTCAGGAGGGTGACTTTGTACTTCTGCTCGGCGCCGTCCTCTGCTTGCTAGCTGTAATGACGGCAGTCTGGCTGCCGCAGAAGCCAGACGCAGCCCTGTTTCTCGGTTTGCGTAGACGGGGCACTTAGCCGGTGTATTTCTGTTTTGTTCTGCGGCTCGGTGTTGTGTTTGTCAGTGAATTGAGCCTGGGGGGCGGCGGGAGGAGGCGTCTCATCCCTGTTTGCCAGGCAGGATCCTACCTCTGGGCATGCAGCTGGGGCACAGACCCCTCATTGTGCCTCTGAGACTCACACACAGGCTCGCTGCACACAAGTTCGGAGGGAGATGCACTACCCTTCAGAAAACTCCTCGGCAGAACACACCTGAAACTCGGAGTTATTTTAAGGGCCAGCTCTGGTGGCTGTGTTGTGTTTTTAGGTCTGTTTTCTGTTTCAGTCCAGTTCTCCATGTTTGCGTTTGTGCTTTCAACGAGAAGGTGAAGTTAAAAATCACTATGCTTTCAGAAACCCTTTTGCGGTTTTACTAGAAAGCATCCCCTTCATCTGAACTCTTGGAGGACAGTGAGGTTGGACCCTCTCCTCTGGAACCTGCAGCTCCCAGGATGCCTCTTATTGACGGAGAAAGAGAGAGGGACAGAAAGCAGAGTGCAGAGAAGCGATCGGGTTTCCAGGAGCCATTCAGCGGTGAATTTCTGGGAAACCTTTTCCACAAAAGGCAGCCACAGAGGGCCCTGCTCGCTGGCACAGCCCACCCACCCCCTCTGAAGGAGCAAAAGGGCATGAAGGGGCCTTTGTCATCCCTCAGAGCCTCAGGCCTGCCTCCCCCTCCTCTGCAGCCAGC
Organism: Leontopithecus rosalia; assembly: GCA_028533165.1. Taxonomy (NCBI): domain Eukaryota; kingdom Metazoa; phylum Chordata; class Mammalia; order Primates; family Cebidae; genus Leontopithecus; species Leontopithecus rosalia. Next base: position 1,913,975 of record CM052649.1, read on the forward strand.
TGAGGGAAGCCGCCCTGCAGCCGGGCCTTCTATAGAAGCCACTGGCCTCACCCATTGTCACCACCCAGCAGGCGGGCTGTGGCCACAGGAGGCTCTGGATAACTTTAAAATTGTGAAAAAAGAACAGCAGGAAGGCCAGAGGGGGAGAGCAAAGGAAAAGGTTTAAGACAATCTTGTGGCAAGAAGCCCTCGGGGGTGATGGAGAGAAACGAAACTTTTTAAAGTGGAAAGAGAGAAAGAGGAAACAGGAAATGCTTTTAAAAAATTAAGTGAAAGCAAAGACAGTCAGAATAAGATTGGAAGAAAAGAAGGAAACGAGACCAGGAAAGAGCCCAGGCTTCCTCCCTCAGGCCTCTCACCTGCGTCTCCTCGTCCTCTGTCCCCTCCGCCTGATCCCGGACACAGCACCCACCCCTCTGGGTCCCCCGGGAGACCACACTGTCTGTTGACCAGCGCGCAGATGTAGCTGCTTTAGAGTTGAAAATAGAGAATAAAACACAACGTCATTTCCCAAAGGAAACCCTTGGCATTGCCCAAATGACCAGTGAAAGTTCCGCTCCTGCCCAGTCCACCCCAGGTCCAGTTCCCAAACTTTCCTGCCCACTCCATGAGGAGAAGCGGTGGAGATGGTGCTGGCAGGTGTGTTAACGTTTCTGAGGCCAGAGAGACCCTCCCTGGCTCACCCACCACCGGAGAACATGCGTCCGAATGGAGCGGACCCACCACACTCCTCCAAGGGCTCCTCAGCACGGCCCAGTCCCGTGGGTAATGCTGAGGAGTCTCCTTTGGGAAATGATGTTTTATTCCATATTTTCAACTCCCAACGTGTTACACATACATGCTAGTCAACCAGCAATGGTGGTCTCCCTTGGTTTGATGAGAGGAAGGAACTGATTTGACACCACCACACCCGGAGAAACTCACTCAGGGCGTTCCCCTTCTCACTTCCCGTGGCCTGCCAGCAGGAAAGGGTCCTCCAAGGTCCCCCTGGGTACTTGTGTTTGGATTCTGTTCCGTGGACTGGTTCAAGCCTCTCAGAAGGAACTGCTCAGAAATACACACACACTTATCTGCTGGAGCCATCCCCCAGGAGCAGAAGCTCGGGGCCCTTCACCCTGAACTCAGTGTCTACACCCAGGGAACTAATCTGCTAACAATGGTGGGGACAGCTCTTCTTAACCTAGAAACTCAAAGTCCCTTCTGCTGTCAGACTGGGAGCCTCTCTACATCAAACAAGAAGCAACCCAGTAAACATTGCCACCATGTTGCCTCTGGTTTATCCTATGAGAGTCCTCCAAGACACTCGGGAGTTATGTCTTATAACAAGTCCTATAAATCACATGCATTGTGAACACTTTTATTTTCCCCAAATCGTCCATCTATTCGTCCATTCATCCATCGATCTTTCTATCATCTATCTATCCATCAGTTTATCCATTTATCCTTCCATCCATCCATCCATCCATCCATCCATCCATCCATCCATGTATCCACCCATTCATCCATCCATGTGCCCATTGAATCTACCTACCTATTCATTTATTCATCTATCCATTCATCTGTCCATCCATCCTTCTATCTATCTATCTATCTATCTATCTATCTATCTATCATCTATCTTCCATCTATCTATGTATTCATTTATTCATCCATCCTTTCATCTGTCCATCCATCCTCCTATCATCCATCTATCTGTCTATTCATTTATCCTACTGCCCATTCATCCATCCATCTATCCACCCATTCAACTATCTATCTATCTATCTATCTATCTATCTATCTTTTTATCTGTCCATCCATCTTTCCATCCAGTTATCTATCTATCATAGATATTTCTCATTACCAAATGCCTTTTTTCTTTCAATATATAAATAATTCACAGTTTTCCAATAAACTAACTGTGGGGACACTGCTGTTACCCTGTGTCTTTTAAGTTCTCACTTCTTTTTTAGGGATGGGTTCAAATTGTCCCAGCCCACTCTGTGTCCTTTTTGAGGAGCGTGTGTCGGCTCTGCTGTGTGTGTCTGTGTGGTGTGTGTCTTCATGTGTGTGCAGGCTCTGCTGTGTGGGCCTGTGTGGTGTGTGTCTTTGTTCATGTGTGTACAGGCTCTGCTGTGCATGTCTGTGTGGTGTGTGCCTGTGTGCATGCTCATGTATGCGGGCTCTGCTGTGCAGGTCTGTGTGGTGTGTGCCTGTGTGCTTGTGTGTGCAGGCTCTGCTGTTCATGTCTGTGTGGTGTGTGTCTTTGTTCATGTGTGTGCGGACTCTGCTGTGAGTGTCTGTGTGGCGTGTGTCTTTGTTCATGTGTGTGCGGACACTGTTGTGCATGTCTGCGTGTTGTGTGCCTGTGTGCATGCTCATGTGTACGGGCTCTGCTGTGAAGGTCTGTGTGGTGTGTGTCTTTGTTCATGTGTGTGTGGACTCTGCTGTGTGTGTCTGTGTGGCCTGTATCTTTGTTCATGTGTGTGCGGACTCTGTTGTGTGTGTCTGTGTGGTGTGTGTCTTTGTTCATGTGTGTACCGGCTCTGCTGTGTGCGTCTGTGTGTCTTTGTTCATGTGTGTGCAGGCTCTGCTGTGTGCGTCTGTGTGGTGTGTGTCTTTGTTCATGTGTGTGCAGGCTCTGCTGTGTGCATCTGTGTGGCATGTGTCTTTGTTCATGTGTGTGCAGGCTCTGCTGTGTGCGTCTGTGTGGTGTGTGTCTTTGTTCCTGTGTGTGCAAGCTCTGCTTTGGGCATCTGTGTGGCGTGTGTCTTTGTTCCTGTGTGTGCGGGCTCTGCTGTGTGCGTCTGTGTGGCGTGTGTTTTTGTTCCTGTGTGTGCGGGCTCTGCTGTGGGCGTCTGTGTGGCGTGTGTCTTTGTTCATGTGTGTGCGGGCTGTGCTGTGTGCGTCTGTGTGGTGTGTGTCTTTGTTCATGTGTGTGCAGGCTCTGCTGTGGGCATCTGTGTGGCGTGTGTCTTTGTTCATGTGTGTGCGGGCTGTGCTGTGTGCATCTGTGTGGTGTGTGTCTTTGTTCCTGTGTGTGCAGGCTCTGCTGTGGGCATCTGTGTGGCGTGTGTCTTTGTTCATGTGCGTGCAGGCTCTGCTGTGTGCGTCTGTGTGGCCTGTGTCTTTGTTCATGTGTGTGCAGGCTCTGCTGTGTGCGTCTGTGTGGTGTGTGTCTTTGTTCATGTGTGTGCAGGCTCTGCTGTGTGCGTCTGTGTGGCGTGTGTCTTTGTTCATGTGTGTGCAGGCTCTGCTGTGTGCGTCTGTGTGGTGTGTGTCTTTGTTTCTGAGTGTGCAGGCTCTGCTGTGGGCATCTGTGTGGCATGTGTCTTTGTTCATGTGTGTGCAGGCTCTGCTGTGTGTGTCTGTGTGGCGTGTGTCTTTGTTCATGTGTGTGCAGGCTCTGCTGTGCATGTCTGTGAGGTGGAGCGGCACCTTGTGATGGGCCAAGAGCAAAAACGCCCCCAGCCTCCAAGCCCCGGATGTGTCCCTCTTCCAGCCAAACTCACCCAAGATGTTTTCCTACAGTCTGCATCAGCTCGGCCTGTGCAACACCAGGACCTGGAAACCGTGGTGGCTGGGGTCTGCGGAGGCCTGAGAAAGGTTTTTGTAAGCTCATGGAGTGGAACTGAATGGGTTTTTTCAGCCCAATTTAAAATGATGGGTTTCAGCTCCCTCTGGCCCAAGCCCTCCCTGTTCCACCGTGGACTTTATGACAGCAAGAAAGAAGTGTGTGCCGTGCAAACCAGCCTTGCAGATGTTTTCTCAGAGGAGTAAAAGAATTACAGGGTAACTTCCATCTCGCTTTTCCTTCAAACACCAGCACAAGTAATACTGGAAGAGAGGAAGGGGTTGTTTCCATGTAACCCCCACACTCACTCTGAAATGTCTACACAAACAGAATTACAGAGCATCATCCACTGCCCTCCAAGAAGGCTCAGGGCTGAGTGGTACCCATGTGCTCTGGGCTGACGTTAGTGGGGACCAGAAACAATCTTGGGGTGCTCTCAGTTTGGCTGGGGAGGAGCCACTGAAGAAAGACCAGCAACCCCACCAGGGGTGTCCGGGCCCAGCTACAGGGGGAGTCACTGCAGGGTCACAGGGTGAGAAGCCCCGCTGTGCCAGGGCTGGCACAGAGGCTGTGGAGGTGGTCTTGCAGGAGGGGTGAGGATGGCCCGTGTCGCTCCCTCCAGGACAGGGAGCTGAGGTGTCCAGAGGCCTGCTCTCCCCATGGAACAGGGAGCTCCCGAGAGCTCAGTATGCCTGCCACTGTCCCTTCACCCCAACCTCAGTGGCAGTTCCGGAAACAAGTCACACAGCTGAGCAGCATGCTGCTGTCTATGAAGAAATGTGAAGCTTCTCCACACAGCCCCTTCTGTATACTTCAAACACTTGATTGACTGAAAACTTCTTGGGCTTGGGATTCACTGTAGATCCTGGGACGAGGCAAGTCAAGTTCAGATTCTTTATAGTTACAAGCCTGTCTTCACATACCCATTTTTTTATGTCAAGGGGCAAGGGCTGGAGTGCACTTTCTAATCTGAAAAGTGCACAGTGATCGATGGTGCTGCCCTGGTGATTCCTTTCCATCCTGCCCCTGGGTACCCCCTTCAGTCACTCCACAGGCCAGACCTGCACCGCCCCAGGTCGTACCCACACAGGCTGCTGGGCGTTCCAAATGTGGCCGGCATGACAGAGGACCTGAACCTGAAACGTCAATCTTAATTAACTTATGTCAAGATTTTATGTCTGAAGCTGAGTCAACTGTTTTCCCATTAAACACAATTTGATTTATTTTTTCTTTTTTGCCAAGAAGGCATTTCACTTAAGCTATTAAAGATGTGGCGCCTGATATGAGATGCAATATAAATATTACATGGTCACAGATTTTTGTCCAATTAAAAATGCAAAATATCTTAATAATTACGTTAATTACACATGGAAGTAATATTTTGTCTATACTGAGAAATTTTCTTTTAAAATTTTATCTTCTTCTTTTTTTTTTTTTTTTTTTTTGAGACGGAGTTTCTCTCTTGTTACCCAGGCTGGAGTGCAATGGCGTGATCTCGGCTCACTGCAACCTCCACCTCCTGGGTCCAGGCAATTCTCCTGCCGCAGCCTCCTGAGTAGCTGGGATTACAGGCACGCACCACCGTGCCAGCTAATTTTTTGTATTTTTAGTAGAGACGGGGTTTCACCATGTTGACCAGGATGGTCTCAATCTCTTGACCTCATGATCCACCCGCCTCGGCCTCCCAAACTGCTGGGATTACAGGCTTGAGCCACCGCGCCCGGCCTGTCTGCTTCTTTTTACTACTCAAAAATGACTCCTGGACAACTGTAAATCACCTCGGTGGCCCCCACTTTACCTCCACTGGAGGACGCAGATCCTGAGGGGAGGAGGTCTGAGGGTAAACACACACAGACAAGGGAGGATGTCAGCGGGACACGACCACAGCTCCTCCGCCTCCGACCGTCTCCTGGAGCAGTGGGACCTTCTCATGCTTGCTCTGACTTCCTTCTGAGGTGGCCACTTACAAACTGGCAGAGGGCGACAGCTCCTGGAGGCGGCTCGGCCCGAGCAGCAGAACGTCCAAGGAAACCCTGTGACGTGAGTTCTTGGTTCAGTCCTGGGGGGCAAACAGGTACAGCTGGATTTTCCGAAAGGACTTGAAGTGGGTTGCGGAATTAACTTACCCCAAATACTTTCAATATTTAATTACCTGCTAAGAGGGTTAAATTGTGGAAATTGATATATGCAGTGTATCAGAAAATCCAACAACAGACCTAAAGCTCATTCAAAGTTTGCTGATCATGTCAGGTGCCTGCCATTTGGAGGATTCCAAAGAGAAGGTGTTCAATACAGGGTATCACTTGTTCATTATTCTACCATAAAATAAGGATTGGAAATAAGAGTTCCTGCATATCCACACGCTCCTGGACAATGACTTGTTTTTATAAACATTTTTGAATAGCTGCAGTCGGGGATCCCTGGGTGTCTCTGAAGACCTCTCCAGATTCCATCCCAGGGGCAAAGAGCCTGAAGTCTGCCCTGCATCTGTCAAAACAGCTCCAGTGTCCAGGCACATACATCAAAAGTTGATCAAAGGATGGGATATTTAGTAGGCCTAGTTAGTCCATACATAGTTCTGGGTTTTGTTGGGGATTTTTGTTTGCTTCTTCGTTCTGAGACAGGATCTTGCTGGGTCACTGGGGCTGGAGTGCGATGGCCCACAGCCTCCTGGGCTCAAGCAATCCTCCTACCTCAGCCTCCGGAGTAGGAGGGGCTGTGACTAGAGGTGCAGGCCACCGCCCCATGCTAATTTACTTTTTAAAATTTTGTAGAGATGGGGTTTTACCATGTTGCAGAGGCTGGTCTCAAACTCCTGGGCTCAAATGATCCTGCTGCCTCAGCCTCCCAAAGCGCTGGGATTATAGGCACAAGCCATCGTGATTGTTAATAACATTTACTGAGATATAATTCAAATATAACATCCCCCCTTTTGAAGTGTACAATCAAGTGTTTATAGTCTGTTGATAGCATTGTGTGACCCTCCCTATTGTGTAATTGTAGAACATTTTTCTGTCACCACAAAGAAGCTCTGCAGACCATCCTCCCTGCCTTTCTGCCTCTGGCAGCCACTCATCTGCTTTCTAACTCTGGTCCCTCTTTCTCTTATAAGGACACTAATCCTATTAGGAGGGGCCCCACCGAGGTGAGCTCATCTCTCTTTAATTACATCTTAAAGGCCTTCCTTCCTCACACCATCACATTAAGGGTTAAGGCTTTGACATGTGGATGGGGAGGCACAAACATTCAGTTCCTAACAGGCAGATTCAAATAACTCTGATAAAATGGAGTTGAAAAGGACACAGTCTCTCGGCCAATCCACAGGCTGTGCTTTTAGTAAACATCAAGTTGTGAAGATTGCTTTGATTGAGCCAGAGCATTACATAGTCAGGGTCTGCGGCTGTATTTAAGTCGAGGAGAGAAAGGAAACTTAACAGTTTAGGTGACAGTCGTGTTGTTGAGTAAAGGCAGCATTCATGGAGGATGGCCACGAGATGAGGAGGAAAGTGGGCAGAATACGAAAAAGAAGGCGGGGCCTGTCTCCCAACACAAGACCCATGTGATGCTCAGGGTTCCACAGGCCGCTTGCAGACCTGTCTTGGAGGCCACGCCCAGCCCAGGTGGTTTTAAAATGTGCTTGGCTTCACTTCTGCTGCCGGGACTGGCAAAGTCAATGGCTCTAACAACAGCAGTCGTGACAGCAGGTAATAATACACTCTCGGCGTGTGAGCCAAGCATGGAGCTGCTTCAGCAACGGCCCATCGTGATGGTGTGAACACAACATTTAAACATACACCAGCATGAACTGCCGTGAAAACGCAGCAGTGTTCGTCACAAAAAGGAGGGAGGTCGTCACTGCCCCCCAAGTAGGAGAATAAACTGAAGCTGGCTGATCACAGGGCCTGTCGGTGAGGAAGGCGAGCAATGGAAACCCTCTGTTTTGCTGGTGGGAATGCAAAGGGCGCAGCCGCCTTGAAAAAGAGGCTGGCAGCATGTTATGAAAGTCACCGTCACCAGCACCCTGCAATTCCGCTCCTAGGATCTACGCAAGAGAAATGAGGGCACACACCTACACAGACACTCGTATGTGAATGCTCCTACCTGCAGGGTCCGCAGCGGCCCCGCCTGGGAGGGACCCAGGGTCCATGTGCTGTGGGTGAAGGAGCCCGTCATGCTGTGTCCACCATATACAGTGTCTCTCACAGGAGACAGGTGAGCTGCACCACACGATGGCAAGCACGCATTTCAGAAGAGTGCTGTAAGTGAAAAACACCAGGCAGAAAAAACTCATACTAAATAATTTTATTTTATAAAAATCTAGAGGCTGGGCACAGTGGCTCACACCTGTAATCCCAACACTTTGGGAGGCTAAGGTGGGTGGATCACCTGAGGTCAGGAGTTCAAGACAGCCTGACTAACATAGTAGAACACTGTCTCTACTAAAAATACAAAAAAAATTAGCTGGGCATAGTGACAGGCACCTGTAATCCCAGCTACCCAGGAGGCTGAGGCAGGAGAATTTCTTGAACCCAGGAGGCGGAAGTTGCAGTGAGCCAGGGTCCTCCCATTGCACTCCAGCCTGGACGACAGAGTAAGACTCTGTCTCAAAGAAAGAAAAAACCTAGAAATAGCAAAATATGCTGACAGATGCAGATGAGTGACCACCAGGGGCCAGGCTTGTGGAGAGGGGCAAATGCAAACAGGCCGGAGGCGGTGTTTTACGATGACATGCAGCTGCCAACGTGCACCCAACTGTACGTGTAAAAGGAGCAGATTTCACTCAATATCAACTGGTGTCTCAATAAAGACAACACAATGAGCAGATTTCACTCAATATCAACTGGTGTCTCAATAAAGACAACACAACTGAGAAAAAGTTTTCAGAGGTAAAGTAGTGTGTTGTCTCCTGACTGAAATGCTACATGCTGGTTCGTTTGATTAGAAAGTTTCTCAGAGTTCCGGTGTCCATCCCCTGAGGGGCCCGGTGACTTCTGCAGCAAATCCTTAAGGTGGGGAGTGTTTCAGGACACCGAGATTACCCATCTGTGGCGGGCACTTGCCGCAGGCCCCGGGCAGCTGGTCTGACCAGACCTGAACCAATTGCAACTTTCTCTAGGAATTTACAGTGGAGATTTGAGAATCAGAGAGGGTGTCCGTTCCCACGTGCCTGAAACTGAGATGAGAACATGGAGAAGAGCAGGCTGGAAAACATAGAAAGGCAAGGCTCCCAGCAACCCAAAGTCTCTTCTGTAGCCAGCCGACCTTCACAAGGAAGCCATGCCATCCCCTGGCTGACCCTGCCCAGGTGGGACCCCGGAGCCCAGGAAGGACAGACACAAATGCCCCCTGCCCTGGTGTTCTTGTGGGCCACAGAGGCTGAGCCAAGCTAGGAGACTGTTTCTGACCTGTCCCCATCCTGTCCAGGGACCTGCTGCCTCTCTGCATGGCCACGGGGCACTGCCTTTGCTTTGTAAGCGAGGTCAAACACTGTGACATCAGAGATGAAAACAAGGGACAAAGTCAGGACCTCTAAACGGCATTCACAAGGTTCTTGCTATTCAAAGTCTTCATTATTTTATATCCTTGTGCTTATTCAAGTGCAGCCGAGCAATGCATTTTCCCAGAAGTATAAGCATCCCCTGGAGCCTGCACGGGGCACGCGTGCATCCCCTGGCCCTTCCTCCACATTCCATACAAGCCTTTCTCTTCCTCAGCTCCTCAGGAGTCCCTCAAACCTCTTTCTCACCACAGTTTCTGCCCTGAGGCTTCTTTTTTATTAACTTTTTCTATTTCCATAGATTATTGGGAAACAGGTGATGTTTGATTACTTGAGTTCTTTGGTGATAATGTGTGAGATTTTGGTGCATCCATCACCCTAGCAGTATACGCTGCATGCAGATTATAGTCTTCTGTCCCTCATCCTCTTCCTGCCCCTCCTGCTGAGTCCCCAAAGTCCAATGTACTATTCTTATGCCTTTGCATCCTCATGGCCTAGCTCCCCGTTACAAGTGAGGACCCAGGACGGTTGGTTTTCCATTCCTGAGTTACTTCACTCAGAATCATGGTCTCCAGTCTCATCCCACCTTATATAAAAACCAACTAAAGATGCGCTGAGCTTTCTGAAACTTGCTGTCACACTGCCCGTCTCTGCTCAGCTCCCAGACAGTGGGCCTGACCAAGTCTCCCAGCTCTGGGACATGGGCTGAGTCCCTTTCCTGGGTCCCGTCCACAGCCTCTAACCTGGTGCTTCCTTTCACTATTTCCTGTCTTGGTTTGTCATTTTATTCAGTTTCTCGTATGCCCAGTAAGTTCACAGAGGTAGGAAATTTCTCTTCCACACCTAGCCGACGCCATGCACAATTACGTGCTTAGTAAATGTCTTTTGATGGTAATAACGGGCACGCAGATGATAACGGTGCTGAACTCCCTCCTGGGAGAAGTTCGCACAGTTTGAGAACTGGCTCACTGGAGCTGACTTAGGAAATGGAAAACCGGTCGCTGTAGATCTTGGGTGAACCACACGGTTAGTGGCTTAATGAAGGGTGGGAGAGGGGATGCCATGCTGCGTTTCTGTGCTGAGCATTCACCTCTGGCTCAGAAGAGTTTAATTCTGCCCAGACCATTTTGATTCCACATGCTCCTACTTGTGAATTCAGAATAATGTAGTTCATTTGTGAAACAAATTAGTATAGAAACACAATGTTGAAAATGGTAGGTGAGCTTCCTAGATTCACATTAAGTTGGTGACAATAAAAAGCTTAATTTCATCAGTTTCCAACTTGTTATTTTTCATTAAACATCTATTTCTGGTTATGGCGTCACACGGCCTGTCCTTGTCACCATGCTCTGGGTGTAACATTCTCTGCAGAGAGCATATTCCCTCCACAGGGACATCGCAGATGGGATTCATGGACGGGGTGGAGGATGGGATTCATGAACGGGGTGGAGGATGGACCAGCCATGACTGCAGAGGCCCGTGGGAAGCTCTGCAGGGCAGCAATTCGTTTCCGGGAGTGCTGGCAGCAGGGGCCACTCCATGGGCAGGAATCAAGCCAGCTGGGAGCCAGGGGGCTGCTTAAGAGGGGAGGGGCAGGCTGGAAAAGGTGGCTCGTGCCTATAATCCCAACACTTTGGAAGGCAAGGCAACAGGATCAGTTGAACCCAGGAGTTTGAAACCAGCCTGGGCAACATAGGGAGACCTCCATCTCTACAAATGAAATAAAAAACTAGCCGGGTGTGGCAGCATGCACCTGTCATCTGGATACTTGGGAGATTTAGCTGGGAAGACTGCTTAAGCCCAGGAGGTCAAGGCTGCAATGAGCCGCATTCCCACGATTGCACTCCAGCCTCTCAAACAAACAAACAAACAACAACAAAAACAAATGAAACGTCTCAGAGCAGGAGTGAGGGCCGGGTACAGATGGCCCCTTAGCCTGCCGCCCCGTGGCACAGTCCGAGTGTGCAGGGGTGAAAGCTGGGCGAGGGCTCCCTTGCCTGTCACTCCCTTGCCCAGTGCTTGACGCACAGGTGCTATGCTGTTCCCCTGCTCAGGGCCGGGAGAGACAGCCCCACTCTGAATGAGGCTCCCACGGCCCCAGCGCTCTTGGGATTCCTTCCCAGGGGAGGAACCCACGCTCCAGGCTGAAGCAGACAAAAATCCCTAACTCCACTGCTGGACATGAGGGGCACGCAGGGATGAAGGCACAGAGCCACAGTTTTCAACACTGTCCAGCTGCCCAGGTGACACGGCTGACCTTCCCAACCTGTGGTTGCCTTATCTATAGGACAAAGGCAGAGAGTCATTCCCACACGCGGTGGCCATGAAGAACTCATGGTGTGCCCTAGCACAGCAATGGTACAGATGGGCACAAAGGTTAGTTTCCCATTTACTTTCAAGCAATGCTTCGCCCACTGTCATTCCACAGGGAGAAGAGCCTTTGTAAGACCTGTGTCTTCAATTGGGACTAAGCCATGCTTCAGGATGGACATCATTATATGTGGCCACTATTTATCATGCCTTATTCTGTTGTGCCATCGGGTCAGGGGCTGTATAGGGCCACCAATTTCCATTGAACAAAAAAGAGGGGGGACTTCCCAGAGAGGTGCCCCAGTTCTACAACACGTCGAGATCAGCTTTCTCCGTTTCTCTTCAATACGATTTCACAGAGAGCTTGTTCCAAAGTTGTATTAGTCCATTTTCACATGGCTGTAAAGAGCTACCTGAGACAGGGTGATTTATATAGAAAAGAGGCTTGATGGCTTCAGGAAACTTACAGTCGTGGCGGAAGGCAGAGAGGATGCAGGCGCGTCCCACCGTGGCAGAGCAGGAGAGACAGCACAGACCCTTTCAACCATCACATCTCGTGAGAACTCACTCTCAAGAGAACAACATGGGGGAGCTGCCCCCGTGGTCCAGTCACCTCCCACCAGGCCCCACCCTCGACACATGGGAGTCACAATTCAAGATGAGACACAGGTGGAGACACGGAGCCAAACCGTATCAAAGGGTGTCTTCAGTTTCCTGGATCAACTTCAGAGTAAATAACTGAATTGGACCCCCCAAAACAACGTGCTGGAGCTCTGCTATGAAGTGGCAAAGACGAATCAAAATGTCAGTGTCTAATTAAAACCCATAAAGAAAAATTAAATTCCTTTAATGATGCCATTTATTGTCATGGATACTACGGGTGGAAAGCACAGATGAAAATGCATTAAGGAAATTTTGCACATAGTGAGAAACAGACGTTGGGAATCATAACTTGTGGTGTATTTATTCTACGACTGAATTATAATTGTGTCATTTTATGCTGAATATATGCATCGGGGATGTAATATAGGGAATGAATGGTTCCGAATTTGTTCTTTGAATTACATTTGTAGATCATTTTTTCTTTCAATTCTGAAACAGCAATATAGGAGTTTTCAGAGCCATGCAACCAAAAAATACAACGTTTCGGTTTTAAAAATGGATACTGAAAAGGTGTATTCTATATTTCACAACGTAAGGATTTTCAAAGATGAGTTTTTTTGGGTCTGGGGGATGGAATAAGAGAACATCAGCCAAGCCACGTTAGCACCGAGCTCTGGATTTAAGCATAAAATATAAAGTGTGCTTTAAATCTCCCAGCCTACCCAACTGGAAGAGCCTCACACGGTTTCGTTAGGAATTAAGTTAATTGGGTTTGCTGTAAGGTTGGTGTCCTTCCTGCTGGAAACTTTCCCAGGTCTTCCTCGGCGTTAGTGCCCACCAGCCTCCCCATCGCCCTGTTAGCCCAGACTTTAATTAGCTCTGGCGTCCTCTTCATAATGATAAATGCAGAGATGATGAATCGAAATGCAAATGAGGCCGAAGTGCCTCAGCCATCAGCGCCGAGTGTCATTAATACCTTCCCACTGTTCGATCCATCACTGTCGTCCCCGGATGCCGGCGTGCAGCGGGCACATGGCTGCCAGCCAGAACGCCTTCCAGAGCCCCGGCAGGCCAGGCTTCGTAGGCTTTTCCTCCCATATGCTTTTATTCCTCTTTTGCAGAATATTTGTTTGGCAACCAGAGCTCCAATATCTTTCCAGCTGAGATGATAAGTATTTTGGGTCAATAAGCAAATAGCTAATTTAGAGCAAAATAAATACCAATAAGTAACTTGTCTGAGCATCGAGACCCAAAAGAAAGTCCATGCAGTGAATATATCTGACCCATGTGAGAACTCAAAGAGCTACTTTCAAGCTGCATATGATGTCAATCTTCAAGAGAAAATTCTATCTATAGCCCCAGTGTAAATGATTTTTGTTTCCTTTTCCCCAAGGTCTTGGACCACCAAGCAACGTAATGGCCAATGAGACAGAATTGATTCTCCCTGAAACGGGTGTTTTTGTAAGAATGAGATGTGTCTCTTCTCTAGAGAGATGCCCTGCAAAATGCCTCAAAAACTCATGCCCTAACAGCTCTGGTCCTCTCCCCTGGCAGCTGGAAAACGTCACCTACTCTTGCGTGGGACCAGGCCCCGTCTGTCACTGTAAGGGGGTTAAGGTGTTGCTTTGTGGTCTTTTGTTTTAATGAACTGAAAGGTGCACTATTCAAAAAAATTTAACACGGGAAAAGCAACAGATAGATTTACCTGTGCCTCCGTTTCTGATGGCCCCCACTTCTCCAGCCCTTCTCACTTCAGGTCAGCCACACTCTTTTCTCTCTCCTCCACCACCCCCGACCGTCTGTGTGCTAACTTACGTGACATCCCCAAAAGGAGACCAGGGGCCTTCATGGACAACACCCTGGAGATGCTCCTGGTGCCAGTGATATCAGGCTCCATGTCATCTGAAATCTGCTTCCTTCTCAAGCCAAAAGGTGACTCGTTTTGATCCTGTTTTCCAAGATTTGAGACATCAACTCCTGGAGAGGTTTGCCTGAGCATATAAGCTCAAAACACGTAGAATAGTCCGTTTGTGGGTGAGCTAACAATTTCGCTCTGTCTTCAAGGAAAACTCTCAGTAGAGTGAGGCGGGAAAGTGGACCAACATTCTCTTGGGTTTCTCCCCAAATCTGCTCCTTCCACAGTGTTAGTTCCTTTCTCAGAAACAGGTGGCACCATCAAGATGGCCTTCATTACAGAAACCTGAGGCCCTGGCACACCTCCGTGCCCATGCGGCCTCTCCATCCTGTGTCCCTCCAAACACATCACTGCTTTGTCTCTGCGGGCTCTGCCTTCGTCCACCCTCAGTCTTCCCCCATAAGCAAGTGCTGCAGCTTCACCTGGACGCTGGCTTCTTTTCCTGATGTCCCATGTTCCTCGAAACTCATTTTCCAACAGCAAGCCAAGTGACCTTGGGAGATGACTTATGTCATTGGAAAATTCCCTTGCTAAAAATATTTCAGAGGTTTTCCTTCTCCCTGAGAAAATCTAAACTCCCAGTCTTGCCTTCAGAGCCCCTGCCACACGCGCAGGACTCCGTTGTGGACCTCTCGTGCCAGGCCCCTGCCCTCGCTCCTGCCCTGGGTTCTCCCTTTCTTCACCCACTCGAGTCCAGGCCCACCTGAGGACAGGTACATGCAGCACTCCTGAGCTACTAAGCTGGGAAAACCCTGCCTGGTAGTTTATGCGACATCACAGGGGACAAATCTCGTGCTGTGTATTAGCAAATGGGCGGTTCTAGCGTCTTAGCAGACATGACCTCAGCAGTTGCTTGATGCCTTCTGCCTCAGAGTCCTTATCTCTAACAGGAAATATTAGCTACCTCTTCGGAAGGCTGTAAGGACAATGAGAGAGTACGTGTGAAGGTGCCTGGACCTCGGCTCATAAACACGCTAAGTGTTTAATGGCTCTACCTCCTATTACCATGATGGTCTCTGCATAAACATCACTAGGTCCCAGGAGCTTTCCTAGAATCAGTGATAAATTGTGTTTTCCAAAGCTGATCGCACCAGTCTCTGCCATCCCACGTGCCCTTCAGCAGTAGGATCTTGCCCAGCTCCCAGCTCCCGTGGTGAAATGAGGCTGATTTTTGACCCCCGTTCTTCTGGGCGGGATCTGGGATTGCTCTGATGAACCACCTCAGCCTGTGACACTGAGGATCTGAAGGAGACTTTGGAGAATGCTGCGCTCCTCCTTCTTGCCCTTGGGAATGCTCCATGCTCGCTCTGGAACGCTTCCTCCGGGATGCCAGCCACTGTCTCCTGAGATGCTCAAGCAACAGAGTGGCCACACTGCAGGCTCTGGCTGACTTGTGAGCAGCCAGGCTATGACCAGGATCCACTGGCAGCTGTGCCACTGCATCATCTTGGGTATCCAGCATGGTTGAGGCTCAGGTGAGTCCAGCCCTGTTAACATCTGACGGCAACAGCGTCAGAAGCCCCAGCTGCCAGTTGCCCGGCTGAGCCCTGGCAACCCCGAGAGCTGAAGCTGAAGCGGAGTCCCAACCCACGCAGCTTTCTCTTCCACTCACAGAGCCTTGTGACTCTGACGAGGTCAGCTCTGCCCTGGTCATTGCCTCTTACCGCATTTCTCATTATTATTTCTCCCTCTCTGGACTGAAATTCCCCTGAGGACAGGGACTCGTTTTTGTTTTCCACGCTGGATGGAGCCCAGTGCCTGGCGGGATCCCAGGAAACATTTTCAGAATAAGTGACTGTGGATGAACGCTGCGCTCTCATCTTTGGTGACACGGCCTTGTCTCCTGGCCGGCAGGCTGGCTTCAGTGAGTGATGATAGCTGGAAACCCAGATCGCTGGCTCCAGGGACCTCACGGGCTGAGAGCCTCATCGATCACAAACACCCAGCTTTCCAAACCCAGCCACGGGCTGCACTCGGCCCAGCCAGGTTCAGGTCTGTCTATTCTTGAGATGAATTTGACAGTCACTTCCATTAATTTTAAGTGTTTATATTAGGAATAAATGCAACTTTGCAAAGGAAAATCTTTAGTGGCTAGGCAAAGATATTATATTTTAGTTACATTTTTAAAATTCCGGTATATTTATTCTGCTTATCATGTTAATAATTTATAGACGTGTCAGCCTAAAGAGACAATGAAGGTGAACTGTTTCCCTTTAAGCATTATCTCTAGCTGTAAGGGAGCTTTTAAAATCAGTGTTTTATTAAAATTAACATCTCAATATTACATTTCATAACCATACCTCCTTCTTTAATGAGATCATGAGAGATTATAAAACCACCTTTATTTAAGGGAAAGTAATTTCTTCATAAAAAAATAAGATAAATTGATTTCCATCTGACTGTAGGTGAAATATTGTAATGGGTATGATGCAAACAGAAGAATGGAAGGAGACAAATGTTTCCTTACCTTGGTACCTGCGAAGGTTTTGGCACCGTTTCCAGAGAGTGCTGGCCAACGTCAGTACCACCAGGAGCATGAGAAAATAAATTAGACATTTTAATTGTGAGATGGTAACGTGCTGATGGAAGAGCTGGGGCAAAGCCAAAGCAAATGTTCATGACAAGGCAATCATCTAAGCAACGTCGGAAACATTAGACTCGATGGGCCTCGGAAGAAAATAAAAAAGGTCAGGAAGCTCGGAAACTACAGATGACATAAACTGAATGAAGTTGACACTTGTTTATAGATAATACCCACCCCTTTAAGCAATAAATCAGAAGGATAATTGGTTAAAATTTTAGATAGCATGAATGTTTGATGTTTTAAGTAACTACAAGAAAATTGTGGCCGGGCGCGGTGGCTCACCCCTGTAATCCCAGCACTTTGGGAGGCCGAGGCGGGCGGATCACAAGGTCAACAGATCGAGACCATCCTGGTCAACAAGGTGAAACCCCGTCTCTACTAAGACACAAAAAATTAGCTGGGCATGGTGGTGCGTGCCTGTAATCCCAGCTACTTGGGAGGCTGAGGTGGGAGAATTGCCTGAACCCAGGAGGCGGAGGTTGTGGTGAGCCAAGATCGTGCCATTGCACTCCAGCCTGGGTAACAAGAGTGAAACTCTGTCTCAAAAAAAAAAAAAAAAAAAAAAAGAAAAAGAAAATTGTATCCCGAAGGACAGTAAAACAGTAAAGAAATTTCAAAGTAAGAAGTCCACAGTGCCCACTCGTTGGTGACCAACTGTGAGCATTTACACCGTCTTACACCATTTGACTTAGGAAGCATGGCCATGGATGAGCAGTCTTGGATGAAAGAATTTTACTTGTCAGATTTCCCAAACAATAGGCCTATTCTCAATACAATTAGCAAGTTGGCAGAGGGGAGAGCCGGATGGAAGCTGCTGATGCCGAGAG
Organism: Leontopithecus rosalia; assembly: GCA_028533165.1. Classification (NCBI taxonomy): domain Eukaryota; kingdom Metazoa; phylum Chordata; class Mammalia; order Primates; family Cebidae; genus Leontopithecus; species Leontopithecus rosalia. The sequence continues at coordinate 1,931,264 of CM052649.1, forward strand.
AATTGATTAGCCCTTGATCTCCACCTTCCTGAGACACAACCACAGGCATTCAGATGTGACTGCACAGGGTAGCCTGCAGCTGAGCTGATCTTCTGCCCTGCTTTGCTGCTTCCCTGGGGGTGCTGCATGCTTGACCATCTCCTCAACCCGAAGTCTGACACGGGACAGCACCGTGATTGCGGAGGATACCACATAGAGAGCTCAGATGGCTTTGTGAACTCTCACTTGGGCTAACTAGCTTTTAATCTGCTTTATTGGGGTATAATTAACATACAAAAATGTTACACATTTGACGCTTACAGTATGATGACTTTTAATAGACATGCCCATCTGAGTAACTACTTTAAGCAAGATGTTGCCCATTTCTTAAGCCCCAGAAAGCTCCCAGGTCTCTGCCCCGCCAAAGACGCCTCTTCAGGTCAGCGCTGATCGGATTTCCAGTAGTGCAGATTGATTTTGCATGTTCTAGAATTTCATATAAATGGGACTGCATTGTATTTTCTTCCTGCGCCTGGACTCTTTTGCTCAGCATAAAGCCTGTGAGGTTCATCTCTGCTGTGTGTGCTAGTAATTCACTGTTTTATAAATTACTATTGTTTTATTGAAGAATTACATTGTTGTATTCCATCTTTATTTTATTTTATTACAATGACATTGTTTTATGAATCACAAATTGCTGAACATCGTTCTGTTGCACCGATGCCCTGAAATCTATTCACCCATCTACTGACAAACAAGAGTGTCGTTTTCATTTTGCAGCTATTATGGATAGAGCTGCTTTGAACATATTTTTACAAGTTATTTTTGATGGCCATAACTTTTTGTTTCTTCTAGGTAAACATTTAGAAGCAGGTCATACAGTAAGTGTAAAGTAGATGTACGCTTGACTTCGTAATTGTTGTGCGAAATGGTTATAACGTTTTCCTCTCTTACCAGCAGGTATCACACTTCCATTAGCTCTGTCCACTTCCACATTTTGCACTAATCTTTTAAACTTTGGCGGCATTTGGGATCCTTGTGAATTTACTGTGAATATATGTGACGACTTTATGCTGAGCATATTTCCTGGCTTCTTGGTCACTTACACGTTTTCTTTTGCGAAATGACTTGAAATAGCTCACCCATTTTTATTAAGATGTTTATCTTGTTACAAAATTTTTTATTATTGTTTATTTGTATATATTTATGTACATATATGTAGATACATGCATATTACACAAATGTATGCATTATATCAATATGTATGTATATGCCTACAGGCTGTATTGTACAAATATATGTGTGTATAGACATATAAATAAATATGTGGAAATTCTGGGCACAAGTCTTTCTTCATACACATGTGTTGTCACTGTTTCTCCCAACCTGTATGTACGATTTCTCCCATTTCTTATCTCCTTAACATCATTTTTTTTGAGACAGGGCTTTGCTTCATCACTGAGTTTGGAGTGAGGTGGAGCCATTACAGCTCGCTCCACCTGGGCTCAAGCAGTTCTCCCTCCTTCCTCCGCAGCCCCCCAGGTAGCTGGGACCACAGGTGTGCATCACCACGCCTGGCTGTCCTTTGAAGATCTTAACATTTTAAAGTCGGAGACATCCAGTTTATTACTTTGCTATATATCTATAGCAAATCAATCTATAACCAAATCAATTTTCCCACGTTAATTTTTGCATGCTATATCTATGTCACCCTTTTACTTTCAGTGATTGTCTTTATATTTAAAACATATCACCGCAGACAGAATTTAGTCAGATCTGGCTTTTCCAATCAGTGTAAAATCTGTCTTATACTTATTCATAATGAGTCCATTTGATTTTACTGGACTTTATATGATTATGTTAAATTCACCATTTGGGTCTTGAGTCATCATTTGATCCTTTGCTCTTTCGTTCTGCTATTCTATTGCCATTTTGCTGGGACTAGTAAAACAGTATTCCTTTTGATTTCACCGTTTAGCTTTAAAGCTGCAGTTATCCATTATTATTATTAGCAATAATTTAAGGCCAATAATAAGCATCCTCAACTTCTTACATATAAGCTGTAACTTATTATATATAAATCACGTATCCCATGTATATATTCTGCAGAGACAAAATCCCCATCATGCACTGCTATTGTTTTTCACTCTGGCAAAAGTCGGTGGCATTTTAAATAGATTATGAAAGAAAGAAAACAAATTATTTTATATTTATCTCTTTGGATTCCACTTTCAATATATCATTTCCTGTACATTCAAGTCTCCATTGTATATAATTTCCCTTCAGCCTCAAGAACATCTTTCATATTTCTTATAGTGTAACAAGTATCCCCAGATGTTTAAATCTTAAAATGTCTTTATTTCACTCTTATTTTTATTTCTGAATATGGGCTTTCTTTTCCTCTCACTTTTAGCACTGTAAAGATGGTCTTCCATTGTCAGCTGGTCTCCATTGTTTCTGAAGAGAAATTGGTGATATTCTTATCCTTGTTCTCTGTACCTTTTCAGCTGTTGTGTTTTATTTTTTCTTGACTGCCTTCAAGACTGTCATTTTATCTTTGTTTTGGGCTGTTTGGCTGTGATGTATCTTCATGTTCTATTCCTCTCTCTCTCTCTGCATCTCTCTTTCTCCCACAACCCTGCTACACACACGCAAACACAGGACTCACTGATATTCTTGGATCTGTTAGTAAGTGTCTTATAAATGAAAATCAAATTCAGGAAGGTTTAGTAATTTTTTCTCAAATATATTTTTTCCTACCCCAAACTCGCTTTCTGTCCCTTCTGGCATTCCGATTCACTGACTGTGAGGCCACGTAATAATTTCATGCAAATCCTGAGGCTCAGTTTAATTTTCTCCAATCATTTTCTGTCTCATTTTAAGATTGGACAGTTTCTACTTTTCTGCCTTCAAGTAAAACGTTTTCTCCCTTATCATCTACAGTCTACTAAGAGCATCCACTGGATTTTATTTGTTATTTTTTCACCTCTAAAAATATTCTTTTGATTTTTTATGTTGTTTATTCCTAACTGAGGTCCCTTCGTGACTTAATCACAATCATACTGCTCTTCACTCCATGAGAGTGTCGGGTATGCACGCACACATATCTATGTCTACAGCCCTCAATTCTGTGGTGACTAATGCCATTTTTCTTTTTCTTCATACCTTGATCATTTTTAAGGAATAATGAAGTCAGAATGCATAGTATGTTTTAGAAATGTTGGCCTTCATTTTCTTTCCCTGAAAGATTATGATTCTTATTCTCACAGGCAGTAAATAGCTGGCTAATTTCATTTAACTTGGCAGACTTGGTTTCGCACTGTGTTACGGTAGATCTAGAACATTCCTTGCTCTGGTTGATGCTCCTGGCTGCTGAGCTCAGTCTTGGATGTGTCTGCTGGACGTCAGGCGTATAAGCAAGGTCTTAGGAGACCATCCCACTCTGGCAGGGCTGGAACTCCAAATGCAGCCTGGATCTGCACTTAGCCATCACTGACCCATCTCCAGCATCTCCTGTCTCATCTCAGGTCTGTAGCAGCTGCTGTGCATCAAGCCTCAGAAGTTCTTGCCCCACACGTGTGAAGCCCAGCTTCTAGCCCTGAACTTACCAGGGGATCTCCTTGTGGAATTCTGAGATCCCTCACTGCAAAGGTCTCTTGTCTCACTGCCTCATCCCACAGTGTCACACTGGTCTTGGTGTCTTAAACTCTGACGTCTGCCTCCTCAATTCAGTGGGATCATCTTACTTTGCAAAAATCAGCACACTGTTCAGCTGTGGACTGTCCCACATGAGAGCTGGGTGGCCGTGGAGTTCACATCCTCATTTTACCTTCTGCTTCCTAGACACTGGCTGAACACCACTGTCTCCTCTCGTCTGTCCATTTTTACAGCTGTTCACAAGGGGAAGCCTGCTCTGGTATCAGTTACGCCACCAGGCATGTGAAATTCTGGCCTGAAAATTTTAGGGTGACAAATGAGCCTTTGGGGGTAAAGAGAAATAATTTGCGTGTTTCAGGAAGTAACAGATTTGTATTATCTCATCTAAAGCTGCAATAAGAGAAAATGAAGTAAAAATGTAACAATTAACTGCTTAATTTATTCAATGTAGATAACTAATTCAAGTAATTATGTTCTCAGAGTTAAACTGTTTGGCTTGAAATAATCGAGTTGACTCTTCTTGATCAAGTAACATGATATTTACTAGGTCTGCACTTTGCCTGGTATCAGGCAGACATGGTTTGAGATACCATCTTTGTATGAGGAAATAATTAGTCTCTGGTTATTTTCTCCATTCCTCTCATTAATTTATCAGCTCCACATTTATATACGCCATTAGGCAAATTATTTCTCTTGATTTAAGAATTTCTTCTTTGTTCACATGGAATCATAATCCAGATAGAACTTAATTTTTAATATTCACATTTTTTCAAGTTGTAACTTCAAATTTTCGTCCTTTGCTGTGTTCCATGCCTTCCAAATGATTCCCCGTGGAGAATGTGACAAACACAGTGACACTGATGGGGCGATTCCCATGGAGAACTGCATCTAGTTGTATGGAACCGATTCCCGTGGAGA
>CM052649.1:1935917-1968621 GCA_028533165.1 Leontopithecus rosalia
AGAACTGCATCTAGTTGTATGGAACCGATTCCCGTGGAGAACTGGTGTCCAGGGCTTTGGGTAGAACTGCATCTAGTTGTATGGAACCGAACACCAATACGCCAATGTGCCCATTCACCTTCTGTTCTCACTCTGCTTTTCAAATTGTGTTTGAAGGTTCAGTACAAACATATGAACATCGAAAACGACTTCTGCTTTTGTGCGGAAGTTTCAGAATGCTTGCCGCGACTGAAGTCTCTCCAAGTTTGCTTGCTCTGGTGTTAAAGAAGCATAGCTTCAACTGATATTCACCTGTTTGGTGACTCAGTCATACATCTCACATCTTGGCAACAAGGACTGTGCCAAAACACTATGCTTTTGGCCTTCTAGAAGCTTATAGAACAACAAGAGAGAAACACGAGATAGAAGAAAATAGGGGAAAACAGCACACGTTTGGGGCTAAAAGATGAGTGGTCTTATAGAGACACGTTGTATGTTTTGGACGGCGGGGTGGTGGTGAGCATCAGAGGAGAATAGGAATGGGGTCCTCCCTTTCTCCTCTTCCGAGGGCACGTAGGAGTACGGGGTGGGACAAGCATGGCCAAGGATCTCATGGTGGTGAGCGTGATCAGGCTCCCAGCTCCGCATGGAGGACTTGGGCTGGTATGCCCCATCTAGAGTGCAGCTGGTGCCCACCAGGAAGCAAAGTCACCATCACGTCACTGGGAGTGAGATGCCTGCATCGTGTCCAGAGTCACCTCCTGACCATTCACATTGTTCACAAAGAACTGGCCTCTGTGGCATTGGGCAACTCTCTGTCCCCCAGCTCTCTCTGTAACTCCACACTCTGGCATGGGCCACCAGATCATGAGCAGTACCACGGACATTGCAGAAGCTGTGCCCCGATGTCCCCATCCGCTGTCCTGGTGCCCCAGCCACGGGCTGTGGCCATGAGCCCAGCTTCTCCCGGAAGTCGTTGCCCTTGCTGGACCAAGCCCGGCCCCGGCCCCTCCTGGATGTGTCTTCCTCGTGCACCTCTTCCCTCACACCTGCCCCTTTGCTTATTCCTGCACACACTTCCTCCCCACACACACTTCTCTGAAAACAGTTCCCTCATGCCAGGTGGCGATCTTTTCTGGGTCTAGCTCTGAAAACACATAGGGCTGCTCCTCTCCTGGTGAATGGAGGCCGTGAGCTGGGCCAGTCCAGCATAGCATCTATCAGCCTTAGACAACCTGGAGCCAGGGATAACTGAGGATGAAAACACTCTGCTGATACACGCAAAACCTATCACCCGACGCTGACGCCACAGGGCTGGGTGTGGAGGTGAGTCAATGCCATCACCCTCCAGCTGCTGATTGGAGCTCTGTGGAGCTCCTCCAGCCAATACGCCACTCAGGCGAGCCACACCTGCAGCTTCTCATGTGCTGAGGCTCGCCCTCTGCCCTGCCTCCTGTGTTATCACCACAGCTGATCTTGTCTGGCTTTTAGGAACTAGGTTATTTGACTAAACTAAATCACAGAAACACACAACGCTGATTTCTGTTACCGCCAATAGCATTGTAAGTCAGAACAACAGAGTTCATGCTCTTATTTGCAGAGTGCTTTCCACGTTCCAGTCTCAGACAGGTGCTGAGACTCACCTCAATCCCCATGCTGCATATGGAGGAGGGGTGTGGGGGGGCCCAGGGAGTGAGCAACTCACTCAAGGTTCCATGCTGCATGAGTCAGGGACCAGAATGAAGAATGCTGAATAGCTGGAGAGACGACCACTTGAGGTCTTCACTCTCAAGCATGTATTAGCGCGGCCCCTACTGAGCCTTAAAGGTGAGATGGCAGCAGAGCCTCTCCGGTGTACTTCCCGTCACACCACGCGCAGCATCCAGAGTGCAGCGTGGCTCCAGTGAGGCGCCCCTGCCTGTCCCTGCCACCACCGCAGGCCGAGCAGACCAGCAGCCCTTGCCATGCTGGGCCTCCACATTGCCATCCACTCTGACCCACAACTCAGTCAACTACCAGAGAATCCATTTCTACCTGACAACTAAGGACAGCAGCACAGACGTGCCAAGGCCTGACATTCTTTGTTGAGGTCTTGGAACACAATGCTGTCTCTTTAGGGAAGCCATGGACATTTTCACTATATTGAAAACTGGTTCTAAACAATATAAGCATGTTTTTAGCATGACACAGACACTCAATTCCACACCAGCATTTACACAAACACGTGCAGGCTGCTTCGGGACTGTGCAGCAGGCTCTGCTGTGTCCAGCTCTGAAGCCACTGAAGCAGGTCACAGCAAGACGGCTCCGTGGAGCTGCCCAGGGCAGAAGCTGGGCCCAGGGTCCCCACTATGTCAGCGGTTGTTACCGCTCAGAGGCAGAATCACGGGGGATTTTCACTCTTTAAAAATGAAATGCAATGAGTACTTTAATTACTCATTGCAATGAGCATATAGTACTTTAATTATTGGAAAAACAGAAATCCTATTGCATTTTTGGAAAAAAAAAAACAAAAAGAAAATCAGTTGCTTAAGCTGAAACTGGTTTCCCCTGCAGTTTGCACTGAGCCAGAGAAATTCTAAATCGCATTCATGCAGGGCAAGCATCCCAAGAGTTATGAGAATCATGATGATAAAAAGGCGTGTATACGCACACTTCCAAAGTACATACTGCGTGTCTGTGCTTACATGTGAGTTTTCAGGGATGTCCAAACTTCTGGGTTAACTCTACTTAACACCAAAGAACGGGCGGCTTATTTAAAAGGGGGAAACGCAAATACTGCTTCATTTTTCCTTTTTCGAGTGGCGGACCTCTGCTGTTAGAAAGAGAGAACCGGCTCACCTAATAGGCCTTTTATTTGCTAATCAAACCTCTCATTAACAATTAATTGGATCAAAAGTTCATAGGCCATTATTGCTGAGTCAATTAGATGCGCAGGCCTCAGAGGCTGAAACGGAATGACCCGCTCGGGTGATAAATAATTTCCAGCAGCGACTCGCCTTACCGCAGGCAGTCAGTGTGGGGTCACCGTCCCGGCCTCCACGGCCAGTGCTGGCCGTCCTGATGACAGGAAAAGATGCTGCGTCTCTTATCGCACATGCTAATTTAAGCTCCGTAATCTAAACCGTGTGAAACACCATCTCGGGGCACACAGCAGATGCCGTCTCTACTAGAGCCCTACAAATGCCTGTGCGCTGCTCACGAGAAGAAAAGGAACTTGTCAGCCTTGAAGCGAGACAGCACGGGCTCCAGCTGTGCGCTGCCACGTGAAAGCCGGGTAAGGTGGGATCTTCTGACAGCCTCGCCAACATGGAGATGGAGGCACGTGTTCTAGATCATCGTTGGTTCACGTTTAACTCGTTTATTCGATTTCCACCCTCCCGTAAGGAAAAAACCTTACTCAGTGCGGGAGCCTGCCGTGTTACATTATCCCAGACTGTTATTCCACACCAAACTCATCAGATGCCCTCATGAGTCGTGTTTCGGTCATGTAGTTCCCTGGACAAAAATAAGATAGCATCTACAAGATTACAAGTTAATTGAAGCAGGAGAACGCTTTTTGCTATTAAAAGTCCTACAGGATAAATGTGAAACACAGCTGAGCGTTGTTTTCCAGCACTGGGATTACCTTACAGCTCCTTCCTGTTTCTTTGAGGGAACAGCAGCCTCCAGGAAGGTGGGAAGCAGGTTCTTTGAACTTTATATGCTTCAGGTCGGTCTATGGGGAGAGTTTTATTCCATGAAACTGTTGGAATGAAAGAAATTTGAATTGAATTCAAGCCAGTCTAGCACAATTCCTTATGAAACTGTGGGTCAGTCATCCCGATTCAAAATCCATTTTGTGTTTTGTTGTGAGACGCTACAGTGAGCTGTTCCTCATTGACACCCCCAGCCCTATGAGCCAGAACGTGGATGTGTCCGGGACTGTGAGGTCACCTGCTCTTTCCCCCCAGAGTCATGCCGGTTCTCTCCTCCTGTTTCAAACAGACTGGGGCATACTGGGCCTAGGTCAGGGGGGCTCTGAATGAGGCTAGGGGGAGGGCCTCTAATTCCTGGCTCTGGAGACAATGGCAGAGAGTTCGAAACCCACTCCCTGAAAGCCTGTAAGGGTCCCATCACTCTTTCCCATCAGGGAGATACCCACACCCTCCAGGGCCCACCTTACAGCCCCCTTCCCACGCCTCCAGCCCATAAGCCTTCTCCTTCTGACCCTGTCCCTTCCTGAAGGGCACCCCTCCCAACCTCCTTGCTTATATTAGTGTAGAGTGTGAGCGCCAGTCATTCATATTTGTTACCTGGAATTAAATTTCAGCAGAAGAGGAAGTCACCTCAGGTCCCACACGTGTGGCCTGATTAGATATCTCTGATTAAGAAATGTGGACTGCCAGTAATGCTGCCTGGGAAGACTCAGCTGGTCGAAACGTTGGCTCTAACTGACAGTCGTTGCAAAAGCGAAGACTGCATGTGCTCTGGCTGCTGTGGAGGCTCCAGGAACTTCAAGACCGAAGCCTCAGCTCCCTAAAGGCAGCGACGCTTACAGCTTCAGACTCTCAGGGAAGTGCGTGGGTCTCGAGCACTGGCCCAGCATCTACATGCCCCTCTGCAGCCACGTCCACCTACAAATGAGGGTTTCACGTGGCACAGCTGTGCTACAAGCTGCTTCTGCAAGCTGCAGAGCAAGCCTGAGTGTTTAGGGGCCTACAGGCCCAGGACGCCTTCCCTAGAAACTGAGAAGGTGTGGGCACAAGGAATTGAGTCATTTACAAAAGGCTTATTTTGCATGCAGGATGAGCACTAGTATGGGAAAACAGAATGGCAAACTGTCACACGAAAGAAAGAAGACAATTTGTGTCTCGGTGATGTATTTCTTGCTTCTAATGGCCATTGCCGTAGTGGGGGCGGTAGAGTCCCGAGAGGGAGAAGAAAGGAAAGGATTGCAGAACCGTGGGAGAGCTAAGCCTGCTCAGCATGGAGCAGAAGGGGGCGTGCACGAGAACGTGGCCCACTCTCCTAACACGTGTAGGTGCCACCACCGTGCATTTCCTCATTCCACAGGCACTGAAGATCAACCACTCCTACGTGTGAGTATGAAATGTTTTTGTTTCACAGGAATTAAAATCATCGAGAGTCATTATTTTAAGGTGAACACATCCATTTGGGCAGCTGTGCAGCTTTTTTCTTTTTTTGAGATGGAGTCTTGCTCTGTCGCCTGGGCTAGAGTGCAATAGTTGGATCTCAGCTCACTGCAGCCTCCTCTGCTTGCTGGGTTCGTGCAATTCTCGTGCCTCAGCCTCCTGACAAGCTGGGATTGAAGGTGCACACCACCACACGGGGATAACTTTTTTGTAATTTTAGTAGAGAAGATGTTTCACTATGTTGGTCAGACTGGTCTTGACCTAGTGATCTGCCCACGTCAGCTCCCAAAGTGCTGGGATCATAGGCCTGAGCCACTGCACCTGGCCCAGCAGCTAATTTTTAATCAACATCGGTACGGTTGTATTTAGAGCTATACACTCGCGGAAGAGGGCATCATCACTGGTCACACACATAGATCTACTCTTTTTCCATTATGGGCACATTGGGACCATGTATATCACTGGCCAATTCCCACGCACACAGGCATGGCCTCTGCTGCAGCAATTTACAAACACACGCTATCGACTGTGGGGAAATTTTTCCCAAAGGATTGGAAATGTCTTCCAATCTTTCCTTTTCATTATGAATCTTTTTAAGCTATTTTCATTAATAAAGCAAACATGAGGTTATACCATTAAATAAGAACAGGATGAAGATGCTGATTTTATTTCTTCATTTGCCTAAACATTAAAGCAGCTGCCTTGGTGTATAATAAGACATTGGTATTCCGGTGAAAAAGAACTGTGGGGTACATGCGCCCGCCTTGTCAAGACTCCAGCTTAAACGTTCCCGGTTGGATCCTGACTTTTTCTCCTGTCAAAATGCGAGTGTCCAAATTTCAGTCATGCCAGCAGAGCTCCCTAATGCTCCCCTGCAGCCACAGCCGTGACCCCCGCTTGGCTCTGAGCCCAGCTGAAGGGTGCAGTGCAGCGGCTGGCCCTGGAGCTCTGCACTGCGTCACCAGCCTGGGTGTGCCCCTCCCTGCCTTGCCAGCGGCACCCATCACACTGCATGCCTTCCATGTGTGCATCGACACCTCCTGGGCGGGCACCATCAACACTGCCGTAGGTGAGGGCCCAGCTCGTCTACACCCGCTGCTGGTTCAGCACGACTGTACTTGTGAAATAAGTGGATTTTAGGTCTTTTTGCAAGATGACAACTTTTTGATATGATCCTTGATGAAGAGGTTAAAAAACAAAACCAGCTCACAGCAGTGGCAGGAAGGAACTGACCTTCTGTTTCCCTGGCTTTAGCTGAACCTCCTATGAATATTCAGTCATTATGGCTCCAAACCACAGATTCCCAGTTCAGCAGGTTGTTCAAAAGCTATGTGTTCACCTCAGCCCAGACAAGAAAACAACCCAAGGCAGTTGAGGGGATGAGGGGTTACAAAGTTGCTGGGAAAACTGAAAGGTCAAAGTTTTCAGCAATGGAGGGGGTGACAGCAACAACCCACTTAGTGCTTCCCGGAGGAGGAACTGAGGGGGGGGTGCTGCCGGAGCACAGGGCTGCTGGGGCTGAGGAAGGCTGGACCCAGGGACCTCACAAAGGGGGACCATCTGCAGCTAGAGGAACCTCAGACGGTGGCACATGCTGATGGAGGTGCAGCCAAAGGAAGAGGAGGAACACCCTGGTCCCCCTCCTCCCACTCTCCTGCCAGCATCTGCCTGTGCCTGCCATGCCGTGGGCACCTAGAACCATTGGCCAGTGGGGAGGGAGCTGGGGAGGGCAGACAAGGGCAGGGAGGGTCCAGGCAGTGGGTGTGAGCATGGCCAGACCAGCGCCAGCTGGGTGACCGCAGAGCCCACCTCTGCGCTGTGGGTGGGGCACTACGGAGACTATTAAGGCCGAAGCAACCCTGGGGAGCTGGCCCTGCTGGATCGGGGCCTCTGCTGCAGTGGGAGTCTGGGGGCCTCATTCTTACTGAACATGACAGGCTCTCCAGAGCTATTGGTGCCACTCTCACTCCTGGGCAGGGCTGGATGAATCATTCCTGGCATCACTTTTTGATAAGTAGCTACTGTAATTCCCCCACTTCCAGGGTCAGACCTTCCAGTGGTCTGGACATTCTGACATCCGGCCACAGATGGCAGGTCAGCAGGAGATACCGAGGTGTGGGGGGCCTGGCGCTGGGAGCCTTTGTGTGCTCCCCTCTCTGGGAGCGTCAGTCTCTGACACTCTGGAGACACAACGAGAGGACACTGTAGCATGAGGGAGACTGGCGCGCTGATGGAACTAGAGGGGCCCGTCTCTCCTGCAGGGCTGCGGGCTCTGTGCCGGGCCTGACGTTCAGTTACCCTGAGTGGCAGGGTGGGGAGATGTCGCAGGCGTGGTGTCAGAGCGGCTGCGGCAAAAGCCAGCTGTCCCTGAGGAGAGGAAAGAGGAAAAGACCAACCGCAAAGGAATAGCTACTGGGGGTAACCCTGCCGGATTAATAGTCCCTGGAGGCACCTCTTCAGTACAACAAAATACAGTGATTATGATTCACAATAATGACCTTAAGTCATCAAAAAACTATCTAATCATGTTCAAATAATTTTGTTTCCAGAGAGTTCATTTCAGTTTAACAAATATTTATCATCAGCTAAGTACAGGCTGGGGACTCTGAGCGCGCCGGGGTGAGACTGGGGAAGGGTGGACTAACTTGAACAGTGAGGCTGCAGCCGTGAGGCAGCCTGTCTGGGAGGATGCATTTGATGGCAAGGAAATGAGGCTGCAGCCGTGAAGTAGCCTGTCCGGGAGGATGCATTTGATGGCAAGGAAATGAGGCTGCAGCCGTGAGGCGGCCTGTCTGGGAGGATGCATTTGATGGCAAGGAAATGACAGCTCTGACCGGATGCGCTGGCCTCACACGTGGAGAGGCAGCGTCAAGGCAAATTCACGTTCCATTCTGGACTCAGGGACTTCGTGGCTCCCACCCATCTCAACATGGAGCTCAGCTCTGCCTTCCTCAGCAGCGTGGAGCCCGGGCTGACGGGATCACTGCTGGCACCACGCCTCCTATCCTCTTCTTTGACTTCGGGGAGGAGAGAGGGTGATGTTTATGGAATCTTTTTAAAAAGAAAGGTTCATAGTCATGTCAACAAAGGACTGGATCCAGACGGGCCAGGACTGGAGGGACTGGACTGGGGGCTCTGCAGGTCGCCTGTGCCTGGGGCTGGAGGCCGCTGGGAGATTTCCCACCCCTCAGGAAGCATGGCGGTAATCAGTGCAGGAGCCAGAAGAACAGCAGCTGCAGAAAGCTCTGTGCTAACTCGCTACATCACCACGACGAGGATGCCTGTGAAGCTTCTGGAAGATGTCTGTTAAAACAGATCCTTAGAAGTTCATAGGTATAAAGGAAGAAGAGCCTCACAGAGGACTGATGGGTTAATGAATAACAGGAAGGAGCAACCGAACCTGATGCTTAGGGGCAAGGCTTCCCTGTCGCCATAAACACACAGCAATCAGCTTTTCCAGAGAGGCTCAGGATCCACGTGGGATTGTTTTTGGTGTCAACTGATGGGCTAGATGCATCACCGAGAACCAGGCAATGCATTCTAAGAAACTGTTCAAATTGAAAGCCTCATACTTTGCCTACAATTGTAAACAAAAACACGACTTTGTTCCCGTGCTGGACCCCACAAAAGCCGAAACTGTCTTCCCAACAATACATCAAGAAATATGAATTAAAATAAGTAAATGTGCACACACAGCTGAGTGAGAAAAGATAAACAGGAAGTCGTTGCATGTCAGAAAGGAGCAGGGAGCTCAAGGCTGGCTCAGAGAACCCTTGGAATGGGGCCCTGGCCTTGGGATTGGTCAGCCACCATGAGAGGCCTCTCTCCTGGCTTTGGGCTGTCATGAGGATGGGCCTCAAAGACTCCAGATGAAGCGTGGGTGGGAGGCCTGGAGTTGCTGATGTGATCAAAGACTCATGGGATAGCTGTGTAGACACCAAGCTTCCCGGGGGCTGTCTCTGTTTGACACCTGGGCCTCCTGGGACAGCTCAACCCAGTTGGAAGCCAAACTGAAGCATAACCAAGCCTCCCTTGGGTACCTTTCCCCACCTTCTCCCCTGGAGCCTCCCCTCAGAGGACCCTTCCATTCTGGTTCCATGCCGGTCAGCCTGGCCACCTCTCCTGACTTTTCTGCACACGGATGTTTCTCGCAGTGAGACACATGCTAGTGGCTGCTTCTTCGAGGGCAGACTGCAGCACGGGTCTCACTGTGTGAAGTGAGATGGCTTCTCATGGTGGAGATGCTTGAGGAACAAAAGAAGACCCCATCTGCTAGCCTGGAAAAGCAAGAAGATAGCTGGTCATCTGCTGGAAGCTTAAAGAAAAATGTTTAAAAAGGAACCCTGCATTCACTACTTACAACAGCAAAGATTGGAACCAACCCAAATCCCCAATGATAGACTGGATAAAGAAAATGTGGCCCATACACACCATGGAATACTATGCAGCCATAAAAAGGATGAGATCAGGTCCTTTGCAGGGACATGGATGAAGCTGGAAGCCATCATTCTCAGCAAACTGACACAAGAACAGAAAACCAGTCACTGCGTGTTCTCACTCAAAAGTGGGTGCTGAACAATGAGAGCACACAGACACAGAGAAGGGAGCATCACACACCAGGGCCTGTCACGGGGATGGGGGACAAGGGGAGGCATAGCATTAGGACAAACATCTAATGCAAGCAGGGCTTGAAACCTAGGCTATGGGTTTATAGGTGCAGCAAACCAGCGTGGCATGTGTATACCTATGCAAGAAACCTGCAGGTTCTGCACATGTACCCAAGAACTTAAAGAAAAACAAAGCACCCTGCATTCAACCAAAGCTCCAGTGTGTGACTTACGAGTGAGGTCCACATGCATGTTACCGGGATCATGCAAAAATTGCAGACCAATGAATTAGGACATAAATTGCTCAGGGACTACAGACTTATCTATGCCCTGGTGAAGAGAAACACACACACACACACACACACACACCCCAAAACTCGATAGGGCCATCCATCCAGCATGCAGCTTTCTCATAGAAAATGCACAAAATAATGAATCCCCAAGATCATGAATCACTGTGAGTAAAAGCAGGAGATGCAGCAAACGAAAGCATGAGCCCCAACAGAGTGAGCAAGTGCTGCTGCGTTTGTGTTTGGGGGTTTCTTTTTTCTTCTTCTTCTTTTTTTTAGATAGAGTTTTGCTCTTTTTTCTCAGGCTGGAGTGCCGTGGCATGATCTAGGCTCACTGCAACCTCCACCTCCCAGGTTCAAGTGATTCTCCTGACCCAACCTCCTGGGTAGCTGGGTTAGAGGCATGCACCACCATTCCTGGCTCATTTTGTGTGTTTAGTAGAGACAGGGTTTCACCACGTTGGCCAGGCTGCTCTTGAACTCCTGACCTCAAATGATCTACCTGCCTCAGCCTCCAAAAGTGCTGGGATTACTGGTGTGAGGCACTGCACCCTGTCAGTATGACTGCTAGGACACTGTGGGGGATGTGTGTTTCCATTATTTTAAGCTACCAAAGAAGAGCTAGGAATCTGTTTTAAGTAAGATACACCTGAAAGAAATAAAATACAGTTTCTAAAAATGATAACAACTCCAGTCACTCTGATGTGAAGTCCAATGGATGGATTTCATAGCAAAGTGAATATGTGAGAGAGATTTAATGAATGACACGCAGTGTGGCCCAGAAGGTAGGAAGAAGGGAGGCCAGGGAGGTGAGAAAGAGAGAATAGAGTTCCCGAAGAAAGCAGGAAAGCCACAGTGAGGAGCGCTCGACGATGGAATGAATACACTGTCCAAGGCTTCATGAAACGGACAGAGCTTTGCTAAGGAATCCCAGCGTTCAAGTGACGGGGTGGAAACACACTGACACTGGCATTCCGGTGGAACCGGAGAATCCCAGGTAAGTCTTAGGAGCATCCAGGGAAAAGAGGGGCCTGGAAGGAGTGTGACAATGACATAATGCCTCATTAGCATTAAGGGGGCCAGAAAGGAAGGAGTGTGGTTGGCAATTGCTGCTAGACAGTAATAGTCTGGCAAGAATTCTATACCCAGCAAACTGTTATTACAGGGTGAGGGTGGGTAGTAGACGGAAAAGAGATATTAAGATGAATTGACCTTCACTGAAAAACTCACCAGAGGATGCACCTGAGTAAGGAGAAGATTAAGCCAAATAGGACTGGACATAGGAAGCAACAGTGAACAAAGAGACTGTGGAACTCTGGGTTAATCTGGACACACTGTGACTGCAGGAACGGTAGCAATCGGGATGAATAATTTGGGGTTAAGAGGAGGCAGAGAAACACTGGAAAGAATAACATGAAAGTTGAGATGTCCTTAGAGAGCTGGGGTAAAGAGTAGAGATATTGATTCACTTTACTTTTGTAGGTCAAGTATGCTTGTTGACATTTTAAGGGTAATCACCAAAAGAATATAAATAGAATACATAACTTACAAACAGGGCAGAAAAAAGTAATGAAAAAAGTAATCAATACAATACAAGATTGAAAAGGAGAAGTAAAAAAAAGCAAAGAACTGGCATGAAAAATCGTGAACACAAAATAATATGGTGGAAATAGATCCAACCGTAATACGAATCACATATCAATTGTTCAAAAATAAAGAGATATCAGGTTGGATGTTTTCAAAAATCCAGTCACGTAGTGTTTAAAAGAAGCATGTACAAAACAAAAATGGCGTGGACAGATTGGAAGGAAACGAATGAAAAAGAGAGGTGCTGAACATATCCACCCCTAAAACAGGCAGCACACTCAGAATAACCGAGGGGAGGCTGGGCGTGGTGGCTCACACCTGTAATCCCGGCATTTTGGGAAGCCAAGGCAGGAGGATTGAGACTGGCTTGGGCAACATAGTGAGACCCCGTCTCTACAAATAATAAAAACATAGCTGGGCATGGTGGTGCATGCCTGTAGTCCCATCTACTTTGGAGGCTGAGTTGGGAGGATCATTTGAGCCTGGGAGGTTAAGGCTGCAGTGAACCATCATGGCACCACTGCACCACAGCCTAGGCAGCAGAGCAAAACCCTGTCCCAAAATAAAAAAAGGATAAGTAGGACCTAGGAGAGTTCACTTACAAGCTATTTACAGGGGTGGTGCAGCACCAGGGCAGGCGAACACCCAGCAGATGCTGCCTCCAGGTGTGAAGGGATGGGAAGGAGGGGACGTTCCCTGGAGCCTGGAGAGCGAGTGCCCTGTAGGATCAGCTGCCTTGAGAGGCACAGTGTGAACCCACACGTGGGAGCAACCTGGTTGGGCTTCCCGGAGTAGGGTGGGTAGGGGGAGGCAGGAGTCAATCCCTGCAGACCCCTCCAGCCTCTCCATCTTGTCTCCTGTGGGCTTCTCATGGCTAAAGCCAACTGGAAGCCAGAAAGCTTAGGAGCTGATGATGTGGCTAACACAGGTTCCCTCCTGGGACGAGCCTCAGGAAAGAGAGGGTGCCGCAGAGCAGGGGGAAACACAGACGTTCTCATACAGGACTGTTCCTAACCACACTCCCCTCCGCCTCCGATCCTCACAAACCATGCTGGGAAGTTAGCATTGGCTGAACGAACTCTAAGACAGACATGTTAAGATTAAGGAATCATTTCACCATGAAAGAGATTGGTATCATCTCACCAGGGGTATGAAAATCCTGAATCTGTACACACACTTGTCAATGGAGCATCAGAGCCCGATGAAGATGTGGAGAGAAGGGCAAACGCGGCTTTTAAATACACAGCCAGCGTGGAAGGTTTAGCAGGCTGCTCTCAGAGACTGATAGGTCAAGCAGATAATCTCGAGTAATGATCTGGAAGACATAAGCAATACAATTAACAAGTGTGGTCTTCCAGCCAAAGAGGAGAAGCAGAGGCCTGGGCTGCAGGGGCCACGGTGGGCAGCGGGGAGTGTCCTGCTGTGAGTTCAGACCTCAGCAAGCACCCACAGGCAGGAAACGCACCCCGGGGCCTCCTCCACAGACCGGTGGACCTGCACTGAGCGCAGTTCCCCAGGTGAACCACAGAGGAGAGGAAGCCGCATGCCAGCGTAGGTATTAAGGCAGTTTTTCCAAAATCAAGACCAGGAGGACTCCCTGGGCATGCCAGGCCCCCCACGTCACAGACTCCTCGCTCAGGACATGCTCAGTGTTATTCCAGCCTGCCAGGAGGGTTCCTGACTTGTCAAGCGAACCCTGGTGAATGTCACAGGGGTCAAATGAGATTCAGACCAGGCAGGACTTTCCTGCACAAGCTGCCAAGGAAGCCAAAAGCAGTGCCTGTGGGCCAGGACCTCTCAGGGGCGTGAGATGTCTCCCAGCAGTCTCAGGAGAAGCTGAGGTGCAGGTGAGGGCAAGGATCTGGGAGGCAGAAGCAGAGATGCAGGACAAAGCAAGCGAGTATGGCTCTTCAGGCAAGAACCTTCCAGAAGGTGGAATGCTGTGGGCCACTGCCATGCTCATGTCCCCAAGGTCAGGCTGCCCACTGCCTGCACCCCTGCAGGCTCCCACGGCGGGAAGGGACTCCCTTGGCAGGCCCCTCCTCTTCTGCAGACCCCGGAGCCTGATTCTCACCTCCGCCTGAGCCCACACATGTGGCTAAATATTCCTGATGCCATCTCCAGCTGCGGCCTCTTCTTGGAGGTCACATGTCCGTGACCACCTCCTCTGAACATCACTGACATGCCTTCAGAACCTCCAACCCGTCTGTCTTACTCTCTAAGCAGCTCCTTTTACGGTGTTTTGAGGAAGAACCAGCAACATGTGGCTGCTGGAAGGTGAAGCCGGGCACCGAGCTCTCAGCTCACAGGCTGCACCGGCTGCCCCAGCAGATGCCCCCGCCTCCTCCAACCCCTCCCACCCCTCTTCTCGGTCCTCCTCTCCACGCTCTCACAAGCCAGCCTTGCTTCAGGCTCATCCACCTGCCTGGGTAGACCTTGGCCCTCTCCTTCCCAGGCCCCACCTCTACCCTGCCTGTTCCCTGATATAAGGGTCATCTAAACACAGGCACACTTGTCCCCATCACGGAAATTTGAATGAGAAACAGTTCTGCACAACTGCTGGTCACGCTCAAATGTTCCGGGGCATGGGGAGTTCCGCCGTTGTTTTATTTACTGTTTGGTTTTGTGTTATGTTGTTCACGTTCTCACTCTCAGACATAGAAGAAAATCCAAAGCTGGCGGATGGCTGCTGTGTCAGTCCACGAGCTCTAAGTCAGTCCAGACCCCGGCTGTCCAGAGCAACGCACGAGAAATTAAAACACATCGGGAAACCCGGACGCATTTAAATTCACTCCCAATCACCAGTGTTTTATTCTAGAAAGCAAAACAGATAAATGAAGAGCGCAGCACTAAGACTAACTCCGGGCTCTTCGCTCATAGATGTACTCACTGCTTGTAACAGAGGCAGTAAAATCAGGGGTCAGCGTCAGGATGTGCGTGCCGCTGCTTCCCTCTCTATTACCGCATTTAATTCAGAAATGTTTACGATCAGCCCCAGGCAGCGCCAGGTCTTGCAAGGAGTGACCTCGGAGGGAACAGAGGTTGGGTAAGAATGTCTCAACCTCATTTTGCAAGCATCAAATCTCTGAGCGTTTTCAGACAATTCTTTCACCCTAAGAGTCCCCCTGCCCGGTTAGAATTGCAAGGCAAATATTTCAAACATTTTAGAGGAAGACTTTCAAGATCAGCACTTACAATCAAACAGTTATGATAGTAACAAATCATTCCTAACTCTTTTAGCGATGCAGTAATACACAGGGGTGAGAATGTGCTTTTGGAGTCTGAAAACCTCAGCTCACGTCCCGATTCTCCAACGACTCACTGTGAAATCCATACAGATCACATATTCTCTCTAAGTGCATAATATTGTTCTGTTTTGTTTACGGTGGATAAAAGACATAGGCATCTCACAGTTGTTTATGTATATAAAGGGTTAATAAATATGGAAGACGTAGCACAGTGCTGAAGTATTAGAGAAATTCAACAGGGAGCCACTGGTCTTATGGGCTTATTAATATTGTTCACTAAAGCAAGTTTTCTAAGATAATTCTGCTATTCGAACTCTCAATGATATGATTCTTTCTCTAAGAACCATGAAGGTGAAGACATTAGCTATTAGTCCACCAATCCCATGTAGTCCTGCTTTTATTAGAGAAATAAGTTTTTGTTGAATAATCCTTTTACAGGGATGTGAAATGAAGCTGCAGTGGGAATTGGGGTTTGATTTGTTTTGTTTTGCTTTGACATGAAGACATTTTCCACTTCTGTCTAATAATGTTTATTCAACCCTTTGAGCAGTGTCTTATCATTACAAATGAGCATACATTTCCCTGACATTAAGTGGCTCACGCCTGTAATTCCAGCACTTTGGGAGGCCGAGGTGGCGGATCAGTAGGTCAGGAGACTAAGACCTGGCTAATGTGGTGAAATCCTTGCAAAAATACAAAAAATTAGCCTGAGATGGTTGCAGGCACCTGTAGTCCCAGCTCCTCAGGAGGCTAAGGCAGGAGAATCGCTTGAACCTGGGAGGCAGAGGTTGCAGTGAGCTGAGATAGTGCCACTGCACTCCAGCCTGGGGACAGAGTGAGACCCTGTCCCAGAAAAACAAACAAAGAAACAAGAGCCTAGGCCATTCATGCTGAGAAACAAATGTTTATGAACACATTAGAAATATATAATCCCTGGGCATAGGATGCCTCTGGTCCTCACTTTCTACTTCCTTAACGCCTTTCAACTCACTCACTCATTCACTCCCTCACTCTCAGAGAGCGTGTGCTAAGCACCTCCTACGCTTCTGGTGTTCAGTTCAGAGATGGAGATCTTGCTGGTAGTACCAGACCCACCTGCATGCAATCAGTGCTTGAGAATGTAGCGTGCAGTCAGAGACGCAGAGGGAAGCATGAGGACTGTTGCCCAAAGTTTTCTGAGGTTCCAAGGCAGCTGGAAGGGAGAGATGTTTGAGACCTGGAGGCACTGGGAATGGAAAGCCTGGGCGTGCGGTGAGGCAGCCCTCTTGGGAGTGTTTTAGAGAATGAATAGAGAATGAATGTGCCCTGTCCCTCTTCTGCCATGATTTCAGAGGCATTTACAGAAAAAGTGAGGAAATGTAACAGACTCAAATACCTTAATATCAATTCAATTGAGCTCCGTGCACTTGAGCTTCAGACATGAGGCTTTCTCAGCATCCTGCCCTAAAATCAGGAATGAGAGATGAAACATCACTACAGCTCCCACAGACAGTAACAGAAAAATAAGGGCATATTGTAAAATTCAAAAACTTAGGCGAAGTGGACAAAGTTCTTAAATGATACAAACTACCAAATTTCACTGAGAAGGAAATCGTTGCTATGCACAGCTCCTTTTCTATTAAAGACATTGAAGTCATACTTTAAAACCTTCTCACAAAGAAGCTTGCCAGCTCCAGTGGCTTCAGTGGTGAGTTTTATCAAACATTTAAAGAAATGTGGTTTCAGTTCCACAAACTCTTAAAAACTGGAAAATGAAGGAACATTTAACACCTCGTTTTATGAAACCGACATACAGATAACCAAACCAGGCAGAGACTTTACAAGAAAACCTCAGATCATTAATTTAATTTCTTATACATTTTCGTATAAAATTTCTTATAAAAATCAAATCCAGCAATTAAAAGATGTAATATATTATGACAAAGGTTGATGCATTCCAGGAATGCAAAGTTGGTTTAACATTTGAAAACCAACCAATACATTTAACCAATGGGCTAAAATGATTAAAGTTACATGATCCTGTGAATAGCCGCAGAAACGTTTGGTAAAGTCTGACACTTCATGATAACGCTCAGCCAACTAGAACAAGAAAGAAAGAAGCCTAGGAGTTGGAAGGGAACAAGAACCGCATTTCAGCTTCAGTGCCTTGATAGTGTGTGTCAAAAATGTGATGCAATCTGCAGAGGAGGGTATACCAACAACCTACGGTGTTTTGATATGCCAGCTACAGTTATTTAGACACCAACTGTTAATGCCATGTACAATAGCATCAAAATACATGAAACACTTAAGAATAAATTTAACAAAATATATTTAAAATATTTAACAAAATGTAATGGACCTATCATGTCCAACTCAATTTTGAGGAAAAAATAATGAAGGGCATAAATATTACTTAAGATTTATATAAAGTTACAGCAATGAAGAAAATGTGATATTACCATAAAGAGAGACACGAGGCCGGGCGCGGTGGCTCATGCCTGTAATCCTAGCACTTCAGGTGGATCACCTGAAGTCAGGAGTTCAAGACCAGCTTGACCAACATGGAGAAACCCCGTCTCTACCAAAAATACAAAATGCCTGTAATCCCAGCTACTCAGGAGGCTGAGGCAGGAGAATCACTTGATCCCGGGAGGTGGAGTGCAGTGAGCTGAGTTCACTCCATTGTACTCCAGTCTGGGCAACAAGAGCAAAACTCCATCTCAAAAAAAAAAAAAGGAGAAAGAGAGAGACAGAGACAGAAAGAGACATGAAAATAATAAAGAGAGAGAGAGAAACATGAAAATCAAGAACCCAAGAATAAACCTACATATAGGCAGTCAATTGAATTTCAACAAAGATGTCAAGGAAATTCAATGGAAAAACAAACTGTGCTGAAATAATAATAATTAGATATTTGTATACAAAATAAAAAAGGGTGAGAGATGTGTATCCTTACTTTACATCACATAAAAATATTAACTCAGATATTTCATAGACCTAAACATAAGAACAGAAACCATAAAACTCTATAATGCCTTTCAGGAGCAACGTCCTTGTGACCTTGGACTGGTCAGAGTTCTCAGACAGCACACCACAAGCCTGAGTTATGTAATTTCAAAAATAAATACATCAATTGGATTTTGTTATAATTTTTTAAATGGGCTGTTTCAAAGACATTTTTAGGAAAAATGAAAAAGAAGCCTCATACTGGGGAAAATAGCTAAAAATCATATATGTTATTTTAAAAAATCTTGTGTCAACAAATATAAAATACTTTTACAACTTGATAATGAGACATAGAACAAGACAGCCCAATAAAAATAAAGTAGGAACAACGTTTGAAGAAAAATGAAATGAAGAGGTATATATGGTCAATAAGCCAGACATACAACCCGCGATGAATGTTCAGTGTCACTAGTCACAGGGTAATTAGAAATGAAATGAAATTGGTTGTTTTAAAGTCTGATCATAATACCAAGCATGGATGAAATTGTGGAGCCATTGAAACTTTACGCATTGTTTTGGGGAAAGCGAAATAGTACAGCCACCTTGAAAAGCAGCCGGCATTTTCTTACAAAGTCAAACACACACTTTACACGAGTCAAACATCGCACTCCTACACAGTTGCCTAAGGACAATGAAAACACGTCTACACAAAAAAACGACAGCCTAATAGGCACAGCGGCTTTATTCTTAACAGATGGAAACTGAAAACAGCCCAAATGCTCCTCATCTTATGGGTGCCAAGTCAGACGGTGGCACTGCACACAGTGGAATACTACTCAGCACTAAACAAGGCAGACCACTGACGTGGCCACCACGGGCAGATCCCCAAGCATGGGACTAAATGAGAGTTACCGGGCAGACGCACACGGGCTATAGGAGCAGTTCCACTGACCTAAAATTCTAGCAAAGGCAAACTTGAGTCACAGGAACAGGTGAGTGATTGCCAGGGGTCATGGGGGACCTTTTCGGATGGGGAAATGTCCTAAGTCTTTATCATGTGATTGTCACATGGTGTACACCTAGGGTATACATTTGTCAAAACTCATCAAGCCATGCACATAAGGTGGGTGAATGGGGCCACGCATACACCACAGCTGAGTAAATCCGTCACTGTATCACTCTAGTGCTCAGGTGAAGAAGGAATTAGCAAGACGCCCCAGGATAAAAAGGACACCAGAAAAGAGGCCAGGATGAACGTGGAAGCAGCAGTGAGGGGTGGGTGTTGGGGGTGGAAGGAAAAGATGCTGCCACTGTGAACTCAAAGCCATTTTTCCCTTTAAGAAATTGAATACTTCTGGGTAAAATTCCATTACTAAGAGCAGCGTTTAATAGTGACATATGTTTCGGATTGAAAATATAATACATTGCATGCCAAATCAAAGTGCCCTGAAGTGCCCCTAACAATACCCTTTTCTTTTCCTCTAAGACAAGTCGTCCCTTTTTTATGATGTGGGTCACCCCCTTGGCCTGATCTCCTCACAGGCAAACCCAGGCAGGACCCCTGAGCATGAGCCCCCCTGCGCCCCACCTCCATCCTTTCTGGTAGAAGCCTCCCTCTGCGCCCAGCTTCACGTGAGCTTACGAAACGGTCCCCCTGACCCAGCAGGAAGGCCTTCCTACCACTTGCCTCCCGAGAGGGGCAGGGGTCTGCTCTGTGCACTTCACCTCCTGGGCAATTCTAGCTGCACATCAACCACAACATTCCAAGAGAAAATGAGACTCACTGAAATTTCAGATTGTTCAAAAGTTCTTTGCTTGGACCCTCCAGCAGACAGCTTGTACCTTTTTTATTTGCATGCACACTGGCTACAAGGTCCAAGAGTAGAGTCCAACTCATCCTCCAAAGAATGTGTGTGTGTGGGGGTGGGACCTCGGAACCCACTCCGCTGCAGAGACCTCTCACGTATGAATCCATGCTCTTCCCGGTACGCGGCTCTCACCCACTTCATGTTCAATACGATAGACATTTTCCAATATTCATTTGTGCACGTGTCTCAATGATTGTTATCGCTTTTCGCGACACTAAGCATTGATTTTTCTTCTCTGTGATTAAGTTATTCCAGGTAGTAGGTTGCGGAGGGAGAAGACATTTTATTAGTTAATAATTTCCTTACCAGACGATTTGAGTCATGACTGAATCATATATTTTTATGGGCTACTAGACCACTGAATCAAAGGCAGAAGAACTGAAGCACATTTTTTGCTTCTGGAAAGTTTGCAATGGCCCTAATATTTTACCAAGGAAGAAGCTTTGACCATTTCAAATATTTCAGCACCAACTTTCCTTATGAGCCTTCATTCGGCTGAAAATTCGCTGGACTATAAAATAGTCACATCAATTATCGCCAAAATAACCTAGAAAGGAAAACATTAGCTAACATATTTATGGTAGCTTGAAATGTTCTTGGCTGCAGTGTGTGCTGCCTCCTCTGAAATCAGAATATCACCATGCAAAAAAAGAATTTAGCAATAAAACATCAAAGAAGATGTAATGAGAGTTTGGTGGTGCAAAAAGTTATCTTTTTCTTATCTAGGTCCTTCACCTGATGGAATAACTTAGAATCTCTCATATCCTGCTTCTCACAGAATAATGAAATCACAGCTGTCTTGTTTTTCTTCGTTCTTTCCCTGTGATGTTGCCGTCCCCCACATTAATCCTGTCCCCCCAATATTTCTGTGTTGCCCTCAACTGCACAAGTGTAGAATGACTGTATTTCAAGACAGTCTTTAAAGGGGCAATGAAGGTCCAGTGTATTTCAAGATAGAGTAAACCGGAGACTATATTTCAAGATAGAGTTTTGAAAGGGGTGATGAAGGTAAAGTGAGGTCTATTCAACATGACTATGTCCTAACAGGAAGAGGAGATGAGGACACGGGCACACAGAGAAAAGACTGGGTGAGGACACAGGGAAGAGATGGCCGTCTACAAGCGACGGAGAGGGGCCTCAGGAGAATCCAAGCCTGCAGACACCTTGATCTTGGACTTCCAGCCTCCAGAGTTGGGAGAATGTACCTCCTATTGTTTAAGCTCTTGGTCTGTGGCATTGTGCTGAGGCAGCTCCAGCAGACCCTCACAGGGCAATGCCTCTAGCCCTGGACCCCTGGCCCCTCTGGGTAACAAAAGGCAGCTCTGGAGCGGGAAGATGCCAGGCTGGACTCACACCCAGTGGTAGCCAAGCCCCTAGCAGGTTTTCATGCTTGCATTGTTGACTCTGAGCCACGGGGTCCTCTTGTCTACAGTCAAACCAGTGCCAGGGGCTGATTCCAGCCCTGCCAAACTGCAGCTGAAGATGGGCTCCAGCTCTGACGATGGCGGCCTCAAGCCTCTGGCCACAGGGAAGCCCATGCACAGGGCAGAGGGGGGCTGCCCCATTGCTTTTCCTGCCCGGTGGCCACTTGTGCATCATCTGGATGCCCCTCATGTGGCCACATGTCAACGCTACTAAACAAGAGTTCTCAACTGCCTTGAGCGTGTTTCTGTTGGTGATCACTCCTCGATTTCTGAGCAGGACTGTGGTTTTGTCATGGAAGTAGGGGCTGAGCTATGGACAGCCTCAGCCAACTTCATCAACGACGCTCCATGCTCTAGAAGCTAAGCTAACCCTAGGAGTGACCAGCGCGGCGTGGAAGCTGGAGGATAAATCTGTCTCCTGGAAGGCGTTCTTTAAAGCCATGGGCACAGCAGCTGCAGTGCCAGCACTCAGCCCAGCATGGGTGGGCACCTGGGGGCCCATATCTTCTAAAAATGCTTGAGGTATGGAGAGATGGCTCCTCCTTTGCTTCCCCTCCGAATTTGGTGCTGTTTCTCCAAATACTACGTGTTCCATTCAGTCCAGGTTTCTCCATCCTTTATCCCAGTCCCAACGCCCGGAAAACAGAGGAGGCTTCTAATAGGATAGGATAGGTGACTTCTTCACTGCCCTCTGCCCACGGACTTGAAGGCAGTCAGAGATCCAAACTGAACGCAGTGGAATGTGGCGGTTCTCACTGCATACGTCACATAGGCTTTCTGAGACACAGCTGATTTAAATGTTATCATGTATCTGTACAAATTATTGGGCAGCTTAACAACACAGATGAAAGTGAAACAAATCGACTTCAAGCTAGCTTTAAGCTCTCTCCGAAACTCTATGTGGCAATTATCATAATAACGTTTAGCATCTTCAAAGCCTCTTGAAAACATTAACAAATTAATCTCCACCACAGCGAAGTGAGGAGAGGCACAGGTGCGCTGTTATCACCTGTGATTTGCCCACAAGAAACTAAGGGAAACTGGTGATAGAATGCCCTGCACACCACACACACACACACACACACACACACACACACACACACACACACTCACACACGGCGGAGTCGGAACCTCAGGCATCCAAGCGGGCCCTGTCCTTGGGGAAGGGGTGCCCAACCCCATCAGTGGCTCGATTGTTTAAACGCGGTCTTCTTTCTTTGCGAGCTGCACTCTCGATGACTTTGCCTCTGCAAGTCTTCTCAGATCTGGTGCCATCACTGTCTTTTGACCAGCACACAACGGCCCGCCTCCTTTCTCCTGAGAGCGCTGGTCTGGTATCGTGCCTCGTCCTCAGGCCTGTGCTCTGTGCACCCATCCTTCCCCCACAGGCAGGTGGCCCGCTGGGGTCCTGGGTGGACGGTCCTCATGGATCAGCTCTGGGCTGCCGGAAGTGAGGTCTTAGATTCAGTAGATGGCACTCTTACCTCTGAATCAGCCGGCGTCAGTGTGGTTCTGCACGGGAGCACCTGAGAAAGACGAGACAACCTTGTTACTTTCTGAATTTACAGCAGCAGAAATTTGAAAGTGTGTCCTCTTAGGGTGGGAATTATAAGCTCTTCGCAAACTCCCTCAAGGGGCCTGCCCCTACATCCTTTGAATAACAACCTCTGAAAAACATGCAGAAGTACTGAGAGAAGTGGAAGTGGTTTGGGCTACGAAATACTTGTTCTAGCAAAAGACCTTCCAGAAGGTTCTGACAAGTGACCTGGTCATCAGCACCAGCGTCATCAACTTACGTCTGTTCACACAAGTCTCATCTCCTGTCAGCGCAGGTTTTAGATAGACGCTTCTCATAGGTAGTCTGTCTATTACCAGGTAACGCTACCTGTCCTGTGTACATCTCATTACTTTTGCCCCATTACCTGACGGAAAATAATTATGACAAAAATAATCAATGGCATAAGACATAAACTAGATAGCCAATTTATTAAGTAGCTTTGAAATCCTTGCCATCTGTTTGTTTCTCTGATTTTATACTTTTTGAAGTCTCAAGCTGCCTAGAGTAAGACAAATTAAAGCTTCAAAAAGGTCTTTTGCCACAGAATTAACAAAAAATGGAAACCACCCCAATTCCATCAAGAAGGGATACTCACTTCAAAGCTTGTGGTTGACTCCTTCTCGTGGTTTTAGTGAGGATTCCTGTGGATGCCATGAGAGAAATCAACTGGGATTTGACTGAGAGCAATAGGTGACTTTACCAAAGGAAACTTCGGAGTCCCTGAGAATTCCGAATTGGCTACATTCAGGGGCGACCTGGAGCAGAGCCGCAAGCTGCCAGGACTTCCTGCGCCTGAGCGCCTGCAGAGCTCTCTCTAGCGCATGTTGGAGAAGATACCTGCTGCTCACAGAGACCAAACTCAGGCTCCTGCTTCCCAGAGAACAGCCTCTCTGACCTGCAATTTTCAATTCCCAGTGAAGCCTCTCCAGGGTCCAGCTGGGATCATGTGACACACCGGAGGACCAGTCATCTCTGCTGAGGCTCAGGACACACGATGGCTCCCAAGCTGCTAGACAGTAGGGTTCAGTTCCCAGAGGAAGCAGGTGTGCGTGAGTGTGTGTGTGGGTGTGTGTACGTGTGTGTAAGATAGGGAGGAGCTCAAAAAAGCAGAGAGAGGAATATGGGCATAGAAATAAATTGGTGCTACCACACAGGTTATTTTTTATAATTATTAAAGAACTTGTCTTTTTAATAAAAGCAACATCTTAGGACAGTTCTTAAGTCTCCATTGCACTTCTTAAACTGCAGTTTGTTACATTTAGGAATTCCTAGATTCAATGATGATACAAGCTTGAATTATTTCCATTTTTCTCTAAAAATCTGATGGAGTTGCCAGGATTGGTATAATTTTTTCTTTCCCTCCCTCCTTCCCTCTCTCCCTTCCTTCTTCCCTTCTTTCCTTTTCTCTTTTCAATTTTTTTTTGACAGAGTCTCACTCTGTTGCTCAGCCTGGAGTGCAGTGGTGTGATCTCAGCTCACTGCAACCTCCACCTCCCAGGTTCAAGCAATTATCCTGCCTCAGCTTCCCATGTAGCTGGGAATTACAGGTGCCTGACTAAATTATTTTATTTTTAGTAGAGACGGAGTTTTGCCATGTTGGCCAGGCTGGTCTCAAACTCCACCACACCCAGCCAGTGTTGGTTTTCATGACATTCCCACAGCGGCTGATAAGTGCTATTTGGGCAAGAGGAACGTGGATTCTGGGGTGGCTGCCAGAGGTACTGATCTGTCACCTGGCCAGGTCTGATTCTCACCTTTCCCCAGAACAGGGTGGAGAAATGTGGCAGGTCCCCAGCAAAAGCTCCAGGAATGAGGGGCTGAGGGTGCAGTGAGGTCTCCTCCTGCTCTCCTCTAAGCTGAGCTGCACATTCTCTTGAGCCTTCCTTGCAGGAGGTGGTGAAGGAGAAGGGTTGTGCCTATGGGATGGATAGGAACACTGGTCCCCGGAGACAGCCTGGAGGTGCATCTGAGCTTCCGCTGTCTCTCTCTCTTTCTCTCTCTGTCTTCCTCTGTGACTGTCTCTCTGTCTCTGTGCGTCTCTGTCTCTCTCAGTGTGCATGTCTCTCTGTCTCTGTCTTTCTCATTTTTCAGCCTTTGTTTTGTGCCCTGCCTGGCACAGTGCTCTGTTCCTCTCCAAGCCCTGCCCAAGGTATGCATGTGCATGAGAGCGTTCGGACCTGCTTCCTTCTTCTGAAGCCTTCCTGGCTCTGATGTCCTAGAGAGTCATTGAGCTCTTGCATGTGCCCCTGCTGTGGGCGTCCAGGTCTCCATGAGTCCACGACAGCTGCTGAACAGGGTTCTGCACACAGTCCCTGAGCAGGGCCTGCTTGTCTCTAGGACCGAAGTCCGCAAGAGGGGCCGCTGGGCCCAGGGCTGCATGGGTGGAAACCAGGAGGATCCCAGCAGCAGAGCATGAAGAGCTGGAGCAGCATAGGCACCCAGTGATGCCACCTGGCTGTCTGATTCCCACTGAGCCCTTCTCAACGGGTGTGCTGGGGTTTGGAAACCTTCAGGGATACTGGTCTCGGTGTAGTCCTTTTCTATTCCTGCTGGGCCTGGGACCTGTTCCCTGAGGCTTTTCCACGTGTGTTTGTTCACCTCTCTCTTCTCTCGGCGTCTACACATGCTAACCTATTTTACTCGTTCTCTCCTGCGTGTGGGACGTAAACTCACAAACACATATGGTCATGCCCACACACATGCATGCACACACACTCAAGCACAAACGCACATGAGCACACAAGCACACATGTGCACACACACTCATGCACACATGCACACGCACACACTCATGAATACGTGTGCACGCACACACTGCCGTTTGCCTGTGTGACATGGTTTTCTTCTCTGTGAACCGCTTGTTCCTGAATACCCCATCTTCATGCAGGGTCCCCACCCCTGCCAACCAGCTGACATATTTTGCCAAGGTCACCCTGACTTCCTAATTGCCAAAGCTAATGGGGACTTTGGAAAATTCCACTTTCATTGTCAGTTTCCGTCACCTACTGTGGAAACTCTTTCTTGCAGCCCTCTCTGTCTTTCTACTCTGTGGCTCCACCTGTCCCTGTTCCACATTCTTTCTCCTCTCCTGGCCCTTCACAAAGTCCTCACAGTTGGGTTTCTCTGTGGGACTGCACCCTGCCATTTACTCAGGGGGTCCCACGGCTGCTGTGTCTTCTGCTTCCACCGGCCAAGCCCCGCGGTGTCTCTGTCTAGCATTCCACAGCAGCCTGGTGACATGGGTGGTCCCTCCATTCCCCCCTCCACCTGTAGTGCCACTTTGTTCTACCCACTATTAGGGTCTACCCCATCCATCCCGTCTCCCCAACTCTCTATCTGGACCAGCTACTCTGCATAGCTTTGTCTTGTCACTCCTAACTGGCCTTCCTACCCCCACCACAGAGCCTTCTCACTCAACCAGAAGGAGCTCCCCAACCCCAGCTCTGCTAATGTCCATCATGCCTCCACTGAAATGCCCTTGGACTCCTCCCCAGGCATTTTCCATGACACGCCCAGATCGGCTGCATCTCTGCCTCTGCTCCCTGGTTCGTCCTCCTCCGCACGCTGTGGAGCCATGCTCGCTGCTCACACCCCTCACTCTGCATACATGCTTTGCGCACCTGCGTCTCCCTTCCCTAGCTGAGTTTCCTCATGCAGGGTTCTGTGCAAGTTCATCCTCACGACTCTCCTGCAATGTGAATGAGCCCAGTCATTATTTGCTGAATGAGGGAACAAACCAAGAACTTGGTCAATGGATGAATCAAAAGAATCAGGCAGAGAGAGAGTGGTGATCCATTTCTAAGAGAGAGAAGCAGGAGAAGGTGAAAGCCAGGGTCGATTTAAGGAAGAGATTCAGAACAGGTTGCCCTAAGTGTTAAAAGACTGCAGAAACATCATCTATTTATTGTCTTGAAAAAATGGAAGCTGTGTTCATTTTCTGTTGCTGCAGTAACAAATCACCACACACTTAGTGACTGACAGCAGCAGACATTTATCACTCTACAGCAGACTGGGTCCTCTGACCCAGGAATCCTGGGATTCCTCTCTGAACCTATCCCTGGACAGTTCTCCAAGTAATAGATGGAGTTTGTCTCCTGGACATGTACTGGCACCTCCTTGGAGAAAGTGGGGAGGGATAGGTGTTCTTACCTACTTTTACAGAGGAGAAAGCTTGAGGTTGAAAGGTTAGGTGGTTTGTCCAAGGGCTTGCTTTATCCTAGGCCCAGAATAGTGTCTGATGTCCATGAAATGTACACTATGATGAATGGATGAATGAACGGATGAATATATGAGTGGATAGTTGAGTGGGCAGGTAGGTGGATGGATGAGTGGATGGACAGATGGATAAACAGGTAGATGGGTGGATGGATGGATGGGTGGTTGGGTAGATGGATGATTAAGTGGTTGGATGGATGGGTGGTTGGGTGGATAGGTGCATGGATGAATAAATGGATGGATGCATGAATGGGTGAATGGATGGACAGATAGACCAATGGGTGAATGTGTGTATGTATGTTTGTATGTACGGATAGTTGGGTGGATGGGTGGATACATGTATGAATGTATGGGTGAATGGGTGGAAGATGTATAGAAGTTTGGGTGGATGGATGCGTTGATGGGTGAGTAGATGTTCGTGTGGATGGGTGAATGGGTATGTGGGTGAATGGGTGGATGGATGGAGGCATGAATGGATGGATGGATGAATGGATGAATGGATGGATGAATGAATATATGGATGGATTGTTGAGTGGACAGATAGGTGGATGGGTAAGTGGATGGACAGATGAATAGATGAACAGGTAGATGAATGAGTGGATGGTTGGATGGATGGATGGTTGGATGGATGGACGGTTGGTGGATGTTAATTGGATAGATGGGTGAATGAGTGGATGGGTGGATGAACAGACAGATAGGTGAATGGCTGGTTGGATGGTTGGTTTGGGTGGATGGATGGTTGGGTGAATGGGTGAATGGATGGGTGGTTGGGTGGATGGATGGTTCTGTAGATGGATGGTTGGATAGGTGGATGAATGTTTGGGTAGATAGGTGGATGGATGAGTGGATGGATGGATGGATGAGTGCATGGATGGATGGATGGATAGATGGATGGGTGGATGGGCAAATGGATAGATGAATGGATGAATGAATGGATGAATGGATGGATGGCTGGATGGATGCTTGGTTGGGTGGATGGGCTGATGGATGAGTGGATGGGTGGGTGAACAGGTGGGTGAATGGATGCGTGGATGGGTGGTTGTGTGGATGGATGCATGAACCAATGGATAGGTGGGTAGATGAGTGAATGGATGTGTGGATGAGAGGTTAGGTGGATTGGTAGATGGATGGATGGATGGATGGATAGACGGATGGATGCATGGAAGGATGAATGGATGAAGTATTCTTAGTAGAAACTTAAAGTAACCCCAGATGTCCTGGTTTTCTCTTTCATACCACACCTGCTCATGGGTCCTGGGGGAACTCAGCCATGGCCAGCAACCCTAGGCTGCTTTACTGAACAGAATCTGGTTCTGGGTGCTGGGGATACAGCTGGAAACCAGTGTCTTCCCTCTGGGATCTCATACTGTTGTCTCCTTTCAGTGCTTTCCACTCTAGGGTCTTCCTCTGCCCATGCACTGCCTTAAAGTGGAATCACTTACTGGGTCATACGCAACTCTTGTTTGAAGGTGTCTCTATCTGTGAATAGATATGTCCCACCGGAAATGCTCTGGGTAGCCAAGGAGAGCCAGCCTGTCAAGGGCAAGAACCTTGCCCTCCTCCTTTACTGAAGAGACCCCCCATGTCACCCCGGACCATTTGGGTCCCTCCTGGGAGTCCATGTGGTTGGAAGAACACAGAAGCCCTGTGTGGGTTGCTGGGAAGTAGCCTCTGTGCCCATTCCCATTCTCCGCCCAAATCTAACTTTCTTCCCAGTTGGTGCTTGGAGTCATCAGAGCCATTTGGCAGGTGGTGACCCCATGCAGGGATATAGGACGCACAGTGGCCAGGAGCACATCCCATGGACTCAGGTCAGGGCCTGGCTGTGCTGGCCATGCAGCATTGGGCAAGGAGCCTCAGTATGCTTACCTGCAGACAGAGGAAGAAGTTCCCGTACACGGTTACCGTGACAGTGAAAGCAGACGTGGATAAAGTCTTGCTGTTTTCTCTTCTTTCACTTCAGTCACACGTGTATTTTCACTTTTGCTATTTGGGGAAAGGAGGAAGGGAGGTCACGTGTGCACACCTGAGTGAATGTAGGTGTGTTCCCGTGTGTGTGGTGAGGGTCAGGGCATGAGGCCGGGACGTGGGACCCCATCACAGCCGTGCACAGCTGCTGGAGGGCAGAGGGCTCTGGCTAAGGCCTCGGCTGCAGTTGTGCTTCCTGTCCCTGCCTCTGCTTTCTTCACCACCTGAGAACGAACCAGGGCAAAGTGATGGCCAGAGTCAATGCTCCAGTCAAACGTGGGTGAACTGGGCCCTGGCATGTCCTCCGTGTGAACTTCCTCAAAGATCCCTCTCCACCCACACACTCAAGAAAGACAAATCTCTGTCCTACCTGCACCCCCCTCATTCAGGATCTGGAGTCACTCCCGCTGGTCCCCTGTGCCTCCTATAGTGCCACTTGGGCCATCTCTATCCTTTCAGGGACTGCTGGAGGGAGTGGTCGTCTCCGCTCACGTAGTAAAGGACTTCAGAAGCAGAAACCGTCAGGGACTGCTGGAGGGAGTGGTCATCTCCGCTCACGTGGTTAAGGACTTCAGAAGCAGAAACCAGATTCCAGCCCCGCAGAACCCGTGAGGAAGTTTGGGACAATCTGGCCCTGACACCCTCTGAGACGCAGGGCTCATCCCTGGGCCACAGTGGCCCAGAAAGAAGAGCATGCGGCAGCCACCCCAGGAGGAGCAATGGGGATCGACTCCCGAGCACAGTGGGCATTTCTCCTCATCAGCGCCCATCTTCCCATGGGCAGAGTTCTCAGGTGGCCTCCACGCCCCAGCCTTTGTGTAGCTGCAGCCTTTGGAGGGTGGCAGAAGCTGTGACTGTGACTCAGCGTGGTCCTCACAATTGTGCTGGGCCACAGGGAAAGGAAAGGCCATGGGTGGTCCTGGCCCCATCGGGTGAGCCCTAATGAAGCAGGGTTGTCCCCAGTTGGTACTGGAGAAGAAAGGAAGATGGCCTGACAGCAAACAGCCGCCCTATGTGCCGCCTGTGGGGGCCACAGGGAGGGGACCTGAGGGGAGTTCTAGGACCTAATTTTGGTACCCAAGTGAAGGACAGGAAGAAAATGGGACTTTAGTCCCACAACTTTAAAGACGTGAACCTGCCAACAGCCAGTGAGCCTAAAAGAGCACCCCGGCCTCAGCTGTGAACAGCACCCCTGGCTGACACCTTAATCTAAACCCATAGGGAAGCTGAGCACAAAATCCAGCCACACTATGCCCAGACTTCTGACCTACAGAACACCCAGGTCGTCATGAGCACATGCTGCTTGAACCTGCTGTTTTTTTTTTTTATCATGTATTACTCAACAATAATTGATAATCTGGATCTGGTTGTAGCCAGAATCCTAGAGATAGCCGAAGGAACGTGGATTTCTGTATTTTGCAGATGGATGGGGTAATCCACCTGGCATTCTCTAACCTGAGGCCTGTCTTCACACGGCTCCGTACGCCTATGGTTTGCTGGCCTTTTGCAATTGACAGAAGGTTTCTCAATGGCAAACTGAGATCGGTTTTTTGGAAGCCTAATAATCCAAAATAATCAGCACACTGTTGCGTTTAATGTTTTCTTTTGGTGAATTGTTTTAAAGCTTAATAAAAATCCTAAGAGGATGAATACGTTCACATGAGTTTTATGTTTTAGGATAACCAGTAAGAAGGCAGAAACATGCTTAACATCAGATTATACTGTGATTGCATGTAAGGCTTAGAGCTGCCTGTATTTTAACACCTTGAACATTGGACTTGCTGGATGGAATTCCGAAGGTGTGTGTGACGACTGAATTCTCTACATCTGTTTACAGCTGGAACCCAGCAAGCATGTGGGGAAAGGCCCCAGGCGGTGTGCGCAGCCTCGGGGAGGCCGCCCGGGGGCAGGCAGCTCCGCGTGTGCCCCTGGCCGCACCTGCAGCGTCTTCCGCTTGCTTTGCTATTTCACAAGAGCATTTATGAATGTGCCTATTGAGAGAAAAGCGATCCCTTTGATTTGCATGTATTAGGTCTTTTATAAGGAACTTTTCCCTGCTGGTTATGGAAATAAA
Organism: Leontopithecus rosalia; assembly: GCA_028533165.1. Lineage (NCBI taxonomy): Eukaryota > Metazoa > Chordata > Mammalia > Primates > Cebidae > Leontopithecus > Leontopithecus rosalia. Next base: position 1,966,798 of record CM052649.1, read on the forward strand.
ATATTAATCATTCCTCCGTGAGGGTGTTCCGTGTGCGCCTGAGTTTTGGTGGCGCCTTTCCTAGTCCGCGTTTGACCCACAGCCCGTCCACATTACCGTCTGCCCAGCACTTCTGTGAGCAGCCAAAGGAGGTGACAGGAAGGGAAGAAAAGGCCTCCACAAAGGGGAGTTACAATACAGTGTCGTTCTCGGTGACGGTCTCAAGATGTCACTGCCAGAAAACAATGGAAGAGCCATGTGATCCAACAGGACAGAGGGAGAACAGATGTGTGTTACTCACTACAACGAAGAAATAAGATCAAATTTGATGTCCTTAAGTAGATGGGGCCTGAAGACAGAGCCAGTTCTCTCTGGAAAACACGGTGGCCGGGTGCTGATGACCAGCCCGTGGGTGGGGTGATGTGCATGCCTCTGAGCCCACTTGGGTGGGGCCGTCTAATTCATGTAATGTAGCTTAATCAGGTTCCCTTGACTTGCCAGCAGTATTCTCATTTCCTTTCTGAGCTCACACTCACAGAGACGTACCTATTTTATTAAGCTGTTTCTTAGGGATTTGACTGAACAGAAGCGTGTACGTGCTTTCAACCCCTCACGTTCCCCCTCTCCATGTGTCTTTGACTCAGACATTCTGTTGAGAATATAGGGTGGTAGCCTCTCCGTTTTGGTCGAGTATTTCTGAATAAGCCACACCTTCCCACATTTCCATTTTAGTAATGCGCATTATCTCCATCGATCTCTGATGAGGCGGAGTATTTCTGAATAAGCCACAGCTTCCCACATTTCCATTTTAGTAAAGCACATTATCTCCATCAATCTCTGATGACAAGCAGACATGGTCTCCACAGCAAGCATGACTTCAGGTTCTTCCTGTTTCTTAATTAGGATTCAATTTGTTCTCAGGGCCAAATTTCCAAACCTCCTACCTTCTTTACTGACCTTGTTTGTCTGTCAATCAGCTATTACCCAGACTTAATTGAATGCTTATAAAGGGCACAGAATTTTGCGTGATGTGCCGTTAAGAGACCTAGATGAGGGAATGCAGAGAGAGAGAGAGAGAGAGAGAGAGAGAGAGAGAGAGCGCACATTTGCTCCTGTTGAGATGGGATACAGGGCCTGCGCGTGATCGCAAAGCTTGATTTTGTGCAGCATAATCTAAAAGAACACTGACAAGGCACAGTGGATTACACTGTAAGTCAATTAGCAATTGTAAGACACCAGAGAGCCACAGTGACTTTCTTAGAGGTATTTCCAAAAGTCTAAAAAATTCCCAAATGACGATAGGCAAAACGAGTGAATAGAAATCTCTCCCATGGAGCTGCAGGGCAAACTCAGAAACCTGATCTTGTCTTTTAACCAGCTGATGTAAGCCGATTTATGAAGCCTTTCACAACCTCAGCCCTGATGGCACTGCAAGCCACCTGACGGGTTGATGGACGCTCTGCCTGGGAGAGGGTCCCAGTATGTCCAGGCTGCCATGAAGCGCATGCCCTGTGCCACCAGGATGCTCGGGCAACAGACTTGGGGGATGGGGCAGCTTTCCCCAGGGCTCCCTAGACAGCCTGGGACCAGGGCCATGGGGAAGGCACAGGCCAAGGGATCATTACTGAAATAAAAACAGTGTATTGTGACTTGCTTTTTATAAATAGTGATGCCTGTTTCCAAATGTTCCTTTAGAAAAGTGCAAATGCAGGTGTGTAATATGGGGAGTGAGTGCAAATGCAGGTGTGTAATATGGGGAGTGAGTGCAAATGCAGGTGTGTAATACGGGGAGTGAGTGCAAATGCAGGTGTGTAATATGGGGAGTGAGTGCAAATGCAGGTGTGT
>CM052649.1:1969121-2002223 GCA_028533165.1 Leontopithecus rosalia
ATGTGTGGTACGGGTGCAGTGTGTGTACATGTAGTGTGTGCATATTTGTGTATACGTGGTGTGTGTGTGTCGGCTGTGTGACAGTGTGGTGTGTGTGGTGTGTGTAAGCCCTGTGTGTGCGGTGTGTGTGGTACATGTGTGGTACGGGTGCAGTGTGTGTACATGTAGTGTGTGCATATTTGTGTATACGTGGTGTGTGTGTGTGGGCTGTGTATCAGTGTGGTGTGTGTGGTGTGCATAAGCCATGTGTGTGTGGTGTGTGTGGTACACGTGTGGTATGGGTGCAGTGCGTGTACATGTGGTGTGTACATATTTGTGTATACGTGGTGTGTGTGTGTGGGCTGTGTATCAGTGTGGTGTGTGTGGTGTGCATAAGCTGTATGTGTGTGGTGTGTGTGGTACATCTGTGGTATGGGTGCAGTGTGTGTACATGTGGTGTGTGCATGTTTGTGTATACATGGTGTGTGTATGTGTGTGGGCTGTGTGTGTACCAGTGTGGTGTGTGTGGTGTGCGTAAGCCGTGTGTGTGTGGTGTGTGTGGTACATGTGTGGTACGGGTGCAGTGCGTGTACATGTGGTGTGTGTGTATTTGTGTATACATGGTGTGTGTATGTGTGTAGGCTGTGGGTATACCAGTGTGTGGTGTGTGTGTAAGCCGTGTGTGTGTGTGTGTGTGTGTGTGGTGTGTGTCTAAGGAGCCCGATGGGGTATTTCTCATCTGTGTGAGCTGTCTCCCGGCCACACTTGCAGCAGTCGGTAGTGTGGGTAGTAGAGATTTGACTTTGTCTGACAGTAGCAGTAGTTAGGAGGTTCAGAGCCACCCACTCCTGTAAACCACGTTCCTTTCAACAGAGCGAGAACAACTCTTTGCAGGTGGGAGCCATGTCTCTTTTTTGCTGGAGAATCTGAATTTTCCACACACAGAAAAGTCCCCAGTAGCAGACAGAGGCCTCCCAGCTCTTCCCTCAACCCTACTGCCTGAGAAGTGTGGCTCTCCCATGTTCAACAGGGCCAGGAGGGCACGGTGATGCCCCAGGCAGTGGCACACACAGCCCATGGCCCATGCTTTGTGACCGGGTTCAGAAGCAAGTCCCAGCTGTCTCTGCCCAGGGCTCTCGGCTGAGCATGTTCTGATTGAGAAGGCAAGAGGTGCCACTTTCAAAAAGAACTGAGATGTCTTCATTTAAACAACACCAAGGCCTAAAAGACGGGTTTCACTTGAGTCCTCCAGAGGCAGAGCCTGGGACGGGTCTGGGGGCAGGTGACAGAGGCAGCACTGGGAGGCCCTGGGGATCCAGGGACTGGGGAGGAGCATGTGGGTGGGGGAACTGCGTCTCTTCCCTGGGAGCTCTGAGGACTCAAGACAGCACAGACGCGCTACCCGGGAGCCAGTGCACAGATACACACACACAGACATACACAGACACACACAGGCATACATACACACGCAGACACACACAGATACAGAGACACAGACACACACAGCCACAGACATACACAGACACACACAGGCACACACACAGACACATATGACACACACAGAGATGCACAGACACAGGCACGCAAAGGGACACATACAGACACAGAGATACATAGACAAACACAGATACATAGACACGGTTGCACACACAGACACAGACACACACAGACACATACAGACACACAGAGATACACAGACTCAGACATACAGACATATACAGACACATAGACACACAGAAAAACACAGACACACACAGATACATAGACACACAAACACACCATCAGGCACACACAGATACACAGGCACAGAGAGACTCACAGTTACAGAGACACATAGGCACAGACACACACAGACACATATAGACACACACACGAACACACATGGCACACAGAAACACAGACATACATAGACACAGACACACAGGGGCACATATAGCTACAGAGAGATACAAAGACACACACAGATACATAGATACACAGACATGCATAGACACACACAGATACACAGACACACACAGATACATAGACACACACAGATACATAGACACACAAAGATACATAGACACACACAGACACATATAGATACATAGACACATACAGATAACAAACACACACAGATACACACAGACACACACACACAGACAGAAACACACAGACACACAGAAAAACAGACCCACAGATGCATGGACACACATATACATAGACACGTTTGCACACACAGACACAGACACACACAGACACATACAGACACACAGAGATACACAGACTCAGACACACAGACATATACAGACACATAGACACACAGAAAAACACAAGACAGACACACACAGATACATAGACACACAAACACACAAACAGGCACACACAGATACGCAGACATACATAGACACAGACACACACACGGGCACATACAGATACAGAGAGATACAAAGACACACAGAGATACATAGATACACAGACATGCATAGACACACACAGATACACAGACACACACAGATACATAGACACACAAAGATATATAGACACACACAGACATACAGATACATAGACACATACAGATACATAGATACACAGACACACACACAGATAACAAACACACACAGATACACACAGACGCACACACACAGACAGAAACACACAGACACACAGAAAAACAGACCCACAGATGCATGGACACACAGACACGTGGACACACAGACACAAACACAGACAGGCCCACACACTTAGTGCTCTGTGATCAGAATTAGGGGAATGGTAGCAAAGAAAAGAAATGGTCTGGAAGTCTTTTTTCATATATGGCCCTAAAATTTAAACTTCGTTCGCAAATTTACACAGCTGAATATCTCAGCACTTAGAGACTAAAATATAACTTCTATGGAAGCCAAAGTGTTTCCTGGTTTACACCTCAAAAAAGCTCTTACTGTTTTATACTTAGCTGCAGGGTGAGGAACCTCGAGGAGAGAAAGAAAGTGGTGAATATCTCATCACTCTTAGTGACGGTACATGAATTAATTTTAATTAACTGGAAGGCAGCCCTATTAACAAAGTGGCCAACTATTTTAAAATGTAGTACGAGTATACCATACTTCTATGTTAATATGTTATCACAGTCTCGAGTGATTGAACTAGAAAGATATTCTGATTTACAAATAAGCTTTTATTATAAAAATTAGATTATAAATGCATTATTTCAATTTAAAAATTAGCAAAGAAGAATCCAAAGAGAAAAAAATAGTAGCAGAAATAAGCTTTTCCTTTAGATTTTTTCTTTAAACTTAGATAAATAGATTATTCAACTAGAATCTGTCATATCTCCATAATTTAGAAAAATTTTAAAAGCATATGAAGACAAGTATCTCCTGTATTCTCAAATTTCAGACAAATATCTTTGAACTATATATATATATATATATATATATATATATGTATAGTTCTATATGTATATAGAACTATACATATATATAACTATATATATAGAGAGAGAACTATATATATATTTTACAGCTATTTTTGTTTGAAATTGATTCTACATTATCTGTACAGTTTTTAAAATACTTTTTCTTTCATAAATAAGGTAATGGATAATTTTCTTTAATGCGTAGGGTAGCATTTCTTTATAAAACTGAACATGTTTCTGAAGCATTATTTTGGCGTCTGTAGAATGGTCTATGCTCTGGCAGTCCCAAAGATGTAAAATCAGTATTCTATGGTGGGCGTAATTATTTATAATAAATATAAAGTTAACATTATCTTCACTCTTAACTTTTTGACATCTTTTGAAAGTAAAATCAAAATCTATTTTCACCTCTGATTATTTCTTTATAGTAAATTCCTAGAAGTAGTTTCACAAGGTCCTAATAAATGGTTCTTAATACATATTTTCTAAAAATTTTCCAGAAATGTTGCCAAATTCAACTTTCATCAGCACCCTGCACATGGCAGAAATGGTGCCCTGTTCTCGGGAACCTCCACCTGTTCCTCGGTCAGTCTTGATACAACTTCAGCTTTTGTTTTATGTAGCTGTCAAGTTGAAAAAAGAAAGAAAGAAAGAAAGAAAGAAAGAAAGAAAGAAAGAAAGAAAGAAAGAGCCAAAAGTTTAATGATTAGTGTCTATATGTATATTTTGCTATCCTAATATTGGTTTTAAAAATTGTTCAAATTAATCTGTAAAACTTCTTCATAGATTTAGGCAACTATCACGAATAACTTACATATGTTGCAAATACCTTTTCCCAAAGGGCTAGTTCCTGTTCATTTTCCTTTGGTAGTTTTAGATTTCAGAGACATAAATTTTAGTGTATTTTAAGACAAGTCAAAGAGTTAAGAGACTGATAAAATAGATGAATGATAGAGAAAGAAGAACAAAATCATAAAGGTCAAGAAACAAGAGGATAGATCTTAAAAAGACCAAGAAGCCAGGCACGGTGGCTCACTTCTGTAATCCCAGCACTTTGGGAGGCCGAGGCGGGTGGATCACGAGGTCAAGAGATCGAGACCATCCTGGTCAACATGGTGAAACCCCGTCTCTACTAAAAATACAAAAATTAGCTGGGCACGGTGGCGCATGACTGTAGTCCCAGCTACTCAGGAGGCTGAGGCAGGAGAATTGCCTGAACCCAGGAGGCGGAGGTTGCAGTGAGCCGAGATCGTGCCATTGCACTCCAGCCTGGGTAACAAGAGCGAAACTCCGTCTCAAAAAATAAAAAAAAAAAAAGACCAAGGAAACAAGAAGGAATCATTTTTTAAAAGACTAAACTAGAAGTAACACAGGGTGAATAAGCATATCAGAGAGTAGCTTAAAAGAAATAGAAGAGGGAAGGAAGGAAATATGAGCAAGTAAAAAAGAAATGAAGAGAATTTGAAAGAAATGCCAAATGAGGGTGAAGGGGAGGAAGGCAGCAAAACACACTGCCATGTGTGCAGCTATGCAACTATCTTGCAAGTTCTGCACATGTACCCCAAACCTAAAATGCAACAATAAAAATAAATTTAAAAAATGACACTAACAGAAAAAGGTCCAGGAAGATCTGACCTAATTATAACAGGAGCCCAGAGAGAGGAAGCAAAGCGAGGGGGCAGAAGAACACGAAATAGGAGAACTTCTGAAAAATGAAAGCCTTAAAACCACACATTTAAAAGGTCTACTTAGTAGAAAAGAAGAAAAAGAAAATCACAATGACCAATATTGAAATATTTTAACATAAAGCTACCGGGATTTAAAAAAAAAACCACCACCACCACCAAAAACTCTTTTGAATTTAAAGCGAAAAATTAAGCTTCCTATGAAAAAAAACAAAACCAGATTGTCATATAAATTTTTGACAGCAAAACTTTATGACAAAAATAATAGAAACTTTTAAAGTATGCAAAGATAGAAGTGAGTCATGGATTTGACATCCAGCTGAACTGACACTTAAATATAAAATACATTCTTAAAAATAATTATCAACAGGCAAAAATTTAGGATGTATTGTTCCATTGAGCACTGAAAATTCTCTTAGCAAATTAGTTCCAGACAGCCAATATTACTAAAACATTCTCTATAGGAACTGTTTGTGAGCATTAAATGTTGAACAGCAGAACAAAGAAAAATAATAATGATAAGGTGTGGACTATATTGTGTAATGGCTACATGCGTGGAAAATGTAAATAAATTACAGCCGTTCAAACTGAGAAGTGATGAACAGATCCTGTGGAAAACAACATTGCCTTAAAGCTATTAATGGGGAAACAAGGATATTACTTCATATCAGTGGCCAGAGAGATAAACGAGAGAGAAAAGGATGAAGTTTATAGTTAATGTAACGATTGTTTCTCATGGGATAAAGAGAAGTAAAAAGGAAGGTGATAGAAATAAATTGGTAAAAGGCTGGTATAAAGGTAACTGGAACACAAATGTAAATTTAAGTTAAATCCAAAACTAAACTAAAAAGGGAGAGACATGAAAAGAAAAAAACTATAAACCGTATAATGAATAATTATGTACAAGGCTTATGTGTCTATACTAATAGAAAAGAATGATAACGTAAGAGTATAACAGAGCTGACTCTAGATAGAGTGCCTGTATCTATCAGCTGAAGTCACCTATTGAACAATAAATATTGCTCAAATAAACTAACAAAGCTACATCCCAAACTGTGCTTCCCAGTACAGACACATCTAAAACAGACACCAGAAGACTGAAAACGTAATGATAGACAAAGATATACCAGGCAAACACACATAAAAGAGCAACAGGTGCAATTTTGTATCTGATCAAAGAATATTAAAGGGAAATAAATCACTGTAAACTTCTGAAGGCTACAAGTCTCAATTAAGGCATAACAGCAAGTAATATTCTCAGTCTTGTTAACAGTTCTGGCAAAGCAGGAACTGGAGAATATGTAAGGGGACATGGACAAACTCACCCTCATAAAGTAGGTATCAGTACCTTTCTATCTGTGCAGGAGAGATAGGGTGGGCAATGCATGCATAACAATGTAGATGACTTAAATAACAGACTCAATAGGAAAATCTTACAGACTGAACTTGAATTTCCAGTAATAAGAGAATGAACCTTCTCTTCAAGATCACATGCAACACTGACAATGTCTCAGTCCACTACAAAAAAACTCAATAAATTCCAAAATACAGGGGAAAAAACGTAATCAGAATTCTCTAATTATAACACAATGACAATAGAATGAATTTTTTAAGACAAAAAGTATTCTTCCACCTTTACATTTTATAAAAACTATCACTAAACAAATTATAAATTAAATGAGAAATTTTGAAAGAATACAGAATTCTTGAAAGCACATGTTAGAATCTATGAGACATAGCTAAAATGCTTATTAGGTGATAAAGAAATGCATTAAATAACAATATCAACAAAAATTGCTAAAGTAAAAATAAGTAAATGAAGGACCCAATTCAAAAAGCAAGAGCAAGAACACCACGGTACATTAAAAGCAGGTAGCAGAGAGGCTACGGAAGCAGGCATAAGCAAATGGGTTACCAACCTTTACGACCTGCAGGGCCTAACAACTAAAAATGGGTTTATCAAAACACCAAATTAGCTAACTTACTCAAGAAAAAAAGTGTAAGGGGGAAAGGAGGAGAGCACTAATCCAAAGAAATTTAAAATGAGGCAGAAGTAACATTCAAAGTAATTTTTTTTGGACCAAGCCTGCACGTTCTGCACATATATCCCAGAACTTAAAGTGTAATTAAACACACACACACACACACACACACAGTGAAAAACAGTAGCAAAGTGTTATTTTTTAAAATGCATAAGAAACTACTTTGCACAAATCTATAAAAAACATTAAAACAAGTCACAAATTGATATAAGAATACTGCTTACTAAAATTGACTACAGTAGATATTTTTAAAAAGTCCAATAAAACAATTACTGAAAAAGCTAACAATTAAAGATGACCCCCATACAAAAGAACCATAAACCACTTACATGATTTCTCAGAAGAGATCTACCAAGTCTTTAAAGATCATACCATTGCAATTACTTCTGAACAGAGAAAAAGAAGGAAAACTTACAAATCCATTTTGTGATTTATAACACTGATCTAAAACTTAACTAGTTAATTTAAATAAAACCTACTGAACAATCTAATTTATAAATACCAGTGCAAAAAGCCTTAAAAAGAAATGCAGTAAACAAAACACAAAATACATTCTAAACATGACAACATAGCCAATCTAGGAAATTACGAAAAATACAAAGGTTGTTCAATATTAGGAAAGTCATCAAATAGAGATAAGGAGAGAAATTACACAGTCATCTTCAGACTTGCAAAAAAGATATTTAATAAAATTTATCACAATTAATATTGAAAACACTCAAAAACAGGAATTGATTGGTAATTCTTAAATAGTATTAAATGTTGCCTATAAAAGTCAGAAACAAAACGCTATGTCCACTATCTCTACCCCTATTTCATACTGTATTGTAAAGACAGCCATAATTTATGTGTATATTTTGCTTACATTTCTTGAACCACACATTCGAAGGCTATGATCCAAGCCGCTCTGCTTAAGCTAAAATAATTAAACTGATAGTTAAATTGTTGTCCTCCCAGGAGAGATATAATGTGTATTTTGTCAAGTTAATTGCATAATTAAAAATAAAGCAGAAGTTTTCTGAGGCATTTCAAACAATCTAGAATTTCTGCAACATATTCTTTATGACATTTGGGTTGAAGAAACAGGAGGAAGTGTCAAGTTCTCTAGAGAGGAGGTGATCAGTGAGGAACAGCCTCACTCTCCCAGTCTTATCATCAGCGGACATGGGTTTAAAGAAGCAATTGTTGCTGCTCAAGAATGTAAAGGAAAATATGTATATAATGAACACAAAGATAGTAGGTATTAGCAGAAAAACATAAACTAAAACAAAATACAACACAAAACTTTTAAAGCTGAAAATTACAGTATCTGAAAATTTTTAAAAGTCACTAAATGGGCTTAGCAGTATAATGGACATGACAGAAAATTAGTGAATTTGTTTTTTTTAAAAATCAATAGAAATGTTTCAGTCTTAAGGCTAGAGAGAAAAGAAAAAGATTGAAAGGAGCTAAGGAGAATATTGTCAACAGTACTTACCATGATGATACTGGAGTCACAAAAGGTAGAGGAAGAGAGACTAAGGAAGAATAAACACACACACACACACACACACACACACACACACACGTGCTGTGTGTATATTTATTATACTATGTGTGTATGTATATAAATATACACATATATATGTGGTGTATCTATCTATCTATCTATCTATCTATATTAATAACACAATGGCTGAGGTTTTCCCAAATGTGCTTAAACATGTACATGTGCTGATTTGCGAATCTTGGTAGACCCCAGCAGAATAAACACAAAGCTACGACGTCACACACATTACAGACATGCTCTTGTAACAAGAGTAAACAGAAAATCTTCAGAGCAGCTTGAGTGAAGCGATGCATTGCGTGAGGAGGAACCGTGATCCAGTGTTCACTGACCTCTAACACAGAACGGCAGAGGCCAGCAGACAGCGGAATGACACTCAGCAAATGCTGGAAGTTTAAAATACCCAGGTTCATTCAGAATTCTACATTCAGCAAAAAGTACTCAAGAAGAAGGCAGAACAAAGATATCATCAAATAAAAGAAAGCCAGAAATACATGTTGTGAGCAGACCTGCGCTACAAGGAAGGCTAAATGAAGTTCTTCACACTAAAGAAAGATTCCAGATGGAAACTCAGCTCTTTAGGAAAAATGAAAGGGATTGGAAACCTCAAGAGAACTGACAGCAGCAGCGCAGAGAAGAGCTTGGACCACACTGAGGAAGTTTTCAGGAACCGATTTTTTAAAAATCTGTTTTCTTCCCTTTTTCTCTCTGATGATGTTCCTTCCTTGACCTTTTCACCAGGTTTTGGGAAGTGTTTCTGGAGTTTCTCATTGATAAACCCCACCCGACGTTTGCCAGTGGCTTGACCCTTCCTGTCCCATCTGCTTCTTCATGGCCCTTGGGTGCTATTTCTTCTCATTCTCCCCTGACTCCCTCCTCTCTGCACCTTCGTCTCTCATCACCCCTCTTTTGTTCCTTGTTTTTATTTTCTTTACACTCAGGGAAAGCACAAAGGAGATTCTGATTGCACATAAATTAGACTTCCTTTAGGAAACTTCTTTTTCAAAGTACTTTCTTTCCCTATCTTGGGTCTATGCATATACCCTCTTTTTGTAACAAAGTGGCGTATTTTTGTAAGTTCCACTCTGGTTTCTCTGAATTTCCCAGCCTTAATAGGAGCATATCTTGGCGTGCCAAGGTGGTGGGTTCCCTACACAGGTGCCCTGGAGCCGCTGGAAGTGTCCTCATGACTCATCTGGAAGACCGGATGCTAAGCTCAGATTCCCTGCTCAGTGATGCCATGGCCTGGGGAAAACGGGGGAAATATGGAGACTTGGACAGAACCAACCAGATTTGTCCTCCCAGGCATTTCCTTGTGTTCACTCAACCGGTTTTTCCAGGGACCAAGGTCCTCCAGGTAGTGCCTATGTAGAATGTCACTCTGGGTTTCTTGTCTCGGGCCAAGTTGACTTTCCCATATGGCTTTGCTGTCTCTTTGGTTTGAGAACAGCTCCACTGGGTCAGGAAGGAAAACTCCAGGTTGACAAGGCCTCAACCTCTCAGCAGAAACCTGCGCCCAGGAAAAACCGGTTACGCTGGCATTTCTGTTGGGTGTCACCTCTCTCACCCTAGGAACTGCTGGCACTGCTGCTTCTGAATCCCATCCGTCTGTTCCTAGAGAGAATGTGGGCGTCCAGATGGCACCCCTTCAGTCTCTTCCAGGTCTAACGCACTCATCGGAGGAGTATTAGGAGCTCTGCCAGGAGGCCGGAGTGTCTTCCTCGGAGGCGACTTGTCAGTGCTCAGGGCCCCTTTCATCCAGCCCCATCTGCACTTTATGTGGAAGAAATTCATTATCATTCCTGGCACTCTGTCGAGGCCCTTTCCTGGATTCCAGCATAATCTATTTTTAACTTCTTTTGATTATCGCTCTTAGTTTGGGGAGAGGGATGTTGGACATCTGGGCTTACATCGCCATCTCTAGAAACGGATCATTTGGCTTCTTAGAGACTTATTTCCTTCCTGCACATCAAACGAGGAATTTCAGGAACCTACTATCAAACCAGTCATTTGTTTTCCATATAATACATATTGTATTTTCAACTTACTGATGGAAATGTATGAAAATTACCAAAGAGAGCTTCTTCCTCATGCTCATAGTCATTGCTGATGTGTAAATAACTCATTTTAAAACACACGCATACACGCTTTCATACTTTGCTGGACACCTGGATTATTCTACTGAATAGTCGCTGACCCCACCGGACAACGCAGCAGCCCCCTCCCTCCTATGCCTTAAAGACAGGATCATGCCCATGGACAAAAGCATGTCTGTGTTATTAGGAAATCTTTCGGAAAGTGAGACCTGGACTGACTGAGGCGAGCCGTCATATGAGACGCCTGAGCCCAGCTCCCATTTGCCACAATCCCTTTCCCAGTAGGAAACTGGCAGGTCTTCTTGGCCTGATACGGATCCAGGCTGAGCTGGGTCGCAGCCCAGCCCTTGACCCGGTAACCTGGTGTGGGCTTCTGGCTGCCTGTTTCATCTTCCCACTGCCAACCCATTCCTTACTATGCCTTCTCTGGTCCTATGCAGAATGACTCTAAGAGAGGGATCAACATTAACTCTCACTTTCCCAAATACACAGGAACTTCCTGACTTTTTGACCCCTGAAGCTCTGTAAATACCCACCCCACCACAGGGCAAGAAAGGCAGTGAATCTGTGCTTTGGTTTTAGGCCCTCTATGCAAAGCCAGATGCATTTGTTAGGATTCCTATGCAATAGTTTATTAGTTTCTATGAGAAGGGCAAGATATATTTATAGATTTATGCTATACTTAGACTTACATGTATATATTTACACACATGTATACACACAGACACACATGCCACCAAATCACAGAGATATTCTGGGAATTGATAAAATAAATAATTGTTCTTAAAAGCACTTACGTATTGAGACAATATGTTATACAAATACCTATTTGTAAAAGGCTCTGTTTCGAGTTTATTGGATAGTTTAGGAGTTGGCAGGCAATTATGGGAAGAGGACTATGCTTCAGCCAATCACAGAAAACATTTGATAACTGCAGCCAATCACAGAAAACATTTGATAGCTGCAGCCAATCACAGAAAACAATTGATAGCTGCAGCCAATCACAGAAAACATTGGATAGCTGCAGCCAATCACAGAAAACATTTGATAGCTGCAGCCAATCACAGAAAACATTGGATAGCTGCAGCCAATCACAGAAAACATTGGATAATTGCAGCTGATGCGGCCTTAGCAACTCCGTTAATAAACTGTCCGCTCCCAAATCCTCCATAGAGAAGCAAGTCGGAGCGAGGCTCACAGCCTCTTCAGATTGTCACATTCTCCTCCGGCCTGGATAAGCCAGGAAATTACTGCATTATACACCAAAAGGATTAGCTCAAAACCCACATGGGCACACAGAGCATGAGAAGAAATAACATGTACAAATCCATAACGAGGAGAAACTTCATTCTCAAGTCAATGAAACCAAAACCTATAAAACCCATGTATCCAGTTTTATTAGAATCTAATGTACCAAACATGTACTTTACATTTTGTTGATAACCTAGGCATACCTGCAAGATTTTTCTACAGAGTCTTCATTAAACCAACGACTTCCTTGATAACAGGCTGGACTTCCACCTTGTCCTAATGCACCCACAGTTCCCACAGAGTCTGTGAGTGTCACGGTGCCAGTGGGGTAGACAGACCATTCCTCGTGAGTCTGTGAATTACACTAACTGATTTTCATCTGTTAATCAGCCTTGCTTTTCTGGGATAAAACATACCAGATTATTATATATATTGCTGGATTCGATTTGCTAGTTTTTCTATAAAAGATTTGTGTGTTTCGTTTCATGGGGAATATTGTCTTTTTAATTTTTGTGAAATAAAAGCTTCCATAAAACCATTCTCGGCACCGTCCTCTTTATAAAGTCAGTTGGGAAGCTGCGCTCTCTTCTGTACTTCCTAAAAGCGTGTGCAGAAGATTCTCATGGAAGAGTGGACACTACAACTTCCAGAAATATTAAGAGGCTATTTTATATCATTTAGAGTTAAATGTCTCCAGGATGTGTAGTTCTGTTCCCACCTTCATTACTCTTCTTAGGAGATTATGTTTTTTTTCAATATTTTCAAATAACTAACTTTTGACTTTTTAATTTTTTTGTATGTTTTTCAATTTTCTCTTTAATTGATGTTCATTTTAGTTTTTTCTTTTGCTTACAGTAAATTTAATCAACATGTGTTTTTCTAACTTAATTTGGAAACTTAGTTTTGAACTTTTCTTCATTATTGGGCAAACATTTTATGATTAGAAAAAAATTATTATGTAAGATAGTTTAATAAAATGCAAACTGCAGAAACACACACACACACACTCACCTGTGTGTCATTCCAGTTCTTGATGTAAGCAGTGCTAATCCCAGAGGCTGATGTGTTTGACTTCCACACAGTGCTCTGATTCCAGGCATTTGGGCTGGGAGTCTGCAGTTTCAGTGGTCCTGTTTGTTGCCTCTGTTTTCGTCTGTATTTCAGTGATACCTTTGAGTTCTTAGTGTGAACATTCTACATCTCGAGTAGTGCTGGCTGTTTATCAGCAGGGAAACACTCAATCGCTAGACAGGTTTACTTAACTACACTGCAATGTATTCTAGGTAAAAATAACATTAAGTCAGCAGTCTTGATGTAGGGTTTATGTTTTTGCTCTAATGCTCAGTACTTCGCTCAAGTGCTGAGGAAACGGCTACATGGGGAGCTTTCATTCAAAGTTCTCACCTTGTACTTGGTCACAATGCAGTCCTTTTCCTTATAAAGGTTTCAAAAAACTAAATCATTACAGAGACTGATCTTTGTGTGGAAGGGATGTGAATAAACGAAGAGGAAATTAGGAATAACATACTCCATTACTTTAACATTAATGATTCCCATGCAGATACAGACTATTTTGAAAACACAGAGTCCACACCTTTCACGTGTGCAAAGATGAATCTCTGAGCGTGGAGAGGCTGCTTCTGAGTGGAGGAAGAGCCTCATGTCTCTGTGCCACACCAGTCCACGCCCAGTTGCCGTTCCTCGTCCTCGGTGCAAATGGTTCCTGGTCAGAGACTGTTAATTTCCACTCCATGGTTAATGTGCAACCCTGTAGACCATTTCATAATTCCTCAAGATACAATTTCAGGGAGTTCATAATTTATCCAACATACATTACTAATAAGAAATCCTTCATTCAAGAAATTGAATGCCCCAGGCACAAATGGGCCCAAGTAAATAATTAGTGTAGTATGAATCCCTAGAGTCCCAGCCGTTGATGTTCCTTATCGTTGGTGAACATTTACAGTGTCCAGCAACAATGAATCTTTAAAATCTCCTATGAAAAGAAGGAGAGGGACAGGTTTTCAGCATCTTCCGTGATCAACAGCAACCCCTTCCTCCACTGTGTGTTTGCGTAGGGCAACAACGTTCTCAGATGGAAAGGGGCCCCGGCCCCCAAAGGAACCCTCCAGACAGACGGTTGACCTGGATGAAACTGTCAATGAAATTGACAAAAGATGAGAGAGGTCAAAGATACGAACCTTTCTATTTCACTGGCCCAATGTGGCATCCTGAAGAAATGAAGGATTTTCAGCACAAAATTTAGCTTCCGCCAACATCACCAGACCCAAACTTACTCATAAAAGTGATTCTTTCATTCACTCAACAAACACACTGAGTACTTGTGTTCTAGGTACTCCTCTGGCTGCAGCAGACCTATCCTTAAGTAGGGCACTGCCCCTGGTATAAGCACCTCCTTTGCCAGTTAGGAGGTATTTTCCCTCCACTGTCAAATAATCTGGGGGGTGTTCCTCGGCCCCTGGACTAAGGCTTCTGTGTTTACATCTCAGCTTGATGTAACCCACAGCAGTTAACACCGCGTCCCTCAGTGAATTCAAGCCGTAACAGCTGCATCGACAGGCTGGTGTACCCTTCCTGAGGTCACCGAGGTGCACCATCACTTACATCGCAGTACCAGGGACCCTTTAGGGGCTTTCAGCCCTGTGCTGTGTCTGCCTGGTGTGGTCAGCACCTGGATCACAAACTCTGACCGCCTCATGGTGTGTTATGTGCTGTATTCCCAAGCAATGGGGGACACTCTACATTCACTTGAGGTGCACTAATGGATCATTCTCTTTTTGTTTTTTTTCTCGGAGGTTTCCTCTTGTTGCCCAGGCCGGAGTGCAATGGTGTGATCTCAGCTCACTGCAACCTCTACCTGCCAGGTTCAAGTGATTCTCCTGCCTCGGCCTCCCGAGTAGCTGGGATTACAGACATGTGCCACCACTCCAGATAATTTTTGTATTTTTAGTAGAGACGGGGTTTCTCCATGTTGCTCAAGCTGGTTTTGAACTCCCCACCTCAGGCGATCCGCCCACTTCGGCCTCCCAAAAGTGCTAAGATTACAGGCGTAAGTCACAGGCCCGGCTGGCTCATGCTCTTGGATGAAAAGAAGTATGTAAACAGTCTGAAGAGCGTTGGGATGGACTGGATCGAAGACCCCTGGCAGACGTAAACTATGTGATTACAGAGCAAGGCAGAGGAGAGTGGGATGAGATCCCTCCACCATTTGGTTCTTCAGTGAGGAGTGAGGCGGGGCGCTCGTGCTGGGCCTCAGGCTCTCCCGGCTCTGGACCCTTGCTGGGGTCGCCCGGCCTCCCAGCTCGGCCTGGGCAGGGAAGGCGTCCGGGGCCTCAGGCCTGGGCAGCTGCTGCTCCCGAGGCTGGGAGGATCTTTCCCCGCGGCTCAGTCCCTCCTCTTCCCGGCTCTCCGCTGGAAGTCAGGAGTCCAGGTCTGGCTTTGCTCTGTTTCCTGGCCCCGCATTGTCGCATATTCTGTGCTGTCTGTCCGACGTCTCTGTGTTTTATTGCCTTCTTCGTCGCCGGAGGGGAGGCTCCCTGAAGGCAGAGCATCCGTGTCCCTCGTTCCCGCCGCGCCTCGGGCCTGGCTTGCAGCAGGTGCTCAGCAGGCACCCACCCCATCAGTGCGCTCCCTTCTTCGAGGCTGTGAGACTGCTCGGGCGAGTGAGGAGTCACGAGAAACTTAAAAGTCACCTTTTAAAAATGTTTCTGTGACCTTTCACGGGCCTGACTTAACTCAGAAAATAATCTTAATAGGTAAATAATACACAGAAGCTCCTTCACGCTAATGAGTCACTTGGCTAAAATAGAGACATGGAGAAGAAATGAGAAGAGGAAACAACAGCCATGGCTTCCGTTTTTCTGGATAAATAACGGCTAAAATCCGACACTAAAAAAACTTGCCGTGGTTCAGATCAAGCAAATGTGCGCGGAAGAGAGAAAGCCAGGCAAGGCGGCTTTGCTGGAGGGCTTTTGGCAGAGAGACTCACTCGGCCTCCCACGGGAACTTCTCGGCTTCCCAAGCCCAGGGTGCTCTGGGAATAGCAGGGTCGCAATTTTGTTTTTAATGGTGTTTACTGGCCTAGCCTTTGATATTCATTTGCTCTTGTTCCTCGTATAAACTCAGTTTCAACTCTGTATAAGTGAGGGTGCTCGGGCCATTCTGGATCACACTGGAATGCCTCCTTTTGTGCTGTAAGGGGAGCCGAGGCTGAGGGAAACCGTGACCCTGGGAAGGAACTCGCCGTGCCTTAGGGAGAGCGCAGAAACGAACCCACAGGGCGCAGCCGAGTTTTGCTCTTAGGAACCATGAGAATCCAACCTCTTCTATGGGAGATTAGGTGCATGCATTTAGTGTTGGTATCAAATAGAAACGACCACAAATTGGAAGCTCCTCACGCCATTCATCCATTTTAAAGGCAAATCAGTTATACGACAGTAATAAAACGACAAATTTTAAAGGAGCCGTTCATCATGGAATATATTTCAGTATAAAATGTAACATAATTATTTCAGGGTTCTCAGTTATTCTTAATTTTTCTAATTTAGAATATTTGGGGCACAGAGTTACTGCTTACTAACATGGAAACTGCTGGAATGGTTGGCCCTGGGTTCTGTGACGTGTGTGTTGCTGAATAACAGACACTCTGCGTGACCTGTTTCTTGATGGTGGGTAACAGTAAGTGAGCTATTTAGGTGGGATTCAGCAAATTGGCCAGATCATGTCTTTTAAACCTATTTGTATTGACTTACTGTGGCATTCTCATTCTATATGTTTATTTCTTTATGAACTTGAATGTCGTCAATTCTCTCCTGTGGCTTAGATGAGGGGCTGGCAAATTGTAATTATAAAAGACCAAATCATAAATATTTTTAGTTCTGCAGCCTTCACAAGATTCAACCCTGCCTTTGTAGCGTGAAAATAGTCACATACAGTACATGAATGAATGGGAGTCTCCAGCATACTTGACCTCCAAAGGCAGGTGCTGGCTGGCTTTAGCTTGTGGGCCAGCTTGCTGACACCTGTGTTGGAGGAATGTGATGATTTCCTGACCGAGAGGAGCTTTCGGCATGGTGGAGAGGACGAGTTCCAGAAGACACCACAGATGCCGGGAGAGGTCAGCCCACGGGAGCCACGAGCATGTGAAGGTCCAGAGGACCAAGAGGAGGACAGCCCCATGTTGAGATTTAAAGGTAAGTATTTTATTTAAAATACAATTACATGTAATCATTATTCTCATTTTAATTACCAACCAGCGAAAACAAAATGAACTGGGAAATTCACTGAGGAAAATTAGACAGAAGCAGTAAACACAGGGGCTCAGCTTCCGGAGTATTTTCCAGACATGTATTTTCACTATTTTCATGCTGAGCACCAACTGAGCCTGAATGTGCGCAGATGCACAGCTAGGCATCAGGCAGCTGGTGGCCATGCGGCAGGTGGACTGGGTCATCACCTTCATGAAGCTGGCCTGCTGGGAGGGGAAGGAGAATGAATAGACAAGTCAGGCACGTGGGGCAGGGTGTGTGCTATCGGAATTTAGAGCAAGCCAGGAGGACCTGGGGCAGCAAGAACAAAATCCCCAACCAAGTGTTTCCCTTGCTGTGTCAAAGAAGAGCAGAGGCCAGGACAGCCAGGCAGAAAACAGGGATGAGAGCAGGGGACATGAGAGCAGGGGGGCAGGGTGGGCCTGCGAATTGTGTGTAAATGAGATGAGAGCCAAGGATTTTGCACATCTAGGAGCGAACGTCCCAGACCTGATCAGCCTGATAAGAGCTCACTCTGGCTGATGTGTGAAAGGCCAGCTCCAGAGAGACATGGTGGACACAGGACAGAGGTAAAGGGTCCTTATGGTGGCCCAGGTGACTGGCAATGGTGGCCTGACCTCAGGTGTAGATGATATCTTATGGGTCTATCTCAGGAGCCTGGATGTTCCCACCCCAGGGGCCCCACTTTCAGGATGCCTGAGACTCAGCTGCTGACATCACAGATTCCCTTTCCTGCTGTGAGGTGCCTACTCCTGTGTAACAAATCAACCCAACACTGCAAAACTGGAAACAGCAAATGTTCATCTCACACAGTTCTTGGGGGGCTGGAATCCAGAATGGCCTAGCTGCATGGTTGTGGCTTGGAGCTTCTCAGGAAGTCACAGTCACCTTCAGGCTCCCTGCAGGGTCTGCTTCCAGAGTGGCCCCTCCTGTAGCTGTGGCGGGACCCTGGATGCCTCAGCACGTGGCCTCTCCTCAGGGCTGCTTGAGCATCTTCCTGACATGGCTGCTGGCTCCCTCGAGTAAATCATCCACACCAGGCAGAGGCCATGATGTAGTTTGTGACCTGGGCTGGCAGGGCCACACTGTCACTCTGTGTCTGCTGCCTTCACACAGACCAAGCCTAATACCCTGGGGCTGCCGAGGGCACGACACAAGGAGGCTGGACCCCGAGGGTCATCTGAAGACCAACTACCCTCCTCATTCTCACTGGTCAGGTCTAAGTGGAGTCCCAGAGGTCTGAATTTTAAAGAAGATGCCACTTTATTTTGATTCAGAGAATGTGTGGCTCTCGCTCTGAGAAACTCTGGTGTGGATGAAGACATCCCATTGAAGAATATGAACTGGAAAGAACCAGCAGGTGAGACTTGAATTTCAGGAAGAAAATCATCTTCCAACTACCACTTCCAGCAGCGACTGTGACAGCCTTCCCACAGTCCTCTCAGATGCTGCACAGTTATCACAGGCCATCAGCTCAGGTCTATTTCAAATCAAACCATCATGGGCTACCCCAGGGGGAAATTACCACAGCTGTATCTTCTCTCTCTCTGGGTGTTGCAAGCAGACCTAAGTCAGTTTGGAACACATAGGTGCTTTGTGGTAGCTGACTATAGCTATAGAAAACTTTAGATGGGTGAGGGTGAACTCACCAATTCCCTAACCTCAGAATGTAATTATATTGAAAAAACACTAGACTCAATTAGGCTACACCCATGAAACCTATTAAATACACCTTACTAACAAGCAGGTTTGAAAGTTCCTATAACCTGTTCTGTAGGCTTAATGAAGTCCCAGCCACTTCCTGGAAATGAGATGAACCTGGACCTTCCAAATGGCAACAGTTTTCAAAAGTGCTGGAAACTATTAACAATGACACCAAGACTCTGTGTGTAGCCAGAAGGTCCCGGGCAGAGCAGCAAACGTGTGCTGGTGAATCGGATGTGTCCACCGGGCTGGACAGTTGGATCAGGCACCAGCATGGATATTGCTGTGAAGCTCTTTCTAGATGCCATTAGCATTAAACCAGGAGACGCTGAGTGAAGCCCAGCATCCTCCGTAACGTGGGTGACCCTGTCCAGTCAGTGGAAAGCCTTAAGAGCAAAGACTCAGCTTCTCCAGGAGGAAGCAGTTCTGCCTTCGGGGAGCAATGGAGAAACTCTGCTGGGGTTTTCATCCTGCGGATTTTGGGCCCAAGCCTGCGACACCAACTCGGCCCGAATTTCCAGCCTGCTGGCCTTCCCTGAAAATTTCAGACTTGCAGCTACAACTACTGGGTGAGCCAATTACTTAAAATAATCTCTGTCTCTTTCTCTCTCTCAATCTCCCTCTCTTTCTGAACCTATGTATCTTCTATTGGTTCTGTTTTCCAGGAGAATCCTGACTAAAGTATTACCCCGTTAGGCAAGAGAAACGCCCCCAAGCCAAGGACTGAACAGAGGGTGGCTTACCAGGCACGCCTCAGCTGTATCCTCCGGGTCCAGGGAAGCTGCTGCTAGATTCTTATCCTCCAGGTATACAAGGTGGGCAGCATCTCTCGAACGCTTTAACTCATCTGCACAACCCTGAACACAGCCACCTTCCTCAGTGAGAGTGCAGACGTTTCTAACGTCACCCATCTGACACACTCCACTGTTTTTGCCACTTAAACTCACCTCTAACGTGCAAGATGACAATTGGCAAACTTCTGCTGGGGCCGAAGAGTGAACAAGGGCCATCACAGAAATGCTAGGGGACCTCCTGCGCCGGCGTTGCATTCTGCCCTTTCCTGGGCTGCAACACATCCCAGAGGGCCTGCTGTCTACACTGCAGCCCGTGGAGGTAACTCAGTGCTGGGGTTCTCCCACGCTGGAGCCCTCAGCTCCTCCCTGTGTGAGCAATGGCGCGGTGAAGTAGGATTTGCGTGTATTGAACATTTGTTTTCCTGTATGAGCTAATGAGACGGCAAATCCAGGTTCCTTCGTCTCGGTTCACCTGTGCTGTGACCACACCACACCTGAGAAGCGTGTGGAGTATCAGGAGCAGGAGTTTGTTGTTCACAGTCCTGGAGGCTGCAAGCAGAAGATCCAGGCCGCCGCATCTGCTGAGCGCCTTTGTGCTGCGGCCTCACACAGTGGAGGGTGGAACACCCCAGAGAGGGCGGATGGGGACTGAACTCCCTCCTTTGTAAGGCACCTGGCCCGCCTTCACGAACAGAGCTCTCACATCCCCATCACCTCCAAAGGCTCCACCTGCTAATACTATGGCAATATGGCAATGAGTAAAATTCCAACACAACCTTGGGAGGGGCGATCATTCAAAACCTGACACCCACACGCGAGACAAACTCAATTTTTTATAGAATGAAGCAGTGTTTGAGGTGAAGCGCTGAGGGGAGCTGTTTCCCCAGGCCTTGTCTTTGGGGGATTCACACCTCACAGCTGCACTCCCAGATCACAGTGGAGGTCACATCTCACAGCTGTGCCCCCAGATCATAGTAAATGGGGACGGATCTCACAGCTGCACCCCAGATCACAGTTAATGGGGTCACATCTCACAGCTGCACCCCCAGATCGCAGTTAATGGGTCACATCTCACAGCTGCACCTCCAGATCACAGTTAATGGGGTCACATCTCACAGCTGTATCCCCAGGTCACAGTTAATAGGTCACATCTCACAGTTGCACCCCCAGATCACAGTTAATGGGGTCACATCTCACAGCTGTATCCCCAGATCACTGTTAATGGGGTCACATCTCACAGTTGTGCCCCCCAGATCACAGTTAATGGGGTCACATCTCACAGCTGTATCCCCAGATCACAGTTAATGGGGTCACATCTCACAGCTGTATCCCTAGATCACAGTTAATGGGTCACATCTCACAGCTGTATCTCCAGATCACAGTTAATGGGGTCACATCTCACAGCTGTGTCCCCAGATCACAGTTAATGGGTCACATATCACAGCTGCACCCCCAGATCACAGTTAATGGGGTCACATCTCACAGCTGCACCCCCAGATCACAGTTAATGGGGTCACATCTCACAGCTGTATCCCCAGGTCACACTTAATGGGTCACATCTCACAGCTGTGCCCCCAGATCACAGTTAATGGGGTCACATCTCACAGCTGTATCCCCAGGTCACAGTTAATGGGTCACATCTCACAGCTGTATCCCCAGGTCACAGTTAATGGGTCACATCTCACAGCTGCAACCCCAGATCACAGTTAATGGGGTCACATCTCACAACTGTATCCCCAGATCACAGTTAATGGGGTCACATCTCACAGCTGTGCCCCCCAGATCACAGTTAATGGGGTCACATCTCACAGCTGCACCCCCAGATCGCAGTTAATGGGGTCACATCTCACAGCTGTGCCCCCAGATCACAGTTAATGGGGTCACATCTCACAGCTGTACCCCAATATCACAGTTAATGGGGTCACACCTCACAGCTGTGCCCCCTAGATCACAGTTAATGGGTCACATCTCACAGCTGTATACCCAGATCACAGTTAATGGGTCACGTCTCACAGCTGCACCCCCAGATTATATTTGATGGGCATCACATCTCTCAGCTGCACCCCTTCCAGATCATAAGTAATGAGTGTTTTGTGTTTGTGTTTTTGTGTTCCCCCAAAAGATGTTGAAATCAAAACCTCAGTGCCTGAAAATTCCATCCTTTTTAAAACTAGTATCTTTGCAGATGACCAAGGAATGGTTAAGATGATTAGGGTGGGCCCTAACCGAATAACTGATGTTCATATTCGATGGGGAAGTTTGGACACAGAATCAGACACACAGAGGGAGAAGATGATGTGAAGACATGGGGAGAAGATGGCCATCTACGACTGAGGGAGAGAGGCCTGGCACAGAGCCATCCATGGAGCCTGCAGAGGAGGCAGCCCTTCTAACGCCCTGACTTCAGACTCCTGGACTCCAGGCCCGAGAAATGATGCATTTCTGTGGTTTTAAGCCTCTCAGCCTGTGGAACTTTGCTGCGGCTGCCCTTTGCTGTGGGGACTCACGCGGTGGGAGAGGACCGTGCCCCGTGTCTCCCCACACACTCACACTGGCTGCTCTTCTTGCAGTTATCTCTGCGAGGATGCAAAGCCAGCCTTCCCTCCCCTGCTGGGAAGTCCTGGATATTTCCAGCACAACAGAAACGCCTCTTTCTTCTTCAGTGTCCAGTTCTTTCCCTCATCCTGGTGATGGATCCTGGTCAGCCGAAGCCTTCATCTTTGGTACATCTGCAGCTCTCACAGATCGGAGGTGGTGTTTCAACTTGACTTTTCCTGGAGCCAGCCTCTTCCAAGCGGATGGCCCAGAGCACATGGAGTGATGCAAATGTTGAAGAACCCAGGGACAGGTGGAGCCGGCACAACCCCTGTGTGCAGTGTGTCCTAAATGTCACGGACCTGTTCATTTAAAATGAGTTAACTTGATATTTGTGAACGTTATCTCGATTACTTTATGACAGTGATGAGCTTTGAATGCAGACACACCCACCCTCTCTCCCACGAGCTCCTTGTCCAGCTCATGTTGACCCAGACTGCGGCCTGCAGGTAACACCGGACAAAGGAACGACTGGGCTCAAAAAGTCATCTCTTAGTTTTCTGAATCCAAAAGTAGGATCTGAAGTCCTAAAGCAATCCAGTTAGCCCTGAGGAAGGTTGACTAACACAGCAGCCACCTCTGTTTCCAGCTGGAACTTTCCTCAGCAAAGCAGAGACATCAACACTCGAGCTGCTAATCAAGAAAGTTTAATTTTCCATGAGTGTTTTTCCTCCAATAGAGTAAGTTGGTGTAGAGAAAAAAACCCTCTCATTTCTGTGGGTGCTTGTTTCCAGAAAAGGGCTTTGTAAGAGAAATGGACTTGTACCTAACTGTAGAAAGTATTTGGAATTTAGAAATAAAAATTCTGCACTTAAAAAGCAAAACTGACTCAAATGTGTCACCTCTTTCTGGCAACTCTGACGTGGAGAGAAATGTCAGGAGCCACCACTGGTCTGTGGGTGCTGGGGAATCTCAGAGTGAGTTCCAAAGCTTGCAGCAGCAGCGCTCCTGGGGACTGGCAAGCATCTAGAACACGTGAATAACGGTGCATTGCAATGACCTATCACCACAAGACACAGATGTGTGACCCTAAGAAATCCATAAATCTCTGGGGGAGGAAAAATCCTGGGGTCACACATCCTTGGCTCTGCACCACGGAACCCCTGAGCCCAGCTCTGTGGCATCTCCCTGTGTGACCGGGGCAGATTATTCAGGCCTCCTCTCTATAAATCAAGACACTTGCACCCAGTGACAGACTTGTCTTGAGGATCAACTCAAGCAACACACACAAAACACTTGGCACGTCGTCTGGTTTACAGTGTGTACTCGGAGAATATCGCTTTGTGTCATTTAAAAGTCATCAAACACTTCAAGCCTGCATGTCTGGAATAGATAGTGCATGATGACAGGACAAGTAACACATGGATTTAAAACCCTAAATCATGAAATTTCAGAAAACATGGACTTTTGGGTGGAAACCGATACCGACTCCTTTGTAAAGACTCTGTAGGCTTTGTAGAATTTCTAAGTCAGTCTGAGAGATTAACGGGTGGTTGTGGTCTACTCTCATTTTCCAGTGATAAAAACAGAGAACGGAGAAAGTCCTTGGTTCTGCTGGTCTCCCAACAAGCCAGTGGCAGATTCAATCCCAAATGAGCCCCTAACGTCAGTTGGGACAGTGCTGCATCCATTGCTCAACCTGTGGGTCCTGGTGACGTTTCTCCCCTTCATAGACTCCTCTTCGGAAGCTCTCACCCTCTCACACTGCCCTCCCCGGGCCCGCATTTTACGTGCCCTATTTCCTACGGAAGGCTTACTGCACAAAAGTGTTATTTCCCCAACAAGGAGAAAACGTCAGGAGGGAAGGGACCGTGGCAACTACTAACTTGACATGACCTTGACCTTTCAGCACAGGGCTCTGGAGAAGAGACCGAGCAGTAAATTGATGACACATAACATGTCTGCTCCAAATCTTCTCCTTTGAACAGAACACAGAGGAGCTGGCTGGTGAGCAGGAAGTTCTCATCTTTTCAGAGAAGTTACTGTGTTGTCAATTGGCTCCTCAAGAGGAGGAGGTGACATCTGTAGGCAGAAGACCATCCACTGGGCTGACTTTCTCAGGCATCAGCTGTTTCCAGATGGAGGGGCTCTGTGGCTCTGTCTTCAGGCAGGTTGAGAAGCTGAAGGCTCTTTCCAAGGTGGAGATTTTGGTGATGTCTCAGGGTCATCGGCCCTAAGGTTTAAAGGTAAAATTGTGCAGCTTGCTAAAGAAACCCGGGGTGCTGTGGTGGCTCTGAGGAGCTAACCCATCCCATTTGCCCCCTTCTGGGGCCCTGACCCCACTCCCTGCTGCTCTGTCCCAGGAGCCTGGCCTCGTCTTGTGTCTCAGAGGCTAAGTCATCCCGACTACCTTGGAAAACAGGAATCTCAAGCCCCCTCCTGCCTCGGCTCCCAGGGCCCTGCAATCCCATGTTACCTGCCTCTGTGTCCACAGAGGCACTCTGTGCATCTTCCTTTCTGTTTGGTGAGGTCTTTGGCTGGGAGGGTTTCAGAATTTTCTGTCTGGGCAAGATCTCCTCCCTTCCACAGAGACCCCGTAACTTCATCACCTCCCCCTCCCTTCACCTTCTTCCTTGTCCTTTGGACTAGTAAACACACTGGAGCCTTTCTGTTCTCAGAAAACAAATGTCCCACAATCCGGTTAAATCATCCTCAGCCCTCCCTCCCGCATAGTCAAGTTTCCAGAAGAAGAACACTCATGATTCCTCTCTATTTCCTCAGCGTTCTTCTCTCCACTCAACACTGCCTGGCTTCTTTTCCCAGAAGCACCAGACACTGCCCTGGCCAAGGTCTTTATTTTAACTTTAAGTTCCGGGATACGTGTGTAGAACGTGCAGGTTTGTTAGACAGGTATGCATGAGCCATGGTGCTTTGCTACACCTATTTACCCATCCTTTAAGTTCCCTCCGCTGGACCCCCGTGTCCCAACAGGCCCCGGTGTGTGATGCTCCCCTCCCTATGTCCATGTGTTCTCATTGTTCAACTCCCACTTACGAGTGAGAACATGCAAAGTTTGCTTTTCTGTTCCTGTGTTGGTTTGCTAGGAAAGTGGCCTCCAGCTCCATCCATGTCCCTGGAAAGGATAATCTCATTCCTTTTTACGGCAGCATAGTATTCCATGGTGCACATGTACCACATTTTCTTTATCCAGTCTATTATTGATGGGCATTTGGGTTGGTTCCGTGACTTTGCTATTGTAAATAATGCTGCAATAAACATACGTGTGCATGTGCCATTACAGTATAGTGATTTATATTCCTTTGGGTATATACCCAGTAATGGGATTGCTGGATCAAATGGCATTTCTGGTTCTAGATCCTTGAAGAATCGCCACACTGTCTTCCACAATGGTTGAACTAGTTTACACTCCCGCCAACAGGGTAAAAGTATTATGATTTCTTCACTGCCTTGCCAGCATCTTTCGTTGCTTGACTTTTTAATAATTGCCATTCTGACTGGCGAGAGAGGGTATCTCACTGTGGTTTTGACTTGCATTTCTCTAATGATCAGTGACGTTGAGCTTTTTTCCATGTGTTTGTTGGCCATGTAAATGTCTTCTTTTGAGAAGTGTCTGTTATATCCCCGGCCAAGGTCTTTGGAGAACTCCGCCTTCCTGAACCCACCAGGTCCTCCAGCCTCCTCTGCCAGACTCACCAGGGCTGGCTGCATGCTGCTTCCTGAAACCCTCTTTTCTGTGGTCTCCAGACACAGCTTTTCATACTTCCCTCTTTGTCTTTCTTTCTGGAATCTTCTCCAGCCTCCTCTCCTCCCACTTCCTATAAATTTTGGTAAAGCACAGAGTTGCATTTTGGGAAACAGCTAATGCAGCTCTGTGAGTGGACAGGCTCCGAAGGATGTGCCGGTGTCAGCAAGACCCAGCAGTCCAGCCACAGTGCGCTTCTGCTGAGCCTCCCTCCTGCACACGGGACAGCAGGTCTGAAGGCATCACAGCGAGCTCTGACCTCCTCTGTGCTACGTTTTGCTTCAGTCATGTCTCTATACAAAGGGGACGCACTAAGAAAATTAGAAACCAAAAAAATCCTGACTTTCAAATACCTTTTCTCGACTTTATAAGGCCTTTCAGGATGTTAGGATTATAGTTATGGCGATAGTGTCTTCTGAATGCTTGCACTGTCATATTTTTCATACGAAATTATAGTTGAGGCAAATATTTTGAAATGCCAAAATAATCTGGGCATTTAAAATGTTTCTTCTGTAGATTATTATGTGATCCTAAGTGAGTTTATTGTGAGTAATAACTGTAATAAGAACTTGCTGAAGTCTTCAGAAAAGTCTTTGCATAAACAGACACCTGGGGAAAATATGTAGTGTAAGAACCTAAAGCTTTAATACTAAGGAATTAAGTTATCCCTTATACGTAGGTGGGGATATTATTCATAGTGGAAAATAATTTGTACAGAAATACTTCTGATAATATTTTTTTCTGAAAGTAGTCAACTTTTTAATATGCCAGGGCTTTTGTAAACCTTATCACATGCAATCCCTCAAGCACCTCTGTGGTTGAAATTATGCCTTGCCCATTTACTGAAGAATAAACCGAAAAGAGCTTAAACAATATGCCCAAGATTACCAGGTTGACAGGACATCACACAAACATCACTCTCCAATTTTCAGAATGACTTTGTGTATCAGCTATAAGCTGAGAAGGGGGTGTTCAAATGATTTGGACTCATTATGTTTAAATGTATAGAACAGAACCCAACAGATGCTATGTGAAACCCAGAGAACCGGTTAAAATTCTGACAGTGGACTATTGGTGGCTGTTTCAGTTATCTGCCTCTTCATAACAAATTATTACACACTTATAGCTGAAAATAACAGCCAGTTCATGATGTTGCACAGCACTGGAATCAGGAAT
This sequence comes from Leontopithecus rosalia, assembly GCA_028533165.1. Taxonomy (NCBI): domain Eukaryota; kingdom Metazoa; phylum Chordata; class Mammalia; order Primates; family Cebidae; genus Leontopithecus; species Leontopithecus rosalia. The sequence continues at coordinate 1,996,378 of CM052649.1, forward strand.
TTGGACAGGGTTCTGCAGGATGATTCTTCTGCTCCAGGTTGTGTTAACCGAGATAACTTGGTGGGTTTTGGCTAGCAAATTACCTGGTCATAAAGTTCAAGACAACTTCTCTTATATACCATATAACTTGGTGGGGACAGATAGAAGACTGAACTTTGCCAGGACTTTCAACCAGAGAGCCTACCCATGAGGTCCCTGGCAAGACAGTCTCAAGCCATTTAAGCTTCTCTCATGGTGGCTCAAGACTTCCACAGAAAGTGTTTCCAGACACAGAAAGTGGAAGCTGCCAGTTTCTTAAGACTCAGGTCTGACAACTTCTGCCACATTGTTTTAGTCAAAGTAGTCACTAAGGTCAGCCAATAACCAAGGAGAGAGAGGGGAATTAAATGCCACCTTTCCATGGGTAAAGACAAAAATATCTGTAGCCATCTTGAATCCACCACAGTGAGCACCAGAGCTTTTTTGACATTTGGCCGAGTGCAAGCCTTTGGAGGTCATGTCTACTGAGAAAGCATAGGTTACCATCAATGCCTCTGTAACACATACATTCATCTTCTTCCTCATCATGCTTTGTTTCACACATGTTTTTGTGCATTTGGTTTCCTCTCTAAAAACAAAACGCCTTTACATTGCATAATTAGGTAATTATGCTCTCTCTCCTGATGTAAGTTATTTGGAAAGCTTTCTGCCTTGGAAGAAGTTCTCCTTGGAACTCATGTTAAATTTCTGCCTCAGTGAATTTAAGACCACCCACTCCTCTGAGTACATATCTATATCTATATATTTTTTCATATATTAAGCAAAACAAGACAAAAATAAAATGAAGCCTCCCTGAAATATGCAGCACACAGTCCCACCTGCAGCTAAAGCATGCACCTTGGCCAATGTGCCTTTCAGACCTGGTTGTATTTGCATGTCTGTAGTGCAGGCAGTTGCTGGAAGTGGCAGCTCTGGACTTGCACGGGCTGGCTTGCCTCAAACTGACATGCAGGGAGGAGCTCTGTTTCTCTCTTAAGCAAATGCAACTGCTTCATAAATTACTTTTGTTGCTTTCTTTAGGACTTTCCTAGATAATGCATTTCATGGTCTTTTTTTTTTCTACTCATTTTGCTCATCTGACATCGCTACCTGATGCTCATCTCCCTGTAACTATATTACCAGACTGTAATTAAACTGTGCAATCAAATTCTGACTATTTTCTGATTCCTCTGACGTATTACTCTTTAGAGAGGCTGCCCTTGGGATCCCTTGAAGGAATATACTGGCTCCACAGTTGTCCTGACTATGCAGAAATCCCCGTGTGGGATTAGCTTTGCCCATCAAAACTGGCTCTCCTATTTGTCTTCCAAAGCTAATTTTCTTCCCCAGCACCAGCCGTCCAACACACAATTGTGGAGTCCAAGGAAATACGCATTCTTTCCAGAGAGCAGTTGTCATGGACACAGAGTCTGAGTCTTCCCTCTTTATGGGGCCATCTTTTCATACACATGGCTTCCCAATGTACCCAGGAATTATGACTCAAGTCCGCAAAACAACTAACATTCACCCTTCAGAATGGCAGATGTGCAGTAAGAAAAGGAACAGCAGTTCCCAGAGATGCTGCTGGAGGCAGGTCTCCTGTGGAGTTACAGCCATGCTGTTGAGTCTCCTCTGCCGGGGAGAGAAGGCTGTGACCTCCAGGGCATCGGGCTTCTGCAGAACCTGAGAACCAGGTACACTCCCAGTTATGTCTCCTGCATTCAAGAGCAATGCTCTTCCTTCTGCACCCCAAACAGTCTGAGGGCACTCCCCTAGAGTGCCTGTCGTTATCTGAAGGGTCATCTACTGTCCCTCCAAAGGCAACCACTAACAGTAACTCACGATTTGAAAGTAAGTGCCACATGGGTTTTGGTGGTTAGAACTGTTGAGATATTAGGTAGAGATAAGTTACTGCAAACCTGGACAAGAGGTAAGTCTTCCTAAATGTGGAAACACTGGCATGCAGCCGTAGGAGTGGGCCACAGAACATGATTCTAATGATGACTGTCAATTGCCACATTTCAGGATTCGGGACAGGCTTGCCCGGGGCAGACGTGATGTTCTCTCCACTTCCCTCCCAGCCTTAGTTTTAAATATGGAAAATGTAGCATTTCTCTCCATGTTTCTAGCACATTGATTTTCCTAACTCAAAATATGTCAAGACACCCCTGAAAAGTTTCGGTGATTCGATATTTTTCCCTCCAACGCAGAGAATCCCCCATCTCACTTGTATGACACTGTGAGCACCTTCAGTTATTTTTGTGTGATTTTTGATGCTTCTTTCTTTATAATAGAGTGAAATTATTTTAATACAATCGAACAATTCTACATGCTAGTCAAGTATTTATAAAAGTCAATTTATGGCCTGGTGTGGTGGCTCACAACTGTAACCCCAGCACCTAGGGAGGCTGAGGCAGGTGAATCACTTCAGACCAGGAATTCAAGACCAGCCTGACCAACATGGCGAAACCCGTTCTTTACTAAAATCACAAAAAATTAGCCGGGCGTGGTGGTGCATGCCTGTAATCCCTGTTACTCGGGGGACTGAGGCAGGAGAATCGCTTGACCTAAGTTACAGTGAGCCGAGATTGTCCCACTGTGCTACAGCCTGGGTGACAGAGTGAGACTGTCTCAAAAACAAATAAACAAACAACAAAAAAAGTCAATTTATTCTATGTAAAGACAATAAAATCTGTCTTAATTTTTTAAAATATGTAACCAAAAAATGTTGAGTGCGAATGAACAGGAACCAGACCGTGTTACATTAAGCTTGGGTGCGCAGGGTGCTCCCGAGACCCACACGCAGCGCTGCATGCAGGAAAGGGCAGCTCGGCTTGCAGCTTCCTCTGCAGAGACGCGGCTCTTGGCCCCACTCCTGCCTGGCGCATCCTCTGTGTGGCTCTGCTCCCCTTCTGCTGTGGCCTGCCTCTTACACTTTCTTGTGTCAAGTATGGACTGAGGGGGGCAGGTGACAAATGAAAATATGGGACCTCCTTAGCTTGGAGAAAGCTATCCAGAGTTCACAGCAGAAAGTTTGGCAGACTGGAGACCTGTCACGTAAAATAGAGATCCAGCTGTCCCCTGTTATTACAGGAGAAGCCGCAGTGGGACGTCAGAGGGAGGACGGATCCGACACAATTGATTTTTTTAAGAAATGCTTCTTTTCTTCTAAAAAGCTTGCAGTCCCACCAGTGGAAAGTTTGGACCTGAGATACCTCGGAGAGGATGGTCTCGTTTTGCCGTGCTGGATGTGCTGCTGACATTCCTGTCCATGCAGTGAAAAAAACACCTTCCTCAGGCTTGGCATTTGTGTGTGTGTTTGTGGTATTGCTCTGAGCCACTGTGGGGAAGGTTTAACGTGTAGCGCACTCAGGACTCCAGACACCTGCTGATGATGGGGCTCAGCTTATTAGTTACTAGAGTTGGTGTTTGACATTGAACGCTGTTACTTTGGTTTGGACGGGATTCTGTTTTCTGCCTTTTCCAGGCTTTGTGACTCTGGGTTGGTAACACGAATTTGCCATTTAATAATTAATTACCTGTTCACAGCACAGAATAATGACTTGCTTCACACATGCAAAGTACAAGCAGCTCTTTCTTTCTTGTATCTTATGTTAAAGAATGTACAGAAAGACTCATCACTTAAGATGATTCTAAAATATACATTTTTTAAATGAAGACTGAAAAATGCATGCAAATTACATTTACTTATAAGTCAATTACGTATCAAAATAATACACTTCAACGCCTCCACAGTATGTATTCACAAGCATTTCTGTCCCTTGCACTGATTTGTCAATAAAGTAAACTAAAATGTCAGCTTAGCTGAAATAATGTTTTTGATGCTGAGCAAGAGAGAGCTGTTCTTGAGTCCTCATAAATCTCAGCATGACGTGGAGCAAAGCTGAAATTGGGCTGAGCCGAGGTTGCTCAGGCACTGGAGGGCTGTGTGGCCCCAGCAAGCTCCTGTGCTGCTTGGTTCTCTCCTCCATGACCCTGTCCCTTCCTGGGACTCACGCTCACCCACCAGGCACAGTGAGGGGCAGGCACCCGTCTGGGTTCAGCTCCTGCTCATCCCACCCAGTCCCCATCATTGCCTCAGGTGGACTTCAGTGAGAAAGCCCTCAGTAATTCGAAAATTGTTGTCCTTTACACCCTCACAGGTTTTTACATCAACAGCAGGTGTGGACAGCACAGCAGCAGTACCGTGAGGTCACTGAAAATGCTCATACTTTTGTTAGAATTCAGAAAAAAATCAAAACTTTCAGATTTTCAAAGCAGAAAGGAATTCATACGTAAAAGTTTATAATTCTTGTTGAATAGTTTTCTCTGTGAATTAGGACCTCGCGTTCACAGAAAATAAATGGCAGAAAAATTTTGCAAAAGGAAATTATATGTATATTATATATACTTATAATATGTAATTTGCTTTGGCCATGAAATCCCCAAAGTATCACATGTATGTACCTCTACAATTTGCCATGGAAAGAAGCAGCTCTCCTGACGATTATCAAGTCTCAGAAACTCCAAATGCTTGGGCTTGTCTCCAGCAGTTCCAGAGCTTGGTGGAATTTTCTTGAGTCTTTGGTGTTTGCATGTGGCTGGAGCAACATAGACCTCGCTGGACACTACGCTTGGGGTGGTTTGCAGGGACCTTCAGTTAACCGCTTGGAATTGGTACTGGGCAGGTATTGCTGAGTGCTCACAAGGACATGTATGGGTGGCAGGTCCCACGTTGCCAGATGATTGAGCAGAGATTTTTTGCATCCACCATTACTTGGTGGAAGGTGACACTGTGACTTCAGTAAGGCTCAGTTCTAGACTGAGCACCCCCCCCATTTGGCCATGTCAGTGGGCCAGGGCTCAGAAGAGCTATTTTCAATGGTTGTTTTGAGCCATTTTATTTACTTCACATTTATTAAGCACTTCCTCAGCAGCAGGCACTGTTCTAGGCCTTGGGGTTCATCAGAACAACACAGAGATCCCCGCCCTGGTACAGGGTCAAGCTCACTGGATCTCTGGATCTAACACCCAAGAGCATCGACAGCTGGAAGATGTGTCTCACTGACCAGTCAATCCTCGACCAAGCAGCCTTTGACCCTCAGTGTTTATATCATTCTTTTCTGATTATAAAAGAGATGACCTCATTTTTTCCCAGTTGTCAGTTTGAAGCGTGATGGTGTGTAGCATGCACTCCTAAGTGAAATGACACAACCTACCTGCTGCTTCTGTTTATTCACCTTCCACCTCCGAGCTCTGGGAAATGCACTTTAGAACCAGCTACCACTGTAGAATCACTGCATTTTAGTAAAATGTGATCTATATCTCTCTCTATATATACACACACATATAAATATATAAAGCACATATATGTATAACACATATACATATATATGTGTATGTGTTACATTTCAAGACTGATATTAGATTTAGTATTTTATATATAAAGACTGACTTATATATTATTTATATGTAAGTGTATAAATAATAGATATAGTTATATATGAAGATTGATTTTATATATGAAGACTGATTTATATATATATTATTTATATGTAAGTATATAAATAACAGATATAGTTATATATAAAGATTGATTTTATATATGAATACTGATTTTGGATGTAGTATTTTATATATAAAGACTGATTTTTTTACATATATTATTTATATGTAAGTATATGAATAACAGATATAGTTATATATAAAGATTGATTTTATATATGAAGACTGATTTATATACATATATTATTTATAAGTAAGTATATAAATAACAGATATAGTTATATATAAAGATTGATTTTATATATGAAGACTGATTTATATAC
>CM052649.1:2002723-2088735 GCA_028533165.1 Leontopithecus rosalia
CCAGACCCCTCCCCGTGGGACCAGGCTGAGGCTGGCACTCTGTCCGGGCTGAGCTCTGCCTGGTGTCCTCTCTTCCCTCCGGCTCCCTTCACACCTGGAAGTCACTCCTTAATAATCAGCAGTGCATACACTCCCTGTCTCAGGGGCACTGTGTCCGGGCTGAGCTCTGCCTGCTGTCCTCTCTTCCCTCCTGCTCCCTCCATACCTGGAAGTCACTCCTTAATAATCAGCAGTGCATACACTCCCTGTCTCAGGGGCACTGTGTCCGGGCTGAGCTCTGCCTGCTGTCCTCTCTTCCCTCCTGCTCCCTTCACACCTGGAAGTCACTCCTTAATAATCAGCAGTGCATACACTCCCTGTCTCAGGGGCACTCTGGGGCATGTGACCTAAAAATCATGCAAGATGGTAGATGCTAAAACTTTAAAGCAGATTTTTCTCATAATGTCAACAATTGGAATCTTGCATCTCACTGGTACATTCTTAAGTATATGTGATAAAGTAAATTTAAAAAAACCTTAGTGTTTTAAAACTCGCTCAACAATTTTATGTGCAATAGTTACCTGTGGCTGGAGAAATGCGTTTTCTGGGGAAGACAGGAAGCCACTGGGGAGGTGATCTAGTGGAGCCTGAGAGGCGCCATGGTCCACCTTTTGAGGCACAGCCTATTCACACAGCATGTGAATCTCAGAGAAAAGGGGACTTACGGAGAGTAGGAAAAATTTGGAAAAGTTGGCTCAGCCAAGCAGAGCACACCCTTGGTACCACTGCTGGGGTAAAATGAAACTATGTTAGCTAGGTTGATCCAGGTTCAACATTGTTTCAAAAGGAAATTTTCCAAAATGGAAAAATGTCAACCTGCTTACCCATGTGAGGTCAATGATCGTAAGTGCCTGTTGCAGGCAAGTCCCGTTGCTTTGCTCTGGCTGCAGACCAGCACAATCCTAGCAAGGGGCTTCCTGACCCTTGGAATGCATTCATCAGAAATATGCTGCATGCCTTAAGTAAATGCTCTCCGCAATCTAGTAGCAAAAGCAATTAAGAACTCCCGGGAAAATAAAGGGCAAATGAAGCAACGCAGTAGCTGGTCCTCCATCGGCATTGGCAATGCTAGGGAGAGGGATTGACATTCCTGGTTGTTCTTCAACAGATAAAATTATTGTTGTTGGAGCCTGAGGGCTGAGCCCCTGCCCCCAACACCTGGGGAGCACAAGCAGCAGGTGGAGGGGCTGAGCCCAATGCTTTCTTCAAGTGTGATCAGCTTTGGGTGGGAGAAGACACTTTTGGAGGGAAGGACAAGCGTATTCCCTCCTCAGCCTTCTCAGTGCATTCACACACAGCCAGTTCTTAATCAAACGTGTACAGAAAGGAACAGTGAGCAGCAGATTTTCCTGTTCCTCCCACTTGTCAGTCACTGTAGTGTCTGGCACCATTTTATGTGGGTGGAATGCATGACAATTATGACTTCTTGGAAACACAGTTATTAATTAGTGAGCTAGAATGTCTTATCAGATGCCCTTACTGTCTTCTGGCATCACTGGACTTGTCATCAGACATTCCATACTTCTTGCCATAGCAAAGTAAATTATTCCCCTAAAGACAGACGTGAAGAAAGTCCAAAGTGAAGGCTGAGCAATTGTCCCTTGGGTTCACTTGTGGCACGTACATGCTCTCCTTCCACTCTCTGGGAACCTCATCCGCTGCTCAGGCCCTGCTCCCCCACATCAATTCCAGATGTGTATTCATGGCCTTGTCCCTCCCCGCTGCATCCCTGGGTAGCTCACATGGACACTGGGACTGCCTTCAGCACTTTAGACTCCATACACCCTAATTCAATCCACTGGCCTCCCTCAGAGCATGCCCCCGCCTCAGGAAAAGGCCTCACTCTCTACTGAGATCAGATCCCAAACCCAAGACAGGGAATCACTCTACACTCCTGGCCTTCTCTCCCATTGGTGGGGCACAAGCCATCCCCACGTGTGCCTGAGTGACCTGCAAAGGAAGACACAATGCACCTCCTACCAGGTCATCCAGGATGACCGACATGTCTGTCCTAGGCCTCTAGGCTCACACCAGATGTCTCCAGAGCTGGACATGATTTTCCCAGCCAGGAGTGGAATGAGGCACTTCTGCCAGTTTCACCCTTGTGCGGACAGCCCCTCTGCGTGCGGTAAAGGACGCTTGCCTGTCTGTGGCCCAACCCACTCCCAGTGTGACCTGGCAGGATATTAACATGGAACCTCACAACTGATTCTGGTTCCCTGTCACATGTGACATACACTGCCAGGCGCGGGGAATTAAAAGATGAACAGACCGAGGGGTGCCCCTCAATGTCTGCCTTCAGGGGGCTTCTCACCATCTGCGGAACCTACAGATCCCTGCCATTTAGAGCTGGCTTCCTGGTTTCCTTCAAGTTCCAGCATCTGAAGGTTTGGCAGGAAACCTGACAATGGTCAGTGAGGAAAAGCCCAGGTGAGCAAGACACTCAGCGTCAGGGGGCAAGGGAGAACTGCAGGATCCTAGGGAGGCAGAGCACCAGGGCCTGATGAGAGAGAAGATGGGGGGGGCATGCAGCCCGCAGGCTGTTCCCCAGGTACTCTCTGGCTGGCGTGCCCCACCCACTCAGCTCCTGCTCGGGGTCCCCACCCCTACGGGCCGTCAGATGCTGTGTTGGAAACACACAGAAAACCCAGCCACCTGGCCCACCACCGGCACACCTTCTAGGGCTTCCTGAAAGAGAAAGAAAGCTCCCCCTCAGCATGATCAAGAGGGCTTGCCTGCTCCTGCCCCATCTTCCAGATGCCCTGGCATGCCATGCCCTGCAGCTCACACTCCTGGTGTCACCTCTTGCCACCAGGCCTTTGCAGATGCCTCCTCTCTCAGCAGCTCCCCCCTCCCCTGCACAAGGAGCTCCATTACACACCGGCTCAAGTCCACTTTGTCAAAAAAGCTTCCCGACCTCCCAGACCTGCTGAGCTCCTTGCATCCCAGGGATGGTGCTGGTTGTGCCTCCTCTTCCCACACTGTCCATAGATGCAATTTCTTGTGAGCTCATGTGATAATCTAACTCAGGCTTGTGTCTCCTCTCACCTAGAAATTCCACGAGGGCAGAGACCACATCTCTTCCAGCTCACCAGGGGATCCTCCATGCCTAGAACAGTGCCTGGTGCAAGAACATACTGGAAGGGATCTGAGGCCCCAGATCAGACCAGCAGACAGAGGAATGCAAGGGCGGGGCTGTGTCTTGGTATGAATGAAGTTTTCTGTTTCACTAGCATTGCTTTCTTTTTTTTTATGTATCTATCACTAACTTGAGTCTTTTTTTATTGTATTTTAGGTTCTAGGGTACATGTACAGATCATGCAGGATTATTGCATAGGTACATACATGGCAAGGTGGTTTGCTCCCTCCATTCCCCCATCACCCACATCTGGCATTTCTCCCCATGTTATCCCTCCGCACTCTCCCACCCCCCACTGTCCCTCCCCTAGCACCCCACAACAGACCCCTGTGTGTGATGCTCCCTTTCCTGTGTCCATGTGTTCTCACTGTTCAACACCTGCCTATGAATGAGAACATACAGTGTCTGATTTTCTGTTCTTGTGTCAGTTTGCTGAGAATGGTGCTTTCCAGATTCATCCATCTCCCTACAAAGACATGAACTCATTGTTTTTTATGGCTGCGTAGTATTCCATGGTTATATGTGCCACATTTTCCTTGTCCAGTCTATCATTGATGGGCATTTGTGTTCCAGGTCTCTGCTATTGTAAGCAGTGCCTCAGTGAACATACATGTGCATGTGTCTTTATAATAGAACGATTTATAATCCTTTGGGTATATACCTAGTAATGGGATCGCTGGGTCAAATGGAATTTCTATTTCTAGAGCCTTGAGGAATCACCACGCTGTCTTCCACAATGGTTGAACTAATTTACACTCCCACCAACAGTGTGAAAGTGTTTCTTTTTTTTTTCTCTTTTATTTTATTTTATTTTTATTTTTTTTTAAATTTTTATTGCATTTTAGGTTTTGGGGTACATGTGCAGAACATGCAAGATAGTTGCATAGGTACACACGTGGCAGTGTGTTTTGCTGCCTTCTGCCCCTTCACCCCTATTTGGCATTGCTTTCTTATAAACAAGTTATCCCCTGAGAGCGTCACCTCACTGCTGTTTCTAATGTAGAGATAAGAGCGACCCCTCTTTCATCAAAATGGTCTGGAGCAATTTGCAGTGACAACTTTCAGACCATTCTGCTACAGGACTTCCACCAATTGTTCTGTTTGTTTCTGAGGCAGAGTCTCCCTCTGCCGCCCAGGCTAGAGTGCAGTGGTGGGATCTTGGCTCACTGCAGTCTCTGCCTCCTGGGCTCGAGTGAGTCTCCTGTCTCCTGTGCTTCCCAGGTAGCTGGGACTACGGGTGCACGCCACTGCACCTGGCTAATTTTCGTAATTGTAGTAGAGGTGGAGTTTCTCCATTTGGTCAGGCTGGTCTTGAACTCCTGACCTCAAGTGATTCCCCCACCTTGACCTCCCAAAGTGCTGGGATTACAGGTGTGAGCCACCATACCTGTCCCTTCCATCAATTATTTTAATGAAAGAATGGAAATGCCCTAATTATATATGCTGATTATTTAAATGAAATAGGATAACTAATAGGACAGCTTAAACACAGATGAAAAATTTAAATCATCTGAATAAAATGGAACAATAACAGTTGATCACTTCATGGCAATATGTAGTTCAACATGGACAGATAATCTGTACAAAGGAGAAAGAAATCAAAGAATCAAGAAAAGAGAGAGACAGCTAGAAAAAAATAGGATATATCCAATCTACAGTCAGATCTGTGTCTTCAATATGGGATTCAAACTTGAGTGCAAAGGCCCTGAGCTTTCCTCTCTGTGAGTTCTTGACATTCAGAAGATATTCCTATTTTCCCACATTTTCCCTCATTAAAAGTAGTCGGTGCCATTTGACAATTATTGAAAAAGACCAGCTAATAATTCCATTGGGCTTACCTATCTATTAGCATGAGTTTCGAAAATGAAAGTATCATAGTCTTACCTAATAGGTACCTGTCATGTTTCAGAATACTGTGAATGATTTTTGTCACAGGTGAAGAAATCTGTACGTTAACTCAGTAACCAGAAGGCAGGTACCTGCCGTTTTTGAGGACCACACTGTGCGGTACAGACCCTGTCCTCCTTTATACACTGGACGTCCACAACACCTCGAGTGAGCATTTGCACCCAGAAAGCTCACTGACTGTGGAGGAACTGGCCATGTTTGAGTGCTTAATAGAAGAGCTCAGGGTCTCAAGAGGGACCCATTCCCTGACCTGGGCCTGCAGGCATCAGGGTCTCCAGAGGGACCCATCCCCTGACCTGGACCTGCAGGCATCAGGATCTCGAGAGGGACCCATCCCCTGACCTGGGCCTGCAGGCATCAGGGTCTCCAGAGGGACCCATCCCCTGACCTGGACCTGCAGGCGTCAGGGTCTCCAGAGGGACCCATCCCCTGACCTGGGCCTGCAGGTGTCAGGGTCTCCAGAGGGACCCATCCCCTGACCTGGGCCTGCAGGCGTCAGGGTCTCCAGAGGGACCCATCCCCTGACCTGGGCCTGCAGGCGTCAGGGTCTCCAGAGGGACCCATCCCCTGACCTGGGCCTGCAGGCGTCAGGATCTCGAGAGGGACCCATCCCCTGACCTGGGCCTGCAGGTGTACTGGCTTCCCTGTGTGGTCTTTCTTTAGAAGTGAACTATGTCCTAAGTCCAAATTTACGAGTTTGATTATATTTGATACGCTTTGAGTTTTGATCTTCACTGTTTAGCAAGCTCTGTTCTGTTTTGTCATTTCCTCTTTAAATCCTTAGAAAACATCTAAATTTCATTTTGCTGCCCTCACCCTTTTCCACTTTAGAATACTCTACAGCGAAAGGCACACACATTTCAGGTCTCATTTCTTTTTTCTTTTTTTTTTATCTTCTCTCTACTTTTTTTAAATTGCGTTTTAGGTTTGGGGTACATGTGCAGAACATGCAAGATAGTTGCATAGGTACACACGTGGCAGTGTGATTTGCTGCCTTCTGCCCCTTCACCCACATTTGGCATTTCTCCCCATGCTATCACTCCCCCGCTCCCCCCGCCACTGTCGCTCCCCTATTTCCCCCAATAGACCCCAGTGTGTAATACTCCCTTCCCTGTGTCCATGTGTTCTCATTGTTCATCACCTGCCTATGAGTGAGAATATACGGTGTTTCCTTTTCTGTTCTTGTGTCAATTTGCTGAGAATGATGTTCTCCAGATTCATCCATGTCCCTACAAAGGACACAAGCTCATCATTTTTGATTGCTGCATAATATTCCATGGTGTATATGTGCCACATTTTCCCAGTCCAGTCTATCATGGATGGGCATTTGGGTTGGTTCCAGGTCTTTGCTATTGTAAACAGTGCTGCAATGAACATTTGTGTGCATGTGGATCTCATTTCTTAATATTTACATGTTTTCAAAGTACTTAATTCTTCACTCAGTATGTGATCTGCTATATCCCATAGAGCTAGAGACTGTATTTGTCTGTGCGCGTAACTCTGTCTTCCTCTTCTCGAGGTAGGAGGGAATTTCTGAACTGTACTGCGCTGTAGAGAAGAATGCAATCACGAAGTGCTATTTTAAGTCTACATGACACAGTTGAAAGTTACAAATCCATCAAGTTGGAAAGAATTGAGCTTATTAATGTCCTCAAATGCATTTATCTTAACGTTTACATTACCCTTTGCATGCTTAGAAAAATGGTTCTGCTTGTAATTATCTTCTCATAGAATGTAATCATAAATGACACCATAACTCTGAAATAAACCGGAGAAAACCAGAATATTTTATGTGAAATTTAACATTTCACTGTGCTCTTCTTCACCATGCCCAAGCTCAAACAGTATGTCAGAGATGAACTCGACCATACTTTAGTTTTGACTTTGTGCAGCAGATTTCATGTTATTTAAAAAGCTTTATATTAAAGTCATTCAAATGTGAATAATTGAAATTATTTTTAATGATTGTGCCATTAGAGACTAGACTTACACAGATCTCAAACTGACCTAGTTTTCTTCTTTCTTTCATCTGCTCGTTTTGCTGGTGAGTGTAAACAGATTTTCTCTAATTAGATATGTGCTTTTCAGGCGATATTGGAAACTAGTTACCTTTAGCATTTGTTCTTGGCATCTGTCATCCTGCGCTGTCTCGGAGCACAGGGACTCGCCTGTGATGTGTATACAAGGATCTTCTCCACAAACCCCTGTCAGTTCTTCTGCCAGGAAGCCCTTGATGTCTTCTAACCTTTCATTGTGAGGAATGTACATTTAATTACCAGGAAAATGACTATGATGTAATAGGTCAAGACGCGTGCGGCTTCTGCTAAGGAGGGGGCTCCGTGTAGGAGCGTTCCACAACCCAGGCACTCCAAGGGACCCCCCACGAGCGTCCTGAGCACAATGCCAGCCTCCGTTCCTTCCTGCTGAACTGAACAGTAGTCCCATCAGTAAAAATCAGCCAATTATAAATGATATAAACATGCTTCAGACACTCAGATATCTGAACACTCCTCAAATCACTGATTTTGGTAAAGGATCAAAGACTTCTTCAGATTAGAGTTTCTTCATTGGAGGGATTTGGCGTCTGTGGTTTCTGATTTTGTGTTTGTGTTTGCAAAGTCCAGGAATGCGTTCGGGCACCTGCAAAGTAACCTGAGTGTAGTGATCAAACCGATTTTTAAAAATCTTGTAGAGTTGTGTGACAGAATGTTTAAACAGTAACCTCATAAAACATCTACCAAGCATGCAGTTCAGGTTCCACAGACAACAATCTCTTCTAACTTATATTATTCTTTTGTATTATTTTTATATTGAGGCTTCAATTACCCAGGATTTAATTAAACTGTATAATCTAATAACAGCAACAATTGGTGTGAATGGGTCTAGGAAATTCACAGCTGACTCTTGGTAAATGTTGACACTCAACCTGTGGGGCAGGGGTGAGGTCCCAGCACGGCCCTGGGCTGACAGGTGCGCCTGCAGAGGAACGGAGAGGAAAATGTTGGGAAATGCCACAGCAGGAGTCCGCCTGGATTTGGAGGGTGAGCCAGCCTTTCACTGAAGTTCATGCTGCAGAACAGCGAAGCCAAGGCCCTTCCATTCCTACCAGCAAAGTCCTCCCAGGGGAGTGTCAGTGCACAGACCCGAGGCTGTGGACACTTTCCCAGCAAGGATCCTGCCTCACACAGGCCCAGGGTGAGCAGATCACAGCCTTATCACAGCGTTGTGAGCAAAATCACCAGGTACAAGTCTACAAACAGGCTCCTCACTTGGACCCCAGCTTGGGTTCAGCCCAGGATCCACAGAACAAGGCACTGGACAAGGTCCCCTGACTGGCCAACGGGGATCTGCCCGGGGCTCTCCCTGCCATGCTGCCCAACAGCAGGGCTAAAAATGGAGAACCAGAAGCTGGCATGGGAGCCTGTGAACCACGCTGGGACTTGGTGCATGTGATTTGCGCATCTCTGGTTCTTCTGAGGCCGGAGGTACCAGAAATATCTGTACACTGTGAGGAACATCACAGCCCATGGTCTGCAAATGAGAAGGACACGTCTCACTGGAGGCACGACATGACCTCTGCACTGACTTCTCATCACAGGAGAAGGAAGGGAAGGTGGCGTGCACATGAGTGGACCCAGGTGGTCCTCACGGAGCAGGAGAGGCCATTTTCAGCTGCCTGAAGGAATTAGCAGTGGTGGTGTTTCCCTTCTGCTTCCTGCTCCTAAAAATTGGCCCCATTAGCCACCATCCATGTTCAGGGGTAGCCCGGCCTCAGGCCCAAACACTTCGATTCACTCACAGCAGTACCGTGGGTCAGAATCTGAAAACCAAACATCAGCGCACCACAAACGAATACTGAGAATTTCCAAAGGTTCCTTATAAAAGACTCTTTGCAGGGGAGTGACGACATTTGCAGTGTGTAGTTTCTTTGGTGGCAAAGAAGAAATTGCACTTTCTCAGCTGTGGCGCCTGCTCCGACGGGAGCCTGTGGGCCGGATGCGAGCGATGCCCAGCTCCAGCCGTAATCACAAACACTCCGCCAACGGGGTGTTTATGTGCTTGTTGAACAAGAATGTAAATCTTTTGGAAACCGGAGCTCACATAAGGCCTGGAAAGTTAGTTTTCTCCTCCTTCCCCGCGGTGCCCCTATCTGCTCGAGTCAGCTGTGTGCCAGTGAGGAGGAGGCGTCCAAGCCGCCGCTTGCAGAGCTGCAGAAGGCGGGCGGGAGGGGCGCACTCCGACACCTGCTTCACCAGGGCTCTCAGAAAGCCTTGCGGAGGACTGAGTCCTGCGGAGCCTGTGACTCATTTGGATTTTATTTGCTCAGTCACTGCCACTTCTTGCTGCGTTGTATTTTTTCCCCTCCACAAGTTGTACGAAATTCACCTTGAACATGAATCGTGTGAAGTTTGTTTTTCTCGAGGCCACACCCGCTCTTCAGTGCAGTCAGGCTGGTGCTGCTGTGCCCCGAGCTTTCCTTCCACTGGATAAGGGAAGCTGTCATGTGGGAGTCCAGCCCAAAGACAGGGACTACTAATAAGAATGAGAGCAACTCCACGTGTGTCTTTACAAGCTTTCTTCCTGTGTTATCTCAGCATTCACACTGCCCAGGCAGAGTCTGTGCTGTGAGGACACTCACTGCAGAGAAGCTGAGTCACACGGAGGAGGCAGCGTGCAGCTGCTATCCAGGAAACCGAAGCACTGAGCTGCGGCGTGCGCCCACTTCTATGTTGTCAATGTCCCCAGCCTGGCCAGTTTCGAGCCCCCAGTGTGGCGTCACTGTGTGGGAACTTAGAAAGCGAGGGCACAGCTGGGCGCAGCCACCGCTGGGAGAGATCCAGGAACTCACTAGGCCAAGGGCTCCTACTGGAAGACACGGAGTCAGGGGCATAGCCAGGCAGGGCTGCTCAGGAGGTGGAGCTGTTCACCGTTCTGCCCAGCCTGACACTTTAAGCACGTGAAAAGCAGATGCGGGCAGCTGGGCTGCTGACGTCCAGTGCTTGGGCTGGGATGAGCTTCGGGGTGTGGTTTGCTCTGAAAATAACCCTGTAGCTCACCGCCCAGGTACAGGAGCCCAGCCCACGGCAGAAGTCGGCATCCACACCACTGCTCTGCTTGCCTTCCAGGTGTGATCTTATTTTTAGCTCCCAGATGTTGGAGCTTCTCCTCTCCCCTCAGCCCACTCTCTGTTTATTGATTCTGATCCCGGGTGGTCACTTTGTCTCTCGTCAGTTAGGAAGGGAGGTGAGATCCGGAGCCACAGGTGAACTCATCCGTATGAAAGTCTTTGGGCCAGGTCTGTAATGATCTGACTTCTCCCAGAACCCCACTTTCCTGGAAGTTCCACCTGCGTGCCGAGCCCCTTGTAGGGAACATTTGAACCAAAACCCAATGATGCCACCGACGTTTGACTTTCAGCGAACCTTGATTGACGGTGACACACCATGCTTTGAGAAGGAATGAGCCGTCCCCCACTGTGGATAATTGCTCTGTGCTAACAGTGGGATTGGCAGAGCTCACACGTCAGACACGCGCCTGCCCAGGAAAATAAGTGGCAGTGGGAACCTGCCAGATTGCTCCACGCTGCAGGGCCATCTCCCCAACCTCCTGGAGAAAAGTTATCAGCTGCCTCCCACGAGCTACTCTGACTCTCAGGAGCAAGGGAGAGCAAGCCAGGGGTGGATGGTGCAGGACCTGATTTACTTCCAGGGAACAGAGGGGCAGCTGCTGGTCCTGCCGCGATGGTCAGAGTCAAGGTTGTCAACGTTATTTTAAGTTGTTTGTGTTCTCTGTTTCTCACACACATACTTCCAATGGATAAACTAAAATGCACCGAGTCGTTCTAACCAGGACAGCCACCTGGTTAGAACCTGCTGGACCCAGGGTTCTCCTTCTGGAGACTGTCAGCAGCACACTCCCTGTTTCGCTCTGGAGAAACCCAGTGGAACTGGGCTGCATGAATGCCCACTGCGTGGGGGCTGCTAATGCCCCAGGAAGGCCATCTCCTCCCCACGCTGCTCCCCAGACCCATGAAGATGGAAGCAGAAGTGCTCCACGGTGGCCGACACTGTGAAGAGCCGGAAGAGCCCTGAGCACTGAGGGCCAGGGAGAGTCTCCGGCTGTGGCCCAGGCAGGAAAATGGTCCGTGTTTCCCTGTACAGGTCCCCATGCCCTGCCACTTAATCCTGGGTCCTGTGGACCTTTTTGTTTTTTTGAGATGGAGTCTTACTCTGTCTCTATGCTGGAGTGCAGTGGTGCGATCTCTGCTCACCGCAACCTCCACCTCCTGGGTTCAAGCGATCCTCCTGCCTCAGCCTCTTGAGTAACTGGGACTACAGGCGCGGCCACCACGCCCAGCTTATGTTTTGTATTTTTAGTAGAGATGAGGTTTCACCATGTTGGCCAGGATGGTCTCAATATCTTGACCTTGCGATCCACCCACCTCGACCTCCCAAATTGCTGGGATTAAAGGTGTGAGCCACCGCACCTGGCTGGAGCTGGGGAAGTGGGCCAATTAGAAGCACAAGAAGTCTCACTGGAAGGGTGCAGGCACCAGGCCAATGCCAGAGACCCAGCCCCCGACCTTCCACGGACTCCCTGTGGGGTCTTGGGGCAAAGGTTTAGCTTTTCTGAGGTTGAGTTTCATCTTGGGGAAAGACGATCTCAGAGCTGATGATGAAGAGAGATGGCCCTATGTCCAGCACTGTGTCAGGTCCCTGGCCTGGGGTTGGGCGGGTGGGGGGTGGGGGCAGGCTAGGGGACAGCATCTGAGGTTCCACAGAGGATCTCAGAAGCAGGAGCCTTGGTGAACAGAAGACTCAGGGTGATGGCAGCTTCACTGTCCCATGGAGATGGAGGAGAGGCTGGGGTAGGCCTGGTTTCTGCCTCAGGTCCTGGGATGTGGTGGATCCACAGTAAGAAGATTTCACACATTGTCCTGACTAGTGTTGAAATGGACAGCCCAGGGAGGCTGCAAGTTTCCCATCTCAGGAGAGGGGCAGTGGGTAACTTTCCCTTGAAAGTCCTGCAGGGATCGAGACAGGCCCCCAGGCCCAACCTCGGCTGTGATGATGATGATGACGGTGGGCTCAGAGGTCTGGTTATCTGATTCCGATCATGTGTTTTTTAAGATTGTATGTACAATGAACAGAACCTATTTGTTCATTTGTATCTCTATGTGCAATGCGTTACAATAGACTCTAGGATGTTGAGTCTGTGGAAGACACAACCCTGTGTTTGACAGATTTTATTTGAAAAAAAAAAAGACGTTCTACAGGAGGGATATTACTTCAAAATTCCCACCTAAGGATGCTGGACATTGACTAATTCTCCCATCACTTTTTGTAAATGGATAGGATGTGCCCTGCATAATAAACCATCTGTATCCCACAAAAGAGCCGTCCGGAAACGTCTTTGCTCAAATCATCCCAGCCCACAGAAACCAAAGCGATGGTGTTCCCATCCACCTCAAATTTAAATTGATGTTTTGTTTAGCATTAAATAAAATGCAGCTTTGTTAACTACCACCTCATCCTCCTGTCCAGGGAGACCGACTGATTCCTTCTTAAAGCCATGAATAGACAAAGTAAAAATCCATAGCTACATTAGTTGCAGGTTACTGGTCAATAAATGTTCATTAAGCAGTGCACGGGTTCTATTCAGTCCACGGTGTCATTTGTTTTCTATTTTTATTAGCTTTGATCATACAATAAGGCTTCTGTTTTTTTTTCTTGGAGCAGTAAATCTGCATCAATACAAGTAAATCTCCACCTAACAAGAGGCGTTGCATCTTTATGAGAGGCAGAGCCATCCTGCATGTGAACTCCCTCCTCCGCCCTCCCTCCATCTCTGCGCTGCAGGGATCATCTTTGCAGAGGTGGGGAGAGCCATGGGCATCTGCGCAGAAAAGGAAGAGGGACCAAACCGTCGAAGCTATGGCCAGCTGGAGCTCGGATCTTCCATGCGACATGGGCCATTCCACTCAGGGACTCTCCCTGTTCCATTTCTGACACCACCTGGGGCCAGTGTCTGGGGACTGCTGTTGCTCCACACGTTTCTCCGACCGTTTCAATTCAAAGGCCTGACATGAGGTACCAGGGGATCCTGTCTGGCCCAGACGCAGGCATGATCTCTCAGGGTCTTGGTCTCCGCCTCTGTAAAGTGACTCTCCTGAAACTTGCACAATTCACGAGTCAGCAGGACTGGGAGGAGTAAATGAATCCCCGAGTGTGAAACCAGCATGCACCTGTCTCAGTGACTGTCCTGGCCCACCTTGACTTGCATACCTCAGTCAGTTTCCAGACTGAGATCCTGTCACTTCATCACACGACTGCATTTCAAGGAAAAATTTCTCATTTTTTTAGCAAAGAATGTTCCCTACTGTAACACTCATAAATCAAATGGGGAAAATAATGGACATTTGCTTTTCAACTTTTCAGTCAAACTCATGAACAAGTCATCAGATATTGGGCAATGGACTCCTTGGAAATATTCATTTGGAGGCGGAAGGCCTCCAGGGAGCAGGGAAACCCCACTGTGAATGGAGGCTGTGTGATCATTTGCCTTTGAAGACAATTTATCTTTCATTTGCTCAAGAAACACATACAGGGTTATTTTTATTATTCTTTCATGATTTAGTCCAAGTTCCTGATGCTCTTTTGAAAACAAACAAACAAACAAACAAACAAACAAACAAACAAAAAACGCTTTCCTCACCAGGGGAGCCTGTTGGAGCCCATGAAAAGTCAGATTAGAATGTCAGCCTTTGTCTTACTGCGGCCCCAGAGCTCTGTAGGGAAGGGCTCCTGCCTTCCTCAGGAAGCTCTGGGATCACCTGGAATTCGGGAAACCACCTTCCCAGAGAGCACCAAAGATGCTCTTTCCTTAGGAAGAAATTACAAAGCTCAAACTTTAAAAATTAGGATACTCACCTGTTATACTCAAGCCTTAACTGTCACTTTCAGGAGGGTTCTGCTTTCTCATTTCATCCTGAACACCTTTGAAAAATGCTAAATTTCGATTTGCTTCCTTCATCCTTTTCCTCAGCAGTCTCTCAGGTTCTAAAGGAAAATGCAGCTCTGCTGTTTTGCAGCTTGAGAGACAGGGGTGGGGCGGGTCACCCACAGGGCTCACATGGGGAAGGGAAGGAGACCAGGGGCCGGAGCCCACGGCAGAAGGTGCCTGGCCCACCCCTGCCTCTGTCCCTTAGCGTGGCTCAGTGACCGGCTCAGGAGAACCGCGTTCCTCGGCCATTAACTTAACTTAATTTTTCCTATGATGCCAAATCACAAAGTAATTTGGAAATCTCAGAAAAAGGAGATTGAGATCCATTTTTTTAAAAGAAAACCTCTCTGACTTGAAAGTTTTGATGAAGTCCTGATTGTAGGGCTCAATTATCTGTGCTCAGAAGGAAACATGGCACTCATTAGCTTGAATATCCTGGACACATGGCTAACAGTCAGTAGGAAAAAAATCTCGGAGAAAATGGTGCGAGCCAGATGGGGTTATTGCGCCGTTGTGTGAAACATGGGCTTATTAAGCATAACGGCAGCGAACGCGGCCCCATTAGCCCAGACGGCCTTCCCTGGGATGATGTCATAATTGGCCTTAGAACGCATTTGGCCACGTTAAGCCACTCTCTAAAAATTAAATTCTGGTTTTAAATTGCCCCATGCATAGGCCTGGCAAAATACAGTTTTTAATTTTTAAAATAAAAAAAACATATATACACACACATACATATATACACATATGTTTTATATATATGCTAGAAATATGTGTGTGTGTGTGTATGTGTGTGCTAGAAACTTCAAAATGCCCCGTGTAGAGAGCCTCACCCTTGCAAGAGCTCATGGAGACAATGCTTTATAATCCTGGTGACACCAAAGTGACCCTTTCAAACAGGAGAAAACCCGAGCAGGGTTTGCAAAGAACAAAAGAGAAGCAGTAAATTAGGGGTAAATAACCAACTCCAGGCGCTTCTATTTCAAGTCGGAGAGAGGAGAGATAGCAGTCAGGAGCTTGGCGAGTCATGTCCCTCCCCATCCGACCCCAACAGTGGCTGGAACCCACTCTGCGATGACCACTGCCCCCCACCGAGCCCCTCCAGCTGCTGGGGACAAACCCAGCCACCGAAGACCCACAGGCCCCTTCTCTCCCCTGGCCCAAGTGCTTGTACTTCTTCCATGGGCACAGGAGGAAGCGAACAAAGTGGAGGGCTTGCCAGGCATCGCCCCTGGTCCCAGAGCATCAGCTCATTCTCCTACATGATCTCCTCAAATCATCCGAGAAGGTAAGGACTGCCCTGTTCTGTGGAGGCAACTGTGCCACAGGGGCCGTCCCTGCCCCACCCTACATGTTTGGATGCACATTTCTCTGCCATCTTCACAACCACCTGCACGCTTGGCATCCCAACCAGATACCTAGGTGAGTGTGGCCGAGCAGCCTACACGTCCTCACTGTGGGGCTCCAGGGAGTCATGGGTTCCCCAGGGGGCTGAGCTCTGACTGTAGGGACAGAGTGGGTTTGAGAGTCTGCTAGGACCTCTGCTGTCCTGCAGCACTGCCCCTGCCCTCACACCTAGGGCTTCCAGCCTGGCTGTGGAGAGCCTGTCCTCAGGCCTAGAGACCCGGGCGGCTCCAGGTCGCATGAGCCTGCGCTGCCTGCCCCAGGTTCAGGTTCCCTGAGGCATGCCCCTCTCCCACGGTTTCCCAATGCACCATTGCCCCGGACATCCAATGCCAGCCCTGGTCCCTGGGCCATCGGGGTCCTTCCCAGCACTTGGCCGTGCACACACTACTCTGGACAGCAGTGGAGGCTCAGAACCCATAGCTCCCATGAGGCTTCTTCTGCAGGAGCATCCAGCACTCACTGCCCCTTGCTGGGAGCTCCCTGAAAGCCCACTCAGAGGCTCCCCTTCCAGTCCTGATCCCCATCAGCCTGGTCCCTTAGGCCAGCATAGCTCCTCCTGCAAGGAGACGACACGCCGTGCCTTGTCCAGTGACTAGAGTCATCTCACACTTTGGCAGTCAACCAAGATGTGGTTAATCGTTTCTAATGCCTTAAATTTGGCCACCCTTCTCCCAGTGTAGGCCAAGGAACACGGGCTTTGTGCTCCCAGGGGAATCGCACCCATGCAAGGTGAATGCTGAGTGCTCCAAGCCTGGGAAGTGCTGGCATGAGAAAATCTGATTGGCTTCCTAGCACTGCTCAGATTCGATCCTGTGGAGAATCTCAGGTGACTGCAACCATGATGGACCACGAGCCCCTTTTCTGAGGAAAACCCGGTAGAGAAATTCTCCTGTGAAATTTGCATTTCTGAAATACTTCCTTGTATGGTAGCTTCCCTAACTCACCTCACACCCCTGACTAACCAAGGGTAGCATGGCCTGGATCACAGGCAAAGGCCTTCTGCTCCTGATTCATGGCAGATGCACCCCTCTACCCCTGGAGCTGTTTTGGGCGAATGACGGGATGGTGGCATGAGGGCCCCATGGGCTGCAGTAGTGTTTGTGATGCATTGTGAAATGCTGTGTTCCTGATGAGTCTGTCTGGGTGATGCTGGCCTGGTCTGGTCAGAAGCCAGGAGCAGGGTCTGGTCCCTGATGCTATGGGGCCTCTTGGCCCAGTCCCCCATGCCCACCCCCGGACCACCCTCCTGGGCCAGCACCTGTTCCACCATGGATGGCACTTGGCCCCCACCACTGCACACCACCCCACGATGGCTTCATCGTGGCGTACGCCAGACAGGCTCTGCTCAGTCACCAGCTGAACTGGCTCTGATTCTCTCAGAGAGAGCTGCGTGGCCAAATGCGTGATATCAGTGAAGTTGATGAGGCTGGTGTCTGAGCCTCTTCTTCACCCTAAAACCTGGAGGGGCGAGTTGGGGGCAGGGAGCTGTAGCCTGGCAAGGTCTCTAGGGCTTCTTCAGCCTGGAGTTTGCACGTGTTTTGCTGACCCTGGGAAAGCAGTCTAGGTCCCCCCGGAGCAGGTCTGGAAGAGGGCCTGGGCCACGGAGGAAGGTCCCGTCAACAGTGCTCAGGAGCCTGGGCTCCTGACGTCCTGAGCAGAATGCAGAATCATGTGCTGGGCCTGCAGAATGGGTGGAGCTTCCTTGGACCCCCGTTCCTTCTGCCGTGGAGGGGCCAGAGTGGAAAGGCATCCCTTGAACCAGAGCTGACGTTCACATGACTTTGCCCTACGGTGGCCTCCGGCCACGCAGCCTGCCTGGTGGTGTTTATGTGCCCCGAGGACAGACTCCTCAGGACTGGGGGATTCACGCACCCCTGCAGGTCCTCACTGGCGTCCCTCAGGGAGGTGAACGTTTGGGTCTATGTCTGACTATGTAAACAGATTCCATCTTGTAAGTCTGTTCTCTGCAGGGATGTGAATGTGTAAACAAACCAAGACCTCTCATTTGAAACATTACTTTCACTTCAGTAAAATTAGATTTCACAAACTCTTAAAATCCAACAAGTAGAATCAGTTGGGCATTAAGTAGAAATAAAATTAAGGAAGAAGAAAGAAGATTCCATTCCCCAAAGCCCTCCTTTCACTGAACTGCGCGACTGGACCGTTTTCAGCAGCCTGTTTGGCGTGTTTGATGTTGACCTCTGCGCAGAGCAGGGCGAGGCCGGGCCCTCCCTTGTGCTCAACTTGTGAAGCAAACACAGTCCTGAAGGGCACTGTCCCCAGGACGAGGGGGGACAGGCGGCTGCAGAGCACTCGGCTCTCCTATGATAGTGGAGAGCTGGCCCTTGAGATGCGGCTCCAAGCACATTGCCTGTAAAGAAATGGCCGTCACCGCCGCTCTGGACGCCAGCGATGTTCCCAGGGCAAGTGCGTCTTGATTAATGAGGAGCTGTGAGTGTCTCTGTCCCTGCGCCCTGTGCCTGCTGCCTGGGGTCTCCGGAGACGCAGCTCCTGCCTCCGCCTCCTTCCCTGCCCAGGAGTCTCTGAGCTTAGGTCAAAGCAAAGGCAGCCGCGGCCACGCACCGCAGAGCGCGGGCTGACCGCTGGGAGAACCATAAACCTCGCAGTGTGATGATCAACTGAGCAGTAAATTAATTAATCATCATTTTATGCCTCATCAAGCACTTTGCTGAAGCTCTCGACGGGGGCCCTGGGCTGAGCCAATGGGAAGCAGACTGTTTTGTTTAGCTGGGTGAGCCTTCCATAAACAGGGGAGGCTTTGACAAGCTAATAAATATGTCATTCGTCTCTGCCACTGGCAGCAGCCGGCCCCACCTGCATCGTGGTGGGATCCTGCCCAGCCTGGTGGGCAGTGAGTGATGGCAGAAACAGGCCCAGGGAGGTGGCAATCGGAGGCCCAGGAGCGGCAGGAAGCTCTCAAAACTTCCTTTCAGCTTTGGGGAGAAACGCCACACTCCCTACTCCCTGGCGCCGGGCAGTTTACCCCCCAGAAGCAGAACGTCCTGACGATTGTCCTTCAAGTTCGGCCTTTGCATTCATGGTTCAGGGGCCTGCGTGGGTCTCTTTTCTCCTCCTTGAGCTCTTTGCACTGGGAGTGGATTTATCATATTTTCAGGATGTCCAATTTCAGGGGGCGATGTGAACAGGTGTCACCTCCTCAGCTACTTTGAAATACATCCTAGCAGCGTCTAAGGAAAAAAGTTTCAAGCTAACCTCAACTCATCTCTCTTGAAAAAAAATACAGCAGTGTGGAAGTCAGCATTTTTTTAGGAAAGTAGGCTTTGCAAAGCTAAAGAAAACTGGATATTTGGGTAACAATGCCTGTGACTTTTTCATAGGTTTTGCTTTATTTCTTTAAAGCCAAATGCAAAATCCGATACTGTTGAGGCAGGACCTAGTGGCACCAGGGAAATACGAATGAGAATCCCTACCAGAGCTCGGATTCATCGATGAATCTCAGCCAGTCTCTTAAGTGAGTTTAAAATGCCCTCAGATATAATTTTTGAACAACAGCCATATCGGGCATAGACCCAGAGTTCTTCAACTGCAAATGATACATGTAAATGGCAGGTCCCATGAGAAGACATCATTCCAGTGCCATTTCCTTTTGCGATAATAAAGGAGGCCCTGGGAAACCGCAAATCCCAGTGAGGCTGGAATCTAATGTCCAGCACCTCGTCCCCTCATGAAGCTTCCCTCCATGAGTCTACAGAGAACCTCGCCAAGGCATCAAACCCTCACCTCCAGTTCTGACTCAGAGTTTACCCCACTGAAGATTCAGAATGTGCAAGAACTAAGGCGCCTGGCCCGGGTGCGCCTGTAGAAGGTCCTTGTGCTCTGGTCCACAGCCAGCTCCCAGGATAGCAGGTGGAGGCTGACACTGTCCCTAACACGAGTGTGATAGAAACACCAGACCTTCCACGTTGCTCTCGTAACTCTCTGTGAGGACTGTGCAGGGGTCGATGGCTCTGCTTACACGCCCCTGTGTCTAGAACCTGGCCCTGGCCTTTTTGGGACTGACTGACCACCGGAGGCAGATGAGGACGTGCTGTACACCCGCCGTAACTGTGCTGTGCCCCTCGACACCGTCCATTCCAGTTCCTTTGCAGTGCCTGGTGAAGGGCGGTCACTGTTCGTGGTGACATAAGGCAGACCAGCATGAGCTCCACCCGCTCTCATCCCAGCTCCAAGTCACTGTTGGGTTGTTGTGGGGAGATGGCACCATTTTCCTCTAAAAGCAAACAGGATAGGAGATCTTGGAACAAGCTCTGTGATTTTCACAGAACAGCTTTGTACTCCATCACGTCGCATTTGGAACACATGCCATCCTTTCCATTCTTTACGTGATTTTGTTCTAAAGATGAAACTGTGAGACCACTTTTAAAGGTGGGAACGAACTTGCTGAGTCCTGCATGCCACGCGTGGCTCTCCTGAAGCACTCGATGCCACATGTCACTACATGTGTGGAAAGTCATGTTCCAGGATGGGTTGTAAGGGCAGGAAGTGCAGACCACGTCTTGTCTCTGCTGCCTGTGACCCTACCCTCTGGGTGGGATCAGATGAGAGCCCGGCACTTGGCAGGGATGCCACAGAACTAGGCTCCAACAGAGACCCCAGAACAGCAGGACGACAAGAGTGGGTGACCTTGGAGTTGATCTCTCTTCTTTACATGTTTCTTTCCTTTCATATTTTCAATTTTCTTAGTTTTGAAACCTAGTTCATGAGAAAGAAGGAGAAAAGATAAAGCAAAACAGGGAGGGAGGAACCTCCAGTTCAAAGTCAGAGACATCATCTAACATTGTTTCTATTCCCGCCCTGTCTAGTTCAGTCGCTGGAAGCAATGAGGAAGTCCGCGTGTGGAGGCAGCATGTATCACAGAAGATCCTCTAGGCTGTTCCATCGGGTGCTTCTAGAGGTCCCAAGCAATGGCCTCCATAGCGGAATGAGTTCAGGATGCTGCTTGCTGGTCTCCATGCTCGAGCCTCACCAGGGACTGCACGCACTCAGCACTGGCATCTCCCGGAGTGACAGTGGTTGGGTTGGACCTCGTCTCTCAAACCTGTTGACCAGGGTGCCCTTTTATTGAGGAATAGCTCAGGGACTGCGTCACCCATGGCACAAAACCTCCTGAGCCTCACGTGAGATTGCCTCCTCTGATGTGGGGGATCTTTGCAGCTTAGGAGCTCCTCTCCTCCACATTCAGTCTGCTGCCCCAGAGTTCTAGTCTCTAAATATCACTTCCAAGGGCCTGAGAAATTAACATGAAATGCTAAGCCCGGCAGCCAACTGAACAGACTCTCCTGGCCATAGGGACCCCAAAGAAACCTTGAAAACTGAATTCCAGTCGAGTGCGCTCATGCCTGGAATCCCAGTGCTTTGGGAGGCTGAGGTGGGCAGATCACCTGAGGTCACAGTTCAAGAACAGATGGGCCAACATGGTGAAACCCCATCTCTACAAAAATACGAAAATCAGCCTGGCATGATGGCAGATGCCTGTAATCCCAGGTCCTTGAGAGGCTGAGGCAAAGGAATCATTTGAACCCAAGAGGCGGAGATTGCAGTGAGCCGAGTTCACGCCACTGCACTCAAGCCTGGGCAAGAGAGTGAGACTTTGTCTCAAAACCAAAAACCAAAGAAAGAAAGAAAGAAAACTGAATTCCTGGCCATGGTGGGGTAGACGGGGGACACGCCTCATTCTTTCCTCCCTCCATAACCACCTAGGCTTGGCGTTCTTCCCCAGGGAAAACCGAAGCCTGCCCTGTCAAAATCCTCCACACCTGATGTCAACCACCTGCCTGACACTGCTCCCCTCTTGGAGAGTTCAAGAAAACAAGGAACAGGTTCCTTCCTGACAGGAGCCCACGGAGCCCAGAGTGGTTCTGGCCAGTCTGCAGAGGGTGCTCAGGGAGGGTTTCTGTGGCCTGATTCACCTTTTGACTTCAGAGGCCCCAAAACTCCATGCTGAGTTCATGCTAATGCCACCATACCTTGACCATGGATCCCGAGGAGAAGCATGGAGCTCAGTAACACATACACATGCACCTGCTTCTTCTCCCGTCAGTATCCACGGCTTCTCCTACAGCTTATGGAATACGTGCATTTGGCCACCCTGTTCCCACATAGAGCCTGGCTTATTCTTCCCGCCCTCCAAGTGCCTGTTCCAGGCTTCTGGACAGAGCCAAGACTTCCTAGCCTGCGGAATGGCCGCTCTGCCAGCTACAATCCTTTATGAGAAACAAAACTCTCCGATTTAGGAACTTCATCATCGTTCAGCTGACCAACTTACAGGCTGCGTTACTGACACTTTCCATACCTTTTCTCTAATTAATATATTTCATGCATTCTGGACAGGAGTAATATTGCCTTGAAGGGGGCCAAACTTGGCTTTTGGGGGCAAAACCCTTACTTTCTCAAATATGAAGCATGATACTCAGTGCATCTATTACATCAATAGGTATATTGCATGTCTATAACATCTGTGGGGCCAGCAATTAAGGAGAAAAGTTTACAAAAGCTCTTTGGAAAGCAATGATGAAAAGCAAGTTTGAGGACCACTGACCGATTTGTCAAACTATGAACAAAGCATGGTTGAACCTGCCATTGTAGTTGCAATCATCTGTACTCTCTGTGGCTGAAACACACACGTGTTGTGTTTATATTCAGCTGCTCTTCGTTTTTACAAAATGAGGATGCCACAGCGTTTCTGGGGATGGCACATTTTATCCCAGTGGAATGTTGCCGTAAGTGCCGTCTGGTGTGCTGGGCCTTTCCGTCCACTGTATTTGGTGGTAACATTTCTACTTCTGCTTTGATGTTGTTTGACTGCAGTGGAATTTACTGGCCCCTATCTTCACTCTTCTCTTCAGTGGGACATCCTGGCCCATAACTTTCAATCTTTTCTTCAGTGGGTATATTGACCCTCAATCTCTTGTTACTTGATCTCGAGGAGTTTCCTACAAACAACAGAGCTGTACCTTCTTCCATCATCCAATCCACCACTCAGCACTTCATTATGAGTGTTCAGCCCACTTGCCTTCAGCTCCATAACTTGATAACTGATGGGCTGGGCTCTTCCCGTCATATTTTATGTTTCCTGTTTATTGCACCATGTTTTCACTGCTTCTTCACCTTCCTGATTTTCAGTCTTCATAAAGTTTCTGTTTATTCTGTTGCGATGTTGTGACAACCTTAATTATGGCCTAGTTAGGAGAGCTGTGCCCACTGACAGGTTAGTCTGCCCTTCCTGGCCTTCGCCCACCTAAATTCATCACTTCCCTAAATTCCTGCCTCTCCCACATCCCTGGGTTTTGCTAAAGCATTTTTTAATACTTAATTTGCCTGTAAGTCCGAGGAATAAAATACTGTAAGTTTGACAGCTTGAAATTCTGTCCTGACTTTTGTCTTTTCCTTTCTTGAGATTTCTGATTAAACTGTCGTCTGATGAGCTACTTCTTGATTATTTTTCTTACACAGAAAACAGGATGATATTCTCTCAAACTCCTCCCATGTGCAGAATCATTTACATTTGTCCTGAAAGATGAACTACATCTTGGCTGAGGATGCAAAGTCTCATCTCACCGCCGTCTTCCCTGATGCTCTGCTGCCTTCCAGCTTCTAGTTCTGCAAACAGGCAATGTGATTCACCTCCAATGTGCCCTTTTCAGGGACCTATAGTTTCTGTCTCAAAATTGTCACAATCTTTCAGGGATAAAATTGAGCAATAGTAATTAAAATTTAAAATTCATCCTCCCTATAATCTAGCATTCCCAGTTGGAGAAATTTTATTTTATAAATGAGATCACTCATGACTAAAACACCAAAGAACAGTTGCAACAAAACCAAAATTGACAAATGAGGTCGAATTAAACGGAAGAGCTTCTGCACAGCCAAAGAAACTATCATCAGAGTGAACAGGCAACCTATAGAATGGGAGAAAATCTTTGCAATCTGTCCATCTGACAAAGGGCTAATATCCAGAATCTACAAGGAACCTAAACAAATTTACAAGAAAAAAACAACCTCATCAAAAAGTGGGCAAAGGATATGAACAGACACTTCTCAAAAGAAGACTATGCTCTGAAGCCAACAAACGTATGAAAAAAAGTTCATCATTGCTGATCATGAAAGAAATGCAAATCAAAACCACAAAGAGCTACATCTCACACCAGTCAGAATGGCGAGCATTAAAAAGTCAAGAAACAATAGATACTGGGGAGGCTGGGAGGAAATAAGAATGCTTTTATACTGTTGGTGGATATGTAAACTACTTCTACCATTGTGGAAGATAGTTTGGGGATACCTCAAGGATCTAGAACCAGAATTACCATTTGACCCAGCAATCCCACTACTTTATACCCAAAGAATTAAAAATTATTCTACTACAAAGACACATGCACATATATGTTTATGGCAGCACTATTTATAATAGGAAAGTCACAGAACCAACCCAAATGCCCATCAATGACAGAATGGGTAAATGTGGTACACGTGCATCGTGGAATACTATGCAGCCAAAAAAAGAATGAGATCTTGTCTTTTACAGGGACATGGATGAAGCTGGAAGCCATAATTCTCAGAAAACCAAACACCATATATTCTCACTTATAAGTGGGAGCTGAACAATGAGAACACATGGTCACAGGGAGGTGAACATCACACACCAGGGCCTGTTGGGGGTGGGAGGTCAAGGGGAGCGAGAGCATTAGAACAAATACCTAAGGCATGCAGGGCTTAACACCTGGATGACAGGTTGATAGGTGCAGCAAACCACCATGCCACATGCATACCTGTGTGACAACCTGCACATTCTGCACATGTATCCCAGAACTTAAAGTAAAATTGAAAAATATATACCCATTAAATAAGTAAATACAATCACTAATCTGTAATAATATATATCTTGTTTAAAATTAACATGTCTAATATTAATTTTATTGATTAAAATTAATGTTTATTATTTAAAATTAATTCACATGTTGACCAATAATGGCATATGGACACTATAAGATATAATGTGACTTTATTTAAAAGAACATCTTAAATCTCTACATATTGGTATGTGGGTGGCCATAAGACATTTTCTATGGAAAAGGGAGAACTTCAGGATCCTCCATGAACATTTGGGGGCTATAGAAGAAGAACAATTCCCAGAAGTGTCTGCCCCTCACTGAGCTGGGTGGACAGAGCAGGAAGGGCGGCAGGCAGGGGCTACTGACCGGGCAGCGGGAGCCTTGAGGGTGACAATGGATGCTTTCTTTACATACCATTAAGTAGTTTCAGTTGTTCCAATAACCATCTCTGACTGTGAAATTTTAAAAATAAAGTGAAATAAATCTAAATGCAAAACAAAATCCCCTTTAATCAGGTGATTCACCATCTGAAAGCCACCGGTGGCTCTGTCCCGCCATTCAGTTGAAAAGTTTAAAGCATGTCAGGCAAGATCACTTGTGTCTGGCTCCTAACCTCCTCGCCAGCCTCTGTTCTGCAGCCGGGTCCCAATCCCACCCTGCAGCTCAGCACAGGTTTCTCCCTCCGGGGTCCTCTCCCCACTTTTGCTCACATTACCCCACTTAACTGGCATAATTATTCACCTCCTTTCACTCAAAAATTGCTTAAATCTTACCCTCTCCTTCAACCTGTTTAACAAACTAGCCGGATTTCTGCTTCCTCAGAAAACTTGCAGAATTCTTTACCCACGCTCTTCACTGGGTAACTCTTCCCCGACTGCCTCGTGTCACCGTCTGATATAGACGACTCTCCACGGTTTAGATTTTATGTACATTCTCATCTGGAACGCTTGCTTCTCCAACAATGAGTTCGTGACGGTAGAAACTACTTTTAAAATATCACAGCCATGATAGTGTGTCACAGGCAACGGAATCAAAAGATAGACTGAATGATAGTTATTTGCAGATTTCCTGGAAAGCTAGACGAAGCAGTAGGGTCTTATAGTCCAAGAGTTTTTGTCTTCAGGGCTTTAGAAGATCATTATCTATGTATTATTGGGTGGATTCAAGAGCAATATCACCACCAATTACTGTTTCTCATGGTTTTACTAGAAAATCTACTTAACAACATGTCAAATAGGCACCGTCATGAAGAATGAACAACTATCATTATATTAAAAATACAGAAGTATATAGTGTTAGGCAAATAGATCGATGATAGATAGAGAGATAGATAGACAGACAGATAGATGATAGATAGATGATAGACAGAGAGATAGACAGACAGATGATAGAGAGATAGACAGACAGATAGATGATATATAGATAGATAGATGATAGAGAGATAGAAAGACAAATAGATAGATAGAGAGATAGATGATAGAGAGATAGATAGACAGACAGATAGATAGATGATAGATAGACAGATAGATGATAGAGAGATAGAGAGATAGATAGATGATAGAGAGATAGATAGATAGAGAGATAGACAGATAGGTAGATGATAGATAGATAGACAGACAAATAGAGAGATAGATAAACAGACAGATGATAGAGATAGATAGACAGACAGAGAGATAGATAGATGATAGAGAGATAGATAGATAGACAGACAGATAGATGATAGAGAGATAGACAGATGATAGAGAGATAGATGATAGATAGACAGATAGAGAGATAGATAGACAGACAGATAGATGATAGATAGATAGACAGATAGATAGATGATATAGATAGATAGATAGACAGACAGATAGATAGACAGACAGATAGATGATAGAGAGATAGAGAGATAGACAGACAGATAGATGATAGATAGACAGACAGATGATAGATGGATAGATAGACTGACAGATATATAGATAGATGGATAGATAGATAGATAGATAGATGATAGAGAGATAGACAGACAGATAGATGATAGAGAGATAGACAAACTGACAGATAGAGAGATAGATAGATAGATAGATAGATAGATAGATAGATAGATAGATGGATTCAGCTTTTAAGGTAATCTTTTATTGCACAGAGAAGTAAAACTGCCATTAGAGTGAGCTATCTCCAAATAGCAATAAATATTTGGTCCACATTTCTTAGCCTACAGCCCAGGTACAACATTTTTAAATGTTCTTTCCTTATTTGTAACTTAGAAAAGTTATGTTAACTTCTTGAATCTAAAATCAACAAAAGGAAACAAATCAGCAATATTTAAACAAACTAGCAAGAAACAAAGCACAATGAACAGGAATACCCACTGCTCTAGAATTCTCTGTGAGCTGCAGTGGGTAGCTGGTTCTCAGAGGCCGATGAGCCTCTGACCTCCTGACTTACCAGACTCCAGGCCTGCACGTGCGTCCTTAGTAGCACGAATGCCTCACAGTGATTTTATGTAACTTTTTTGGCCAAAAGCTGAGGAGTGGAGTTTCTTTCCATGAAACCTACAGAGATGGTCCATTTTCCAGGTACATATAATACACACACACGCACGCACACACATGCACACATGCATGCACACACACACACATGCACACACGCACACACACATGCACACACACACACATACACACAGTTTTCTGTCACATGGATGTATATGTAAATACCATATGTATAGTTTTCTGTTTCTTCATTAATTTGCTTAGAATAATGGCCTCCAGCTCCGTCCACTTTGCTGCAAAAGACACGATTTCATTCTTTTTTATGGCTGCATAATATTTCATCGTGTATGTGTATCACATTTTCAAAAATTCAAAGACGTGGAATCAACCCAGGTATTCGTCAACACTGAATTGAATTTTTGAAAATGTGATATTGGTGAATAGCGCTTCCTGCAATAAGTGTGTGAACGCAGTCACCTTTTTGGTAGACAATCTGTTTTCCTCTGTGTATAGACCCAGTAATGGGATTGCTGGGTGGAACCGTTGTGGTATGTTTAGTTCTTAAGGAAATATCCAAACTGCTTTCCACAGGGGCTGAACTAATTTGCATTCCCACCAACAGTGTGTAGATGCTTTCAAAAATAGCCAGAGTCAAGTGAATGTAGGCGTGGGTGTTTCTAGATGGGCTTTTTAGTCATTTTCCCTAGAATACTAAAAAGCCGTTTTCATCCACATCGTCTCTTTTCATCTCTAAAGTTCTTTTCTCTCCATAGTGTTTTAGCTACTGCTGTTCCTCTGCTTCTTGTGGCTTCTTCCTCTGGAGAGCCACGGCTTTTGGGCTGAGCTTCCACTTTTATGCTCCACATGCACCCTGCTCTCTTTTCTCCTCATTTTTTTCATGGTCCATTTTTCCAGCTTCTTAGAGACACGCTCCAGTCTGTACTTTGAAATCTGATTTACTTTTTGAGATGTAAATTCTGCTTCTGGTTTCCTCAAGCTCAGGAGATGTCTTTTCTACCAAAATTGTACTTTTTACCATTTCTGACTCACCTGCATCTTTTAATGCCGGCCTGAAAGATGCTCCACGCCCTCAGTGCCTTCCCATGTCTCAGTATCTGGGCTGTCTTTCAGAATGCGGCCTCTGCTTCCCAGGGACCGTGCGTTCTGACATTTCTTTAAGAATATTAAAAGGTAAGGAAACATTTTCTTCTATTTCCTGTAGCAGCTCTTCCTCTGTTCTTTTTCCCTGGCAGTTATCAACCAGCCCTCGCTCCGTCCACCTGTCTCCTGTGCTCTCCGCACTGTAGGAGCTGAGTGGGTGGAAAGAGTGACCAGCCCGGGATATAGAAAATAGTTTTAGCCCACTTAGAAAGGGATGTCTAATCTGTTTTCTGCCGGGTATCCTCCCTGGATCTCTTGGCCCTAAGTCAGACAATAGAGAAGGAACAAGCTATCTTCTCACCTTCTGTAGTGCTGCATTTCCTGCATATGGAGACAGACACTGAACCGTTTAAACTGGTTTTGGTGGAAATTCACCCAAGAGTCTGTATGTTTTCCTTATCTTCTGTGTCTTCAATAATATTTTAATGTGTTAAGTCTAGCGAAAGGAAAAGAATAATAATAATATTTTAATGGAAAGTTGAAGAGGGTGACTCAATCTAATCAAATCTCGGTCTCTTTCCCAGACTTCTTGTAATACTTCTTGGTCACTCACACTGAATTATCTTCCAAAATTAAAACCACATCCAGAAGAGACCCCAGCTTGCTTTAGGCCATCTGCTCCTGGACACGTCTTTGATGCTCTCTGTCCCAATCTGAAATTCTCCATGAGTGTCTGTCTACTGAGTGAGGCTTTTTCCAGCTGATAGCAATGAGTGCGTTCCCACTAACCAGCCTCCCAATCCTTTCCTCTCATCTAACAAGAGATAGGAGAATCAAAAGATCCACTCAGTAGGCTTATCTTCCTGCTGTTCCATTTTCCATTGTCTCACATTCTAAGTTCTCCTTCTAAGGCTACTCTTTCTAACCCAGAGACCTCTTGTGGGGTAACCAGAAGGGCTGCCAGCCATGCTCCTTCTGCGTCCAACTCAATGAACAGCTTGCTGAACAGACCTCTGGGCAGTTAGCATCCATTCTGAGCCGCAGAGTTTCCACTGGGACACAGATAGTAGTGATCCCTAAAAAATAAAGACTGGCCCTGTCCCTCACTCTGACAGAGCTCAAGAATTTTCCCTGAAGTTGCCTTACACCAGTGGGTGTCAGCCAGGAAGAAAGGATGAATTCACAAGAAAATCAGTGCTCCCATATCAACTCTCCTTGGCTTCTCCTATAACCCCGCAACTGGATGTCCTCCGAATGCCCTAAACATCTCCCCTTTTGTATGAGGGTCAGTCCTGCTGAGTCATGCCTGGGCACCAGGACCCTATGGAATCCTGTCCCCACAGGGGCCGGTCAACATGCCATGTCTGGGGGCAGGCTGA
The DNA here is from genome assembly GCA_028533165.1 of Leontopithecus rosalia. Classification (NCBI taxonomy): domain Eukaryota; kingdom Metazoa; phylum Chordata; class Mammalia; order Primates; family Cebidae; genus Leontopithecus; species Leontopithecus rosalia. The sequence continues at coordinate 2,032,041 of CM052649.1, forward strand.
ATGTGTCAGGCCAGGTACCCACGGACTCCCAGGTCCCCCTTGTATTCCAGGAAAACCTGCCCTCCTGAACCGGCATTCCTGAGACAGTTGCTGAGAAATGATGTTGAAGCTAACTATGAACCTTTCATCCCAAGCCTTTCCAGAATGTGTTAAACAGAATGCAAAGGGGATTTTTTCAGAGATTTATGCAGCTGCTTCATAAGCAGTTTTATCACAAAAATGCCTACCAGTAATTGCAGCCAGCAGAATAGTCTGGGGCGCAATGCTATGGCAACTCCCAGCCTAAAACTTCAGTGGGTTTCAACAACTGAGTTTTCTTTCTTTCTTTCTTTTATTATTATACCATAAGTTCTGGGGTACATGTGCAGAACGTGCAGGTTTGTGACATAGGTATACACGTGCCATGGTGGTTTGTTGGATCCATCTCCCCATCACCTACATTAGTTATTTCTCCTAATGCTAGCCTTCCCCAATTCCCCCACCCCCGCTATCCCTCCCCTAGCCCCCAATCCCTGACAGGCCCCCGTGTGTGACGTTCCCCTCCCTGTGTCCGTGTGTTCTCGTTGTTTGGCACCCACTTATGAATGAGAACGTGCAGTGTTTGGTCTTCTGTTCTTGTGTCAGTTTGCTGTGAATGATGGTTTCCAGCTTCATCCATATCCCTGCAAAGAACATGAACTCATCCTTTTTCATGGATGCACAGTATTCCATGGTGTATATGTGCCACATTTTCTTTATCCAGTCTATCATGAGTTTTCTTTCTAAAGCATTGGTACTGTGTGTGCAAGGTGGACAGGTGGGAGGTGGAGGGGGAGGCTGCAACCTCTGCTCATCCTGGTCACCCAGGAACCTGGGCTGACAAAGGCCCCATGTTTGCACAGGCTCTTTGGTATCAGGCAAGGAGGCTGTGGCCGCCACGCACCATCTCTCAGAATGTCCATGTGGAATCAAAGCGCACCACCTCCACTGGAGCCCACCAAGCAGCACAAGTCCCTGTATGCCCCTGACTTCTGAGAGATGGGAGGTGGACTCCCACAGGTGTCCCCAAAAAGAGGAACAGGGATGTTTACTGTGAACATTCCATGCCTCCAGAAGCAGTGAAACCACAGGGCCTGCTAGAATGACCGCCATTGTCAGGATAGACCCAAGCGAGAAGAGGCCACCAGTGAGGAAAACCGTGAAGTGTTCGAGCCCTCAGCAAAAGAGAGCGGAAGGAAAACCCATTTTCAGAAACAGATGTCTATCTCACCCCACTATTACCAAAATTAAACTTCCCGTAACTTTTCACTTACTGCTGCTTAATGGTAGCCTGTGGGTTAAGGCATCGAACCAGGTTGTCATTTTTGCCTTTTGATTTGTTTGGCGAGAAACATTTTTGCAAAATGTAACTTTCCAGAAGTTGAACAGGTGCCTCCCTAGGTTCCTCTCATCCAACTGAGCTCTCCTAAGTGGATCTTCAGAAACACTAGCAGGTTCTAATTACAGGGTTTAGGAGATAGGCACTTGGAAATCTGTTCTACAGCTAGTTAGCGGGAGTATCAGATTAATGCAACATGTAACTGATTTGTATTCTACAAGGGTTTTATTTTAAGGGTTTATCTAAGGAGCTATTGTGTTCATGTGATACAATCAGATCGAATAATTTTTTCTAGCTTGCGTATAGATGAACCAATTATGGGGAAAAGCATCTCACAGACTGCGTGTCCCACACACCGACCAGGACAGCGTCTGCAGTGGGAATGAGGCAGAGCACTGACAGTCACCCATCCCGGCTGGGGCGGCCGCAACTTTACACACTGCTCTTGATGGGGTGCCCAGAAGAGGATAGGGTACTTTCAGGCCAGGGGACTGGGAAGGACCTAGGTTTATAGGGACAAGATTTCTGGCTTCAGTGGTGAGTTGTATCACTGAGAACCTGGAAACGTCATGGAATTAATTGCTCTACTGTTTTAGAGATGACTAGGTTTCCGAAAGCCTGCAGGCACTTTCACTTCTAGGTAACTTTGAAAAGAATCAAACTACCTTTTGTAAATCTCCAGAGGACTGTCTCCTCTTTTTTTTTTTCTTTTTATTGCGTTTTAGGTTTTGGGGTACATGTGCAGAACATGCAAGATAGTTGCATAGGTACACACGTGGCAGTGTGTTTTGCTGCCTTCTGCCCCCTCACGCATATTTGGCATTTCTCTCCATGCTATCCCTCCCCCACTCCCCCCCCACTGTCCCTCCCCTATTTCCCCCAATAGACCTCAGTGTGTGGTGCTCCCTTCCCTGTGTCCATGTCTTCTCATTGTTCATCACCCACCTATGAGTGAGTATATACGGTGTTTCCTTTTCTGTTCTTGTGTCAATTTGCTGAGAATGATGTTCTCCAGATTCATCCATGTCCCTACAAAGGACATGAACTCATCATTTTTGATTGCTGCATAATATTCCATGGTGTATATGTGCCACTCGGTTGAAGAATGTTCCTTCACACCTGATGATTCTTTTCTTCAAAATGCTCCCTCTGTAAGTAGGCAAAAGGAGAGGAGAACAAGACTTTGCTTCAATGTTCTGGACAAGGTGGGAAATTTTTGCCGTTAAAGTTTGAAAAGATGAATTAAACAGATACTATGTGAGAGGACAAATTCAAGAAAGCTGCAAGTCTAAGGAAGAAATCAAGAAAGTGATCCCTTGAACACCCTGCAGTTTGGATGAGGGATGACGGTCTTCAGGGAAGACTGAGGTTTGCCCTGAAATGGAGGCTCACCTTGTGATCCAGCGGAAAGTTTCATCTTAATGAGGGCAAAAGACTTACAAGGAAACTTGGTCAAGAATTCTGAGCCAGCCGGGAAACCATCATGCTGTCATTTCTGAGAGTGTGACAAGAGGCAATCCTCCCTTTTCTGAGCATCTACAAAAATAGAAATTGTGGTACTTACCCTCCAAGACTTTAGAGGTGTTGGCTGATAAATTGCTGCTAGCAGATGCCACAAAGACATTGAGTTTCAATGGACTTGCTTTGATTTGGGCCTGGCATGTTCTTACATCGAAGCAGAACTCAGCCAGCCGAGAATCTACACAAACAAGACCTGTTGGAAGGCGTTGGCAAAGCCTGTGCCAACCGCAGCCCACGGCTTTCCCGGCTTTCCCGAGGTCACTGTCAGCCCCGGCCGGCCTTCAGGAATTTTCCCAGCCCTAGAGACTGTGATTCATTTCCTGTCTGAAGCTCCTCACCCCATTCATATCGATATGAGATTAACTGCAAACTTCATGTCCAGCCCCCGTCAGGTAAGGAGGAAGAGCACCGGCCCGCAGGCTTCCGTTCTTCCCCCACCGCCCACTGCTCATTCACAGGGATTTCAGCTCATTTCTCAGAGGGCAAAGTGACTGATGCTAGTTCCTTAAGAAGACCAAAGGGTGGGGGAGGAAGTAATGAAAGAATGCCAGCGCCTTGTACTACATCACCTTTAAGAAATCTTAAATCCCAATTCTACTCCAGATAAACATATCACCAAACAGATAAGGCGGACAGACAATACAGGATGCCCATTTTACAGATGAGGAGACTGGGGCATGAAAAGGTGATGGGGACGCTTCCTGCCCACATCTGTGCCCCCTCGAATACAGGGTCAGCTGAGGGGGATTAAATTCCCTCCCTGGCGTGGTTACGGGCTCCAGCATGTGCTGTTTATCCATGCTGCTGATGCTGTACTGACAAGATTCTAGAAAAATGGGGACTGCCTTCAGTTCATTGTTCTTGCCCTTGCTGTTGTTAATTTGCCTTAAAAGGGGGACAGGGAATGCTGGGAAGTTCTCACAGGGACACCAGGCTGGCTCACCCAGGCAGGGGCTTTGGTCCTGGCTGGCTCCCAGACGGCCCCTCCGTGGTGACTCCCAGGTGTCTGGCCTGATGGCCTCTGTGTGCTTCCTCTTCCTTGTCACCAGTAGAATCTGCTCCGTCCCTGCCAGGGCCCCTCCCCAGGTAGACAGAAGGACCAGAGGCAGGTTAGTTCCTGGTGGGAACGAACGTGTGGGAAGAAGCAGGTCTACCAGCCATGAGGGGTTCAGGGTTGACAGCAGGAGTCCCGTGCCCAATAAAGGCACGTGAGAAACAAGTGTGTTGGGGGCCCACGAGGGAGGCAGCATGTGGAGGCTGTGGCCTGGCTGCAGGTCTGTGAGGTCAAAGCCTCAGTTATTGCAGCCAGCCCAGCCCTCGAATGGACCAGCTCCTGGTGTGAGTCTAAAGGAATAATGGGTTTGCTCAGGTGCAGCTGAGGCAGAAACTGTGTATGACCCCAAATGGAGTATGTCTTCCGGGCTTTGCCACGGGAGGCAGAGGGAGCAGTGACTTTTCCTTGGAGCCTGTCCAGTGACTGAACAACGTCTTCTTCCTGAAGGGCTGTTAGGGAAGGAGTGCTTCTGGAGGATGGAGGGGAAGAAACTTTTCCTCACCCACCCCCAGCAGGTAGCAGAGCCACAGAAAATCATGATTTTAAGCTTATCCTTCCATGCAGACAACATTATCTGATTGCCACACTCTGCGTTCCACCAAAGGTGGCTTCATGGCCTCTGGAATGTGGCCCTCTGCAAGGCACACTGGTCACATAATAGTTTAATCTGAGTTTGTTTTTGCCAACTTATGGCCGCCTTTGGCCACGGTCCATAACATTTCCAGTGGAAAGGAAGCAAAGACCACTTTTGAGACTAGTAATGTGGCTTCATGATCTAGATTTTTCTCTCAAAGACTTCTCCTGCCATGCCCCATGGCTGTGGTGGGAACTTTATGCTTCTTATTTTGAAGGTGAGTAAAGCCGAGCAAGAGGGAGACCAGGGCCCTTCCCGGAGCTCCCAGTGGAGCTGGGCTTTCCCGAAGCCTCAGCACACGGCCCCTGTCTCCCCACCCCGACCTTGCCTTGCCTCCATTGTGGACCCCTACAAAGGTTCCCCAATCATCTCAAGCTTAGCTGAGACCCCTAAAGCCATGAGTGACCCCCAAAGCCATGAGTGACTCCCATCTCTGAGGCAACCCCTGTGAGGGGCTTTGGCAAGTGGGATCCTTGACATGAAACCCCTCACGTGGAGGAAGATGCAAGCAAACAGCGAACTGATTTATTGGTCTAAACTTCAATTTCCCTTCTGCTTCACTGATTTTGTACTTCTTATAATTATGGAAAATTCTTTTAAACAGTCTACAAAAAGATGCTGTTTCATCTGAGTGGGAACAGGGTCCTATGTGGACCGCTGGCAGTCAGCTGTTTTGCTCCCAGCCCCATCCCGTGGGCTCGTGGAAGGGGGAGCACATCCCACCACCCCGGGCACACTGACGTGCAGCTCACAGACCCTCCGTATGCCGTGTTAACTGACTTACCTTCCCTGGATCACCTCCAGACTTCCAAATTTAGCAATCCTTAACTTAAGCATAGCTTCTTAGAGTCATAGCCATATCTTAATGATGCAAAAAAAAAGGCAGCCCATTAAACATAATCAGATGCCTATCTGCGGCCTGAGCTATGTAGCTGACAGCTTAGAATGAAAGAAGATACATGACTCTCGACAAGATGTGCACACAAAGCACGCTTGTTACGGTTCCTTACAAACAGGGACAGCAGATTACATCTTTCCAATAAGCCCGAGTTTCATCACCAAACTACCACACAATGTGAAGCACCCGACCCTCTCCAATAACCGGGCTAATGAAGAGGCGTCCGGGGGGCAGGAGGGGCCAGGAATGGAATATCAGAGAAGCACAGGTCAGAGCCGAGGTTGCAGGCTGAGCTGAGACAGCCGGTTTAATCTAATTGTTATCCCTATGTATTTTTTAGGAACACTAAATGCAAGCCAGATTTGACAGAATGAAAATCACAATCACCACTTAACGGAGAGACTTGGAACTTCGGTGTGTCTTCCGTGGTTCCCGGCCTCTCTCTTCTGGAACTGTTAGGACGCTTGGGAACTCAGTTCCGTCTTCATTTCTTCCGTCAGGATGGGTGGGGTGGGTGCAGCTGGGAAGCTTAGCTCCCAGGGCGGAAAGCCAGGCGGGGCTCTTACCAGTGATCCAAGCAGCCTCCGAGGACTGGCTTGTCAGATTTAATTGTTGTCTCGAATGTTATTAGTTGAAACACTAAATTTGCTCTGAGGGTAAAGTTCCTTCTTAATGAACTGCAATTCTTGCTCAACCTCCCCCATCCCAGGCATTTCTCATCAATGCGATAACATCAGTCCAGGTGCTGCAATAGTCTGTAAAAATCGTAAATCTTCACCTGTCACTGAAGAGGAGAGAAGAAAGGTTAAACAAGTTTCTGGAAGACATTTTCCCAGGTGCTATTTTGCAAGTGGAGGGCTAATTGATGGGTCTGCCATGATAGTTACAACTGATAAGCATCATGTAAACACTCCTTCCTCTCCAAGGAAACATTCTCAGGTTGTCCCAGGGGTGCAGCTCCCGCTGCATCGAGTGGTCTCCTCACGCACAGACAGCACCCCTGGATTTTCTGATGACTTTGAAGTGTCCAGTGCTAGCATCTGATAGGATTCCAAGGTCAAGGAACACCCACACTATCAACAGAAATGTTTATTTATTATTATTAATATTTGAGACAGAGTGTCACTCTGTCACTCATGCTAAAGGGCAGTGGCACAGTCTCCACTCATTGCAACCTCCACCTCCCAGGTTCAAGCGATTCTCCTGCCTCAGTCTCTCGAGTATCTGGGATTACACACATGTGGCACCAAAGCTAATTTTTGTATTTTAGTAGAGATGGTGTTTCATCATGTTGGCCTGGCTGGTCTCAAAGTCCTGACCTCAGGTGATCCACCTGCCTCACCCTCCCAAAGTGCTGGGATTACAGGCGTGATCTGCCTCACCCAGTCTACACACAAATGCAAGTGACCGAAATTAAGTAAAGCATCGTCTCCTGTGTGTCATACCAAGATGGCATCCCGGGATGGCAGCTCTCTCAGAAACAAGAGTCTATTAGGAAACAACCTGGAGGAACCCGGATTTACCCGTAGGACTTCTCATCTTTCCTCATCCCAAGTCAGCTTCTAAAAGGGCTTGAGATCTGTCCCTTTCCGATTTTAAGGCTAATAATGCTTTTTGCAAGATGTAAAAGGAGAGGAAAGCCTTTCCATGGCCACGTCCTGGAAGCAGAGCAAAGAATTTAACTGCGGTTAATCATCTCATTTTCCAGCCTTCCCCTCACACAGCCCTGGGCCGTGCACTCGGACCGTGGGTAATGTAATTGGATTCCCGGGCTGAGGGTGGGAGAGGAGCGATAAAGCTGGGTGAGAATCTTCACACAAAAGCACACAGCCCATTTACATTTTCATTGGTTTCACAAAAAGGAAATATAGAGCCAGTAGAGTTTTTCTAATTTTTGCCATCATTGAAAAATTAGCATTTGCCTCCGTAAAGACCATTGTGCTTCTGTCTTTGTGATATGGCTCCTAACGCAGGGGTCTGGAGCACCAAGAAAATAAGAATTAAAGATGGCAATAACGTTTTCATTTTCGCCTTTGTATTTTTGTAACCTGGTTTTAACTGCATTTGCTTGGCGATTTTTTTCTTATAAAAATAGCATTATGTGTGACATTCAGACTTCCATAAAAAATGATTAAAACCACAGTGTCTTTGATGATATGTATTTGAAATCTATAAATAATACCATACAAATAGCTCCTGAAGCCACAATGGGTGGAAATAAGTCATGTCAGATTTCACTCACCATTCAGCTAAATTGTTTTTCTGTTTTGCCGTTTGTAAACTAAGAAGCAAATAATTGCCAATTTCACTGAGATGGAATGTCTGCCGCCTTGATCTAAGTGTAGTGCAGTGCTTGACCCAGGACAATCGCCACCTTTCCGAGAAGGCACAGGACCCTCTGTGACCAAGCCCGGCTTCCCCATGTAGGAATCAGGGTAACTCATGAACTTCAGAGTGAGAAAGAAAAAAAGCAAGCAAACATTTAGATAATATGAATTCCTGCAGTGAGAGACAGATCACTGTCTCTCATTTTGTCTCTGGAATTCGTTCTCGATTTATCACGTGGTTCTCCTCACGTCGGCTCATTTTATGCATAAGGCCTCCTCCTGAAAAGTCAAGATTATAAGTTTTCATTAAAAAAAAATAGTTAAGTCTTGTCTTGGTACCTTCATCTTCTCCGGAGCAGAGTGCTGTGTACACACACCAGCCATTTTTACAAAATCAACCTGCACTTGAAATGATTCGCTAACAGAATGGGCTCAAAGGTAAGAGCTGAAATCAATTACCCAACCAGCCTCATGAAATGTTCAGATCGATTCTGAGCAGATCTGTAAGGTGAGGCCACCAGAGTCATTAGCAGCTTCCAATCTGAAATAAAACCTATGCAACCTTTGAGAGTCTCCCCTTACAAAAGCACAGCAAAAACCCACTGCCAAAGGGAGCTGGCAAAATGTAAGCCTTCTCTAGTAAAGGAGTGTGCATGGCGAAGTGAATCACGCCTGAAGGGAGGGCAGGTCCTCGGGGTGGAAGGAGGACCGCGTCCTGGACGCGGAGGGACAAAGCGCACTTGAATAAATGGCTTATGAACAGTCGCCTTCAGCGCATGAGACTCAGCCCGGTTTTGCGGCTTCTTACCCTTGCTGCTTCAACCTGTTTAATAAACGTCTTTGTGTTTTGAAGAGTGTGTAGGGAATGAACCCATTTCACAGACTCTCCGAAAGCGTCTGGGCCAAGCTCCCCTGTTAGACGGCTCTGAGGCCTCACGCTTTTCCCTCCCTAGGAAGATGAGGATCTGTGTGTCTCCTTACAATGTCAGCACCCAGGGAAGACCCAGCCCACGCGTCTTGCCTCTGCCACCTCCACTGGACTCGCCGCTTAACCCCACTGCAGAGAGTTGCAGGGACGAGAGCCTCAGCCGTGACCCTGCGCAGCTCTGGCCAGGCCCTGGCGGAAGGCTGCTTAGATGGAGTACACGCTGTTGCGCAGGGCCCAGGCCTTTCCTGGCGGATGCCAGGTGCCTGCTCGCCCCTGCCGGACCCTGCTCATGTTTGCCACTTGCTAGTTCCTTACACACGCTCACCTTTTTTAACTTAATAAACTTACTGTAAGATAAAACTTTATGTTCTTAGTGTAACTAGAATCATTTGCTGTATCTAAATACAAATATATATATTTGTATATATATATTTGTATATATATATTTATATATAAATATTTGTATTTATATATTTGTATATATATATATTTGTATATATATATTTGTATATATGTATTTATATATAAATATTTGTATATATATATATGTATTTAGATACAGCAAATGATGCTAGTTACACTAAGAACATGAAGTTTTATCTTACATTAACTTTATTAAGTTAAAAAAGGTGGCACTCGCCACATGCCCAGCTAATTTTTTTTTTTTTTTTTTGTATTTTTAGTAGAGACGGGGTTTCACCATGTTAACCAGGTGGTCTCGATCTCTTGACCTCGTGATCCACCTGCCTCGGCCTCCCAAAGTGCTGGGATTACAGGCTTGAGCCACCGTGCTCCGCCTACAAGTACATTTTTTAAAACGCAAGCTACTAAATTCTAAAATTAAAATTATTAGTAAATCACAAGGAAGAATACATTGAAACCGTGGATAAAATCTGTATTCATTGAGGAAAGTAAATTTTTCTAGGAAGAAAAATGTACCTGTCTGTGGTATGTCATAATAAAGGGTGATTTGTCCTAATGTCTAGTTTTAAAAGGTGCAATCCATGTCTCTTTCCTTTTCTTTCTTGGTTTGATACAGTGTCTCACTCTGTTGCCCAGGCTGGAATCCAGTGGCACAATCACGGCTCACTGAAGCCTCTGCCTCCCAGGCTCAGATGATCCTCCCAGGCTCAGCCTCCCAAGTAGTTGGGGCTATAGGGCACACACCACCACACCTGGCTAATGTTTCTATTTTCTCTATTTTTATTAAAGACAGGGTCCCACTAGGTTGCCTAGGCTGATCTCAAACTGGCTCAAGCAGCCTACCCACCTTGGCCTCACAAAGCGTGGCATTACACGCGTGAGCCATGGCGCTCTACCTCACCATTCTGTCTTGTCTGGGGTGCTGTCTTTCTGTTCTCTGTGGAGAGTAGCGGCCATGCCCGACACCGGGGCAGGAGGCATTTGCCCTGCAGAACTGCACACCTCCCAGCTCACACCAACGGGAACTGGGTCCTGCCGCCCATTCTGACGTCTTTCTCCTTCGCTTCATGGAAACCTTTGTCCCAGCAGGCCAGCGGAGCTGTCTGCACGTCACCCTCCATAAATGTTCTCCCACCCTCGCTGTTGCACAGTTCCTGACCCCGAACCCTAAATTCAGGCATGTTCCCATTGTTGGAAGAATGCGTAGCCGCCCACTTCAACACCCCCACACGCTTCCTCAACTAGGGGAGGCAAGACATGTACACATATTTCCTAACAGCAAATCAAAGTACTTTCACACTCCTCAGTGTAATGAAGCCCAGCAGCTGGGCAGTGCTAACCCAGGTCCTAGGACTGTCTCTTTCCTCACACCTTTCTGCTGCCTCCATCCCTGTCCCTCTTCCTCCCCTCCTCTCTCTTGCTGTCCCTACCTCTCTCTACACCTCTCAGATAAGAATGGAGCTGACGGTGGGAGTGTAAATTAGTTCAACCATTGTGGAAGACAGTGTGGCGATTCCTCAAGGACCTAGAAATAGAAATTCCATTTGACCCAGCAATCCCATTACTGGGTATATATCCAAAGGACTATAGATCGTTCTACTGTAAGGACACATGCACACGAATGTTCATTGCAGCACTGTTCACAATAGCAAAGACCTGGAACCAACCCAAATGCCCATCGATGATAGACTGGACTGGGAAAATGTGGCACATATACACCATGGAATATTATGCAGCAATCAAAAATGATGAGTTCATGTCCCTTGTAGGGACATGGATGAATCTGGAGAACATCATTCTCAGCAAATTGACACAAGAACAGAAAAGGAAACACCGTATATACTCACTCATAGGCGGGTGATGAACAATGAGAACACATGGACACAGGGAAGGGAGTACCACACACTGAGGTCTATTGGGGGAAATAGGGGAGGGACAGCATGGGGGGAGCGGGGGAGGGATGGCATGGGGAGAAATGCCAAATAGGGGTGAGGGGGCAGAAGGCAGCAAAACACACCGCCACGTGTGTACCTATGCAACTATCTTGCATGTTCTGCACATGTACCCCAAAACCTAAAATGCAATAAAAATTAAAAAAAAAAAAAAAAGAATGGAGCTGATCATCTTGCCATGCCGTCGTGCAAAGCACAGGCTGCCCTAGCTGCCCATCTCTGCCTGTAACCACATCTCACCCTGCAAATGTCGGCAAGTCAAACGCCGCAAATTCCCGGAGGGCCACATCACTTAAAGCTGCCTTACACAGCTCGCCCAGCATGCGTCTGTCAGAGCATCATCCAAAACATTTAGAACAAAAGAAGAGCAGAATCCTTGATTTGGTAACTTTAATGTAGCAAAATATTTACATTAAAAACATCACTTGGCCACAGTAACACAGTCAGACCCCCCACAAACACCTTCTCAATGGTCCAGGCATGCATGCAGTTCTTATAGTTGGCTAGTGAACAGAAACTGTTGATAGGTGTGGCTGGTGCCATCCCAATAGTGAAGAAGACCCAAGGCTTCAGCATTCCAGGGCTGAGCTGCTCGGTGCCGGTGCTGAGCTACCTGCTCCCCTGTGGGCATCCACCTGAGTCTCCGGGCCCCTAAGCTTGTATTCCGTGGCTTCAATAGTCAGGGTAGGCAGGGACAGCTTTGATACAACTTTTGAGTCCGAAACTGAAAGAAAACACAACTTTGATAATATTATTCAGCCTCTTTTGGTACATAAATTCATATTGACCAAAAATCACTGAGAACCTAGGAGATTTCTGAATATGTTTTTGAGTTGAGAATTTCTAAATGTGCCACAAATACTAACGAGCTCACTTCAACTTGGTCAGATCACCAGAAACGCCCCTCCGTGTGCACCTGCATTGACCTAACACCTTTCAGTAGAGACGAAGGCATCCGTAACTAACTCTCCATGTCGTGCACACCCCAGAAATAGTGAGTTTCACTGGGCTTACAGACTTCAAAACCCAGAGTCACTAGTAAGGTTTTCACTGCATTTGATCTCACTCTAATTTGAGAGAGCGAGGAAGAAAGAAAGGAAAAGATCAGCAAAAGAAGATCAGCCATTCTCACCTGAGGACTCTCCCATCACTCGGTGTTGTATTTCATGTGCTAAACCCGGCCTCACTCAGGGAGAGCTGCACGCCTGCAAAAATGCTGAGACGGCCACGAAAAGACCGGGATGGTCTTTGTTGCTTTGGTCAAAGCAACAAAGATACAGTGGTAAAAGGATCAATGCAACAATAAGAGCTAACGATCCTAACACCCAGATACATAAGACCCATAAAGAGATTTGGACTCAACGAGACAGAAAATTAATAAGGATATCCAGGACTTGAACTCAGATCCGGAACAAGTAAACTTAATAAATATGTATAGCGCTCTCCACTTTAAATACACAAAGTATACATTCTCCACTTTAAATACAGAAAATATTGATCAGCCATTATTAATACCCATTTTTAGAATAAAGCAATGTTCCTGTTCTCTCTCCCTCTTTTTCTTCCTCTTTCTTCCTCTCCTTCTCTCCTTTTTTTTCTTTAAAAAAAAAAAAAAAAAACTTCATGTAGGTTGCAGGCACCTCTGAGACAGAAACATGCACATTCTGGTCACGTCTGGTTGGCCAGTGGACTCACCACCTGTCTTCATCCCATGGACCAGAGGTTACGGGACTCAGAAGGAGAAGGGGTTTCCCAGTTGAGGGGAGCCAGCATCAACCCCTTTAGTTGCCGTTCCCCAAATGTATGGAAGCTGGATCCCCACCCTCCAGTGCCTGCTGCCCCCAGGAAGGTGGATAACACAGGGGACCACTGTTGAGAAATACTGAGTGTATGATAAAATCATAATTTGCTAAGAAGAATGACGGCAAGGAAAACCTAGCCACCCCTACACCCCAAGTGGAAAACCGCTTGGGGCATTCTAGAGTAGCAAGACAGTATACGTATATTATACATCAGTGAAAACAATTCTTTCAGCATGGGATATGTGACCTGCCCCCGTGGCTCCCTCGTGGAGAATGCTTTCTGGTGGTAAGCGGGTGCCAGCTGCCTACCTAGTTTATCTTGGTTCTATGAGAAGACCCTGAACACCTGTTGGTAAATAATAATCACCTGTTAAGAAGGAATAAATACCTGGGTCAGCAGCTGCTCGAAGCCCTCAGCTCGGAGTGCTGTCAGCTCCTGAGGCTGTCAGCTCAGAAGGCTGTTGGTCCCGGATAGTCCCACTTTGCTGTTCTCTCTGGGTGTCTGCTTCTTAACGCCTTCAGCACTGCCTGGGTGCGGGTCTCTACTGCTGCGCTGGTCTCGGTAGACCACGGTGTTGTGGATCCCCGCAGTGGGAAGCACAGGAGAACGCATGCATCAGAGTACTGTGGTGTGATGCCACCAGCCAGGGCCAGCCAGGAGAGGGGGCACGTGGCATCAGGTACCAGAGCCACTTGGGAGGGCCCCCCCAAAAAAAAAAAAGACCAGGATGGGAAGTTCCCATGGAACAGAGAGGAGCAGAAGAAGGCTGGGCTGTGACAGGGCAGCAATGCCACAGGAGTTCAGAAGAGCTTTGTTTCATAATTTTTGAATTTATCAGCTTTGTAAAGCTTTTTATTTTCTTAATGGAGTCTTGTTCTGTTGCCCAGGCTAGAGTGCAGTGGCTCAATCTTGTGTCTCACTGCAATCTCTGCCTCCCGGGTTCAGGCGATTCTCGTGCCTGGGGAGCCTCAGCCTCCTGAGTAGTTGGGACTAAAGTCACAAGCCACAACACCTGGCTAATTTCTGTGTTTTTAGTAGAGATGGGGTTTCACCATATTTACCAGGTTGATCTTGAACTCCTGACCTCAAACAGTCCACCTGCCTCGGCCTCCCAAAGGGCTGGGATTGCGGGCGTGAGCCGCCTCACCTGGCCAGTGTTGTAAAGCTTTCAAACCCCTCTGCCCAAGAAAACGAAAACAGAACTGTTGTCTTTTGGGGTTTTTAAGAATGTTACTTGCACCGTATACTCAGGATGTTTTCTTTGAGAAAAAATGATTAGATTTTCTTTCCTCTGAAGTTCGGTTCCGATCTTTCTGTCACCCATGATGCTCAGGAAGTGAGACAGCAGCTCAGAGGTGCCTGTTCGAGATGCAGCCTCATGTTTGGGGACTTTCTGCTTTAATAAAGGAAATTTTGCTTTCAGATTGACGTCTGTGGTGGGTTAATTTTCTTTTTTTCCAGAACTAAATTTATCTGTTTTTGGCATAAGACAAGGGATTTAAGGAGCAAGTGAAATAAAATGCAGCCACACAGATACACACGAGGAAAGGATCGCTGTTCACTCACGGTATGATAGTTTCTTTTATTCTTCAGAAAACAATGAATGTGTTGCCAATACTATTAAATGAAGTCACAAAAAAATGCATACTAAAGTTGATATTTTTCAGAAATTCAAATATTAGGTCAGAGAAAAAAATAGCTGGGGCGAGGTCCTGAAACGTCTCCTTAAATGAGTGTCTGTGTTCTCCATCTGACCGATCGAACCATCACCAAAAAACGTAAAATCATACAGTGCTAACCATATTCCCTTTTCAATGAAACCGGCATTGTTTTAAGTCATTTGGAGGCCTGGGTTAGGGAGTGGAAGAAGAGATTTATTTCCCCAGAAGCCTCAGGAGGCCGAAGTCTCACTGTGAGTGATGGACGAGCCTCCCTGCCTGCCCTGGAGCCCCGCTCTCTCCAGGAGACCCAGCCTGCGCCTCACCACGGAGCCTCCAGCTCTGCTCTGGGAAACCGAGTGCTCCTCGCGTGAGACTGATGCTGCCTCACACACACGGTTTCACGCGCGACTGGAAAAGCGTGACCCTCTTCAAGTTAGTACTGCTCCTGTCCAGGAACGGCATCTCATTTCATTAACAGAAGAAGATGAACCAGAGTCTGTGACTTCTACTCAAAGTCATATTGCCACAGTTTCCTTTATTTTTACAGCTATTTCCCAATCTGAAATACCTTGCAGTGCCAGCAATGAATTAGATTTAATGGAGGGAATGCCTTGTGCAGAGGGAAGGAAAAATAACAATTCAGACACGAAAAGAAAATTAAGCATTTGTCTGAGAAGCAAGAGACAGGGAATTTCACACTATCGCATGAGCCAATGTGGAGCGGCTAAACGTCCGTCTTAGTCCGAGGAAATAATTTATTACAGAAGCTCCATGATGTTGTGATTTTTCTCCCCAGCATCAACCTAAGGATCTCTGTAATTCTGACAACTCTCTACCTTTCATAATAGGCACTAAAGTTAAAAAGGCCTTGAGTTTATAAATGGTTAAACGTGAGCTCGGCACCGTTTCTGTGAGGGGAGGCGACAGGAGGCTGATTCGTCTGACTGCATTCCAGGCGTCAGACCCCTGTGCAGATCAGAGGTGGGGTGACCACAGCAGGCCCAGGACCCAGGTAAAGCCACATTTAGTCACTGCGTGCAGATCAGAGGTGAGGTGACCACAGCAGGCCCAGGACCCAGGTAAAGCCACATTTAGTCACTGGCGAAGCTTGCTTCCCAAATCACTACCTCATGCCATGGATTTTTCATAAATAACATTTAATTTTCCATCTGGATGCAGATAAAATTTGATTAACATCTCACACTGTATGTCAGAGAAAGAACTGTGAATCAGCTGGGCCTGGCGGTGTGTGACTGTAATCCCAGCTACTGGGGAGGCTGAGGTGGGAGGATCGATTGAGCCCAGGAGCTGAGGTTCTGGTGAGCTGTGATCGCGCCATCCCGCTTTGGCCTGGGCGATAGAGTGAGACCTTGTCTCTAAAAAAATAAAAATAGAAAGAACTGCAAATTTATGAGAGATCTTAATTTTCCAGAAACATGTGGATTGATTCCACCCTAACATGGGAGTAAGATAAACTTTTATGATTAAAAATTCAAAAGCAATGAAATATTTTAAAATGCAATTACAATTTTTAAAATGTTTATGGTAAAAATAAATCACCATAATGAAATTCAAAAGGAAGCAGTAAACTGAGGGGAGAAATAATTTCTGTGTATATTTCGGCAAAGAGGGTAACATTCCGAATATACAAAGAGTTTTCGAGAATGGGGAAGAAAAAGAGCAGAAACTGGTAGGAAGACAGGCAAAGACAAGGCATGCTCAGCGTCACTTGGTGTGATTTAAACCTCCCTGCGACGCATTTCTCATATCAGAGCGGCGGCAACCGCAGACGCTGGTCAGTGCACTCCAGCATCGGACGCTGTCTTTGTCCCTGGTCGGTAGGAAGGACTGACAAAGGCTCGTGCTGTGGAGATCGCACCCAGACAGCAACTATAAAATATACATTAGGCATCCAACATTCAAACCCTTCAGTGAGGAAAGAAATTCTTCCCTTTGCTTTTAATTCACAGAAAACTTGGGAAGGTTTGTGTCCTGTCTTTCAGTAACTCTTCGATTACTGAGTTCTAAGTGAGAGAAATAGAATCTTTTCCTTTTCTTAGTCCTTCACATTTTACTTAACAGAACTGTCAACGTTCAATTTCAGAAGCACTGGAAATCTCGGCCAAATTCTGAAACAGGTGGTCGTCCGCCAGACCGAAACACGTGCCCACCAGAACACAGCAAAGTAATCCTGCAGCAGTCTGCAGGAGCAGGAGAGTGGCTGGGGTCTCCAGCCTCCCCTGCCCACCGCCCTTCGAGGCCTCACCGGCAGGACCTGCAGAGCTGCATGACCCAGGTCGTGCATGGATCAGGTGAGGCTGCCATGAATTAACAATGAACCAAATTCCAGCTTTCTTATTAAAAATTTGATGGCATTTTATCTTATTTTTTTATCTTTTTTTTATTGCATGTTAGGTTCTGGGGTACATGTGAAGAACATGAAAGATAGTTGCATAGGTACACACCTGGCTGTGTGATTTGCTGCCTTCCTCCCCTTCACCTATATCTGGCATTTCTCCCCAGGCTATCCCTCTCCAACTCCCCACCCCCCACTGTCCCTCCCCTATTCCCCACAACAGACCCCAGTGTGTAGTGCTCCCCTCCCTGTGTCCATGTGTTCTCATTGTTCAACACCTGCCTATGAGTGAGAACATGCGGTATTTCATTTTCTGTTCTTGTGTCAGCTTGCTGAGAATGATGTTCTCCAGATTCATCCATGTCCCTACAAAGGACACAAACTCATTGTTTTTGATTGCTGCATAATATTCCATGGCGTATATGTGCCACATTTTCTCTGTCCAGTCTATCATCTATGGGCATTTGGGCTGGTTCCAGGTCTTTGCTATTGTAAACAGTGCTGCAATGAACATTCATGTGCATATGTCCTGATAGTAGAATGATTTATAATCCTCTGGATATATACCCAGTAATGGGATTGCTGGGTCAAATGGAATTTTTATTTCTAGGTCCTTGAGGAATCGCCACACTGCTTTCTACAATGGTTGAACTAATTTACACTCCCACCAGCAGTATAAAAGTGTTCTTATTCCTCCACATCCTCTCCAGCAACTATTGTCTCCAGATTTTTTAATGATCGCCATTTTAACCGGCGTGAGATGGTATCTCAATGTGGTTTTGATTTGCATCTCTCTAATGACCAGTGATGATGAGCATTTTTTCATATGTTTGTTGGCCTCATGTATGTCTTCTTTTGTAAAGTGTCTGTTCATATCCTTTGCCCATTTTTGAATGGGCTTGTTTGTTTTCTTTTTGTAAATCTGTTTTAGTTCTTTGTAGATTCTGGATATCAGCCCTTTGTCAGATGGGTAAACTGCAAATTTTTTTTCCCATTCTGTTGGTTGCAGATTCACTCTAGTGACTGTTTCTTTTTCCGTGCAGAAGCTGTGGAGTTTGATTAGGTCCCATTTGTCTATTTTGGCTTTTGTTGCCAATGCTTTTGGTGTTTTGGTCATGAAGTCCTTGTCTACTCCTATGTCCTGAATGGTCTTGCCTAGATTTTCTTCTAGGGTTTTTATGGTTCCAGGTCTTATGTTTAAGTCTTTAATCCATCTGGAGTTAATTTTAGTGTAAGGTGTCAGGAAGGGGTCCAGTTTCTGCTTTCTGCACATGGCTAGCCAGTTTTCCCAACACCATTTATTAAACAGAGAATCCTTTCCCCATTGCTTGTTTTTGTCAGGTTTATCAAAGATTGTATCGTTATAGATATTTTGTGTTGCTTCCCAGGCCTCTGTTCTGTTCCGTTGGTCTATATCTCTGTTTTGGTACCAGTACCCTGTTGTTTTGATTACTGTAGCCTTGTAGTATAGTTTGAAGTCTCGTAGTGTGATGCCCCCTGCTGTGTTCTTTTTGCTTAGAATTGACTTGGCTGTGTGGGCTCTCTTTTGGTTCCATATAATCCTTCCATATAAAGGTGGTTTTTTCCAGTTCTGTGAAGAAGGTCATTGGTAGCTTGATGGGGATAGCGTTGATTCTGTAAATTACTTTGGGCAGTATAGCCATTTTCATGATATTGATTCTTCCTAACCATGGACATGGAATGTTTCTCCATCTGTTTGTGTCCTCTCTTATTTCGTTGAGAGTGGTTTGTAGTTTTCCTTGAAGAGGTCCCTTATGTCCCTTGTAAGTTATATTCCTAGGTATTTTATTCTCTTTGTAGCAGTTGTGAATGGCAGTTCATTCTTGATTTGGCTCTCTTTCAGTCTGTTATTGGTGTATAGGAATGCTTGTGATTTTTGCACATTGATTTTGTATCCTGAGACTTTGCTGAAGTTGCTTATCAGTTTCAGCATATTTTGGGCTGAGACAATGGGATTTATCTTAACTTTGAAGCTTTGTGGGGGCATCAATAAGTCTAGTACCCCAAAGATTGGACTGCCCACTGCTGCTAGGAAGTTAGTAGCTAATGCTATTGTTTTTCCCAGTGACGGACTGACTGACAGTGGTGCGTCCTCTTTCGGGTCCCTGTGGCGGCCTTAGGCTGCAGCAGTTCTTATACCTTGTCTGCGGGGACATCCACATCTCACTGCCAATGTGCTCCAAAGGCCGCGTCCCAAACAGGGCAAGCACAGCCTCCTCAGAGCCTGGTGCATCCTTTTAGAGCTTGGCCCTGCTGTGCCACATAAAACGCCCACTCTTACCAGCATTAACTGTGGGCAAGGGTGCCAGGGAGGAGGAGGGTGAAGACACAGGGAGAAGTGAGCATGAGGTCTCAGCAGACGCAGCTGGAGCCCCCTCTCACAATTTCCACCTTTGCTACTGGGCCCTCAAACCCCAGTAGCTGTTTCTCCTCCCTCCCCTCCCTGTCCCAGGTCCCCAGGGTCCCAGAGGCCATGGTGGTCTCGTCCCTCAGGGACTCTGAGCATGCCTGGGCCCCGCCTCTCCTCTGCTTCCTGCCACAGCCATTCACCCAGACTGCTGCGGGCTCCCTTGGCAAGCACTCTCCTTCCAGGGAATGTGTCTCAGGGGACAACCGTGATCAGCTGGGCACCATTCAGACCCGGTGCTTCGATCCAGATCTAAGACTTGTACTTCTGCCGTCATTACAACAGCAGATGACTGCGGTTGCCTCGGTGTTAACTCACAGAAGATAGTCTCATACGAACGCACAAACTCACACACACAGACACTTGCACAGTCTCAGACACACTCACATGCTCAAATACATACATACCCTCTCATGCTCACACACACTACACTCTCACAGATATACACATAGCCACACTCACACTTGTACACTTTCAGCCACACACATACACACTCACACACTCAGGTCACTCACATACACACTCTCACAGATGCATACTCACACACTCCCATACATTACACATGCTCACACACACATGCCATCACAGACACACTGACACAGTGTCACACACATACACACACGTACTGTCACAGACATGCACACACACACACACTCACACAATCACACGTGAGTGCCAGCCTGGCCACTGCCCTCTGTCAGGCCCACCCAACACACAGAGTGACTTTGCAGCCTCCTGGGCTGAGCGTTCTTTCCTGAAATCTCCAGGGGCCCGGGCGGGGTTTCTCGGGAATTAATCGGCCGCCCTTACACCGCACATCCTCTCAGGACAGCCCAGCTCTTCAAGGTGTCCTCATTTAAATCAGCGAGCGCTTGGGTTTCCAGCAGAGGCCCAGGGTGCGCTCACCTGCAGGACCGCGAGTGGCCCTGACCAGCCCTGTGTCTCCACCACAGGCCTGGGGACCACGTTGGGTGTAGGACAAAGACAGGAGGGAGGTGCAGAGGTGAGGACCAGGTGCCCTTCGAGGGGCTCCAGCCTCCCCTTCCACTGCCCCGCGGCCTGCTGTGAGCCTCACCTGGCCTCCAGTGCCCGCAGCACCAAGCTCCGGTCTGCCCTGACCCCTGCCCACGCCCCCACCCACCTCAGAGCTTCTGGGCCAGCAGGGCCCTGCTTTCCAGCCTCCTCTGCAGGTGCACTCAGAGGCTCCCGGGAAATACTTCCCGAACAGGCGCGAACGCATGCCGGAGCTGCTCTCTCGGCTCCAAAACCAGCGCATTTTCAGGCTCATTCTGGAGATCCAAGGAACATCGTCAAATCTGTCACTCTCAATAATACCTTAGCATTTGAAGAAAAAGAAACATTGCTCATTTGGCAATAAAATAAATAAGAGATGAAAATTCATATACTTTAAATGGAATTACCTTTGTCCTTTTTGAATAAATATTTTTGTGAAAATTGAGGAGGAAAGGAACGTGGGGTTCCTGTCGTGTGTGACCCACAGTCACACTACAGTCCAGAGAGGTATAAAGCCGGAAGCTCCGCTTTGGAAACACGGCCCCGCCTGAGGTCGGGGCGCTGGTATCTCAGGCTGCAGGAGTGGCCGGAACCCACTGTCTGCTGTCACGTAAGGACGCCAGGGCTGGTTTCCTGAGCTTCGTCTCGCCCACCCAAGTATCTTGAGCTGGCCCAGGGAGCCCTTTACAGGCCAAGAGGGGACAGTCACTCTCACCAGGGGTGTTCCTTCCCCACTGCGTGAGGGAACAGGGTTCCACGTGGGGCTTGTGACATGTCATCTGAGACGCTTTAGTGACTAGGGCTGCCCACCGCCCTCTAGGACTCCACTTGCAGTGGACACCCGGGCTGGAAAGGGGCAAACGTGATACCCTCCCTCCCAACAGGTTAACTTTATTGCCTAGCTGGGTGGCTCCCATCAGCAAGCACCCAAGTTTCCATTAGCTATAAGGAACCCTCACCACTTCAGACTCAATGGAAAAAGATGAGTTACTTCATAAAAAGTCTCAGTTGTGGATACTTTTAAAGACAGGCAATTTTATTATTTTTGAGAATTTGCAGTAATTACTATTAGGCTTAAGGCATATTAAGTAATGCCAATGTTCAGATGACTTAAATTAACAAATATGTGAGTGTAATTCAAAATGCCTACAATAAAGCTAAAAATAGAACGAAGAAGAACAAAGTAGGTGACGCGTACGCTAAGCCGCCAGGCGTGATGCTTTTCTGCATGTTGCTATTTCCCCAAAGAATCAGCAAGGTTTGTAGTTTTTAAGTGGCTTAATTGGTAAAGAAAGGCAGAAAGCTTGGTGACTGGAGAAAATGTACTGCTTTTTTTTTCCAAGGAGAGTTCTACAGAGCCACCAATAATGGTCTTGTCATTCTTAAGTTTTTCAAAATGAGCTCATTAGCATAGGTTATGCGACACCAGAAATACCCCGGGAAAGACACCCCAGCAAATCCCCCTGAAGAGTCACCTGCTGCAGCAGTTCCGCTTCTCAGATTTCGCCAGGTGAGCCTAAAAATGAAGAAAGCGGTTCCCCTTCCAAGGCGACATCTGTCCCTCAGCAGAATGAATCATATGGGTGAAGAATTGTTCCTCAAACCCTGGAGTCTCCCATCACGGCTGGCAAGCCGGCTGCCCCTTTTGCCAGGAATATTTCCCAGGCTCTGGATCAAGTAGAGAAAGGACACACTCAGTTATCAAGAGGTAACTGGCCAAGCATAGCTGGGAGAAGACACCGACCCAGCCCCAAAAGCTGGCAGCCACAAAGACAGCAGTCCCCAGGCAGCACCAGGCAGTCAGAGCAGAATCCACCAGGAGAGCCTGAATTCCTCCACCAGAGCCGCACTTTCTAGAAATCATCATCGAAACAGTGGACAGGTGGATGGGATGTGAAGGTAGCTTGGTCATTCAACAGCGTCTATCAAAGGTCCATAAGCCACTGGCACTCTGGGTGATGCAATCAGACATAGGATGTGGTCTCTGCCCTTCAGGGCACTAGAGTTTGGTGATCCTAGGGGCCCCTACCCATCAACAGTCGTGATCAGCTCTCTGGCTTGCAGGCACATGGAAACTGAGCAAAACTGTGATGCCTTTCCAGGCTGACTTGGGTGGGTTCCTTCTCCTGTTCATGATAGGTGATATAAGCAAACTTTCCGTATTCTTCCCCATGCTGCTCAAAATCCTACACAGACTCCACAGCCACAGTAAAAACTCAGGAATGATCCAAATCTGCAAGACAGAAACCATGGTGGACACCGAGGTGCTTCATTCTGCAATGCCCTCCAGCCTCACCCTCCTCCAGCCTCACCCTCCTCCAGCCTCACCCTCCTCCAGCCTCACCCTCCTCCAGCCTCACCCTCCAGCCTCACCCTCCTCCAGCCTCACCCTCCAGCCTCACCCTCCAGCCTCACCCTCCTCCAACCTCACCCTCCAGCCTCACCCTCCTCCAGCCTCATCCTCCTCCAGCCTCACCCTCCAGCCTCAACCTACTGGTAGTGTGGCCTTTAGATGGTAGCATGACATCCCCAGAAACGTCTCAGAAATGCACAGTTCCAGTCCTGCCCCAGACCTGCTGAGTAATTTGAACCCACATGTTCACGAGCTTCCCAGGAGACTCCTATGCATGTTGAAGTTTGGGAAGCGCAACTCCAGTCCACCAGGATAAAGCCTGCTCAGCACCAGCAAAGCTTGTAAACACAGCAATGGCTGCCTGGTACATTCCCTTCATGGGATGTCACAACATAAAGGAGATGGTGCAAAATCCCTCCTTGCATTACACCGGGGACCACGTTGCCACCAAGCAGCGTTTCTGTGAGAATGGCTGTCCACTCAGTGACAAAGGAGGTGGCACCGGGATTGTATTGCACCTGGCAGCGCTGCTGTGACAGTGGCTGTCCACTCTGTGCTCCAACATGGTGCCCTGACCACTTCCGGGGATGCTGCAGCCTCTTCATGTCTGACTGGAGTCCTGGCTCCCCTCACGCTGTGTTTTCTGAGTTCTTCTTGCTGCCCACACAGTGCCCAGAACGTCATGTGTGCAGACTGAAGCTTCCTGAGAAAACGTTCTTGGGGTATCTGGTGGTAGTGGGGGTGGGGAGAATGTGCATGAGGCAGCACACTCAAAAGGTGCCACGGGTCCCAAGACCACTGCCAGGGGCAGCGGTTCACCAGGGGACACCCAGGACTCAGTGTAGAGCCTAACTCACCATCCCAATTTCTTACAGGGAATACACAAAACTAAAGCAGCCAAGGGAAGAGCCTCGAGCAACGAAGTCCAGGGGAGACCAGGTGTGAGCTTCCCAGGTCCCTTCCCAGTGGCGTCACCCAGGACATGCTTCGTTCCTCCAGCAATGAGCCGTGTCAGCGTGTATAAAATTTTACCAACCAGGGAAGCTCGTTAGGGACTTCACGCCCAGGATGTTCACTGGGGCTGCCCACACAGGTACCCTCTGTCTAGCAGGTTCCAAAACTCCAGACCGTGAAAAGGTTACAGCGTGAACATGGTTCGTGTGTAAGCAGTTGGGGCACAGCAAGCCACGCTTATCGTCTGATGACGAAGCCCACCAGAGACCCAGGTTTCGAGACATGAGCCAGGGTCCACACTTGCAAGCCGGCCTAGGATCAGCTGCATACACAGGTGCGTTTACATTTTCAGGGCATTTTGGAATATGGTGATTATTGTATATTCACCATGTGGTTTTATGTTGAAATTGTGGAAAATTAAGTTACATATTGCAAAGAAATCTTTAATAATAATGGGTTTGCTAGTGAGCAGAAACATTTAGGGGGCGAGCCTTCTACTCTGCGTCTCTCTCCCTTCTATGGCCTTTACCTCATAATTTATAATCATACCACATCTGTAATTAAATCATAACTGTTAGAAACTGGACAGAATCCCTAGTATCCAGGAATTCCCAAGATGATAAGTTGGTGGCTATACAGACTCTTTCAAAGCTATTTAGTTAAAGAGAGAAATTCTGAGTTCTCTTGTTGCAGTCACTAAGCCCTTGAACAGCAGACTCCATGCCGGTGATCTACAGCCTAACTTCAGTGACAGAAATTACCATGTCACAGGTATTTTTACACAGTTTGAATGTAACTGCCATTGACCATACATTTTTTAACATCGTTCATAATATAAAAATCGATCTTGATTTCATCGCATGCCCAAAGCCCTCTGTGAGGTCTTCTCCACAGTGAAATCATAGTTTTCATCCCATTATGAAGGATCCAAGACCATGGGTGGATACAGTGAAACTCACCAACACCCTTACTCAATAAATGCAGAAGGCAACATGACGTGAACCTATTTTAATATCATTTGACCAGCCCAAAGATTGACAAAATTTGACAAGACCCAAGCCAGAGAAAACGGGCATTGGTTAAGAAAGAATGTTAATAAAAATGGACACTAAACCACGATCTGTGCTTCGGGTTCCCCCAGTGACGCTCACATTTCAGTTAATGTGTGAGAAATATGGAGATTGCTGGTGAATTCACAAATGTTTCCAAGAACTGGTACTTTTCTGTAGTTCATCTTCACATAAAGCTGCTTGAACACACCGTCTCCAATTCTTCCCAAATGTAAATGAAGTCTGCAGTTGTCAAATCTGGGCAGGCTTGATCTGACCAGATATTAACTCGAAATCTACCTGATCGTCCTGTGCCTGGTGACCTGTGTGAACAGGGGCTGAGGAGAGGACCCACGCTTCTTTATTCCCGAAATGTTGACTCCTCAGTCAGAGGAGACAGCCCAGAGCAGGAAGGGTGGGAGTGGCCGTGGAGCACTAGCCGAGAGTGCCAGGAGCATCTCCTGTCCTGGCTGGGGAAGGCCGCCAAGCTGCAGAGGCCTGAGCTCAGGGTGGACATGCTCCAGGGAACCTCCACGCAGCCCAACTTTGATCTATGGTGAGCACGATCTGCAGCATGTTACGGACCCAGCCAGCAGTAAAGTCTGGCTCGTTGCAGACAAAAGCACCCCAAGGACTCACCTTTTCGCCTAATACTCTGCAACCCATATTTACAGAGTCAACACTGGGTCAGGTTACTCAGCTTCAGGCAACATTTCTCCTCTGCTAACCTATGAAAATGGACCTGTTATTTAACC
Source organism: Leontopithecus rosalia (assembly GCA_028533165.1). Taxonomy (NCBI): domain Eukaryota; kingdom Metazoa; phylum Chordata; class Mammalia; order Primates; family Cebidae; genus Leontopithecus; species Leontopithecus rosalia. Next base: position 2,057,508 of record CM052649.1, read on the forward strand.
AAGGTTCTTTGCTTTTGCGATTAAAGAGTCAAAATGTTCTGAAGGGATCATTCCTCTTGAATGAAATACACTGTCTCCTCGAGAGTATCAGAACTAACCTTTAGAAAAGATGCTAACCACGTCTTATAGGATGTGGAATGCATCACCCTAATTTTCCCTTTGACCTGCCATTCTTGTAATCTGAAACTTACATGGCTTAAAAACAATGACTTATATTTTTAGAAGTGAAAAAAAGGAGTGCTTCTAGACAATTGCAAAGTGCTGTTTTATGGCACGACATAAGCCAGTCAATGCTGAGCAGACCCCAAGGCGGCTCTGGAGCTCAAAGGGTGCAGGCAGGTCGTGGCAGGTGTTTTGCCTGCAAGTAGGTCACTTAAAAGCCAGGGCAAATCAGGACAGTTCTGCGAGCTGTACAAATGAACCCGATCAAACCTTGTAGGCAGAGATATCTATCAGGACGGCAGCACTGTGTGCACAGGGTAATTGCCGCTCCTGGAGCTGGAAGAAAAACCCAGTGGCTGATTCAAAAAGGGACAAAAATCTCATCTAGAGGAGACCCTGGTGGAGCTCTTCATTCAGTGTCAAGCCATGTCCTTGGGAAAAACTGAAGGATTCTTCAAAATGCACAGAGCTTGAGACTTTGACGCAAGGACCCTCATAAACAGGAGACTGAAAATGACGTGTTCCAGAGTCACACGATGCAGAGTGGGGAGGGGCCTGAAGGCTTTCCCTCCAAGGTCTCCCAGCAAGGGGCCATACTATGAGGGAGGGTTCCAGAGCCCACCCTGGCCTTGCCTGGAGCGAGCTCTCTGTGTATGTACACACTGAGTTTCCAGGTAAGATATGATTTGAGCAAGAGGTTCTGACACCAACAAAAATACATGACTCCATTTCCAAAATCAAAAAGGGAATTCCTATCCTGCCTGGGCAGGAAGATCTGGAACTCAGCTCTTTCCACTCAAGCATGAAGTTTCCTTGAGGAGGACAACCTGTGCTCCAGGCAGGAGGCTGAGTCTGCCCAGTGGAACAGTCCAAGGAGAGGTTGGAGGACATGTCCATCGCAGCGGAGGCCAAGTGGGCAGGAGCAATGGTGTCTGACCTGGCAGTGGTTTTCGTTTTATGTATCCTTTGCTCTTTCTTCTTCCAGTCTATGATGACGTGGCAGGGCCACAGGAGAGCCTCCAGGATGCCAGGCCATCATTGTCAGGAACCTGGGCTTGTGTGGCCCTAAATGGCCAAAGGGAGTTTGCAGAGGTAATTACATTTACAGACCTTAAGACAGGGAGTTCCTTCTTCATTATCCTGGTGGGCTCTACCTAAGCAGTCTCATCCCTGGCCTCCTTAGAAACAGAGAACTTTTTCTGGCTTTGGGGAGAAAGTAAGCAATAGAAGAGAAGGGGAGAGATTTAAAGCATGGGAGGAGAATCCTGCCCCTGCCATCGCCAGGAGGCCATGTGGAGGGAATGAAGGGAATGGGTGCCCTTTAGAAGCAACGACTCCCTTGTCTGGCAGCCTACAAGAAAATGGAACTTTACACCAGCAACTACAAGATCCTAAGTGCAGCTGACAACCCAAATGAATTTGGAAGTGGGTTCATCTCAAGAGCCTCCAGAAAGAAAAGTTGCCATCTGTGGTTTTAAATTACTGACATTTATTATCATTTGTTATCACAAAACAACTTAGCTTACCGTGAATAATACCAGAATCAGTGCCAGAAGTAGGGTGCTGGCATAACAGACAACCTAAAATGTGTGGCATGGCTTAGGGGACAGGTACCAGTCAATGAGGAAAGTGGGATTCAAGCCTGTAAGGTTGCTAATTCATCTTACGAATCTTACCACATCTCATGAAGCGGTAAACTATCAGATGAAACCTTCACCTGTGATAACTTGGGTGGTACATAATATACCTACTAGACATGATGGTGTATGGGACGAGGTTGAATGACAGTATTTTAGCAGCATGTGCTCGTTCCTGCTGACAAGGTTCTGCAGAAAAGATCTGAGCTCAGATCTAAATATAAAGAATATAAAGGAATAGAGGGTCTAGAAATTAGAGAGCTTTTAGAATTGGAAGGTATAACTTCTTCTCATCAAATACATGGCCATCACGTCCTTTGTTAGGTTTTCTGAATAGATTTGAACAGCTCAGGGCAAGGATCATGCTTTCAACTAGTTAAAATGTCTTGGGGACAGCACTAAAGGTATTTCACCAAAGCTGGATAGTCTCCATCGAATGGAGACCTCGGGACTCGGAGCGACCAGCGTGGGCACAGAGGAGCTCAGAGAAGAAAGCTGAAAGGGTGCCTAGGGTTGAAAGACAGGAAAATGTATGCAGCTTAGCAATACGTCTTTTAAAGCTGTGACCCAAGGAGAGTTATTGCAGGGATTAAAGGTCACTTAAGTATCCAAAAGTCACTCATAATTAGTATTAATTAACAATTATTTATGTTAAGAAACAAAGAAGAGAATAAACGTGATTTTCTTTAAACGTGATTAAAGATGAAAGTGATCGTCTTTTTAAAAAGGACATTTGGGAAACAGCTTGCCTGGTCATTGGCACATGAATGGACTAGAATAGAATCAAATAGAATAGAAATTCATTACGTTTTGTGGGGTTTTCTGTATTTTTAATTTTGGTACCATATAAATAATATTTGCCATTTTAGTCATTTTTAAATACAAGGCTTACTAGCAGTAAGAACGTTTATATTTCTGTGCAATCATTATCACCATCTCTCTCCAGAACTTTCTCATCTTCCAAAACCAAAACTCTGTACTCATTACTCATCCGTCATGAATTCCCCATTGCCTCCTCCCTGTAGCTCTGAAAACCGACATTCCACTTTCCGTCTCTATGAATTTCACTACTCTAGGTACCTCATGTAAGTGGAGTCAAACAGTATTTGTCCTTTTTCAACTGGATTAATTCATCTCACATCATGCCTTCAAGGTTTGTGTATGGGATAACGTGTGTCACAACTTCCTGTTAAGAATGAATATTGGCTGGGCACGGTGGCTCACGTTTATAATCCCAGCACATTGGAAGGCCAAGGCTGGCAGATCACAAGGTCTGGAGCTTCAGAGCAGCCTGGCCAACATGGTAACAACCCGTCTTTACTAAAAATACAAAAATTAGCTGGACGTGGTGGTGGGCATCTGCAATTTCAACTACTCGGGAAGCTGAGGCAGGAGAATTGCATGCACCTAAGAGGTAGAGCTTGCAGTGAGCTGAGATCACAACACTGCACTCCAGCCTGGGTGACAGAGCTCAGCTCCATCTCGAAAACAAAATAAAATAAAAAAGAATACTATTTCACTGCATGTGTATATTGTATTTATCCGCTTATCTGTGGATGGACGCCTGGGTTGCTTCCACATTTGCCTCCTATGAATAACGCTGCTATGGAGATGGCATACAGATATCTGTTGGAGTCCTTACTTTCCATTCTTTGGGGTATATACCAGCAATTTGGATTGCTGGATCACATAATTCTATTTCTAAGTGTTTGAGGAACCATCACACTGTTGTTCACAATGGCTGCACCATTCTGCATTCCCGTCAGTGTGCACGATGGTTCCAGTTTAGCCATAGTCTTGTCCACATGTTTTTTCTCTCTTTTTCATAGTAGCCATTCTAACAGATACGAAGTGTTATTTCATTGTGATTTCGATTTGCATTTTCCCGATGGCTGCTTGTTGATGCTGGGCATGTTGGTGCTGCTTGGTGGTCTGGGTGATGTTGGTGATGGTTGGTGATGTTGGTGATGTTGAGCATATTGGTGATGCTTAATGATGTTGGTGATGGTTGGTGATGCTGGTGATGGTTGGTGATGCTGGTGATGGTTGGTGATGTTGAGCATATTGGTGATGCTTAATGATGTTGGTGATGTTGGTGAGGTTGAGCATTTACAGATTTTCTTGTCAGCCATTTGTATATCTTCTTTGAAGTCATGTCTATTTAAACTCCTTGGCTAAGTTTTAAAACCAGTTTGTTTCTTTTTGCATGAATTCTTCGTACATTCTGGATATTAACCCCTTATCAGATATGTTATCAGATATGTAAGTTGCAAGTGATTTATCCTATTCCATGAGTTGGTTGCTTTTTACTCTGTTGAATGTCCTTTGATGAACATAGAGATTTTTTTACATTTGTAAAAGAGTTGTCCTCCCAAATAAACCATAAAATGGGATTAAAACACCATAGAAAAAAAATAGGTTAAGCATGAGTAACACTTGGTACAGCACCTGACATAGTGTTAGCCCAATGGGTATTAGTTTTAGAGTGTGTGTATATATATATATATTTGAATAATTCAACCACTGCTTTAAAAATTTCAGAACTTTTAAAAGATTCCTTTTGGAATCAACTTTTAAAATATGTATTCTAAAAATCTTAAAGATAATTAGTGTCCTTATTTTAAACACAATTTACTTTATGCCCTCAAATAAATAGTGTTTAATTATTGGGTATTTAAATTTAAATTTTCTTCACTTTTTAACTATCAAAGGCTGGTTCTGCATATTAAATCTACCCTGGGCAAAAGAACATTTGTTGTCAAGGAAGTATGTAAAGCGATAATGCAATGAGGATTTTCAGAAATCTAAATTATCACTACCGTGGCTTAAAATAGGGCTGGAGTTAAAATGGACCTCCCAACTGAAGACGTGATCTTAAAGAGAGAAAAAAAGTTAACTTCAAAATATGACCACTGCAAAAATAACCGTCTTATCCCTTGCCTTGCATAACTCACAATCTCTACTGACCCTCAGTATTGTAACTCTGGTGTTGACACCCTCTGGTCCTCAGATAAGCCTGGACGTGGTTCACATCCTTCCTCTTCCATCCTATCTGTCTCTGAGTCAGACAGCCAGCATCACCCACCAGTCCCATCTGCAGGATTACATGACCAGCCAGATATATGGGTGGAAAGACTCAGAAACCCAAAGATGGTTTTGAGGCTGTGCCATTGCTGAGCTGAGGGTTGGCATCCTTTGTCACAGACAAAGCTCTACACTAAGCTGAAGAGCAGAAAAAGTCATTCATTTATTCAACCGATGATTCTGAACACTGGCAAGTACCCCATCCTAAAAATTAAAGGTGCCTAGGTAAACGGCAATGTGATCAATCTGAAAACCGTGCATGTTTTGATGGGTACCAAGAGGGTCGGCACACACTTCTGGATGTTAAATCACTACAGAGCAGGAGCAGCACTGTTTCTACCTGTTATCTTAAGATGGATCTCTTTGACTAGTTGAGTTGATCCAGCCAATCACTCAATTATGTGCTTCCTAGATCATGATTTGCATAACTCAATTCGAAACACAGGAATGAGTGAAGTTGACAAGCTGGTTGTTTGATCTGTGTTTTCTTGCAGAAGTATTGCTGTACAAGCTTCTGCGCCTCTATTTTTGTTTTGTCTTAAGCTACAATCCTTAAATAATTATATACTGTGAAAGAGCCCTTGGCATGGTCTAAGCAATGACATAGTATTCACAGCCAAAATAAATTCAGGCAAAGAAATTAGAGTCTGCCTATTTGAAATGCTCTGTGTTGCACAAAGCCAGGGTGTGCGTAAATTATAGAATCCAAAGCCAATGGATTCCTCAGCCGACTCAACATCACAAAGTTATCAAAAGCCAAAAGAAGAATTAGATGAATGCCAAAGAACATATCTCACATTACATGATTTTCTCAGGGTGGCAGGCACAAGGCGATCAAAGCAGAATCTTTCTTTAGGAGTGAAATTTAGTTTAATGTGGAAGTCGGCAAAGAAAACTTGAGTAAAATGTTGAACGAAAAGGTTCTTCTGGAAGAAACTCTGTTACCTGTTTAATTTTGATCCATTTCCAATGGACAGAGGCATATTTGAGGAGATTCTAAATTATCTTTCCCTTGAGACTAAACAATAACTGGATTTCACTCCGTTTAGAGCTAGGGTAGAAATATGTCAGAGACACAGGTAAGCACACCTTGGGATATTAGAGTGATGGCTTCCAAACACGACTCAGCCACAGCGATCTCTAAAATGTGAAGGTAAATACAAACTCTAAAAGGGATGTAGCATGCGCGGGCTGCAAGCTGGTAACCAACCGTGCTTGGGAAGAATGATTTCTTGTTCTAGGACTCCATCTTCCTATGCTTTGGAGGTTAAAATGATCTTTTATCATCCAAAAGCTGGTAATAGTCATGGTGTTTTGTTTTTATTTTTAATTTTTTTTTTTTTGGAGACAGAGTTTTGCTCTTGTTACCCAGGCTGGAGTGCAATGGCGCGATCTCAGCTCACCACAACCTCCGCCTCCTGGGTTCAGGCAATTCTCCTGCCTCAGCCTCCTATATTTTTAATTTTTAAATAAAAGTTGACTTCTCGTGCAGCTTACAGTTTTTTTTAATCAATAGTTTACACAAGTTTAAAAGTCTCAGTCTCTTCTTACAGAACACAAACTTAACCGTGGCACAAGAGTTTGGCCTGAGTAGAAGTTGGGGAGAGAAGCAGGTAGAGGCAGCAGTGTGGGGAGAGGCAGAAGGGACAGCAGCAGCAGGGACGCTTCGGCCAAGTGCTCAGTCTTGTCAACTCAGTCAGACTCTGTGAGCGGCACCCCACTATGCCACCCACGATCCTGGGTAGGTGGTCAAAGGGCCATTTGCTCTTTACCCCAGGTGGGCTCATTCCTTGGTTCCAGACTCGGTAATGCAGCACCTCATTAGGGAGATGGCCTGGGTCTGGGGAGAGTCTGTGAAATCAGAGCAGATTTTGATGCAATGCTTAAAACAGATAAAGAGGACGAGCAAAGGGGAGACATGCCGCTTAATTCTATGTGAGACTAAGGCTATTTATGTATAGACTTCCCTCTTCAGGCGTTGTGGAACTGACAGGTCATTATGCAGCCTGGGTAGCATCTTGCCAAAGACGAAGAAATCCGGTGGACCAAATGTGAAAGTCAAATGAGTGACGTCCCCGCAGCAACTCTGAAAAGCGTCAACTCTACCACCAAAGAGGGGACGTTCCACTCAAGACGTGGCTGGGCTGCTGGACTCGGAGGTTCCACTTAGCTCTGCAGACAGTGTGGTCAGCTACCATAACCACAGCAGGCAGACCCAAGCAAAACGGGCCACACTCCAGGGCCCAGGCACTTTGAAGCCTTCTGTATTTTGACTTGGCTGCTCGTAGGTGGAAGGGGAAAGCTTCGGTGCTTCACCTTGGCTGCTCATGGGTGGAAGTGGAGGGTGCACAGTCATCTTGTCCACGCAGTAGCCAGCACTGAAAGCCAACGCGAGTTCACCAGGCGCAGCCACAGCGTGGCTACACACACTGCACTCTCTAACACTGTCATTCCCCTTAGCCTTGCCCAGATTCTCTGTGTGCACTAACGCAGTGGTGACGTTCTTTAAAAAAGAAAGAAAAGAAGGAAAGGAAGGAAGGAAGGAAGGAAGGAGAAAGAAAAAAAGAAAAGAAAAGAAAAGGCTAATCAGAAAAGGCTGAAGCTTGGACTTACATCTTTTACCTCCAAGTCCTGTTAGCCCAGAAGTCACCCAAATCATTGAGTCACCAGGAGGGACGCTGAGCTCCTGGTCAGCCCAGTGTGGCTGCGGACGCAGAGCCTGGAGGTGGGGGCTGAGGGTGCAGCATCCGACTCAACTTGGAGAGGGGCTGTGTGCACAGGCAGAGGTCCCTGGGGCATCACCCAACGTTGGGAGGCGGCTGGAGGGAGAGCCGTGCCTTACGCTCAAGAGTCCACGTCTTCACTGGCCGAAGTCCTCTTTCTCCATGGGCCATAGGGGAGCTGAGAGCTTCCTTCGTCCATCACTGGACTCCTATTTATGGGAAGTGTTCGGAGGAGCCTCTGATGGTGCTGGGTGAGGGGAGCAGCACCACTTCCTTCGAGAGTTCCTTCGCTCGTCACCTCCTGGACACGGGAGTCACAGAACAAGTTTTCATTTCCCTTTGTTTTGTGCTGGGATTTCAGATGAGCCCCGAGAAGCAGAAAGCGGAGCTGTGTGAAGTGTGCCCTCCGGCCGTTCCAGGCTGCGCTTTCCCGGTGGGCCCCTCTGCTGTCTCCTCAGCCCTCCCTCCAACGACGCCAAACAGCACGACTTAGAAGCGGCCTTAAATTCTCGCAGCAGCAAGACGGACGTAACTAAAAAGTAACTTTGATTTTGCAAGTTCAATTTAAAATTTTTAGGGCTTAAAAATGTATACCTGCAAGGAGGAATATTTAATCTTAAAATAACTACTTTTCTTAACATAAAAGAGCTACGTGTTTATCAAAAAACAAATAATACAGATAGCAACAAAGAAGGAAGGCAAATAGTGAGCGTTGGAGGACTTCGTGCGTTTGCAATGTAAACACATTTGGTTCACCGTCCTCCAGAACAGCTGCAGCCTGGGATGTGGGTGCCCACCTCGGCGGCCCTCCCCAGCTCTGCACGTCAGCCATAGTTCCACATTTTCCAGTTTAAAATACAGACTTTTATTTAATGAAGATCACATTTTCCACTCTCAGCGGATTAAAACTCCGGATGGGTCACAGGTGTGTGTGGTGCACCGTGCTGCTCGGATGGTCTGGTCTTAAACCTCGTCGATTTTTTTGTTTAGATGTTCATAACCTTCTCGATTTGAAGAGCTCTTTCCTTTGTCAGAAATGCTGCAGTTTTTTTTTCTTTTATCATAGTCATTCAACTTTATTTTTGTTTTTACTTTTCAATGAACTTTAAATTTTCATGAGCCAGATTTTTTATTCTTTTACAGAATAAACAGGATTTATATTTGCGCTTCTCACAACCAAACCAGCATCACAAAAATTCTATTTAGTTTTATCCCAGTATTTCTGCGGTTTTTTCTTGCATCCTTGCATATTTAGTCACCTTAATTTTATTTTTGTGTAAGATGTGTGCTTGTATGAGATACATTTTTCATGATGTGTGTGCCTTTTGCCTTGGTGCCTTTCTTCTGAATAGCTAACCAGAATGCCCTTCTGTGGCAAACACCCCGCCAGGCTGTCGCCGATGCCAGCCCATCCTTCGTGAGTGTCGGACGCTGCATGCAGATCATCTTTGCCCAAGTGAGGAATTCAGTCCCACTCGTAGGCAAGTGTTCAATTCTTGCAATTACTGGAACTTCTTTGTAGAGTAATATGAATAATTCCAGAAGAATTCTTAAATAACTCATCTATGGATAAAAACAGGCAATGACTTACGAACACCTTACATGAAGCCAGTAATAGAAAAGTAAAAGAGAAACGTTTGTATCCACAAGTTGGAAAAAGACAAAGAAGGCAGGATTATCAAATATGTTGACACAAAGTTGGGAGAGATGGCTAATGCCAAGGAACAGAATCCAACTTTAAAAAGAAAGCGGGGGATCAGAATTAACAAGGCAAAGTCGGCAGGTATCTGTAATGCAGGACTCTGAGGTTTAGAAGAACGACTCTACTTGTACGGGGCGGGAAAGCCCCAGATTAACGTGGCCTCTTGTGAAAGAGACTGAGAGTTTTGATTCACCGCAAGGCAGCAGCCAACAGGGCGAGTTTGGGCGGCACCCCCCACCGCCGTCGTCTGGAAGCCCGCGGAGGGAGCCTGCAGCCCTCCCCGCTGGTGCCGGGCTCCTCAGTCCTGATCTCCCCAGACACCCACGACGGCCTGCGGGCAGGGGTCCACTCGGGACTCAGTACATGTGTGGGAAGTAATCACCTGTGTCTAGGGCTGAAACTCTGCTACGAGTGTTGGTGACTTTAACAGATGTTCTCTGGAAACTATGATTTTAGAAAAAATAACTCTTTACCAACCAAAACGAGGATATTTAGCAAGCAGACCACCAAGTACCTTCTAAATACTTTTATAAAAGGACCTCTTGAGAAAATCTGAATTTTACTGATGCCAACTAAGCTGAATATAGGTGGAAGAGAAAAAGAAATCCTTACGTTTCATCAAAGTAGAATGCAGAACGCTCATCATTGGAAAGTCATAGGTATCTCAGAAACGAAAATCTCATTGGTAATGCAACATGCTAGAGTTGAGAAGGAAATAAAGGCACCCTACACAAAAGGAGAATGATACGGACATCAATCTGAAAATACATCTGGGGCTCGTGCCAGGAAGTAAAAGGCAGAGACTAAAGCACTTTCTGCCTTCGGTTGGAAAACAGAAAGGAAAAAATGAAAAGAAAATGGGGTGAGAGAGAAAGGAAAGGAGAAGGAAGAGAAAAAAAGGAGAAAGCCCAGCAGGAAGGACAAAGTATCTCTGATAAAGGAATCATTTGTCATGGAAGCACAAATCAATATTAACCCAGCTCACATCACCCGAGATAAGGCTCAGCTCCCGAGCCTGGGTCCAAAGCTAGACCTTCCTCCCCGATGATGGACCTGCCCTCCACTTCTAATTTAGACAACACAGAATCTGGAGGAGGTTGTCACTGAGTGGGACTTCTCCCCCACGGCGGAAGAATCCCACAAGTCATGGTTCCGGAGGTGTCAACTTCCCTAGCCCCGCCACCGCTTCCCCAGCACTCATGGTTCTGGAGGCGTCAGCCCCCCACCCACACACACACACCGCTTCCGAACAGTCATGGCAGGTGAGGCTTCCACTAGAGAAAGGCGATTCACAATTTCTTTTTCTTTTTTTTTTTTTGAGATGGAGTTTTGCTCTTGTTACCCAGGCTGGAGTGCAATGGCCCGATCTCCGCTCACCACAGCCTCCGCCTCCTGGGTTCAGGCAATTCTCCTGCCTCAGCCTCCCGAGTAGCTGGGATTACAGGCACGCGCCACCACGCCCAGATAATTTTTTGTATTTTTAGTAGAGACGGGGTTTCACCATGTTGACCAGGATGGTCTCGATCTCTTGACCTCGTGATGCACCCGCCTCGGCCTCCCAAAGTGCTGGGATTACAGCGTGAGCCACCATGCCCAGCCACAACTTTCTTTTTAGTTGAACCTTAGAAAGCGCTTTCTCTTGGAGTCAGCATTAGGGCTCTCAGCTGCATCTAGCAGGCATACCTGAGCTTTTTTTTACGAGGTGGCCTGGGGAACCCCAGCTCATCGTATAGTTCAGTATAAATGAACTTCTGGAGTTAAGCCCAATCATAAGCGGCACAGCCCGTCTTTGCCACAACTAAATTTGCTAACTCCTGGGGTGATCACTTCAGTGCTGTAAAAGCCACCTTTGACGTGAGCTGAATCGATTCCAAATAGTTCCCTTGAGCCCTCTGGCTCCAGGAACTCTTCCTGCATGCAGGTCCGTGGGTCTCCTCAGGCTGAAGGTGCTCCTGCCTCTCTGAGGTGCCTGCACTGTGGTTGCCTCAGGCCTTTGAACCGACGCTACTGTGCAGACGTGAAGGTGGTTTGTCCCAAGTAAGGTCACAGAACAGGCCGGGCAGGCGTCCTCAGGGTCATGTGCTCACTGCAGTCCAGGCTGGTCAAGATTTCAGCCAGGTTCAGACCCCCTCTGCTCTCACTCAATGATTTTAAGTGACTGATAAAAGTAACGCAATTGTGTGTTTCCTGACTGAACACAGGACAGTGCAGGGCTGTATTGTCATGTTTAATTGCTACCAAAATATTTGTATGTTGAGTGAACAGTTATAGATAAAGAAAGGCATTGTTCGGAGATTGGATTAATTAGTATTTAATTGCTGTAACTTGCCATTAATCCGTTAATATTAGGAATGTAAGCTTGCAACAAATTAGTCACAAGCAAAAGAAAGCAACAAGGAATGAAGGATCCTTTGCCAAATCCGTAACCCAAGAGAACTTGGCCCTCCTGCAGCTCTGAATGAGCTGTTAGGATCTCAGAGTATCTACACGGGTGAAAACTGTATTTCTCTTTCTAACCTCCAAGGTCTTTTTGAGTGGCTTAGGTACGTTCGGCATGAGCTTCGATGACTCACAGGTGATGCACATACCTTGGCAGCTATGGGTGCCTTCGACTGAGAGGACATCTAAAGATAATGGGTTTTCCAAGAGGAGGGAGGAAGCATTTCAGGTCTGTTTGGGAGGACAATGACTACCCAGTATTCACTGCCTCCAAATCCAGATTCACTTCCTAGTGAATCTGAGAGCTCACCAGGCGCATCTTGTCTAACCCAGCATCTGTCCGTGATGGAGTGGGGTCGCTGACTATGGAGTCTTGTTCTGGTTTATTCTGCCTTGGTCTGGTTGAGTGGATTATCTGTCCTGCCTCCTCTGACTGGGAGAGCTTGGGAGAAGCTTTGAGGTGAACGCATTCCCAGAACCCACACTCAGCAGCACCCTGGAGCCTCGAGTGGGACCTCAGCCAAAAGCTGGGGTGAACCCAGCCAGCTTTGCCTCACACCAGGGCCTGGGACTGAGGCATCCTGTCCCTGAGCACCGGGGAGCTGACTCTGGCTGCTAATTACACAAGGAGGCCCCAAAGACAGTGGGGTCTCACCGCAGCCCTGGGCCCCTCCCACTCCCTTCCACCACCAGCAGCTCCGCAAGGCCTCCCTGAACTGCTCGCTGTCAGCAAAACCAGTGGGTGCCCCGCAATCCCACAAACAACAAAGCCAGCAGCAGCATTTCACGCGGGTGATGTCACCCAGGTAAAATTGCACTGACAAGCTTTTAATTAAAGTTTTCCCACACGTCTCTCTGCAGGTCCCTGGAGCGATTATTCATTATGTGCCGACTGCCAGCCAATTGTGAGTCGGGAGGGAAGTGTTTTATTTTCAAAGCTCTTGCTGACAGCTAGAGAACACTTTGTTATACAATCTGTTTACGTTTTTTCACACATGCACACACTCACCCCCGTCTTGCTAAAGGGGAAATGGTGGTGCAGGGTGATGAACGTGTGTGGTAGTAATTACTGCATCTGCTGCCAAGGTGACGGCATGGGGGGCAGCCAAGCTCCCTGCACAATCGATAACCCCCACCTTGACGAGACGCCCCCAGCTATTCAAGGAGAGGTGGCTCCAGGAAAGCGCGTTCGAACTGGTGCAGAGGCTGCGGTTGGAGTGGGGAGGCTCCCTGGGAAACATGGGAACAGTCCCTGGCAGGAAAAGCAGGCACGTGCAGGAGGAGCAGCTAGGTGAGTCTGCAGCAGGCTTTTGTCCACATGAAGATACTGCCCATGCCTCTGTCTCTGAGAACCTGCTTCTGAAGAAAGAACCAGATTCCAGGAGTGGGAGTGAGCTTCTGTGGCCTTGGGTTCTTCCTCGTACCGTCTCTGGGGAGGAGCACAGCTGCTCCGCTGTCTCCCCATCACCATGATCATGACGTGGGTGGGGTCAAAGGGCACCCACTGAAGACAGGCAGCATGCACATGTCCGTTTCCACGATGACCTTTGGGCCACTCCCGCATCCCCTGCCAGGCTGGCCTGGCACCTCCTGGGAGCCACGAGGGCTTCGGAGCTGGGTGCTCACTCTGACCTGAGCTTGCTGGCTGTGAGACTCTGCATGCGTAGTGTATTCTCCCAGCATCAGTTTCCCCGCATGTAAACTGGGGAGAGGAATTGCCAACTCAAGGGGTGGGTCACAGCTGAATCAGAAACTGTGAGTTTGTGGTGGGAGGTGGGGTTCTTCCATCCTGAAAAGAACGGCCAGTCACATGCATCCCCCCAAACATGCAATGACACCATGACACTCAAGGAGGCCCGTCCCCGTTCTGTGGCAGCTCCAAACTGGTGCAGATTGAGCATTCCAAAACCTCCGGCCCATCTCCTCACCCATCTTCCTGTCAGAATTATCTATGATTTGGACAAAGAAAGCACGTGCACATGCATGCGTTCACCTGGACCCTGGGGCTCCGCTCTGGTGCAAATACGAGAGGTGCACACGCCGCAGCCCGTGGGGGTCACCCAGGGTCTTCCCACTTTCACCCAGACAGGCTCATGCCCCGTCGGCAGCGCTTCCTGTTTCTGGATCGCTCAGGTGCAAATCCCTGGTGGGTTTGGAGCAACCCACAGCCAGCTATAGGGGAGGCACTTTTGCTCAGTACCTCAGCATGGCTGGGACACGCTCAGAATGTCTGCTGGTCACAGCTCAGCCACCCACACACCTCCCTCCAGCTCAGCCTGTCAGCTCCTCCACCCTCTGAGCCTTAAATCTTAGACACGAAATTTATTTACTTATTGCTATTGTTGGAGTGCAGTGTGACCTCGGCCCACTGCAATCTCCACCTGCTGTGTCAAGTGATTCTCGTGCCTCAGCCTCCCAAGTTGCTGGGATTACAGGCGCTCGCCACCACACTCAGCCAACTTTTGTATTTTTTAGTAAAAATGCGGTTTCAACATGTCCAGGCTGGGTTTGAACTCCTGACCTCAGATGATCTGCCCACTGTAGCCTCCCAAAGTGCTGGGATTGCAGGCGTGAGCCACTGTGCCCTGCCCTTAGACAGTGAGTTTAAAAACAGCCAGTATGCTGTGCACAGCACCGTGGGTGTCAAACATGCATTTGCAACCGCCCTCAGTGGGACGAGGGAAATCAACTGGTTTTTCCCACTGCCCTGCCAGGCAGGAGTCTGACACCAGGCTGTCGCATTGCTGGGACCTTGTCCCCCTAGGGGGCATCTCCTCTCCCTCAGCTCAGGAGCCCCACCCAGGATTTAAGTGACCACAATAGCTCAGAAAAATAGTTCCTGAAACGGCACTGGGTCTTTTATGAAGCTTTGTGCAGCTCGAGGCTTCCACCCACCGTGTGCTTCCTGCTCCCTTCCAGGTGCAAGGTGCAGTGCAACGGGCCACAATCACAGCTCTGAGCAAGAAAAGCAGCCCCACTCCACGGAGCCTATCACTCAGCCACAGGCACAGATTTGGAACCCAGAGCAGGAAAGAATCTGGAACAAAGTCCACAGGAGCACAGCCAAGCCAAATCGAGGAGCTGGGAAAAGCTTCTAGGGGTCTGGCATGTCCCCCGACACTGGAAGGCAGTACAGGAATTACTCTTTTAAAGAGAAAAGCCAAGAGGGAATGACATCCCAGGTGCAGTTCACCACAGGGGTCCTGCTCCTATGAGCACGTGCTCCTCTGAGCAAGGAAGGGAGGGGAGCGAGCAATGGCACATTCGAGAACCTGGGGGTTGCCACATGCGAGGCTTGAGTCTATCGGGAGAGCAGCACAGGAAGAAGGTAGCTGGAGGTGCCACATCGCTGGGCTGCAGAGAACACTGGGGGCTGTTAGGAGCGGGCGGCACAGCAGGAGGTGAGTGGCAGGCGAGTGAGCGAAGCTTCTTCTGTATTTATAGCTGCTGCGCATTGCCAGCATGACCGCCCGAGCTCCACCTCTGTCAGATCAGTGGTGGCATTAGATCCTCATAGGAGCAGGAACCCTGTCCTGAACTGCACATGCTAGGAATCTGCACTGTGCTCCTCGTCAGAATCTAACACCTGATGATCTGTCACCATCTCTCGTCAACCCCAGATGGGACCATCTAATTGGAGGAAAACAAGCTCAGGGCTCCCTCAGATTCTACACGATGGTGAGTTGTATAAATTATTTCATTATATATTACAATGTAATAATCATAATAGAAATAAAGTAAACAATAAATGTAATGGGCTTGAATCATCCTGAAACTATCCCCATGCCCCGTCCGTGGAAAAATTGTCTTCCATGAAGCCAGTCCTTGATGCCAAAAAGCTTGGGGACTGCTGCCCTAGGGCACCTGGCTTTATCTTAGACGCAATGGAGCCCCTGAAAGTTGTGAGTGAGAAAAAGCACCGTCTAACTTGCATGTTAGAGAGAACGTTCTAGTTGCTGGGTGGCCTGTGGATGAGAGAGGAGGCAGGGGGTTCTTGGGACGACTTCATTGTCACCCAGGAGTGGGAGTGGTCTACTGGGACAGGGCCGGGGCAGTGAGGATGGATGGGGGCAGCTGGGGCAGCAAGAGAAGGGATGCGGCAGAGACAGGTCTGTGCAATGTGTCCTGTGAGCTGCAGGGTGGGCTCAGATGCCGGGTGAGCATGCGTGCAAATGCCCGAATTAAGGATGGATGGGTGGGTGGGTGGATGGATGGATGGGTGAGTGGGTAGATGGATGGATGGATGGATGGGTGGATGGATGGATGGGTGGGTGGGTGGATGGATGGATGGATGGATGGGTGGGTGGATGGGTGGGTGGATGGATGGATGGATGGATGGATGGATGGATGGATGGACGGGTGGGTGGATGGATGGATGGATGGATGGATGGGTGGATGGATGGATGGATGGGTGGGTGGGTGGGTGGGTGGGTGAGTGGATGGATGGATGGATGGACAGGTGGGTGGATGGATGGATTCTATTGGTAGATTAGTAGAAATCATTTATTTTTAGTTATCTGGCAGTTTCACTCTTTAGAATAGGCTTACGTAACACATGAGGCAATTTTTATTAAGGCCACAAAATTGTTTGATGATCCTTATTGAACTGTGGGCTCTAAGTCTTCTCCCCTTGAATCTCTGGTGGCTTGTGAGTGCTCCAGCCCACATGGTATTAGGGGGGTACATCGTAGGGTATCCAGAGAGACAAGATGTGGCCACCCTGCTCTTCTGAACGGTCACACTGGAGCCCAGGATCTCAGGAACCTTCCAGGTGGAAGAAGCCTGGCCATATGGAGTCCTCCTGGCTGACAGTCCTAGCTGAGCTCAGGGTTTTAGCACCAATATCGGCCCATGGCCTGTTAGCACCGGGGCCAGAGAGCAGGAGGTGAGTGACGGTCGGTGGAGTGAGCGAAACTTCATCTGTACTTACAGCTTTGTTTTGCTAAGCTACTCTAGAAATGAGTATGTTCCCAAACCTTGGGAGCAGCTCCAGGCCTCATGTATTTCCACTTAAGATTTCAGATACTGCAAGTCATGGACACACCGTCTTCTCTGTGCCTGTTTAAGTTCTTGAAATCTGAATATAGGAGCCAAATGAAACAGTTGTTTATGCCACTAAGTTTTGGGTGATTTGTTCTGCAACAATAGGAAATGGAACAGAATTTGGCAGCTGGAAGTGGGATGCCACCACAATAAAACCCTAAAATACGTGGCACTCATTTTAGGGCTGGAAAAAATTGGAGAGTCTCAAAAAGACCGTCAGCAGAAGCCAGGCAGATCTCACAGGAGGTGCCAGGGAAAATGCAATGAAGAGAACGAAAAATGTTACCTGAGGAAAGAAGCCTCCTGCTATAGGTGGTAGAAATTTTAGCAAAACTATTGCCCGTAACAATGTAGAAAATACATGCAATGAAATGATGGATTGGACCAGAGAGATTTTTTAGGCAGAATTTGGAAGTATCAACTGTTTTCTGTTAGCTGCACCTCACAAGGTGAGGATAAAGAGGGGTGAATTACCAGAAGGATTCATTCAGTTTTCGAGGAGAATTTAGATAAAACATGAAAAGGCAAGACTTGTTAGCTCTGGAATTAAACTATTTTACATATTCTGGCTCTCCAGAGAAATATCAAAGGTAGTGCTTTACAGATTCCTACATGCTAAAAACGATCTTCTAGGAGTCTCGAGGCTGTGCCTGGAAGATCTTGCCTGCTAACTAAACTTTTAGGAACTTGAGGGTGTTTCCTATTTTATCCTCAAAGGGAGTTCCAGTTAGAGAAGGGCTTACCTCGCAGAGATTTTTGGGTGTGGCTTTGACTAATAGAATAAGTTATAAATGGATACAAAGGAGACCCATAACACTTTTAAAGAATTTATATCACCTTGGACTGAAGCAGTATAGAAGCAACATGAAATGAAAAGAGTATTTTGGAGTGATAACATCTGACATCAGGAGGTAGGCTGAGAAGGGTATTCAGTTATAAACTCAGGTCATTTCTTATTAAAAAAAAAAAAAGTAGGAGGTGGAAGGGGGGCTTAGGGCATAAGCAAGAGCCCAGAAGTCTGAGCCAAGAGCCACAGAGCGAATGAACCAGCGAATGAGATGACAGCTTAATCAGAGATCGGAGAACACACTTGGCCAGATTTCAGAACTGCTGTGGTCCAGTGACTCACATATGCCTTTTCTCCCCCAAACCCATGAATAGTGGTATCTTTAGTGGTCAACCTATATTGTCCCAGCATTGGAGATTGTGAGAGGGGCAAAGATAATTTTCCCTTATGCTCCTAGGTCAGATTGAGAGGAACTGTACCCAAGGAACCAGGCACAGAAGCCTCAGCCTTACAATAAGTCATTTGTGGCCGGAGAGCAGACTGTAATGTTCTTTTTTAAAAAGATGGCCATAAATTTTTTCCACATGCCTCTTGTCGTGATATAGGGTCTACGTCCCCTCTTCTTAAATCTAGGAGGGCTTGCATTTGTTTTAATTTACATGCAGCAGAAGGCACTCTTCCCAATTTTGAGGTTACTCCACACAAAGTGATCCAGGTTTTCCCTCCCTGCTGCATCCTGTCTGAGCTCCTTACCTACAGAACCCATGAGCTCCCAAAATGGATATTTACTGGCATGCTCAATATGGGATCCTGTGCCATCATATAAGGGGCTTCACTATCCTAAGGCCACCACAACATGAGCAAGTCCACACAGCAGGGGAGGTCACATTGCCCAGGTCTACATTCCTAGCCCAGACACATGAGTGAGGTCGCTTCAAGTGACTCCATTCCCCTTGGCATCCATTGGAATTCTCCAGAGAAACAGAACCAATAGGAGAAAGATATGCAGATATAGAAATATATTAGTCGATTTATTTTGTGAAAGGCAAATGAATCTTGGGACTCTAAACTCACTAATCCAAAGGGAAAGTCAAGCTGGGAACTGGGTCATGCACACCTGCCTCCTATTTCGGTTCCTAAATGAGATGCTTACAAAGATGAAAAGCTACATGCCTCCCTCACATTGTGCCCACCAGGAAATCCCGTATGAGCCTCAGGATCTTTCCTCTACAGCATTCCTGTTGAAGTGTGCCACGGCAGTGTAAATCAATAGCTTACTCCACAGGTGCGGGACCAAGGACAGAACTCAAAGTCATTCCTCTGCTCACCTGAGATGAACACACATCTAACTGCTTCCTCTGCTCAGCTGTCTATGTTATCTTAGGCAAAAATGCAGCCTCAGCCAGACAAAGGCAGGAATGAGTATTCCTCCCTCCACCCCACATGAAAATTGTGCATTTCTCCATTTCTTGTCCTTTCCCTTTTAAATATTGGAGCCCTCAGAATCATCTTCTGAGAAGGGCATAGACATATCTCCTGGGCACATGTCCTTAACTTTGGCAGATAAACCTCCTAAAATGATTGAGACTTGCTGAGGTCATTTTTCTTGACTGACAATTTCAAGGAATTGGCTTATGCCATTGTGGGGGCTGGTAAGTCTGAAATCCATAAGACAGTCGAGCAGGCTGGAAACTGTCAGGAAGGAGCTCATACTGAAGCCATGAGGCGGGATCTCTTCCTCCTCGGGTAATCCTGTTTTGCTTTTATGTCCTTTCAACTGATTGGGTAAAGCTTACCTCATTATGCAGAATAATTCCTTTACTTAAAGTCAAATGATTTCAGGTGTTAACTCTTCTGCAAAATATATAACAGCAACTTCTAGATTAGGGTGCGGTTGAGCAGCTGGGTTCTACAGCCCAGTCAAGTTGATATGCAGAATTGACCATCCCACCTCTTTTTTGAGTCACCCCAGCCTTCCAGCCTTCACAGCTGAAGTTCCAGGTTTGAATTATTCCAGACTTACAAATTAAATGGAAGTCATCTGTGGTCAGAGAGCAGACTGCAATGTTCTTTTTAGGAAAGATGGCCATGAAATTTTAGAAGCTAACCACATCTACAAAATATCTAACAGCACCTTCTGGATTAAGGTGCAGTTGAATAGCAGGACAGGAACCCCCCCCCCCGTAACCTGCCTGAACACCTCACACACAGAAGCTGTGAGCCTATACGTGCTTGTTGTCACTACCATATTTCCGGGTGTGTTGTTGTGAAACAGTAACGGAAAGAAGGCATAAGAGAAGGATCCCTCCTACACAGGGGCTGTGCTAAAACAACCCACCCCCAGAAAAGCCACCTACAGAAAGCTCAGTGTAGTGCAAGAGTCCATCCCAAAAGCTGTGGCATTGTCTGGACTGCTTCTACCAGGAAAGCTAATCCCATAGTAGCAGTGATGAACAGATGGCTGTCGTTTTCAGACACAAAGAATCCTGACGTTTAGATAATGTGTAGAGACAGGCAGGAGCCCTTAGGCAGGTTCAGATGGGAGTCTCTGACATGGTGACAGTTTCATGAGTTTGAGGCAGGGTCTGAAGAAGAGCATGGGGTCTCAGCTCTCTCTAAACCTTTTCTTGGCCAAAATGATTGGGCTAAAATGAGAGGGGGTAGGGGGCTATCACTTACAGAGCTTCTCCCAGGTGCCAGGCCATGTATCAGACATTTATCCACACTAGTTACAGGCATTTCAGTGACAGCTCCAGAGTCAACTGAGTTTGTTGTAGGGAAGGAGGGAAACCGGAAGTAAGGAGGGACTGGAGGGGTGGGTGGAGGGAGAAAGGGGAGGAGGGTGGGAAGTGGGCTTGTTATTTGAGGAAGAATCTCTGGAGAAACTGAATTCCTTTGGGCAGTTTCAGTACATAGAGCTCAGGGACAACATTCGCAGCCATTTGGAGGTGACTTTGGTGGGCTGAATAATGGTACACCCTGTCCCGCCATAAGGATATTCACACCCTGATCCTTGGACCTGTGGTGAATGCTACTTTATACAGGAAAAAAAAAGAAAAATAAACTTGCTGATGGGAAATAAGTTAGAGATATTAAGATGGGAGATGTTCCTGGACTATCTGGTGAGGCTTAAGGATCGTCCTGTCCTTGTGCGAGAGATGAAGAGGCAGACTTGACACAAAAGGGGCCACAGGAAGACAGAGGCAGGGATGGGAGCCAAAGAACATCTGAAGACCCCAGAAGCTGGAAGAGGCAAGAAGGGTCCTCCGTGGAGCACCTGGAGGGAAGTGAGGTGCTGCCCATGCCTTGACTGTGGAATTTGGCCTATAGACTATGAGAGAATGAGTTTCCATTGTCTTAATACACCATTTTTCATAATTTATTGCAGCACTCATAAGGAATGAACACAATTACCCTCCCTCAGACAAAAGGCCATGGAAGTAGCCCCAGCCTGGCACATGGCAGTGGCTCTGTGTCCCCACCCAAATCTCATCTGGAATTGTGATCCTTGCCAGTGACAGGAGGGACCTGATACCTGATAGGTGATTGGATCATGGGAGCAGCTTCCTCCATGCTGTTCTGGCCATAGTGAGGGAGTTCTCAAGCAGTCTGGTTGTGTGATAAATGTCTGCCACTTCTCAGTCCCGTCTCTCTCTCTCCACCACCTTATAAGACATTCCTTGCGTCCCTTTCAGCTTCTGCCATGATTATAAGCTTTCTGAGGCCTCCCCCACCATGTGGAACTGCGAATCAATCAAACCTCTTTTCTTTGTAGATTTCCCAGTCTCAGGTAGTTCTTTATAGTGTAGAGATCCTTAGCTGTGGTGTCCTGGCTGAACTAGTTACTGTGGGGGATGAAGCAGGGAGGGGTGACACTAGACAGAGCATCTACAGTGTCACAGTGAAACACACATGACGCACAAGTGGGCATCAGATGACTGCACGATGACAGTGACAGAGACGAGAATACCTGTAGTGAGAGGGAGGGAGGCAGGGCATATCTGGGGTTCAAGCCAGCTCTCATTCTGTGTTTCCAGATACTGGCCAGCCTCTGGCAGGACCAAAGCATGGGTCAGGCAGGGCCAACAAAGGCTTGTGTTCACCATCAACTCATTAAGAACCCCTGCACTGTAAGCAAAGAGCGTTAAAGCCTCAGACGCAATTCCCTTCCGTGCCTACTGCCCAGGATGACTCACGCTGGATTCCGAAACCAAGGTCCTCCCTCCAGCCTTTCCCTGGCACTTTGGATAAATGTTAGAAATGTGGAGGCCATCACTTCCTGTAAATAGATTTAATCTCTGAGGCTTTCATCAGCCAAACAGCAGCTCACTTATTGCTGGTGCTAAATAAATATTAAACAGTAGGGAGTTGTTAAAAGCAAACCACCTAGGCCTCAGACGCAAACAGCTCCCTCTAAGGACAGCGTCTCTGGGTGCCTTCTTTTCCTTTCTCTTCCTTTCGTTTACTTCCTCCCTCCCCTCATCCTTTTTGCTTTCCTTCTGTCTTTCTTTCTTAAGATCCTTTGGAAGCTCTTCAAGCAAACAAAAGGAGATTGAGAAACAAACTCTCCTCTCAATCTAGAGTGGGCAGCGCCTAGGGCTCCTGCCTGGGATTTTGTGTGAACTGCAGAGCCCCTGATGTTCTGTTTTTGTTCTTTCCCTCGTTCCTTCTGTTTTAAGGTAACCTTACGGAGTGCAAAGGCCTGATTTGCATGAATGTGAACAGCACCGCTCTCTGTTATCCAAATAATTGGATCTGTCTTTCCATCACTAAGACTGACTTAGCTGTGCTGTTGAGGACTGAAATATAAAATGGGAGTGCGTGCCATGAAATCCTGTTTGTAGAAAGGCAGCCACCCTCCGGGGAAGAAACCAGTGTCCTCCACAGTGGCTGGAACTGTGGGGAGAGGCTTCACCTCAGCAAACACACGCACGGCCAAGCGCCCCGGCCAGCACCCTTGGCTGTTTGCTAGCAGAATCACGAGGAAGAGTAAGTCGAAAAACAAGAAAGAAAACTCTTCTTCGTACCCACAAGATGAACTGCACACAAGGCGGGGGAGGGGCCCCATCGTTCAAGACTCTGGGCCACTGAGTCCAGACCTCCACTGCCTGTGGATGTGAAAAGCCGGCCAGGGCCACAGGTGACCTCACAACTCACACATCTGCTGCCCCGTGGTGCCACACCTTGCCCAGGCCTGGGACCACCTCACCCTTCCCTGTGAGCCAGAGGGAGCTGCACAGCTGCCCTGTCCATGGAGGGGCTGACCTCAGCCTCCCCACACCAGAGTGCCCTGACCTCATCGCCCACAGGGTCCTGAGGGCTGTAGTCAGCCGGTTCCTGGGTGTCCAGGCAAGGGAGGAGCTGCTGATGTCAATCACAGAAGCCTAAGAGGCCCCCCACCCAGTGGAGAAGACCCTGCTTGTTGGGATCTGGGTTGCCAAGCCTGAGAGGAGGATGCACAGGGCCCAGGCCACCAAGTGACCTGAACTTCCACGGCCGGGCAGGTAACCATAGAGCTGGTTTCTTTTCCCCAGATTTTTTTTTCTTGCTTGTTTTGTGGGCAGAATTGCTTTTTTTTCCTACTCTATTTCTTGCGTGAGCTTTGGAAACAAAAAAAAAAAAAAAGAAAAAAATCAGTTTGGGTTAACACATTACTTTTTATTCAGACACTTCCTTGAGTTTTGGCAGGTGTGTAAACTGCAGTCCCAGGCCTCGGGCTCTGGCGACCGCCCTCCTACCTTGCTCACCAGCACCTGCTGGGGCCGAAATCTCACGGAGGATCAGACAGGCCAGGGTCCCGCAAACAGAGGACTGAGTAGAGGACGTCTGGGAACCTAGAACACAAAGGCTCAGCCGCAGGGCTCAGGCGGCAGCCACGCCTCGCACGGGGACACAGGGAGGTTGCTGTGAGGAGGACCCAGCTCTGAAGAGCACCTGACACAAAGCCGCACCTCGTCTCCTAGGGAGCGGCCCATCAGTGATCCAAGCATTGATGAAGACCGGCCTTCTTGATGAAGGAAAGGCGAAATCCCAAAAGGTTGCTGGTCACCCCCCTTCCACATGTGGCTCTTTAACACGGCCACGCCAGGTGGGGGACCTGGGGTGTTTGGGGAAGGCCCGGCGCAGCCTGCCCATGAGGCCAGCAGATGTGCTGGGGCTTTGATACCCAAAATATTCCCAAAAAGAGCATGGAGGGAAAATGGTCTGCAGATGTGTCACTAGGAAGAGTCGACCTCCTGCCAATAAATGAGTCAGAGTCGCGTTTCCCCCATCAGCCTTCCCTTCTGAAGCGTAAGTCACGGTGGTAGGCTTGCAGTCAGTCCATTTCCCAGCATATTCAAAGACAAGGCACCCAGATTGCGGGATGTTCTTGGCAAAGTTGTGTTCTTCTGGAAAATAATCCACAAAGGAGCAGAAGAGGGTTCCGAGGGCTTGAGCTTTCCCAGAGAAGCTGGTTCCGTGGCAGTGCGAGGGGCCACAGGGCTGCCCTGGGAGCAGACGCCTGTGCTTTGCTACTGGGCACACCAGGTCCAGAGAAAGCAGCGGCTCCTTCCTGCCCCGTGGGTCCCGTTTCCCACCTGACACTAAAGGCACCCTGGCCATGACCGGTCCCGGCCAGCGTGCTTCCTCCTGGGATCTTTGTGCAAGTCTCTCCTTGGGGAAGACAGAGCTCTCAGGCACTCATAGGTGCGTGCGTCCTGACATCCCTGTGGCGAACCAGAGATTCTATTTTCACTGATTCCCACTTTAAGTGAGAAGAAACCAAAGCACAGAAGAGACATGGGTCAAAGCTTCCGCTCTCCCCAGACAGCTGAAATGAACCTGTGCACATTTGCCTCTCACCAGAATGCTTTGTTCTGCCGGGGACTAGGATTTCTCAGAGTAGTACCTTCGAATTTGCCATGCGCCCATTCTCTCAAGGGATTCTCAGAAACTCTCAAATTTCCAACACAAAATACAAAGGGAAGCCCAAAGAAAAATTGAAAGAAATTATGCACATAAGATTTTTATTTTTTAATCCCATGGAGCTAGGTTTTGCATAGGCAGACTAAATTTTGTCCTTACCTTAGAAACTGTTGACTAGTTTATTATAAAATAGTAACACAATAAAAAGCAGTAAGTAAAACAAACATTCTTTTCTTCCGTTGGTTCCCATCAGGTCCCTTTGGATGTGGCCTTGTCCATCAGAGGGCAGGGCTCAGACTGAAAGTCTGCCTGAACCCGGAGAGTGACGAGAACACCCGCCATGGAGTCGAGGCCTGTGCACGTCCGAGCGCTGCTGACTTTCCTGGTATGCGAGTGAGGTGCCTCTTAGTGACCCTTCCTAGTGCGGGTGGAACTGGGCCTCCCAGAGGGGTGTGTCCTCCTGGAAACTTGGCGTGTGACCTTGCGTGAAATAAGAGACTTCGCAAATGTGAATAAATGAAGCTCATGGGGAGGCTATTTTGGGTTGGGATGGGCCCTAAGTGTGACGGGGTGTCCTTGAAAGCCTCAGATCAGGAGAAGCCATGGAGGAGCACGCCACGTGCAGACAGAGGCAGAGACAGGGTTGCGTCCCGGCCACAGCGTGTCTGGGTGGCCAAAAACACAGAGCAAGGACGGAGCCTCCCTTGGAGCCTCCAGAAGGAACCAGCCCTGCTGAAACTTTGATCTGGGACTTCCAGCCCCCAGCACTATGAGACGATCACTTCCTGTTGTTTTAAGCTGGCCTGTGTGAATGTGTACGGTGGCCCCAGAGATGCGCATATGTGGGCATCCAGGAAAAAGGACCGGATGGTCACAGGAGAAAGAGAAAGAGAAAGACTGGGAAGCCTGCTGCCTGTAGGAGGCCGATCTGGTGCACTGGCCCAGAGTCCTACCCCCCGACCCCCAGGATGCCAGCCTCCTTTACCATTAGTGTCCAGCATACCCCTGACCCTGAGGGTCCTCAAGGGCCAGGAGGGGCTGTCATGATTCATTTTCTGTGGCAGAGGCCACCTGGACACAGAGGATGGTCTGAGACCCTGCGGAAGCAGGGAAGTCCAAGGCAGGGGCAGGGGCAGGGGCAGGGGCAGGGGCAGGGGCACTGCAGGCCCTCCACACACCTAGGACCTGGCCCTGCCCGGCCAAGCTGAGCAGCCCTTCCCACCCCCAGTAGGGAATATAGGGAAATGTGGGCAGAAGGAGCTCCTGAGGAAAGGCAGGGATGGGGAGGGGGTGCAGGGGAGTCAGGACTCTGAAGACACTGAGGTCGACTCTGAGGGTGACTGAGAGGAGCGGGTGCCCTGGTCACCCTTGAGGAGCTGGATGGCCCTCGCTGTCTCCGGGATCTGCATGGAGTCCTGGACCTCAGAGCTCCAGCCAGGGTGAAGAAGGCGGCCTGGGGTTGGCATGGCACCTGCTCGCTCAGCCAGCAGCTCACAGGCTGCAGTGCACCTGTCTTCCTGGAGAGAGCCGTGGGACACCTGCTTGAGAGCTCGGGGTCGGACTCTTCTGGTTGCCTGGAGCTTGGACTCGCCATGAGCTCCCTGTTATGCTCGGAGTTTGACCTTCAGAGAACCTTGTGCTGGCGCAGCCAAGGGCTCAGACCCCCGGGGAGGAGAAGCCACTCAGACGCCACCGGGGTGGGAGGCGGAGTCAGGTGAGGGGCCCAAAGGGCAAAGGCACCTGGAGAAGCCGCCCAGCCCCAGGCCCGGCTACCTCTCTCGGGCTGAGGCCACACCACGGAGACCCAAACAGTGTATCCAAGAAAGGTGAAAACAAGAAACCGGTCATGGACATCCTGCTCGTTGTCAACTTTCCATCCTGCATCAAGAGAACATGCAGCCTCCGTGCAAGAAAACCAGTGGGTTCACCTCCAGCTAGGACTTCCCACGTAAGGACAAGATCAGACCCTCGCCAGCGCCTCCCGCAGGCATCCTCCCGCCTGTGGCATCACCCTTGGGGTTCTCCCCCCACCCCGGGAATCCTCCCACCAGGTCTGCATGTGAATGCTCAGATCAATGGCTTCAGATGGAACCCAGCAAAGATTAATGGAGTCCGTCCCATCCCCTTTATCTCTCCCGGCCAAGTTTCCTCTCAATTATACACGGCTAGGTACAAAATCCGGACGGATGACGGCTTGCAGCATTGCCGCACCTACACGGTAACGGGAATGAAACCCAGTTTAGGAGTTACTTCAGGTGCGTGGTTCTGCAGGGGCAGGGGCAAATCCAGCAAAAGGCCCCAACTCTTCCCTCTTCTCTCCACAGCCAACCAGGGCAAACCAGCAAGAGGGAAGGGATGAGAGGATGAGGATGGGCAGGCACTCACTCAGGCCTTCAACTGGCGCTGCCGTTCTGGGATCTGCATCCAGGGTCCCTTCTCTTTCTCCTCCTAGGGCTTCCCAGCCGTCCACCTCACCCCAGCCCTCAGCACGCGTCCCTCCTGCAATTGTTTGTAAATCAGCAGGAGGTCTGGGAACTGTGCCTGCTGCTCCAGCACCTCCCCTCCCACCGGTCATTAAACCTCCAGCCCTGAGCCAGCCCTACCTATGATGCCAAGCAGCCCTTCTCCTTGTGAATCTGCTTTCTCGAGCCCATCTCTGTGAGGACGGCCCGTGCCCACCCTGCCCTGCTCAGCCCAGGAAGGTGCCTGGTGGCCACTGCAGTTCACAACCATGTTACCCACATAGAAGACTCTGCCTGCAAAGCTTTCCATAATACGCACTGGAGGCGGGAAGGGGGGATTCATGGAATACCACACCGTTCTCAAAGGCTGAAAGATCCATTTGCAAAACCAACAAGCTTAAATGCTGTTCACATTTCACAGAAACCGCTGGGGAAAGTTCCCTGCTTCTCTCAGATACAAATGACTGGGACTGCGTGAGCTGCCGCACTCCTGGTGCTGGGTCATCTAAAATATTTATGGAGATGTGGCCTTGCTCTGTCTGCCTTCAGACTTCCACTCCTCTGCTGTGGCAGAATCGTTCTGGCTGCTGTCATACCGCAGACTTCCCAGCTGGATAAATCCTAAGGCCGCATCTCCCCATGCCCGTTGTTGGACATCTTGGTGACATGTAGCCCTCTGGAAACGGGCTCTTCCCTTGGCCACGGGACACTGCCTGCTTCGGCTTCCCCTGCGCTCTGAGGGCCCCTTCTCATTGCCCGGCCCTCTGCCTCTGCTCCCAGGGGTGCTGGGGCTCTTGGCGTTTCTGTCCCCAGCACTCTAGCCCTGTGGGCCGAGGCCTTTCCCACCCAGAGCCTAAGGAATACCAGCCAGAGCTCCTCTCTCTGTCACCATGTGAGGCGAAACTGTCCTCATCCATCGGTAGAGGCGGAAGTCAGCAGCCCCATAGCCCATGGCCATGAGGTGGGCAGCATCGGCCCCTGCAGGGTTACATGCCCCCCTCCGGCCTGCACCCACACTCCCGGCGAGATGACATCCTTCTGTGCACAGATGCATAACGCTGCCGGCCACGTGGCTGAATCCACTGCAGAATCATGTTTAAAAAGCAAAAGATGCCCGGCTTCCAAACCGAGCCAAGCTCTACCTGCAATCACAGGAAAACCTTAGTTTCTCCAGCTGCATTCAGAGGGTCTGCAGATGGAGCCATGCAGCCTTCCCCGACCAGTCTCTAATCCCTGCAGGGACCACCACTCCTCCAAATGCCTGAACCCCCCTGTTCCCGACCCGTCTCCTCTACACCACCTCCCGACACCACACTCAGGGCCTCGGCCAGGGCCGCCTGGCTCCTCAGAACAGAATCCAGGCCCCGTGCCCACCTCCCAGCTCTGGACTGCCTCAGGAGCTGCAAAGCCAGGATGGCTCCTCTGGTCCCACCAAGGCAGGAACTGAGCTGGAGGCACAGGCAGAGGGAGGGCCGCAGCTGCCAGGAGCCCTCCAAAGGGAGAACTTTTGTCCATTGTTTAAACAACAGGATTGTATGTGTAACACATCTACGTGGAGGTGCTGGTCTTTGTAAGGAGCTGTCTGTGTCCAGTGGCACCTCCCGGCAGCTCCACAGGGCCTGGCTGAGGAGTGAGCAGAGCCTGGGGCCCCCCGCCAACCCCCACCAGCCCACGCATGGGGGCCCCACAGAGGGTTGGTGCAGAGGAGACATGCTGGAGGCCTGCGGGACCTCCAGGGCCGTTCTGCCCCATTGCTGCACAGCGAAAAGAAAATAATAATAATTTCTAAGACCTTCAGATTCAGCCTCCCAAAGTACTTTTCCAGGAACATACTTTGAAAGAACACCATAGAAAATATAGTCCCAGTGACATGAACCTTCAGACATGCTCGTGATTTAGGGGGCGAGACGGCAAAGGGGTCTTGTGAAGCATTTTCTTGTTTCTGAAGTTTCAGAAGAAAGCACACCTTTGAGCTGAGCCTGTGCCGTGAGTGTTCAAAATCCCCCTCGCACTTTGCTTGGGTCCTGCCTGTGCTGAGCACGAGAGAAAGGTGTGTGGTGGGGTCTGCACCTGGGCCTCCCTTCGTAAGGGGAGTCAGTTCCAAGGTCACGTCTAAAGCATGAAGCCTCACACTTTCTATAAAGCACAGCAGATACTGGAGAGCCACCCTTCGGAGGAGGTGCCAAAGCGTGTCTTCAGGGTATACAGAGGTAAAGCTCCGGTGCCGATGGAGAGCACGGATTCAGCCAAGCAGGCATCTGTCACTGCACCTGCACTGAGCGCCTACTGTATGCCTGGCACATGAAGAGAGAGAGGAAGGGGCAGAGGCTCTGTCCTCCAGCCTGGCACATACTCAGCAGGAGGTGCCCACAGGACCTGTGAGAACTTGTGCTCTGCAGGGATGGACACAGCCTCCTGGCAACTCGCCCGGCCCAGAGGCTATAGGGAGGACAGGCAGGCGCAGGGACTCACGTGTGACACGCTCTGGCCTTCACAAGCTCAGCTCCCGGGATTCCACTCAGTCGAGATGAGCTCTGACTTACTGGGAGAGAAACTGAAGCTGTCTTTCTCTTACTAAGCAGAATGCCCAACCCTGCTCCAGAAGTGGACCGCGAAGCTGGAACATTGTAAAACCTCAGCCTCCTGTGAGCACAGCCACCCTTTAGAAACCCGTTACTGAAAGAGCAAGTTCCAGTAAGCTGCTGAGCTTTCGCACAGCTATTGACCCTTTTCACTCTGAAATTCGTACCAGCAAAATGCTAAAGTCAACTGATGCCATTAACAGCTCCTCTCTGCTTTCCTTGGGAAATCCACAATCATTATTATTGAAACTGTAATATTTATTTTTCAAGAAAATAGAGAAAATAAACGCACAGTGGTGGCACCGCGCGAGAGTTTTTGGAATTTCCTGTGTCCAAAGGAGCAGGTGAGAGCCTGGGAACTGGCGGCAAAGCTGGCTGTGTCGTAGGGACGGGGCAGCCTCTTCCTCCCCCACACCTGGGCCTGCTGGAGATTATCTGGCCCGATGGCAGCGGTCAGCGGCCGAGTTTCTGAGAAGGCCGCTCGGAGTACACTGGTATCTCATTGTCACAACCTGGTGACAGTTGTCCTATCCTTTACGGGTAAGGAGACAGGACGAAGTGCTGGGCTAGTACTTTACCTTCTTCATCTATTAATCTACCACCTGTGGGACATGATTTTAAATCCACTCCAGAGCAAAGTGACTGAAAATCATTCCAGTGTGACAGCTTTAAAAGATCAGAAGTGAAGCGTGTTAAGAAGGCCTCAGCCCGCTGATACCCAATGAGTTCAGCTGTCTGGGGTTCCTCCGCCCTGGTGGTGGGTCGCCCCTTCCTGTCGTGAGGGTCCAGATCCTACCTCACAGGCAGCAGGAAAGTCTTCCTATCAGAGGGGTGAAAGGGATCAAGGAGCACACGACATCAGGTCTGGGCTGGGGTGGGGAGCGCTGATGGAGCTGGAAAGCCCTTGGACATAGCGGAAGGTTTGCTTACTACGTATTGGGATGAGTGGCTGGTGTCACGAGAGCCCGTTAAAAGCGAGGGAACAGAAGAAAAGCACTTGTTCCATGGAGCCACCTGCCAGGACAAAACAAAACGCTTTCTTTTCAAAAGCTTAGACTCTGATGACACAGAAGTTGTGTTTGCACTTTTTAAAACAAATGATAGAGCCCCCAAATCCTGAGTCAGTCACCATGTCCACCAGCCAGATTGTCCCCAGCAATGGGACCATCAAACAGTCTCTGCACAGGGGTCTCAGGCCCTCAGCCAAAGCTTCTAGGGAGGTGTGAGCTGTGATGGAAGTGAGGGGTTCGTGGTGCAGACTCACTGTGTGTGTCTGGGGAGGTGTGAGCTGTTGGGTCTTAGGGGACAGTGGTGTAGACTCACTGTGTGTGTCTGGGGAGGTGTGAGCTGTGGGGTCTTAGGGACAGTGGTGCAGACTCACTGTGTGTGTCTGGGGATGTGTGAGCTGTGGGGTCTTAGGGGACAGTGGTGCAGACTCACTGTGTGTGTCTGGGGAGGTGTGAGCTGTGGGGTCTTAGGGACAGTGGTGCAGGCTCAGTGTGTGTGTCTGGGGAGGTGTGAGCTGTTGGGTCTTGGGGACAGTGGTGCAGGCTCACTGTGTGTGTCTGAGGATGTGTGAGCTGTTGGGTCTTAGGGGACAGTGGTGCAGGCTCACTGTGTGTGTCTGGGGAGGTGTGAGCTGTGGGTTCTTAGGGGACAGTGGTGCAGACTCACTGTGTGTGTCTGGGGAGGTGTGAGCTG
>CM052649.1:2089235-2114331 GCA_028533165.1 Leontopithecus rosalia
CTGTTGGGTCTTGGGGACAGTGGTGCAGGCTCACTCTGTGTGTCTGGCGAGGTGTGAGCTGTTGGGTCTTAGGGGACAGTGGTGCAGGCTCACTGTGTGTGTCTGGGGAGCTGTGAGCTGTTGGGTCTTAGGGGACAGTGGTGCAGGCTCACTGTGTGTGTCTGGGGAGGTGTGAGCTGTTGGGTCTTGGGGTCAGTGGTGTAGACTCACTGTGTGTGTCTGGGGAGGTGTGAGCTGTTGGGTCTTGGTGTCAGTGGTGCAGACTCACTGTGTGTGTCTGGGGAGGTGTGAGCTGTTGGGTCTTAGTTGCCAGTGGTGCAGGCTCACTGTGTGTGTCTAGAGAGGTGTGAGCTTGGAATGTGAATGTGGCAACCAGGAGGAAGGAAGAGCCGCTGGGAATACCATGAGTTCAGGCAGGACAGCTGCCTGTCATGTGCCCCGGCCCACAGAGGCAGCCAGTGGGGCTGGCCCTGTGAACTTGGGTGTGCAAGGGGCACAGGTTCGTCTGGCTCCTGGCAGCATCCTGGGAGCAGCAGGTGCAGGGATGACAGTGACAGTCTGGAGATTGCATGGGGGACAGGGACACTTTCTTTTCCTGCACGCTTTTCTCTCCAGCTCCTGTCCCTTCCTGGCCTCTAGGATCACCTCTCAAATACACTCCTGTCCTAAATTCTTTACTCAGAAGCTGCTTTGGGGCAGTCCAAGATAAGAGGTTTAAAGGCATGAATGAGAGATTTGGGAGGACCCGTTCTCAAAATACGGCTTGTAAATATAATAGGATGGCTAGTGCTGAGCACGTGGCAAAGAAGAGACGTGAGACAGGAACACAGCAGTCAGCCTTCCTCACAGAAGGGCCGGGCTTCCGCGAGGGGTGTGCAGATGGGGCTGCTCCAAGCGTGAGCTGGGAGTCATCTCGAAAATGCTCTCTTTGCCCTCGAAAGAAAATAATGATGATCAAAAAGAAAACCCTGTTGGAAAATGCTATTGCAGGGGGCAAGATGACGAAAACACGTTCTCATTATTACTAGCAAAGTGGTCGGCTTCGACTGCACTCAGGACACGGTGTTTTACCTAACTCTGTGCCGGGGCTAGTGAGTTCACTGTGATTTGCACGGTGAGTAAGTAATACACCCCCTTCCTTCCATCAAATTGCCCTCCCTGCTTTTCTCTCTCACCCTGGACATATTCCTAATTAGTTTGCTTTGTTTAATTAGAAGAGAATTGCCCAACCTTCGAATCATCCCCACTTAATGAGCTTCTCCAGATGTTGAATCAGAAAAAAAAAACTACAGAAAAAACAGCTGGACATTAAATAAAGTACGAATTAGCAACAGGTGGCTTGGGAAGCAATTCTGTGACCTCACATTAATGCCGAGTAGCCCCTGGCCTGGCGTTTTTCCTGTGGAAGTGATCAGGCCCATGGCATGAGATCCACAGGGTCCCCTCCTCACTTCCAGCCCCTGCCCGCAGGCTGAAGGCTGTCCTGCAGCTGCTCCTGGCATTTATGACGCCTGACCCGCAGCTTCTGGCTGTGCTGATGACATCTTGGGGCAGCTGGGTAAGACCCTTCTCAGACGAATTTCTCACCTCCCTCTGCATGACAGTGACCTCCTTGGAGTGATCTGGTTCTTTTTTCTCCTCAGAGGATAGCTCTCTCGGTGACTTAAGGTTTAAAGAGGAGTCTCCCTTTGAGACAGGAGCCGGTGGCCTGTCAGGAATACCCCAAAGGTGAGGGCAAGAAAGCCCTGCAGGACAGGGCAGCCCCGACCCTGGCATCCACATCACCGCCTCAGCCCTCTCAGTACCTGAGTCCATGATGAGCGACTTGTACACGGTGGTCTCCACGCACATTCAATGCCAGGTCGTCCTTCCCAGGGACCAGTCAGCTGCCATCCAGGGCTGTGTACCCATGGGGGTCCCGTAGAGACCCCAGCCCCTCCCCAGGACTCCAGCCTCTCCACCTTAACCTGGGTCTCAGGAATCCAGCCCCGATGCACCTTAACTCCTTGTCAGAAAGCAGGGCGGCTCTAACAGACGTTCGCATCCACAAACAGGCTTGCCGTGGGTGCCCCCTTCACAATAAATGAAATGCATGTTCTCCCCCAAAGACCAGCCTCGGGGGGTCATGATAGGATTGTCCCAGAGCCAAGGCCCCCAAAAGCCAGCTTCCCAGGAGCCTGAATCCTCTGATTTAGGGCTGGGGACTGGCGGCCTGAACCCTGTGTTCCTTCTGGAACTCCACGTTCTGCAGGACAGCCACGTCCAGCCATTCACCAGTGCCCTCGTTCTGAAATGCCAGCATGTTCCCGCCTTCCGATCCTGCACTCTCTTCACCGCTCTTTGCTTCCATGACACGGCTCTGGCCATCGGGCCTCCACTCTTTGCGGCCACACCCTTGGACATCACTGCCGTCCTTGGCGTCAGCCCTGCCTGCCCCTCCCAGCAGCAAAGGTGGTCTCCAGCCCTGCGTCCCTCCAACCTGGGACAAGCGCCTCTCCCAGAGGCCTTCGCCAGGCCCCGTGGACATTTCTCTGCCAGGGACTCGCTCTTCCAAGAAGACGTGGGATGATCCAGTGGCCGGTGATTATCATCAATGCAGCAGGTGCCTGCTGGGCCCTGCAGGGCAGGGCAGGAGGTGGAGATGGTGGCAAGAGGACGCCCTGCAGCATCTGACACCACTGCCCGGGGGCACCAGCCCACCAGCCTAGGGTACAGGGAAACTCCGTTAGTCAGGAAATTATTAATGTAAAATGCAAAACCAAATAAAATCAAGAACATCTGCCTATGGTGTTCATCACTGCACATTGGTATTTCAGATTTCGTTAAGTCCATGGTAAGTTTCTGGTTATGAATGCACTCACACATTATCTATAAAAATTTTAAAATACAGTGAGTCACCCGTGTGCTCTGACTAGCCCATTGTTGTAACGTGCAGATGTTTCCTTTTAGTCTTTGTGTTGTGTGTGCATTTCTATGCATCCGGCGTGGATGACTTCGTGTCCTATTTCTTCTAATAAAAACGGTCCGCTTGGCCTTCTGTCATTTATTTTGGCCTTAAACGTCTTCGAGGTTTTCTCTTTTGCTACTGAGCTATGTTTAGTTTACTTTCCTTTCTCCAGGAATATGCAGCGTACATTTACTCTGCCTTCAATTCTTGGCATGATTACCCAAGTTTAGAAACATTAATTCGTATTTTTATTATTAAAGGCAAAATAAAATCACTTTCCTCTCCTAACACAAGATAAATTGTAGTGTATTTTTACCATCTTCTAACACTCTCAGTTTCCTGATAAATCTGAGGTTGGGGCCACAGCTCACCTTTCTTACGATACTCAGACCCTCCACCACCTCCCCCCGTCACCTCCCCCATCACCTCCCCTCTGTCCCCTCCTCTCCATCACCTCCCCCGTCACCTCCCCTCCATCCCCTCCCCTCTGTCCCCTCCCCTCCGTCACCTCCCCTGTCACCTCCCCATCACCTCCCCTCCATCACCACCCCCCGTCACCTCCCACATCACCTCCCCTCTGTCCCCTCTCCTCCATCACTGCCCCTCCTCACCTCCCCCATCACCTCCTCTCTGTCACCTCCCCCCTTACCTTCCCTCCACCGCCTCCGTCATCACTTCCCCTCCGTCATCTCCCCCATCACCTCCCCTTCGTCACCTCCCCTCCATCACTTCCCCTCCATCACTTCCTCCCCCATCATCTTCCCTCCATCACCTCCTCTCCAGCCTCTTTTGGGATTTCTTTCATGTTTACTTTCGAAGGCCCCAGGCCATCCTCAGCCTTTCTGCTCCACGAGTGTCTCCTTCAGCTCCCAGGCTTCTTTTGCATCTAAAGCTGTAGGTTTTATCTTTTTTTTTTTTTTTTTTTTTTGAGACAGAGTTTCACTCTTGTTACCCAGGCTGGAGTGCAATGGCGCAATCTCAGCTCACTGCAACCTCTGCCTCCTGGGTTCAGGCAATTCTCCTGCCTCAGCCTCCTGAGTAGCTGGGATTACAGGCACGCGCCACCATGCCCAGCTAATTTTTTAATATTTTTAGTAGAGACGGGGTTTCACCATGTTGACCAGGATGGTCTCGATCTCTTGACCGCGTGATCCACCCGCCTTGGCCTCCCAAAGTGCTGGGATTACAGGCTTGAACCACCGTGCCTTTCAGAAAAGGTCACCAAGTGTCCTACTGTCTAAGGCTGTTTATCTGGGTGATGTGTCTACATTGCTGGGAAGCTTTCAGCTGCAGAGATACAAGGCCAGCTGCAACAGGCCGGAACAAGGCAGCTGGACTCACCTAGGGCAGAGGTGAGGGAGGCTGCCCAGGTGGTGGGTGGAGATGCTGAGAGGTAGCATCAATACTGCAGGCATGTTCTGCCCCTGGCTCTGTGACATGGAGCCTGGAAGTCCTCATGGTCACAGCAGGGCTGCCAGCGCTCCGCAGAACTGCACACTTTCTCCCTCAGTCCTGCCCTCTGGGTGAACGAGGCTCAGTGTCACAATCAGATGGTTTTCCACACATCTCTCTTTCAGTCTCCTTATCTGAAATGGGACCATTCTCGCTTCTGACTCAGCTGCGGGCAGAGTTTGGGATCAGTCCCATCCCATCAGGCCTGCGTTGGGTGGGGCAAGCAGCCGGCTTCCTCTGAGGCTCCTGGCTGCAGGGAAGGCATGGGGGAAGCCAGCGGAAAACAGTCTTGAGAGAGGAGCAGTGAACACATGTTCTCTCCAGGACAATAGTGTTCCCTTGCTTTCCTGCCTAAACGACCAGTCACCTGGGGTAAAATGCTGAAATAACCGTCTAATTTCCCTCATCTTTATAGAGCTGGTCTTGCCACAAAGTTGGGGTAAGCCTTGCTTCTGCTCCTTTTTACATCTCTGTGATTAAAAAATTATAAATTCGTGAGCACTAATTTTTCCTGGAATATGCTGGGCCTTGAAAATTTCTTTTTGTAGATAGGAAAATTTCCTTCCATGTTTTTTTCTGACACGCTTGTCTTCCAGGTGGCCCGGCTTGTTCTATAGGAACATCTGTTACTTAGTCTAGATTCTGTTCTCTGCCCTCTCTACCAACTGATGTCATCATTTACAAAAAAAACACAAAACAAGTGGCTTCATTTTTTCTGAGTTCTAAAAGAGTATGCTCCTTATTGAAATCACGCAGCTCCAAAAGTTACACGGATGAGCACGAGCATCCTACGTAAGTCCACACGGGGAAAGGCAGGATTCACATTTTACCACGTGTCGTTCAGATCTTTCTTTCCTAGAAGACTTGCTTCAATTCATGTGTTTACTGTCCCTCCTGCGTTTACTGTTCCTCGCGCTCTTAGTGTCCCTGGAGCGTTTACTGTCCCTCGCACCTTTAGTGTCCCCCGCGCCTTTAGTGTCCCCCGCGCCTTTAGTGTCCCCCATGCCTTTAGTGTCCCCCGCGCCTTTAGTGTCCCCCACGCGTTTAGTGTCCCCCATGCGTTTAGTGTCCCCCACACGTTTAGTGTCCCCCACGCGTTTAGTGTCCCCCACGCCTTTAGTGTCGCTCACGCGTTTAGTGTCCCCCACACCTTTAGTGTCCCCCATGCGTTTAGTGCCCCACGCCTTACGTGTCCCCAACGCCTTTAGTGTCCCCCACGCCTTAGGTGTCCCCCACGCCTTTGGTTTCCCTCACGCGTTTAGTGTCCCTCACGCGTTTAGTGTCCCCCACGCCTTTGGTGTCCCCCACGCCTTTGGTGTCCCTCACACGCTTAGTGTCCCTCACGCCTTTAGTGTCCCTCAGGCCTTTAGTGTCTCCCACGTGTTTAGTGTCCCCCACGCCTTTAGTGTCCTTCAGGCCTTTGGTGTCCCTCACGCCTTTAGTGTCCCCCACACGTTTAGTGTTCCCCACGCCTTTAGTGTCCCTCATGCGTTTACTGTCCCTCATGCGTTTAGTGTCCCTCATGCGTTTACTGTCCCTCATGCGTTTAGTGTCCCCCACGCGTTTAGTGTCCCTCAGGCCTTTAGTGTCCCCCACGCGTTTAGCATCCCCCACGTGTTTACTGTCCCCCACGTGTTTAGATCCCAGGAAACGGTTTCCAGAGCCTCCTCTTACACTGCCGTCTGTCCTGGCCCACAGAGCCTGCAGCTCCCCGCGTGTCCACCACACCCCAGATACTGACTGCAGTCCAGGCGTGGGCCCCAGCCTCCAGGAGCTCCGGTCCACGGTGTCCTTTGGAGAGAAAGTAAACTCTCTCTGTGATGCCTGCCACACATAAGATGGGTATTTGCACAAATGGACTGCAGGCTTCTACTCACACTGATTGGTGAAATTAAGCAGAGCTGACTCATTGACTCCATGGGTGCCTGTGTCCAGGACAGGCCGCCCCTGGGGAGAGCCCGGTGGTCACTGGGACACGGTGTGGTTGGAGGCTGCCTTTGCTGGAGCAGATCTCCCTCCCTCTTCCCTTGGGAGGACTCCACCCTGCCCCGGAGACCCTGGGCCGTGCATTCCTCCATGGTGGAGCACCTGGGCTGCAGCTCTTCCCTGGCAAGGTAGGAACCCACATGCCCTGAAGAATCAACGGGAGCTTTCAGGGACCCGCCAGGGGTCTCTCCCTCAGGAGTCTGAGAGCACGACCACATGAATGTCAGACCCAGTGCAAAGGAAGAAGGTACCATGAGACAGGCGGGCCCACCACCCTCCAGGAAGTGCCTGGCAGAGGCGTTCTGGTTGATTCCAGCATGTTGAGTATCTCCATGAAATCCGCAGGTGCTCTCCTGGGAGAAGCAAAACCACTATAGAATCAGGAAGAAAACAGACTATGTTTTCAATTCACTCTTGAAGTTTTGTACAGTTTACATTCACTTTCAAATGTCAACACTTTCCTTTTGCCATCCAATAGGCAAACGTGGGTCTTTAAAAAGGAAAAAAGAAAACATAACCTAAACCTAAGACTATGCTGAACTATCAACCTATGCTATTTAGTACACCAATTTCTCAAAAACGGAGTTGGTTCTGGACAGTCTAAACAAAATACCTACAGTGAAGCCTCTGCTGTGCATTTAATTTGCGGTTTCTAGATGAAGCGTCACCAGTCACTGAAATGGCTCACGCTTCATCAGCAGTCTCGGGATCTGTACTTTCTGCCGTGAGCACTGCCACGCGTCTGGACATACCATGCCACTCATGTTGTTGCTGGAGGCTTCCGTTCTATCTGAATGCCAAGAGCAGGAGGACCATCTTCCTTTCTTCAGGAGGCTTCAGCGTTTTTCAATACAGAGACCAATCAATACAGCAAGGCACAGTTCTGCTCCTGCCGCCCCTCCTGGCTTCCTGCTGTGAAGTATCCCACACAGCTTGAGTCACAGACGCTGCCTGCCATAGCAAAGCCGCCCTTGACCTCGAAACGGATGTTCTCCCTTGGCTGCCTCCCCTCTCACCTTCTGCCCATCATGACTAACCTGGTCAGACCCCAGGCTCACCTCTCCACCCTCCACTTCCCACCACACCATCACCAGCTACAACCTCGTTCTTCCTCTAACCACTCAAGAGAAATGGCCTGGGAATGTTTTGCAAAGGCTCCCATAGTCAGATCTGGAAAACTGGCCTCCATGGCTTCTAAACCCGACCCCTCTGTCTGATCCCTCAGCATGGGAGATGCCAACGCAGCTCATGCTTCTTTTCCTTCTCGTGGGTTCTTTTGCCTCAGTTGCTGGTTGTTCAGCTCAGGCCTCCCTATTAAGTGGTGGTGAGACTTTGACTGCCATCTTCTCTTCCTGTCGAGCTCCCACTCTTTGGGGAAACCATATCCATCCTGGTTTGACTTACCAAACACACTTGGTAACTTTCTAGGAGTGCCAACAGACTTCTCTCCTCATCTGCAAACCAATATGTCAACTTTCTGCTAAGAACGCCCAATCACTACAGGTCCCAAGTTAATGTGTTGTTACCACCAAAACAGGTACCAGAACCTCCTCAGGCACCCAGAGCCCTGTCT
The DNA here is from genome assembly GCA_028533165.1 of Leontopithecus rosalia. Classification (NCBI taxonomy): domain Eukaryota; kingdom Metazoa; phylum Chordata; class Mammalia; order Primates; family Cebidae; genus Leontopithecus; species Leontopithecus rosalia. Next base: position 2,097,194 of record CM052649.1, read on the forward strand.
TGGCAATGGCTCCCACACTCCTGTCATCCCCACCAGTGCTGGCATCCTCCTGCCTCCCTTCGAGCTGTGCCTGTCCTCACTCCCCATCCCCTCTCCTAACTGTCACCGCCTCTCTGTTCCCACTCTTTGGCTCAATCCCTCATCATCTCTCATCCAGAACCACCTGCATCCCCATGTCTGCCACTTCAGGACATCCAAACTCTCACTAATACTGCTACCCAAGGGCTTTCTCTACCAACGAAAGCACCACTGCTGATTCAAAACCCTTTAACCCTTCCCATTACCCCCAGCTAAAGTCCACATTCATACAAAATGCTACCTGGCCAGGAGTATTTCTACCTTTCCAGTCTTATTCTTGTTCACACCTTTTATGGCCCCCAGCAGGGATCACTGCCCCAGTGGTTCACCGATGTCAGCAGCACATCTGCAGGAGTGCCCTTCAGGACCATCTCCACAATCAGTGTGCATTAGTCTCTTTGAAAGCAACACACATACACACACACGCGCACACACACCAAACACCAGAAATAATCTCTACAACTTACACTTTTAACTACGACCAGACCAATCCCCCAAGATATTAACCAGACTTTTACTTTTGAAAATGGTCAACATATTTTGTTGGCCATTTTTGTAACAGCAAAACAGAGGAAGGAAAATGTTATGTAAAAGAGGAGAGAGAGAACGTTGATTCTCCCCCATTATGCAAACATAAAATATTTAAAGGAGGCCGGTGCATAAGCCAGTGCCATCAGCATCGTTAAAATCAGCATTTTCAGAGGTGGCGACGCAGCCAGGAGCCCTTCCTAGGCTGAAAGCACCACCACTGAAGGCAGAACCGCCTGACGGCTGCTCACAGCACCTACTTAAGAGCATGATATTAGTGTCGGGATTCCACCTCTGGCTTCAGGATTATTTGCACATTTAAAATAACAAAGTGTTTTAAAAAATATATTATAGAAAGTGACTTCCAACTGTAAATGCATCAAGGCAGCTGGAACTTACTACATTTAAGGTATTAAAATTGAAGTTGATGGTGGCAACACATTATTCATTACATCAAATGGAGATGCCTTTAAATTTATATTAAATTCAATTTAAATGCCATCAAAACCATGGTTGACAAAGTACTGACAGATGAATATTTTAGTATGATTCAATAGCAGTAAACTTTATTTTCTTACCTTGAGGCAAGGTGATGGGATTTTTATATGCAGTGGGTTGAACTGGGTTTGTAGTAACATGGCTCATGATTTCCATAAAGTAAAATTTTATCTTTAAAAAATGATTTTAAAGGGTTGAAGTCTTGAACTCTGAAAACATTTCTTCAGGGTTTTTTTTCTTTACTCATTATTTCATAGTATGAAATCCAATAGCTTTCTTATGCCACTCTCAAAATACTTTCTGGTTTGGAATGAACAATTAGACATTTTAAAGGGTTTCTGTTTAGTGTTGACATGCAGTGATATTTCATCTTGATTTTTCCACCTGCAGTTCTTGGTCATAGGGGGAAAGTGCCTTACCTAGTAGTTCGCTTGTAGTTGGTGTTGAATGAATAAATTGTTAACAGAATAAATGAAATGTTTAATTAATTGATTAGTCAACTTGTCTCTGTTGCTGTCTCTAAGAAGTAATAGGCAGGCTTTTTCTGCCTGCCAGAATAGCGCTTGGTGTCAGAGTTTAAAGACCTCATCACAAAGGACCCAACCACTCTCCCCAAAGAGGTTATTCATGAGCTGCATAGACGACAGACAGGCAGATAGACAGGCAGGCAGACAGGCAGACAGACAGGCAGGCAGACAGACAGGCAGGCAGACAGACAGACAGAAAGGCAGGCAGGCAGACAGACAGACAGACACAGACAGACAGGCAGACAGACAGACAGAAAGGCAGGCAGGCAGACAGACACCGACAGACAGGCAGACAGACACAGACAGACAGGCAGACAGACAGGCAGGCAGACAGACAGGCAGGCAGACAGACAGACAGACAGACACAGACAGACAGGCAGACAGACAGACAGAAAGGCAGGCAGGCAGACAGACACTGACAGACAGGCAGACAGACAGGCAGACAGACAGACAGAAAGGCAGGCAGGCAGACAGACACCGACAGACAGGCAGACAGACACAGACAGACACTGACAGACAGGCAGACAGACACAGACAGACAGGCAGACAGACAGACACAGACAGACAGGAAGACAGGTAGGTAGACAGACAGACAGACAGACAGGCAGGCAGACAGGCAGGCAGGCAGACAGACACAGACAGACAGGCAGGCAGGCAGGCAGACAGGCAGACAGACAGACACAGTCAGATAGGCAGACAGGCAGGCAGACAGACAGGCAGTCAGACAGATAGACAGGCAGGCAGACAGACAGACACAGACAGGCAGACAGGCAGGTAGACAGGTAGATAGATAGGCAGGCAGACAGGCAGACAGACAGACATGCAGACAGACATGCAGACAGACAGGCAGGCAGACAGACACAGACAGGCTGACAGACAGGCAGACAGACAGACACAGACAGACAGGCAGACAGGCAGGTAGACAGACAGGCAGACAGGCAGGCAGACAGACAGGCAGGCAGGCAGACAGACACAGGCAGACAGATACAGACAGGCAGACAGGCAGGTAGACAGGCAGACAGACAGGCAGACAGACAGACAGACACAGTCAGATAGGTAGACAGGCAGACAGACAGGCAGTCAGACAGATAGACAGTCAGGCAGACAGACAGACACAGACAGGCAGACAGGCAGGTAGACAGGCAGGCAGACAGGCAGACAGACAGACAGACAGGCAGACAGACAGGCAGGCAGACAGACACAGACAGGCTGACAGACAGGCAGACAGACAAACACAGACAGAAAGGCAGACAGGCAGGTAGACAGACAGGCAGACAGGCAGGCAGACAGACAGGCAGGCAGGCAGACAGACACAGGCAGACAGATAGAGACAGGCAGACAGATACAGACAGGCAGACAGGCAGGTAGACAGACAGGCAGACAGACAGGCAGGCAGGCATACAGGCAGGCAGGCAGACAGACGCAGACAGGCAGGCAGACAGGCAGGCAGACAGGCAGACAGACAGACAGACACAGTCAGATAGGCAGACAGGCAGGCAGACATACAGGCAGTCAGACAGGCAGACAGGCAGGCAGACAGACAGGCAGGCAGGCAGACAGACACAGACAGACAGATAGAGACAGGCAGACAGATACAGACAGGCAGACAGGCAGGTAGACAGACAGGCAGACAGACAGGCAGGCAGACAGACGCAGACAGGCAGGCAGGCAGGCAGACAGACAGATAGGCAGGCAGACAGACAGACATAGGCAGACAGACAACAGGCAGGCAGACAGGCAGACAGGCAGACAGACAGACACAGACAGACAGGCAGGCAGACAGACAGACGCAGGCAGGCAGACAGGCAGGTAGACAGGCAGGCAGGCAGACACAGACAGACAGACAGGCAGACAAGTAGATTATGTGTTGATTTAGAGAAATACAGAAAACCACCCATGCCCCAAGCCCTCCAGCCTCTGGTTCTAGATGCTTTCACGGAAGCTCTTAGAATTCCAGAAGCTTTTCCTTCCTAGATTTTGTTGCTAGAATTGAGAAACCTGCTCTGCGAGTCTATTGTCTTTATTGCAGACTTATGAAAGTTCCTGTACTGGGATCACACGTTGTAAAATGTGTTTAAAGGTACTGTTATTTTCTTTTGCACAATACATTTTGAATTCCCCTTGACTCTTATGTGGCTAATGGCTCATTTTTTTTCTAAATCCAGGCAGCCACTGCTTTTTGGTAGATAAAGCTGAAAGACAATAATCATTTCTTAAGTTTGACTTTCAAAATGGAATTTTCCAAAGAGGATCCCCTAGCCTGGGCAACACAGGGAGACCTCATCTCTGCTAAAAAAAAAAAAAAGAAAAAAAAAAGCCAGGCAGCGTGGTGCATGCCTGTAGTCTCAGCTTCTCCAGCAGCTCGGGAGGCTGAGGTGGGAGGATCACTTGAGTCTGGGATGTCGAGGCTGCACTAAGCCCTGGTCGTGCCACCACACTCTAGCCTAGGTGTCAGAGTGAGACTATCTCTAAAAGAAGGAGCCCCTACATTTGGAAGCCAAGTTTTCAACTGCAAGAGCCATGTCCTTGAGGGAGAAAAGGATGTCCGTGCCTCCCAAGGCTGTCCTTGAGATGCTGAGAACCAGAGCCTATGGGCACAGATGGAGAGGGTGCCCAGGGAGTGTCTTCTCCACCAGGGGAGGGAAGGAAGGCCAGGAGTTGGGGGCCCTGAGACAGTCCTTGCACACCCTCCTGGCCACCCACCCAAGGCCCCCCTGACTTGCAGACAGTGAAGAGGAATTTGAGTCCATGTTCCCTGGAGTGCCACGTCAGGGGCTGGCAGTTCACCAGGAGCCATAGGATGAGCTGCCAGCAGGAACGGCTGTACCGAGACGCCAGCACAGACAAAGCAACCTGCATTAGGGTGGGATGGGGGCAGGGAGACGTGGAGTCACAGGAACCAGCTACGACACCTACAGCAGAGAACCAGAAGGAAATGAAGAGGACAGTAGAGGCAGACACTTGTCAAGACTCCGTTTCCTGAGAGAGGCTGGGTTAACCCGGAGATGACTAAAAGCAGCCAATGCCAAGAAGGCATTCTCCCTACCACCCACACAAGCCCAACCCCAGAAGCAAGAGCAGTTTCTAAAGGAGTTGATATCCATACAGAGAAACAAGTCTACTCATCTGCGTGACTGAAGAGACGCAACACTGGCTATAGATTCTAAACCAGAACGCTGACATGTAGAAGGGAATGGTGTCTTGCTCTCTCTGCATCTTCCCTGTCCTGACGGTGGGCTGTCTTCGCTGCTGAATCATCAGGATAGAGGGGAAGATCAGAGTGGGAACAAAAGGAATAGGTCATGTCATATCTAGATGTGATACATGTTTACATAGATGCTCAAAAGCCATCTCTATGTGAAAAACTGGTGCTTGTGTGCATAACAGACATCCTATGCCCTGGTGCTTGAATGCCTAGGGAAATGTTTTCTCCTCTGTGAGTCTCATCAAAAACTTCAAATGGAGACACTGTCAAAGGTGGCATGAACAAAAGTGGAGAGCTGAGTTCATTTGTTTGCTCAGAAATACTTGCTGAGTGCCTACCCTGTGCAAAGGAGTGGGTTAAGGTGACAGACATGTTCACAAACCACATTTCAGCTCATCCCACACTGAATACATAAAGTTGCCTTGCTTGTGTTGAGAGTACACTTTGGGTATGGACTTGGCGTTGAAGGTCTCAGTAGCTTGGATTTTGATCTGTTGGAACTGCCTTCAGCTGCAAGTGACAGATCTCTATTGGTGTTGCTGGTACTGTAAGCCAACATTCCTATTGTGGCATTTCTTACAGCCAGAAGGAGTCCTGATTGACCATCATTAAGCTGATGACGTCATTGACCGTGATTAAAACTTGGTACTAAGCAAGTAACAGATTCCTATGTTCTGATTCCTGCAATCAGCCTTCACTGTGAAGACAAGAAACACACAGGGTCTCTTCTAGAAGGTCAGTCCTGGGTCCAAGGACCCAGAGACCCTGAATCTTTCCAAGTCTCCCATGCACTTGGAGGCTCTCTATCCTCAGAATTGTCCTTGTAGATTGCAAACCAGTTACTGCCTTTCCAGGAAGCACCCACGCCCACAGCAGCTTGCAGGAAGAAAGGGACAGGGCAGAAGAATAAGGAAAGTGTGTTTTGTTTTGTTTTGATTGTAATCAGGGAAGAATATTTTTCTTAGAATTCCCCACCTCCCACCCACCGCAAACCCACAGTAATTTTCCACTCTGTCTCATGGACTTGAACTGGGACATGTGGCCAAGGCTTAGCTGCAGGAATCTCTTGGAAAGTGAATACACAGCTTCTCCAGCCTCTAGAAAAAGAAGAAAGCAGGAGAGAGAAAACAGGTTGAGGGGAAGGGAAGAGGCGGCCACTCCTGAGGTCAGCCACGGCCCTCTTGCAAGCTGCACTCTCCCCACTGTGCCCAGGGAGGGTACAGCAGTACCTTGCGGCCCCAGAGTCTGGCTCAGAGTCAGACCCCAGCCCGGGAGGCCCCTACAGCACACAGCATTCCTCCCTGTGCCCATTCCTCCCAGAATGGGCAGTGCCATTCTGGGAATAAAAAGTTGATTGTTTTATGAAGATGCCAAATATGGTAACATGGTCTAATCCCCCTCAGATGATGTATGAAGCCTTCTGCAAAGCAACATCACCACTGGTAGAATTCACGCTGCCCGGATGTTATCTCCAGAAGGCAAGGAGTGGATGCTGAGGGTCTCTGAACAGGTTTTCAGTTCTGAAATTCCATTCCACCTTAGTCATGTTTCCCCAGAAAATCTACAAGATTCCCCATTCGGAAGAACCACCACTGATCAACATGGTTTGAGGTGGTGATCACTTCGGGTGCTTAATTTTGATTGTCCTATTATTTTTATAAACATTTAGAAAATTCTGCTCTAAATATTTTTTAAATTAATCCAAAAAGGGTTACTTTTAATTTGCAGTAGGAGGAAAGAATCAGCGGAGAAGGATGTTGATTTCTGCCTTTGCAAGCCCAAAGAAATAGAATTAATCATGTCGGTGTGGAAAACAAAGAGCTGTGACTTTTAGCAGCAGACAATCAGGAAAGCAAGTCCAGAATGGGTTCTGTCTGCTTCTTGGCTTTGCATAACACAACATAAATTCAGAAGTAAAAATATCTTTTTTAACATAATGGCATGCCTGACATATTACATTTTGCCAAGCCTTCCCATGATTCATTTAAAATAAAACTACTATGTGATTACATGTACTTACATATTATTTTTTGATGCAAAAAATCACACATATATTTTAAAGGAATATTTATTTTTTCTACTTATCAGATTCCCAATAGACATATTTATAGATTAGACCTTCTCTTACAGTGTTAGTTATTCCAGTATCTGATGGCTCTAGAAAGACTCTGGAGCTTAATAATGTGGAGTATCCCCGCTTGTATATTTAAAAACAGAAGGCGTTCTATTTCTAGCTTTTGCCAGATTGCGAGTGAGCAGGACCAACAGTGACTGTGATGGGTCGGACAGTCCTTCTCTGAGAGGGCTCTTCAGAGATCATTCAGCCCAACATGCGTCAGGTTCTCTGTGGTGTGCTCGCTCTGAGTCACGGCCACAACGCACAGGTGCATGCCACAGACCTGCAGGGCACTCCCAGCTTCCGGATAGGCACAGGTGGTCACAGCTCACTCAGGCAGGCAGGCAGGCAGCTTAGTCCCGGAGCCCTGAAGCACACTCGGGTGTGCCAGCCGTTTGCAGCTCCTGGCGAGGCCTGGTTGAAACTAACAGAAGCACCACCATGATTTCCTCCCATCTTCCCTCAAGGCATCTCTGCTCTGGCCTGAAGGAGACATCCTACATGTTACCAACACCCAGGAGTTGCCTTGCACATCCATCTTCCTGCCCTGAGAAGAGGCTCTTAGCACTGGGTAGAATCTGAAGAAGTCTGATGAGGCTGAAGGCAGCATGGCCCTTACTTAGCCAGGAGCTTAGCCAGCTCCAAAATGCCTGGGAAAGAAAATTCAATGAATTATTATTTATTTATGTATTTGAGATGGAGTCTCACTCTTTCTCCAAGCCTGGAGTGCAGTGGCACAATCTCAGCTCACTACAACCTCTGCCTCCCGGGTTCAAGCAATTCTCCTGCCTCAGCCTCTCCAGTAGCTGAGACTAGAGGCTCATGCCACCATGCCTCACTAATTTTTTTTTAAGTAGGTATGGTGTCTCACCATGTTGGCCAGGCTTGTCTCAAACTCTTGATCTGAAGTGATCCACCTGCCTCGACCTCGCAAAGTGCAGGGATTACAGACGTGAGCCACCATGCCTGGCCCCTTGAATTACTTTGATATTGAAAAACTCTTAAAGTGAGAAGATCTCATGCTCACAATGGCATTTATTATGCAGGAAAAAGATACAGCAGTATGTCCATTAGATTATTAATTACACATTGTTTCTCCCCGCAGGCAGACCCATTAGCCACTTAGATTTCTAGTGGCCACAGTGGCAGAAGAGCCTCACTTAGCCATTGGGAATGTGCTGGTGAGTGATTCTGTGCAACTCCACGCTTGTGGTTTTGGAATGATGGGCAGGTGGATGCTGAGGATAAGCACAGATGTGACATTCAAGGCGAGGATGTGCATTGGTTGATTTTACCTCCTGGACCCTGCATTGCCACCCCTCATCCCACACATAAGTGCCATCAGTCCCTAGGGTTCAGCTGAGGCTGCACCCTGCTCCTCCTCCAGGAGAGACACACAGGACCAATCCCGGCCATCAGCTCTGCCAGAGTTCCGTGTTCAAGGGCTGGCTCAGCCCTGAGCCACGGGAAGGACCAGATCCTTACACAATCTCATCTCCCAACAGCTGTAGAGATGGTGCATAGAGGAGCCGCCAGCAGGGCCAGCCCAGCCTCAGCCACAGCAGGCGCATGCTTCCTCCTCGCTCCTCCCTTCTCCGGCAGCCCAACTCTCTCCAAAACATCCAGAAAAGTTCCTATACCTTCATTTGAATGGGAGAGAGGCCCAGAGGAGCCAGCAGTGGGCTTCTAAGGGGCAACGTGGCCAGAGTAAGGTATCAAGGGTGCCGTGTGGCCATGGTGAGGTTAAGGGACCTTGTGGCCAAGGCAGGGTCCTAAAGGGCTGTGTGGCCAGGGCGGGGTCCTAAAGGGGCCATGAGGCTGGGTGGGGTCCTAAGGAGCATTGTGGCCAGCACGGGGTACTAAAGGGGCTGTGTGGCCGGGAATGAGATACTAAAGAGGCTGCATGGCCTGGGCGGGGTTTATAAGGAGCTGTGTGGCCCGGGTGGGTGCTGCTGCCTGAGGATGGGAGCCTAGCATGAGAATATCACCCCCTCAGGAGCTTCTCTACTCCCTGAGACAGACACCAGGCCAGAGCCCCTGCTGTCCTGCCTGACCCGGATGGGTTCCCTGCGCCTCACCCAGCAGGCACCAAGAGTGCCAGGACCCCCAACCAGCGATCACTGTTGACATTTATTGGATTTTTCAGTTGTAGAAATGTATTATACTTAATTTAGAAAATATATAAACATAAAATGACAAGCTCGAGGTTTTCAGCCCATCCCTCTTGAACTGTTGGCCCGAAGACTGTTTGATGCCATAGCCCTGCTCAGGGCACTGCTGAGCCTCCCCTCCTGGCTCATCCAGGCACCCTCACTTCATTGGCCGTTGAGCCTGGTGATTGAGAGGTATAGCCAGGTTCAACACCACGGAGCACCCACACGGACTAACATGTAGCTATAACATTATACAGAAGCTTCATGCCCATTTAAAACAGAAACGCCACAAAGCCCAGGCCACGTGCACTCAGCAATTATTTCTTGCCACGGTACAAACTGACCATTAAGCTGCCTAAGCGTAAGAAACTAAGTGGGAATTGACCTGTGGAAGGCGATGCGGGTGCTCAGACAGAGAGATGCAGAGTCCTGTCAATGGGGGGTGGTCCCTTCCCTGGTGGACAGCGACACTCACGTGGGACAAGGTCACCTTCAGGTCCACACAGGCACCAATGACACTGCCTTTGGCTCACATGAGTAGTCGAATTTACTGATTTAAATAAACAAGAGAATTTGCTGTTCAGCCGTTCGCTGGTGGTATCCAGGGAATTTGTGGTTTCAGAATCACTTCCCCTAAGAAAGTGAGTACAGTGCTCTGGAGCAGCCGTTGCTGGGAAAATTATTCTCCATCCTCTAAAGTAAAATGGCAGGACAAACCCCGCAGCCGGTGTTAGACACCGGGCCTGCGAATGACCCATCAGGTGTAAATGAAGGTGGCGTGCTAAGTACAGTTTCTTTCTGCAGCCATGCTGCTGCGCCATGCTCAATGAAGTGAAGGGGTGCCTGTGGGTGACAAAACGAAGACTTAGCCAGGACTGTAGCGTATGCACTCTGCATTACAGCGTGTCCGCCATTAAGCCCCTAAGTCCAGACCCTCTCTTGATTCCGATTCCGGTTTAGGAACAGAACGGGGCGGGGACCCAGCACGGCAGAGAGTTCCCGGGGATTGGGCGGCTTGTCTTTCTCCACCTCATCCTCAGCCAAGTGGCAGGAAGCAGCTGGCCAGAATTTCTGAGTGCCTTTAATGAAGAGAACCCTTCCTTGTTCAGATTTGGTGATCAAATAGAATAAGACGACTATTCCTTGGTGGGTTTCCTGAACGAAGATTGTGCTGGAAGCGAATCAGGTTTAAGTACTGTGCTCTACGTTGTGAAGAAACAAGGCTTGAAACCTGGGCTTCTGGTCACAGGGTCCAGAGCGTTTTTCTTCCTGCATAATTTTTAGAATGTTTATGAGACCCAACTCAGGGGCCTACACAGGGGTATTTGTCACCTTTCTCTCCCCAGAACACTGTGGAGGGGAGAGGCTGCTCACACATTGTCCAAAGGAAGTCACCCTTGCACCCTCTTCCAGGTAGAGTCGGCAGAATCACCATCACTCCGAGCTATCTTCAAATTCTTTGCCTCCCAGACCTCTGAGTTGAGACATAAAATGGGGTTTGTGGTAAACTCATCTAGATGTCAAATCCACAAAACGCGCCTCTTGAAGCACTGCCTTGTGAAGAGCATGGATTGGAATGAATGAATGAATGAATAAAGAAACAGGAAATTTTTCTAGAAATGTACCCCCAAGAAACAGCCCAAGAGAAGTTAAAACAGATCCTGAAGTGGAAGTTCCTCAGATGGGCTGCACGCGTGATGTGATGTCACAGTGCCCGGGGCCGCGGCGACCTCTCACCCCTGCATGTGGTCGGGAAAATTTTTTTGTTTGTAAAATCCAAAGTCATTTGAGTCACTAGTCACATGGCTGTGAGGAATTATTAATGGAAACTTTGAACAAGGCTGTTCAAACAGAATCCTGATCTATATGCTTCGACAAGCAGGATGCTAAGGGCTCTGAGAGACTGGGGTTAACAATAGCTGATTTTTCTCATATAAATGGGACATCTGACAGCTTTTCTAGTTAAAAGCCTCACTCAGAGCATACTAGACTCTCCTTCCCTGCCTGCCGTCCTCCCGCTATCCCAGAGAAGGTATTCTAAAATGTCTTTCCATAGATCTTATGACTTCCGAGTGCAGCAGAGGTTGTCCATGTGTAAAGCCCTTCCATCTCCAGCGGAGCTCGAAGCAAGCTAGCACTTTAGACAGGGCAAACCATCATCCTCACCGCCTTTGACTGCGTTCTGCACAACCGCATCATGGAAATGCTGCAATCTGAAATGGGATTGTTCTCAAGAAGAAAAAAGAGTGGGGTTTTTGGCTCAGAGATGAAATACGCACTGCCCTCTCTATGCAATGACGGACTGCGGTTAGGGCAGCAGCCTCAGAGTCCAGAGTTAGGGGTTTCTCCCCCAGCTTGCAACGGCCGTTCTCGACCTCAGAGAAATCACACTGTCGCTGGGACTCCCTTTCGTGAACACGCAGATAATGTTTCATTCTACTTTCCTGCCTCCCCCGGCTGTCAGTGCCTTCATCAATTACTATTTGTAAAGTACTTGGAGCTATTTGGGTAAGAGCCTCGGCCGTCAGGAATCGAATTCCTCTTCTCACCGACTGAAACACGTGGAGAAGAGACAGGCAGACAGGCCTTGCTCCACCCGGCAGCTCTGCCATCATCGGCAGCCCGCTCCTTGCTGCTGGGAGACCTCCCTCAGCCCGTGACCCCCTTTAATTCCGGCATCCCACCTCATTTAGGAACACAGGTGCTCACGGGCCCACCTTTGATATAAAAGCAAACAGTTTACCACTTCCTCTTTACTGCTCCACCAGCAAATCCTAAATCAATGCAGCTCATGCTGGCTTCTTTCCACAGTTAGAAAGTCATTCTCAATTCCATCCCTCCTTCCTCCCCATCGCCGAACGAGCAGGCTGCTATTGGAGGGCTTTTTCGGTCTTTCACTAAGATTTCCTTTTAGGTTTGAAAGCACATTTGTGGTCCATATACACAGCATTCATTTACACCCCAGAAGCTTTATGAGCTGTTCTAACTTATCTCTCTAATAAAAAAATTCTGAAAGTCACACAATAGAGTTAATAATACTCAATGAATTGAATAATCTGTTTCATCATTCTTAGCAGCATGCTAAAATCGCCTGACCCCTGAGTGCTTCTGCTGTGCTCCATTTTCAACATAGCCTTCGTTAAAGAAAATCATCTGAGCGTTTTCAACTACGATACTCCATTCGAAGCTACGAAAGTCTGCAATAAAAACTAACTTTACTTCCAGGTAATAAGCTAATTACTATGCCATCTACTCGTAAACTTTTGTAGAATTGTCTACTGGCCTGATCCAAACCAAGGAGCGGAATCCCAGCATTGCTGCATGGACGTGGCTGCGGCAATGATAGCGCACAGCCCTCCCCTTGCACCTGGAGGTGGCCATGCCCGGGGAAGGCAGAGGCCTCGTCGGGTGCTGCGTGCTCCTCCCGCATCTTCTCAGGTTACACAGTGCTTAATGAATGTGCCTTTAAAATGTGGTTTTTGAAATGTTGGATCAAACAATGACTCCTTCAGAAGGCACCATGTCCTGGCACCATACCTACCGGGGATGCGGCCACAGCCATGTAATGACAGTCCTTTCCTTTCCTGGGTGCTGGCGCTCCAGTAAGAAAGGCAGAGCTGTAGGGAGGTGCACTGTGTGGCCAGCTGCTTGCTGCCAGGGCCTGGCAGGGCCCAGAGAATGCCAGTAAGTGCCCAGCTCTGTGTGGAGGGGCATCTCTGTGACCAGGACCCTGAGGCCATACATCCCGAGGAGCACAGGGAAGTCCACATGCACCTCTCAGCATTCTGCCTGGAGCCACCCGCTTGCTGATCCTCAGCATGCCTTTACAGTTTGTCCTCAATTTAAAATATGTATTTGTGTTCAAAAACTAGAAGCCTGCATCTCCTGAAGCCAGGTGATTTCGCACTGAGCTCCAGACACACTCGCTAGAGACTGCTTAATCACAAGGAGAGGGTGAGCACCACATACCCTTGCAGTTTTCCCCACGCAACTGGTGTTGGAGAGAAAGTGCCAAGCTGCAGATTGGTGATGATTGACAGTCCTAAAATATTCCCAAAATGCACGGTCAACTCGATAGGTCTTGCTTAAGGGTTGTTAATCTATGTGCAGTAACACACACATAACTCCTGCTCCAAAATTAGATTGTGCCAGTGAGGCATAAATCGGAGGGGTTGAGCCTGGGTATGCAATTAGGGGAGACTTGTGGGCTTCTCCAAGAGTGAGTGTGTGTGTGTGTGTGTGCGTGTGTGTGCAACCTAAAGGCAAAGGGAGGCTGGCAGAAAAAGAGAAAGGAGCAGGATGGAAAGAGCTGAGGATGGCACGTGAGTGCTGAGGCCGCGGCTTCAGTCCAGTGCCAATCCAGGGTCTGCTGCAGACCTGCCAGGGAGTCAGCCAGATGGCGACAAGGAGAGAGTAAATTAGAGGAAATGGTTATGAACGACACAGCCGTATATTTAGTCTCCCTTTCATACTTCTTCTTATTCTCAGAAATTTAAACTCCATAGGACAGGGATGTAAATTTTAAGTATAGATATAGGTGCAGATACAGATAAGATGTAGAGATAGATAGATATGTAGATGGCCCTGGGCTTATAAAATAAAAAGGATAAGATTTCAGAAAGAAATCCAGGGCTTGGATTGAGTTTCAGACTTAGGAAGATCAAGAGCTAGAGTTGGTTCCTGGCGCACGTGTGCAGAGCCTGGGCTGAGCACAAGGTGGTTTCCAGGGTGTCCCTACAACAGCGTGCGCCCTGAAGGACAGCAGAGGGTGGGGCCCAATAGCCTGGGAGCCAAGACCGGATGCTCAGCCCCACAGTCATCGTCACTCCTTTTTTGCAGGGCAATGGTTTGGGACTGTGTGATTCATTTCTGCAAACGCCAATTCCCTTGTTCTTGTGGATTTGCAATGGAGTAACTCAAGAAGCACAACTTCTGTTAGCAGCAACTCCAGCCAGGAGGGCAGGCTGCCATTCCGACCTGGGAAAGTCCATATTGCTTGTAGGATGGAGCCTAGGTCCCTCGGGGTTTGCCGTATGTTTGCACAAATGTTTAGTGTCCTGATGGGCACTCACCAGGGCAACTCTCTAGAGTGGGCAGGGAGGCTGGGAAAGGCGCCATCCAGAGATGCTGGCTTGGGCCGCTGGTCACCTCCATGGCCTCTGTTTCCTGCACAAATTACTTTGCCCAAAGCTGAATGAAAACTGGCAGCAGGGGCTGGAGAGGGTGAGGGCTGCCCAGGGCACGAGGCACAGACAAGAGGACTGTTTTTTTTAACCACAGGGGAGAAAACTGGGTGCAGACTGTCTAGGACTCAGGGAGCTTCAGCTCTGTGCATCAGCAGAAGAGGATCCAGGGCAAACTCCTGAACCTTGATGAATGTGGGCAAGTGACAAGCCTCAGTTTCCTCACCTGTGCTGTGGAGGGTTGTGAAGATGAGGTGAGAAGCCTCAGGGCATGTGCACGGAGCAGGCGCTGACTAAATGCTGTGGTTGCTATGATCATCAGCTGGCGTCCTTACACAAGCCACTCAGGGCTTCTGCACCCTCCTGTGTATCCTGAGAACAAAATAGCATCAAGCCAGCGTGACCTGAGGAATGGTTACGACCTTCAAATGAGATGCTAGGTGGGCACCGTGGCCCATGCTTGTCGTTCCAGTACTTTGTGAGGGAGAGGCAGGAGGATCGCTTGAGGCCAACCAGACTGGGCAACATACCAAGATCCCATTTCTACAAAAATAAATAAAGAAGCCAGGCCTGCTGTTGTGCACCTGCAGTCCCAGCCGCTCAGGATGATACAGGAGGATCACTTAAGCCCAGAAGTTCAAGTTGCAATGAGCTACGGTCATGCCACTGCACTCCAGACTGGCCACAAAGCAAGACTCTCTCAAAAAATGATAAACAAATAAATGAGAAGCTGTTTGAAGCTGTTATGTAAACAACATGCAACTAAATCTTAGCTAATCCCACAACAGCTTGTATCGACCACAGCTGTGAATAAAATCTGCTGTAAAACAACTCAAGCCGAAGGCCCTTTCCCAGGCAGGCCACAGGAGACACCCACGTTCTCGTCCAAAATGCAGAACAGCACCCAGATGTCTCTGGCTGCCCCCGTGTCACTTGTATTAATGGGCACCAAATATTAGCCAGATGTGTGTTTTTCAGTTAGTGGACCTATTTTGGGTCACAAAAACTGGTCTGAGGATGTATTGGTTCGGCCCAGCCCCACGTAATTCCTGTGGCAGAACAAAAGCTCTCCGGACCTTGGGGGCTGGCGCTCCATCCAGTCTGGGTCCTGGGAGGCTCCTCCTCCTGAGCCCACTAAGGCATAAGCCTGGGACCGGCGGTTTAGTGGAAGACTTCTGAGTTTCCTAATACTTATCCCAATGAACCTTCGCCTGCTTTCTCACCTCCCAAACACAGCCACAGGCCTGCCACCCCCCGAAAACAAAGTCTCCCTGAAAAGCGGAGTAAACACAGGTGTGATTTATTTCTTTTTCAGGACCAGGGAGCATTCACTAGGTTGTGATGCAAATGACGTCATCAGCCACTAATTAAAGAAATGAAACATCAGGTGGAGAGGAAACCTTCACACGCCTTTGCCCTGACCGCTCTCTTCAAGGCCATTTACTTAAACGGATGCTGCTGATGTTAGTAAACCCAGTGTTTGGAATCCCGTGAATTTTGTTTTCACCTTTGAGTTTCCCGCCCTATCAAAACGTCTGTGTGCTGCGTGGCCTGGGCCGGGAAGGTGACACAGCACTGCAGGGGAAGGGTGTGTGTGCCGTCCCAGACAGAGGCATACTCACACCTGCCCGGGCATACGTTTAGACAGGTGTGCACACAGACACACACGTGGGCACACACTTCTGTGCACTTTTGCACCTGCACTATAATGTGTCTGGTGTATTTATAAGCAGAATTGGGACCTTCATTGATGTCATTGCTAAAAGGCCATCACTTATTCCACAGCGGTCAAAGGCCAGAGGTTCAGCGAATAAATAATTAAACTCATTACGGAAACTTGGTTCCCTTTGTGTCTGTAAGTAGCGGGGATGGTGCTGCTCATGGAGAGCTTCCCTAGAAGTTTTACTAAAGCGGCCGGGCGCGGTGGCTCACGCCTGTAATCCCAGCACTTTGGGAGGCCGAGGCGGGTGGATCACGAGGTCAAGAGATCGAGACCATCCTGGTCAACATGGTGAAACCCCGTCTCTACTCAAAATACAAAAAATTAGCTGGACATGGTGGTGCGTGCCTGTAATCCCAGCTACTCGGGAGGCTGAGGCAGGAGAATTTCCTGAACCCAGGAGGCAGAGGTTGCGGTGAGCCGAGATTGCGCCATTGCACTCCAGCCTGGGTAACAAGAGCGAAACTCCGTCTCAAAAAAAAAATAAATAAATAAAAGAAGAAGTTTTACTAAAGCATGTTTGGCAGAGCAGGCATGAGCTTGTCGCGTCCTTGCACTGTGGCGAGGCAGGGCGAGGTAAGGACCCTCGGGAGCCGCCGACCGGACCTGGACGGCATGCTGCCCCACCCGCGGCTTCTCCTCTCCTCCTTCCGTCACATGCCCCCTTCTTCTCACTTCACAGATCTTTTCATCAGCTTATGGCATTCCAAGACTTCAGGATGATTCAACAAGGACTTAATAACGGTACATATTTAAAATGAGATATAATTATTTGCATCTTAGATTGAGCTAAAAAGCGTTCACAGGAAAAGGCTCTGAGAATGTGGAGAGGGCCACACGGGTGTGCGGTGAGGGAAATGGCAAAGGCTGCAGACGGAGCCTGAGGCCGAGGTCCTGGGAGGGCGGGAACACCCCGAGAGTCCCTGCTCTCCACACGAGCTTCTTCCCTGCGCGGACACAAACACCTTTCCTTCAGTGGGGGGTCTGAGACTCTCAGGCAGGCAACAGTCAACAGCAAGGCCCTGTGCCAACACAACACCTGCTGTGACTGTCCACGAAAGCCTCTGTCACCTGACTGTCTACACAAGCCTCCCTCACCTGACTGTTTACACAAGCCTCCCTCGCCTGAC
>CM052649.1:2114431-2157167 GCA_028533165.1 Leontopithecus rosalia
ATGCAGCTAGCAGTCTACACAAAGCACTAGAAAGAAGAGGTTGTTTTCAAATGATAAGCCATTCACCACTGAAAACCCGGCAAGGATGAAGGGGCACAGTGAAGCGAGGGAAGCTGTCAAAACTGCAGTTTCCCAGGGGCGGCTGGGGGCAAGCAGCCTTGGGTTGGAGTCTTCGGGGTAGCAGTTCACCCAACAGCGCCGTGATTTGGTAGGAGTGCAGCTGTGCTGTGCTCTGGGAGCACATGCTGGTGGTGGGTGTGAAGCAGCGTGGTGATGGGAGGCTTTGAGGCAGGAGGCTGGTGTTGAGGACTTGTAAATGCAGAGGGTGGGCAGCAGCGGGGAAGGGCTGAAAGGGTAAAATGAGGCCAGTGGGTAGATGAGCATCACTTTTTAAATTGTGTTTTCCTATCAAAGCTGCTGAAAAGAAAATGCTCAACCTCGTATGACGTTGTGGCTTATGGTATCTGTTGTTTCTTTTTCTTGTAAAATCTCTCTACCTGAAGCATAAATTACTACTTGAAAATTGCAACCTTTTTGAACAAATACGGTATCTTCTGCAGACACACAACTCAAGACAGCAGTGGCTGCATTGCTTGGAGCCAATGCAGATCCTCAAGAAAGCTGTCCTCACGCCTATAATCCCAGCACTTTGGGAGGCCAAGGCGGGTGGATCACAAGGTCAAGAGATTGAGACCATCCTGGTTGACAAAGTGAAACCCTGTCTCTACTAAAAATACAAAAATTAGCTGGGCATGGTGGTGGGCACCTGTAGTCCCAGCTACTCAGGAGGCTGAGAGAGGAGAACTGCTTGAACCCAGAAGGCAGAGGTTGCAGTGAGCCGAGATCATGCCATTGCACTCCAGCCTGGGTAACAACAGTGAAACTCCATCTCAAAAAAAAAAAAGAAGAAAGAAAGAAAGCTGTCTTCCAGCCGGGCCTGGTGGCTTATGCCTGTCATGCCAGGACTTTGGGAGGAGGTTACAGGGAGCTGAGATCACACCACGGTACTCAGAGTGAAACTCTGCCTCAAAAAAAAAAAAAAAAAAAAAAAAAAAAAACAAAACGGCTGTCTTCGCTGTAGGTTTGCAGTGGGTTTTGGTAGCCTCATTTCTAGTGCGTTTATATTCATTCCTTGGATTGCACAGAAACACAATGAAATCCAACAAGAATTATCGGAAGCTGAAGTTACCATCTCGTGATACCAGTTACACTTGGGTTGAAAGTGAGTATTTTAAGGACATTCTAATCCATGAGCCATAGGCAATGTATCCAACATGTACGCATTTGAATGTAGCTTGCGCAGGTGGCTCCAAGTCCAAATCTCAGTGAAACCCTCATGCCCAGAGCCACTGCCTTGATCGCGTCAAACTGTTTCTCCCCTTTTCTGTCTGTAAACACTTGAAAACATCCTCTCAGATGGAGAGACTGCTGGAGTGAGTCCACAAATATATGCTGTGTTTATTTCAGGTCAGTGCGAACCTAGCAAATCCTCCCTGGACTAAGAATCTTGCATCCTTGTGAGTCAAGGAGACCTCAGGGTTATCTGGAAAAGTCTGGAGTCCATTCAAGAGTGAGTGAGGCGTTGCGTTCCAGATCTGCCTCTGGCCACAGGAAGAGCAATTCCAAGGATGCTGGGGGAGCCTCCTGCCGCCTCATTTTGCCTGGCTGCTTGAATGCTGCCTGACTTTTCACCATGAGGATTTTCTTATTTTTTCAGCCTTGGTTCATCACCTTTCAGCAAAAAAAAGTATCAGTGCCAGGTACTCCAAACCCACTGAGATCCAATCTGCTTCCAGGTGGCCCTAATATTCAAACAGGCTTAAGGACCCTTGCTTGAGACATGAAGGCACTAGATGTGGATGGTGAGTGACTCACCATGCTGACGGTCAGTAAATCCATGCTGGCTTAAAACCATTACTTTTAAATTGTAGCATTTACTTATTCATTAGAAGAGCACTTGATTCAAGAACAGGTTTCCATAGAGAAAAGAAAGAAGTGGAAGTCTTGGGGAGCCCACCAAGCAAAGAGGGAAATGTTGAAATGAATATTGGGATTCTTGTGCTGAAAGACAAGGTTTGTACACTTTGTATCTAACGATAGGGTGGTTGGTTCTGGATGAACAAAGGCCACGTACACCTGACGCACAAAGGCCACTGGCCTCATTTTACCCTTTTGACCTGTC
Source organism: Leontopithecus rosalia (assembly GCA_028533165.1). Classification (NCBI taxonomy): domain Eukaryota; kingdom Metazoa; phylum Chordata; class Mammalia; order Primates; family Cebidae; genus Leontopithecus; species Leontopithecus rosalia. The sequence continues at coordinate 2,116,614 of CM052649.1, forward strand.
TCTTCCCTTCCCTGCTGCTGCTCACCCTCTGCCCTTTATGAATCCTCAACACCAGCCTTCTGCTTTAAAGCTTCCCTTCACCTTACTGCTTCACACCCACCACCAGAAAGTCCTCCCAGAGCACAGCACAGCTGCGCCCTCCACCTCCACCTGTGAAAAATGTTCAGATGTGTGAGTTTAGTCATGTGAATTCTGACCCAGCTTCTTCCTACTGCACTCCAGAACTCCAAGCTATGCATAAAGAAAAGTCTCACTTGACAAGTATTTTTCAATATATTTCAAAACTAAGTTTTCCAGATTTTTGGTAAATGAAAATTAAGAAGGCCCAAATTGGAATTTCAGATAACCAATACAACTTGTTAGAATATGTCCTGAACCTTGCACAGGACAGGCTCATTCTACAAAAGTGCGCGTTGCTGATCTAAAATTTAAACGCAACTGGGTGTCGTGTGTTTAGCAACTCTGTACTTTACGTGTACTTAGAAGTTTGTGTTTGAATATTTAGGTATGTTTTGTTGCATCGTACTTTTATTGTACTTCTTTTTTTTTTTTTTTTGAGACGGAGTTTTGCTCTTGTTACCCAGGCTGGAGTGCAATGGCGCAATCTTGGCTCACCACAACCTCCGCCTCCTGGGTTCAGGCAATTCTCCTGCCTCAGCCTCCTGAGTAGCTGGGATTACAGGCACGCACCACCATGCCCAGCTAATTTTTTGTATTTTTAGTAGAGACGGGGTTTCACCATGTTGACCAGGATGGTCTGGATATGTTAACCTCGTGATCCACCCACCTCGGCCTCCCAAAGTGCTGGGATTACAGTTATTGTACTTCTTGTCTGTCTCAGATATTTAATGTATACCTCTGAAATTAGAAAGGGATCTGTTTCTGTGCTGCACAAAATCAAAATCCATAGAAAGTACAACACAGAGAGTGAACCCTAACATAAACTGTGGGTATAGTTAATCATAATGTGTCAACAGCAGTCTATCAGCTGTAACAAGTCCACCACACCAACTCAAAATGTGAATAGCGGGAAAAACTGAGTGGCAGACTATGTGGGAGCACGGCATTTGCTATCCATTTTTCTATAAACCTGTAACTTTTCTCACAAATAAACTCTATGTTTTAAAAATCACACATACAACATGTATGTAGGCATGAACGCTAATGTATTTTATTTCCTGCATGATGTGAGCAGGATCTGGTTTCCTGGGTGTGAAGTTGGAAGGAAACAGAATTGGGCTGAATGTCAGGCCGCCTTTTGCATCTCCACGACCCTGGTGAGCTGCTGCTAAGATGCCTGTCAGCAACTAGTGCAGCTTGAAAACTGTCTGAGATTTGAACTCAGAAGCCCGGACTGTGGCAAAAGGTAACTTCGAGTCTAACTGTGCTGCACCCAGAATAAAGGGAAGTTGAAATTGGACCTATTAACATCAAGGAAGAAAAAAAATTCCACTCCGTGTCCTTCTCCACTTCACCCCTTTCCCTGTGGGCCCGCATGCTCTTTGGCCTCCTCCCATCTGAACCTTCTTACCTCTCATCCCACGCCATGGATTCGTTACCTCTACTGCCAATGACACCAACAGCCTAGTCTTCCCCCAGGCTCCCGCGTCTCACCTTGGCGTTACCCTTCCCAACGGCCCTCGGTGGGTGACGTGTGCGGATGGGAGAATGAGGTTCAGCAGGGACGCCTGCAGCCTTGCCCTCTGCCCGGCCCTGGAGAAGTGCTCTAGCCCTGAGTTCACACCTGGATCTCCTAAATGTATGCCCTTCCCATTACCCTGTCCCCTTCTGCTGCCATTTCTGTGACCCCTTTCATCTCAGGGATTAAATTTTCAGAATTATAATAATTCAGCTTCATAATTAAACTTTTCATTGAAAACATTTTATGGATACATTGTAGTGAGCATTGTGCCTTTAAATTTTAATACAAAGCTTTGAATATACTAGAAGAAAAATGTTCTTTTGCAAAACCACAAATAATGTCGTTTTTATTTCTTACGTTTGATTTACTATCAATTTTTGATGAAGCTATATTTAAATGCATGCTTTGAGAAGGAACATTTTTTAATTTTTGAACCACTATCGTCAAAACACTGATTATGTGAAAATCTTCATTATTACAAGATATAGAGTAATTGTATTTTTTAAAGGCAAAATAATCAATGGATAAATATGTAATTTATGAATTATTCTGTCTTTACTTTTTTATGAATCCTAACACTGCCACCCCCTCAGCAGAACGGCAAACGTGCATAAGAATCCGTAAATCTGGTCCTCTGCTACACTGATCACTTCCACGCAAATCATGCTTTGCACTTATTTTGTGATTTTCGTCATTTGAAAGTGTATTTTCCAAGGGAGGAGGATAAGCATATTGTGTATAAGCATATTGTTTCTAGCAGCTGATTTACGAGTGATCAGTGTTCAGACACTCTGTATCTGGCCTTTGTTTGTCCTCTGGGCCTGGTCCCCGACACTGCCACAATCATCACTGGTGGATGGATGGACAGCAGGTGGTGATGGTCTGTGGGGCTGTGCTGGAACGAGCCTGACCACACCTGTGGTCCCCAAAACCTGACACTGGAAAAAGCTCCGTTCATTCACAAGAGGCCGCAGGTGTGGTTCCTGCTCACTTTAACACCTGCATGGGTAGCAAGTGCCAAGTGAGCACAGACAAATTACCTGCGTTATTGACCAGCCATTCTCCAGCCAAGTTAGAAGAATCCTCCAGGCAGACGGAACAGTCTGTTCGGGTCCACTGAGAAAGGAAAGAGCTCAGTGTTCAGAGGTTCAGAGAAGTGGCAGGGCCGGCAAGGGCAGAGGGCGGAGACAAGTGGCCTGGACACGTTTCTGTGCCTGCAGGCCTGACCGGCTCCCTCTCGCTAACAAGGAACCCTGTGCAGAGCCTGCTGCGTGGGGCCCCGGGGCACACTGGAGAAGATGGGCTTTCAGGGGCGGTCACATGGGCACTTAGACCAGCCACACTAGCAGGTCTTTAGTGCTGCCTCCCTGCCCAAGGCCATAGGAGTCGGTGATGAGCACACATGTCCCCAGCCCTGTATCTCCCACCTGTTCTGCAGGGCAGCTGTTCAAAGACAGGGCTGGGGACCATGCCGGGAGGTCACTCATGCTCCGCCTGCTCATGTCTACCCATGGTAGCCAGTACCTGCCCCCAAACATCCTGCCCGAGGCTGTGAGTTCTTGTGGAAGTGGTCCCAGTGCCAGACCAACAGCTTTCCTGGGCTTCAGAACACTGAGATGATTTAGGGCTGTCACTGATCTTCACCCACCGAGAAGCTTTTCACCAGGGGCTACTCCTGACCTCCAAGTAACATCCAGGTTAAGGGAACATCTGGCCTGGGAATGCCCCCTGCCCCCTCCCCCACCGTCCTGTTTCCCCACCACCCTGCAGCCCACAGCCCACCTGTCATGCCTGCTCCCAGGCCTCCTCCCACTCCTCCTGGCCTTGTCTGCACTGAGAGTTGGGGTGCATGGGGTGTGCTTGTGCTTAAAGATCATAAAGTCAGTAGACAATTGTTTAAAATATAACTCATTTGAGGGTCTAGCTCCTGGCAAAGTCTATTTATCTTCTTTCAAAGCATGCCTCAACTCAGCCCCTTCCTTTAAAAACAGTCCAGCTCCATAGAAATTTTAAACAAACTGTCTCTCTCCTCTGGGCTTGGGTTCAGCCCCTCCCAGTCACAGGCCCTCCTGGAAGAAGCAGGTTGGGCCCTCTCAGTCCCTTCTGTTTATATCTGGGCCCATTATCATGAAGGGCACTTTTATTTGAGGAGCTGAGTATTACATTAGCATTATAAAACAAATTGTTTTTCTATCGCTTGAGAGCCATGGAGAATAAACCTGGACGGGCCACGGCCTCTTATTTAAATAAACTAACGTCATCGCTGTGTACCAAGGAGCCTGATCGCCCCCCTGTTCCCCTCTCGGGCCAAGTCGTCCTCCAGGTCTCCGTTTTTGTCCCCTGGCCTACGGGCCTAAGTGGGCTAGTCCCAGTGAGGCCGCCACCATGTCTCCACTGGGCCTGTGCAGTGACTCCGCGAGTCCAACGGCAGAAAGGATGGGGCTTCTTACAGGGCCCTGGCCCCCAAAGGTTACAAAGCATAGCCCCCTCCCGATCTGTCCCTCACCCGTCCCCAGCTGCACCCTCGGGCCTCCCTCCTTTTGTGCCTCCGGGGCCCTCTTCCCACCTGCGGGAGTCCAGGTGTGAGGCTCCTGAGACTCTCCACCTGAACTTCCCGCTCCCAGATCCCCCGTCCTGGCCGTTGAAGGTGAAGCCAATCTGGGCCTGGCCGCCGAGGCCGGGAGAGGCAGGAACCGGGTACTGGCTGGGGCTGGAGACCCTCTTCTGACTCCCCAGCCTGCCGGGTGAACCTATTGCGGGATGGGGCTCAGGGAACCAGACGCGCTCCCCGACGCCTCCATCCCGGCCGCTGACTCCGCCGTGTCCCTCGGATCCATCATCACCTCCAGGCAGCCCTCCAGCGGGTTCTTAAGAAGCTGTACGGGGCTGGTGGCCTCAAATGCTACGAGGGCATTCAATGAGCTTCGTTGGGCCTGTAAAATCCGGCTTGTCGTAAGAACTCCCTGAAGAGGATGCAAACTTCCCAGACCGGTGGCCCTCGGGGAGGGGTGCAGACCCCACGGCAACCCACCCGCAGCCCTCCGACCCTCCTTCTGCGTGCCCCAGGGGCGTCCCCAGAGATGTCGTCTGCAAGGCGGACGCGTACGTCGCTCTCCATGAGCGTCCCGGGGACGGCGGCGGCGGCGGGGCCGGGGGTGCGGCCTGGGGTCCCGTCGGTGGCCGCTGCCCGCCCCGGCCCTCGCGCGCCCCAGATCGGAGCTACAACGCTGGCGCAGACCTAACACTGCGGCCGGAGCGTGGAAAGGCGCAGGGCAGGCCTGGGGTCGAGCTCTGCTGCCGAGCACGGCAGAAACGCGGGGTGCAGGCAGGACCCGAAACCGGAGAGACAGGGAAACGGGGAGGAGAGGGAGGCTGGCTGCGGCCGGAACGCGGGCGCTCGGAGGCTCCCCTGGTCCCCGGGGCCCTGAACCCCACCGCCGACGCCTCCCGGCCGCGCGACCGTCCTGAACCCCGGCCAGGCGCTTTCGTTTTCCCGGCTCTCCGCGGCGCTGCTTTGTTCACCCCGCGCGGGTGCGTGGTCCCCAGAGCCCCGGGCTGCGAGCTTGAGGCTGCGGGCGGGGAAGGGAGGCGCGCACCCGGGGCCAGCCACGGAGGGGGCCCGACCGGCAATGGAGCAGGGGGACTGGAAGGCGGGAGGGTGGGGGGAGCCCGGGTCAGCGAGGGAGGACCCCGAGGGGTTCTGCCGCGGCTTCGGGCGCGGGGGCTGGGGTGAGGCCGGGAAGGGGCTGAAGGCCGGGACAAGAGCCGGGGCTCCAGGAGCCGGGCCTCGGGTGGGAGCTGGCGGGTGCTCGCGGGTTTCTGCGGGCTGGTGGCGGCCGCGCGTTCCCGGAAGCCTGGCTGCTGCCACCTCTAAGGAGGCTTCGACGGGCCCGACCGCGTTTCCCCTCGAGGGGTGCGGAGTCTCAGCGGTGTCGAAAACTCAAGAGCAAGCGGCCTGGCCTTGGGCCTCCGGGGCAGTCGTGGCGTGGGGGGCGTCCTGCCGGTTGGTCTGGCTATAGGATCTCGGCCTGCGGCCTCCCCTGGCATCCCCGCCTCCTCTTCCAGGTGCGCCTCTGCCCAGGGCTCCTGGCCACCACCTTGGGGCTGCGGAAGGAGGGCGGTCCCGCGCGGGGCGGGAGGCCGGGAGGCGGGAAGCGGCTCACCCGGTCTCCAAGCTTCCCTGACCTGCGGCTGTTCTCCGGCCTGATCTTCGTCGTTGCCTCGTAGGGCCTCGGTGTGATGTGACCAACTAAGCAGACACACCCGGCGCAGAGCCGCGCTGGGGGACAGACGGAGGGACAAAAATGGGTGTGGAGGTGTTGGCTGAAGGACCCCTTCCCAAATCGAACAGTCCCGGCTGGAGGGCTGGGAGCAAGCCAGTTCCCTGAAGAAATGATTGCAGCTGTTCAGGCAAAGCACTTGGGCCCGGAACCAACCCTGGGTGAGCGTTAAAGGACATGAACCAGCTTCTGCCCCGCAAGACTCCACCGGGAGCACGCGCTTGCGGGGAAGGACGTGGGCCGGGTGGAAAGTGGTCCCAACCTCCGGGAAGAACGCGGGCAGGGCACCAGTCAGGCAGCCGGGCCAGCGCCTCCAGCTCCCTCACCTTCGGGCCAGGGCCGCCAGCACTGGGGAGGGCGACATGGCGACAGTGGTCCTCCTGGCGCGCACTGAGGACCGGGACTCGGAGCTGAGACCGCCTGGTCCCCTCCGCGCTTATTGTGCACCCAGCTGCGGGCAGCCCCCGACTCCCCAGGACGCTGCCTTGTCCCCACCTTAACCTAGTCACTCACCTCCTAACCTTTCAGGGTCAAGGAGCACCTGCGTCCCGCCCCACGTCGTTGGGGCGGGAGGTGGGGGGCAGAACCGGCTGCAGGCGGGACCCGCAGCCGCCCTGGGCGGACACTCAGCGCCCTTCCCAGGCTCAAGCCGAGCAGGACCGCGTCGCAGCTATTAGTAAGGCCTAAAAACAAGAGGCCTCCCCCAAACGCACCTATCCCCAGTAAGAAGATGTCAAGGGTTAAACCGTTGGATTTGCCCTTTTTCTTGATCTTAGAGGGAAGAGGCGAGAACTGCTGGCATCTTTCTAGGCCTCAGACCTTGGCTGCTGTTAGCAGCCTCAGCCCCACTAACTTTGATCAGCCTTATTAATTCCAGCTCTATTTGTTTGCCATTTTCCCCTTTTCCTCTGGAATCATTATTTATAGTAGGAAAAAAAACCCACGGTTAGGATAGAGGCGAGGAGAGAATTTCTGAGAATCGTAGGGTGAATGTATTTCTCCTTGAAGGTCACCAAAAGGGAGGGGAAGGGCAGGGGTGGGTCTTATGAGCTATTCTTTGAATTTATTACTCAAGAGCATTAAGTAATTGGCAGATCACAGAAATGAAAAAAACAAAACGAATATTCCCTAAAATAACCCAAGGTAATTATAACCCTGTTGTTGACACTAACGATTAATAATTGATCAGGAGTTACACACAATAAATTATCAATTTATCTCCCACAAAAATGCAAGCGTTTCCGTAGCATTGTGTTTTGGTTCTTCCCTCTGGGTATTTTCTGTGAGGATCCAGTCTGTATTGGAGGCAGCCCCAAACCTCACAGTCAATTCTTTAACAATATTAGATTTCATGGACTGTCAGCGCCATATAGAACAAAGTAACATTAGAACACCTTTTAAAAATACTTTTCTTTATTATCATGGGGCAAGAGTTAAACAAACAAAAAAAATTCTTCCTCCTTTTATCTGGGATTGCGCAAATACGGACAACAGATATTTCCTTTCTTCCTTGTATTAGCAATATAGTCCTCCTAAATTATGTCTTCAATTTTTATCTTTCTTAGAAAGGGAGAGAACACTCTGCCCTCACAGAGAATAGGAAACACAAGCCTATTCTCTTTTCCAAGCGTGGAGGGGACAGAGGTGCCCGTTGAGGCTACATCCTTTTCTAGGGATGCAGCTGAAGGGAGAGTCTGACGCATTCAAGTGGGGTGTCTGCTTCCTAAAACGGGGGCTCCAAGTGTTCTCTCTTCCACCCATCAGTGGCTGAGGGCCAAATGCGTACTGTTGAATATCAGATTCCTAGCATTGTAGTCCAAGCAAAGGGAAGAACTAGTGAGTGCTTTCATTGCGGCCAATAGAAAGTAATTTTCAGCAACTGGAAAATTATATTGTCATAGATTACTTCTCCTTATAATTAGCCTTTAAAATATCTGTAGGGATTTGTCACTTGCATAAAGGTTTGAAAATACATCAAAGGGACACATCCCCCTTGCGATTTGTAGCAATTCAAATGATGTTAATCATTATATCTGAGTATCGCAGGCGGTTGTGTACTGCTCCCAAGATAGCCTCTTGGGTTAACGTTTTCAAAAAAAATAGTTTAACTGTTGTTTTTGTAAAAGCAGTTTAAAACACATATTTAATAGATCTGTTTATATTTTAATTTGGAGTCTAAATGAATATCTTCCTTGGGATTCTCAAGGTACTGGGCAACTAAAGAAAAATTACATAGTGATAGTTATTGTAAACTGTTACTTGGATGAAACCTTCTCATGATTCAGTTCAGAGTCTTATTTAAATTTGAAAATGCTTCTGATTGGATCACAAATTGCTTTGGACTAATTTTTTTTTTTTTTGAAATTGATGTCTGTTTAACTGGGTTCTAACAGTGGTAGTTTAGTATGCACGTTTACACTGTAGTTAAAAAACAAAGGGTCCACTTTACTTTTAGCCTCCTTGATAAATATTTAAATGCAATTGTAAATGACCCGAAAACGCGCAGGAGCTTCCGAGGTGGCTATTTCATCTCCGTGTTTCTTCGCAATGGTTCGCGCCTCCCAGAGTCTGCAGATATCTAATAAACACAAGCGTTAAAGAGAGCCTCAAGGGAACCACGCGCCCTCCCCCACCACTCTCCCATCTCCAGAATGAGCTTCGCTGCTGCCCTGTGTGGGGGTCCTGGGGAGGCGCACCCCATGACTCCATGCTGCCAGGAGCCGAGGCCCGGGGCTGCCCCTCCAGGCCCCTGGCACCCAGCGCCCTTCCTCTCTCCCCGCTACCCGCCCCTCCTTCCTCCCGTCAGACAAAGGTGGATGAAGTTCTTTTCAAGTTTCAAAGGCAGTTGCTGGGCAGCTTTGCAGAAACAATACCTCTTTTATTGGGAACAAATGTTGACTTTTGAGGGGCGCGGAACGCAGCTCCCGCGCCCGCCGCCGGGCAAGCGCCCGGGTGCTCTCCGTAGGCGCCCGGCCCCCGGGGCCCACCTGAGATTACAGCGCGAATTCCGATAAATCAGCTCTAAGGAAACCCGGGGCCGCGGAGAGCAAAGGGGCTGTCGCGGACCCACCAAGCGGGCGCCGCGCCGCGGAGACGGGAGCGCGCCCAGGCCTGCACCAGCAGCAGAGTCACGGCTACCGCCCCAAAGCCCATCTGCTCCCGGTTGCTCCGTTTTGCCGACGTCTCCCCGGCCTCAGTCAACAACTGCAAACCTGTATCTTGGAGGGCTAGGTAATTTTTTACTATGAAATTTTTACAGGAAAAATAAAATTCAGACCCCCATTAGCTTCCCTCTCCAGTGAAAAATACCCCCCTCTCTCTCTTTCCTTCCTCATTCATCTTTCCCAATGACCAGCATGGAGAGGAGCTCATAAATCACTACAGATTTCTCTAAAAAGATCCCTCTAAACACCTGCAGGTTTTATGTTCTTAGTGCATATTTTAGAAATCAAGTTCTCTAGAAGGAAATTCAGGTCAGGAGACAGAGTGGGTAAGTTATGGAAATCTTTAATAATTTGTTGGGCATATAAACATCAAAGAAGCTTCCTCAGCCTTGGTTAATCTCCTGAGCCGCTTCCAGTTTTCACCAATTGAAATGTGCATGTCCTCCCAGAGAATGGAGTCTCGTGCGTGTGTGTGCGCGCGCGCGCGCGTGCACGCGTGTCTGTGTTCAAAGGAAACAGGGATCGCATGTTTAGGTAAAACAATCTTCCCTGGTCCAGAGGGAGGCAGCTTTTACTCATGCTTCAATTTCTGAGCATTAAGCTCAAAGGTCAATTTTTACTTGGGGTTTCTACTCCCACACTTAAGAAATGTATTGGCTTAAATGTTGTATCTTTATCAGTTTGGATTATCTTTAGTGTTTATTTTGTTAAATATTGTTAACTTTCATACTTTCCACTGAAGTCTTCAAACTACTCTTTAGTTATGACATTACATATAGCAGAGACATTGCTGCCATGTGCAATTTATTTCCTGCTGATCTAGGAGACATGGCTGATATTAATAAAAGTAAACTACGTAAGACCTTCAGACCACAATCTAAAATGCTTCCTGAAGGGGAAAATCATTCTCTCTATGGTAAGTCTATGAAGGTTTTATTTCTAAAAGCAAAAGGAGCAAATCTACTCAACCCCCCTTTTACCTCCCCAGACCTCAGATTTGTTTGTTTCCAGATACACTGCCACAGAGTGGCAAACCTTCCCATGTGAAAAATCTTCCCTCCTGCCAATAGATAGCTCAGCTCCAAACGTGTTTGTATCTATTACTAGGAGAGGCAGGGAAGACAGAAAAATAGTTCTCCACCCCAGAGATTTACTCTATATCTGACCTCCAAATGCTTAAGTATTTAAAACCAACAAAATGTGTAAGAAATAACAGAAAACAGAGACCTGGTTCTGCCCCACTTCCCCACGGTCAGACCATCACTCCTCCCCATCGGCATGGCTCAGTGTCCAGTTAACAGTCCCCTGGCTTGGCCTCAAGTATCTAAGATTACTTTCAAATACCCTTTCTAACAAGACCCCAGCAAGAGGCCACTAATTTCTATGGCACAAAAAGCCACTAGAGAGAGATCCGTTTGTCAATATCAACTGGTCCAGCAATTTCCCATCCTCAGACACATTGGCCTATAGGAGCTGGCAGATGTTTAGACAAGATTTTATAAATTGTTCAATATCAGCCCATAATGAACCCCAACTGACCATTCCAAAGCAGCGAAAAGCATCCCAGACCTCCCCCGCTGGGATCCAATAATGCTCTCATGCTGCAACATTATTAATCATGGAATAAAATAGATGAACCTCTTGAAAAATAAGTGTATGATTGATTAAAGGGCAATCTAAGAAGCCATTATTCTTGTTTTATAACCCTAAGTTATATTCACTCAATTTATCTTTCGAGAGGAAATAAATGATCGTTCATTTCTTTTCTGAAATTATATTATATGGATATCCATATAATTTTGCTGAAAATTAAAGTGACAGGCTTGCTACTTTTATGATACCAATCAAAGGGGATCTGTTACTTGACTACAAATTTTAGACTTGTCCTCTAATTAGAAAGTGAGTAACACCATAAAGAGGCAGTAGTCTAAGGTTGTTTAAATGTTTCTTTTCCCCCAGGGTAAGAGTAAAAGCCACTGAAAGGAAAGTTAAGTCCCTCCCCCAGATCTTCACTCTGGGTTTAATGTGCATTATAGGAAAAGGAGAGTTAAGGAATCCTTCCATAAATCTGAATAATTAGGCCAATTTGGATAACTCTGGCTTTAAAATAACAATTATTTCCATCGGTAATTTATTGGTGGGGGGTATGACTCTCCATTATCAATATTATTCTCCAGTTTGGTTTATGAGGAGGTTCAAGAAGCCAGCATCAGAAATAAATATAAAATGCACAGGATGTCAAATCATTTTATTTTGCCAAGTTTTAAAAATTTACACTAACAGGTAATTAGCATACTCAGGGCACAAAAATCTTATCTTTTTGCAATACACTTATAAAAATCATCTTAGCGCCACGTTTCTCCCGATTGTACACTTCTCTTCCATCTGCCCCTTTTGTTTTTCAATGATCGGGAGATAAAGGAGAGTTATTTCACACAGCTTTTCATTAAAAAGGTGAGGTCAGATCACCTGGAGATTATCACTAGGGCTCCACCCCAAATCATTCTTCTAAGAAAAATCAGCCCCAAACACCATATTATTGTAGACTAATCTGTTTTTATTTACAATTTAAGATATAAATTAGTAAAGAATTTGTGTTAAACAACCAACAAAGATTGTATAACCAGCAATGTTCAAATAAAAACCAGGCAGAATTTATTTACAAAAAGTTTAGATTCCATTGCAATACAACTTGCATAAATTACTAGAAGCTTTATATCATTATAAAAATAAATATCAAATTTGTTTCCACTTCTGAAGTACTCAAGTTCTTCAATCACGTTTTATTTCTACTGTGTACATCTTTTACAAATAAACTTTACAGTAAATCCTATCACACCTATAGAATATATACCGTGGCAATGAAGTGATCAATTCAAGATATCCTGAGAAGAACAGATTGTTTTCAAAAGTCACACATACATGGGGAAGCTATACTATGCCAACAAATTCACGTATGTCCAAAACAGTCTGTTCCGACTGTTAGAGTCTGTGGGTTCATAGTGCTGTGTGGATCCTTCTCTTTTACAGTGGCACAAGATGTGGTCTGGATTTAGACATCTGTTTGTTGTATCTGTAAATTTATGAGCTTGGGAAGAGAGAATGGCCTGCTGACTTTTTTTTTTTTTCAAAGCAATTGTGACACCTACCTGTGGACCAAGGAAAAAACTAAATCATCCCCAATCTTTCAGTTCCACACCAACACCATTATAAAAATGAGTTGATCTGAAGTGGTTTCACCTCTTTCTTATCTTCAAGATCTATGATTGGTAATTCTGACTCCTTGCAAAGCAACCTATGTTTTGAGATACTGTTGTGAGCCCCGGGAGAATGTCAAAGCCCTGTCCATTGGGCATGGGTGGAGGGGAGGCTGGGCAGGGCTGATCAAAGACTAGGACGCCTTGTGTCTCTTCGGTCTTACTTTGCAAACATCACCAATAAAGGTTTCTGCTACTACAAGTTTTGGTAGCCCAAGCTCATCTAAGCATGTGTCTATTATGTGTCTAGCATAGTAAAAATGGCTCTAAACTGCATACAAGTGCCCAGATTTTAATAATCTATTTTTTCAAAAGAAAACAACAGTAGTGTGTAATATATATATACATGTACCATACATATATGTATATATATCACACACACACACACACACACACACATTTTTCCTTCCCTAGGTAAAAGAGTGACAGAACTTGTGCCGAAAGAAGGGAATCTATACAACAGAAAAAATAGTTTTCCCTTTAAGGAAAGAAAAGACTGGACAAGATTGAAATGCTGTCTTCCAACCCCATGACCAGAAGCAAGAAAAACACATTAAGCAACTTGGTGCTGGGAAGCTCCAGAGGGTCTGGAAAGCACCAGGGTGCCCACTTACTTGCATCGCTGTGCTTGGCCTTCTATAGGTACGGCTGGACGCCCCCACCAACCACCGTGCAGCCCTCGCTGGCATCTGTCAGGGGAGTGGGCAGTTAGTCAGAACCGACCCCCCGGCCTGCTGGCGGCGCAGACCACGGAGCACCCACCATCCTCCACTCCTAGGCAAACAGCAGTTTGGGAAACCGACTGTCTCCAGGGCCGCCAGCGGAGACGACTTTTGGAGACGTTTCCTAGCTCCTAACTTGCCCCCTTGAACTCCTCTTTCAGGTAGCCTCACCTCGGAGCAACAGAGTCCATATAGAACGGGGGGCGGGGGGAGGGGGAGAACGGTTTTCTTTCCGGAACAAAAACGTTTCTGATTTTCTCTTTAGAAAACAAAACGCCTCTGAGAATACCTGAAACGTTCTGTTTGCTTCTAGCCAACTACAGAAAAGTGGATTCAACTCTGACTCCTAACAAACGAGACACCCAAACACACCCGGCTTAGACTCAGTCGTTAGGACGACACGCTGTCATTTGCATTTCGCGGAAACTAAGACAGCTACGATAATAATAGTTAAAATAACGGTAAATTAAGTAAAAACAAATAGCAGGGCACGTCTAAAAGGCCTCTGCCTTCCCTGGATTCCTTCTCGCCCTCTGCCCTCACTCTGCTAATTCTGGGTCCCGGGGGCGGCCCCCTGGGTGTTCTTCCCGAACCCTTCCCCGGGTGTTCCAGGCGCTCCGCCTCCCCGGGGCTGGGGCCCGCTCTCCCTCCCTTCCCGGGCGCCCCCCGCCGCGGGCTGCCTACCTTTCTTGGGCTCGTAGCCGCCGCCCGGGGGCCGGTAGTGGGACTCGAGCGGGTGCGCGCCCGCCTTGCCCGCGTCGCTGGCCGCCTTGGGCGCGCCGTGCAGCGCCTCGCCGGGGACCGCGGCCGCGGAGTTGTAGCGCAGGAGACCCTGGCCCTGCAACGCCGCGTTCAAGTTCCCGTAGTTTGTGTAGTTGCCGTAGAAGGGCGACGTGTAGTAGAGCGGGCGGCCCAGCAGCGGCGAGGCGGGGTAGGGCGAGCCTCCCGGCGGTGCCCCGGACGAGGCCGGCGCGGCGGCCGCGGGCAGCCCCGGCGGCGCGCAGCCCGGGCCCAGGCTCGGCTGCTTGAGGTCCGACGTGGCGATCTCGGCCAGCGACCAGAGCTTGGGCTTGCTGGCGGGGGGCGGCGCGCCCGGAGACGTCCGGCTGCCCAGGGGCGTCTTGCCGCCACCGCGGGGCGCGGCCTCTGGCGGGGGGCTCAGCAGCGGCGCCTCCAAGCCTGTCAGTGGCGACGAGGTCACGGGCTTGGGCGGCGCCAGGCCCCGCTCGCCCTCCTCCTCGTCGTCCTCGTCGTCCTCCAGGTCGTCGTACTTGTCCTTGCACTCCGAGCCCGATTCGCACAGGGGGTCCCCGGCGCGGCACGGAAGCTTCTCCCCGTCCGACTCGGCTGAGCACGAGTGATCCGTGAGCGAGTCGACATGCAGACTGATCCCTGCGGGGGCGCGGGCACGGTCGGGGGCACGCGGGGACGACGCAGGCCCTGGAGCCCCCGCCCCCTGTCCTGCGGCACTGGGCCCTCCCCACGCTACCCCTCACCTCGCCCCAGCCGGGCCACGGGAGACGAGGAGCCTGACCTCCTCAGGACTAAGGGCCCAAGGAATCGCTCGCTCAGATCCCGCTGACCCCAGAGCGACGTGGGGCGGCGGGGGCTCTGGTCCGGACCTGGGGCACCCGGCGGGCAGAGTCCTCCCGACCTCAGCTCTGCGCCCCGCCTGAAAAGAAAGAGCCCCTAGACTTTGCTCACCTTCGTCCTCCGCCGAGGTCTCGGTGCCCTCCTGCGCCTTGTCGGGACTCTCGTCCTTGCTTCTGGCCGCGTCGCCCTCGTCCTCGTCCTCATCCTCGCTTTTGTTCCTTGGGGCCCAGGTCATCTTGTTCTCCTTCTTGAGGCGCCGACGAGCGTTGGCGAACCAGGTGGAGACCTGCGTGAGGGTCATCTTGGTGATGATGGCCAGCATGATCTTCTCGCCCTTGGTGGGGTAGGGGTTCTTGCGGTGCTCGTTGAGCCAGGCCTTGAGCGTGGCCGTGGCGTCCCGCGTGGCGTTCTTGCGATACGCGGGGTCGTTGAGCTGGTACGGGTAGGCCGCACTGCCGTACGGGTGGTAGCTGATGGCGCCAGTCATGCCGGTGGTGTGTGCGTCGTAGGGTGCGCCCTGGAACCAACAACAGCCCGTGAGTGGGGTGTGCGGAGACCCCGCGGGCAAGCAGCCGCAGGATGCCACCCCTCCAACCGCCCAACGGCTGCCGTTGCCCCCCCGCGAGTTTCTGGCTCTGAGGCTGCTTCCCTCGGCAAAAGAGTAGGAAAAACACAGTGTGATTCGGGAATCGTTGTTCATCACAGAAAGTACCGCTGTTTTATTCTCGAATTTTTGAACTATGTCACTTTCCTAAAATGACCCAACTTCCCTTAAGCGTTCCAGAGCCGCGCGTGGCGATGTACACAAACCCTCGCACGTGCGCGCACACAGGCCCACAGGCAGCTCCTTGATATCTAAATTTCTGCCGAGGCTTGGAGCGCCGCTGCCTCCCCCGACTCACTCTTCCCCACCCATATATGGTTAAAAAAGCACCCCAGAG
This sequence comes from Leontopithecus rosalia, assembly GCA_028533165.1. NCBI lineage: Eukaryota > Metazoa > Chordata > Mammalia > Primates > Cebidae > Leontopithecus > Leontopithecus rosalia. The sequence continues at coordinate 2,132,213 of CM052649.1, forward strand.
CCCCCACTGCACTATTCACAGCTCTAAAGCTGGGCAAATCCAATTTGCAACTCAGAAGCCAGTCACCGTTTCGAATTCTTCAAATATGCCGTAATTAGCATTTTAATTCATCCTTTAACGTTTAAATTCGAGACAGTTGCAGCCTTCTCCAAGGCCCCAGCCTCCCGGTCGCTGCCCAGGAATTCCGCCCAGGACTAGCAGTGGCGACAACCCCGTAATGGCCTCAACAGCCCGCAACGTGCTGCGCCGCGGCCCGGGCCCGGCGCAGCTCAGGAAACCAGAGGCTCGCGGGCCGCCCCCAGGTCGCCCGAGCAGGACCTGCGCTCGGTGCACGGAGAACTCGGGCGGCCGGAACGGCGGCAGGGCGCATGCTCGATTTTTGAAAGCATGGTCTACGGGACAGATTAAGGCCGAAAGCCGGGCGCCTCGGACTGGACTCGCGAGCCGCAGATGGAGGCTTGGCTCCCTGGCCCAAATCGGTGACCCCTGCAGCCCCGAGCCCCGCGAGTGAATGCTAATTGCCCGGCCGTCGGCCCGGAGGCCGCAGTGGCGCGGACCCTCGCGCCCCACACCAGTGCGGGCGAGCACACGGCCCGCTCCCAACGCCTCCCCGGGCTGCGGTGCGCGAACCAGGGACAAACCGCGCCAGACGCCGGCCCCGGGCGGAGACGCACTTCCCAGGATCTCAGAGAAAATGAGCCGGCGAGCCGAAGGAACGAGCGGCTGGGGCGCGGGTCCCAGCCGGGCTCGGGGACATCCCCGCTAGCCGCGCCCTCCACCACCCCGGGCCCGGTTCAGCCTGTGGGGCGGCAGACCGAGCGGGCGACTTCGGAGGCGCTGCCCGCTCCACATTCCCCGCGGCCTCCGCCCGCCGAACCCCGGCCTCGCTCCGCCCGCGCCCCGAGTCCGGGTCCGCGCGCTCCGGAGTCCCCCGTTCCTCCCCCGCCCTGTTACCATGTAGGACGGGAAGCCCGCGGCGGCGGCGGCAGCGTCGGCCGAGTACTGCAGGGGGGTGCCGAAACCGGTGGCCGCCTGCGCGGTGAAGGCCGCCGAGCCCGGGTAGGGGCTGAACGCGGAGCCCGACGCCGAGCGCGCCAGCTCCTCGCTGCGCGGCGCCGCCAGAGCCGATGCGCCGTAGGCCGGGCACGAGTAGAGCGCCAGCGAGCCGGGCGCCTGGTACAGGTAGCCCTGCGGGTAGGACATGGTGGGCGCGGGGCGCCGGACCCGCGTCACGCCAAGCAGCGGGCAGGGCGCGCGGCGCCCTCCATCCACGCCCGGCTGGGGCGCGGCGCGGCGGCGGGCACCCGGACGGCGGGCCGATGCAGGCCGACCCGGGCACTAGCCTGGGCGGCCCGCGGGCCGGGGTGGCGGCGGGGCAGCGGCGGCGGCGGCGGCGGCGCGGAGCCGGTGGGCGCAGCCGCGCGCCAGGCCGGCGGTCGGGGTTTGGGGGAGTCTGGACTCGGGAGTGAGGAGTTGAGGAAGGAGCGCTCGAGTTTCCGAGGGACATTGGAACGCGGAGCTGTCCGTCACGCGCTCATCTGCATATTCGGGGGCCCGCCCCTCCCCTGCTCCGCCCGCTCCAGCCTTCGGGCTGCGGCCGGGGGAGGGGCAGAGAGCGGGGAGGGAGGCGGAGGAGGGCGGAGGAGACGGAGGCGGGCGGCGGGAGGGACCGGCAGGCTTTTGTGGCGCAGCCGCCTCTCTGGCAGCTCCGGCCCCAGCCCGCGGCTCGCAGCCCGGCAGCCCGGCCCGGCCGCTCTGCCTCCCCCGGCGCGCAACCCACCCACTCCCACTCCCTCGGAGCCACGTCCCCTATTCCTCTTCCGGCCGACTCCCACGGTCCCAGGCCACGGTCTTCGAAACCTCCCGGCCCCCGCCCCTTCCAGCCAATACCCCGCCCCCCACCCCCTGTCGACCCGCTCGGACCGGACAGAGGCCGCCCGCGGTGGGGCCAGGCGGGGTCCACTTGGGGGATTCTCGGCCTGCCCCGCTGTGCTCCTGGAGGAGGCCGGACCACTAAGTCCAGTCCGGAAGTCGTAGGGAAGTGGGGAGGTCAGGACGGTGGCGCCCGCAGCTTGGGTCCTCCTTGGGGCGGTGTGCGCGCGGCTTTCTTCCACCGTCCTGGACCTGCTCTGACTCCCGGCCCGAGGCTCCCCGCGTGGCCTCGCGTCTGGTCGCCGGCCCCTCGCGGCCCGCTCCGCCCAGCATGGACCAGGATCCGGGGCGCCTTGGTGGCGATCTGCCAGGAGGGACGTAAGGTGAGAGCTTTCCGTCCCTAAATTCGCAGCGCAAATCCCGGGGCCCTGAACCTTGACTTTCCACTGTTGGAAAGGCCGCCAGGGCTTCGCCTAAGAAGACGCTGTCGCCTACAGAATTTTATTTTATTTCGTTTTTCTAAGTTGACTCCTCTTTCTGATTTGTGTTGTAAAAACACTGGGGGGATGATTGTTACTGGACAAACCGCCTCTGGCAGGACCTGAAGCCTCCCTGCCACCTCGGGAACCGATAGGAGCTCAGGCTGGCGCTGCCGGTACAGTGGGCATCACAGGTAGTTCAGGTGCGGCTGGCGGTTGGGGCGGGTGCCTAGTGGGGCTCAGAGGCCAGACGGTTGGCGAGGGTTCCTAGGACCCCAACTCACTAGACCCCTCTCCCCATCACTCTTCCCCACCCCTTTTCCACTCGGGGATGGCCGCAGAGGGTGTCTGGCTGCCCAGTCCGAATGGTCACCTGTGGGGGGCGCTCGGGGGGATGTGAAAGTGTCAGGTGTCTGCTGGCCGGTTGGGAGCTCCCACCCAACAGGTGCCTCTACTCTCGGAAGGGGTGGGTGCGGTGGAGGCGAGACTGCGCAGTGGCCTGGGGTGGGCCTCAGCTAGGGCCTGCAGTCGATTCCTGCACCCCCGCTGGCCCCGCAACCTGCGGAGCGGCCTCAGTGATCTCAGGACGCCGCGCTAGGTTCGGCCTCCCGGTGGTGCAGCTGCCGCGGCGCGAGGGGGGCGGAGCTCGTGTTGCCAGCCTGGTCCTGGGCACGAGAAACATGGCATCAGGCTGTCTTTCCCCAGGTGCAAGGGAACCAGTTGCAAATAGCAGTGCTGAACTTGAGGAGGAGGGCTCCTCCTGAACTGGCAGGCAAGCAGGAGGACGCTCCCCCGGGGCGCGGTCCAGGCACGTTACCCTTCCGGCCAGGAGCTTCCGAGCCACTCGCCCCTACCAGTTATCCGACCTACCCCTCCGTCCACACTGCTCCCCAACCACCCTTCCTACAAACCACACCCCCGTCCTCCACGCATCCTCTCCATGGCATCTCAACACACACACACACACACACACACACACACACACACACACACACAACCATCGCTCCCTCACCCACAGACACCCGCTTCACACAGGCCAGGGCTCCTACAACGACCCTGCAGGGGGTTTCAACCTTGCTGCGGTTCCACGTGGGACATCCTAATTCAGTTCAGGGCAGAGATTTTTAATCAATTACAATAGAGCTGAAAAACGGAAAGAGAAAAGGCAGCCGGGTTGGGCAAGCCGGCGACAATCCGCGGCAGTTTTCGCGCTTCCTGGGAGGGAATTCCTCCAGGAAGAGGGATAAATGAGAGGCCACATGCTGGATAGAAAAGACGAACACTGACTGATCAGATGGCAGCCGTTAGGGTTCCCTTCCGATCAGATCAGTTTAAGTGAAAAAAATCGGGTGTAATTTTTATCACCAGGGAGGACAGGCCTGGAGTATTTCCATTTCTAAAGAGCGTTCCCGCTGTGGTTTCATTAGCATTTGGGGCTCTATTCCCTCCCCTCCCTTGACCCCCCTGGGCCTGACCTCTGCCAGGGGCAGAAGAGAAAACAGCCAGTTATTACAAAAACATCCTCGGTTTGGAGCTGGAGTGTCTGCTCTGGATACAGCGATTCTGACATCAATTAAATATATAATCAGACACGTGCAGTGGCGGGGAGGGCAACTCCAGAAACTCAACCTGCCCTGCCCTGCTCCTTAGCTCAGTGCTGGGAGCTTGAAGATGGCCTCTTCCCGTCCATGTGTATTTTCCCCCCAGCAATTATACTCCTCCACTAAAATCTAAATTTTCCATACCGCTGCTGCCTGTTACTAATAAAAACCGTCTACCTTGCACTATTAAACAGTCGACTCTTACTACATGCCGTTTTTATTGGTAGTGACTGTAGCAAATTAAAATGCCTACGCAGAGACATTAAAAACTTAACTCGTCATTGTTATTGGAATGTATAAACTCCGTTTTGCTTTAAAGCTCCCTGATTTTAAAGAAAAAAATCACTTTTCTTTTTCTTAAGTTAAAGTTGGCTTGGTCGTCTTTAAAAAAAAAAAAATCAATCAGGAGAAAACATGCTGCCAGCGTGGAGTCTTGGCGCAGCAGTCCCGGCGAGGCCGCCTGCGAGGGTGGCTGGCTCGGCCCGGACTGGGTCTCTTGGCCACGCGGGCCGCAAGGCCGCGGCTCCTAGAGAGGAGGGCCCGGGCTGCTTTGCTCAAGGGCAAGTGGGGTGCTCAGGCCTGTGGGGTCACTGGGGAGGGTCTGGCGCTTGGTTCCTGCAACTTTTGATAGGGAATGAGCAGGCACGCAGGGGAAACCGAGTAATTGCTTTGAAAATGCGACTCCTGGCCTCAGTGACCCAGGCCATGGTAGTTTCAGGTTCCTGGTGGGTCCTGCCCCCTTCCCCAGGTGTGCTCTAGAGGGTGGGGAAAAGTTAACTCTGCTCTATTTTTCCTTCTTTCCCCTGCAGCAGCCAAAGAATTTAGAGCAAGTCCACGTGGACATTCAGGACGCCGCGAGCGAGGATTTCCTGCGAGGCCGATCGCGAGGAAGTGCCGGCCCAGAGGCTCGGGCGCGCTGTCTCCCCGGGAACGCGGCCCGCTGAGAAAGCCGCGGCGCTCGCCAGGAGCGGGGACGTCCTCGGTGTCCTGGGGACGGAAGGAGGCGACGCAGGCCCGGAGACGTGCGCGCAGGCGGCGAGGGGGCGCTGTGGCCCGTGCCTGCCGGCCGGAGTCCCACCAGCGGTGGGCGCGACCCACCTCCTCCCACGGAGGCTTAATTCGGGAAACTAGAAAAAACACATCAAGGCATTTCAATAAAACCTAAGCGGCTCCGGATCCTTTCTGATTGTGGTTCCTTATGAGCTCTTGGTGTTTGGGGGGAAACAGTTACCATTCCGGGATGTATCCAACTATATTGGAAATTGACATTAAATAGACACATTTTATGTGGGTTTCCTTGAATGAAGTAACACCTGAAATATAAGTAGTTTCACTGTATCAAATCACACGGCAACCGTATTTACGGTCTCCGGCCCTCCCTCTCCAGGGCTCCCCGTGTGTTTGTGGAGAGACAGAGCGAGGCAGGTACAGGGGGCCGGGGACTCGAGAAGCTTGGCTAAGCATTTTTTTCTTTGAAAACAAATACGTTGTTATAAATTGAACAAAATTTAAGTCAACATGGAACGCACTTGTCCTTCAAGCGTCGTTTACGGGTCTAGTACTCTGTGAATAGGTGGGACTGGATTTCACGCGCAACCGGCATTTCTAGGCTTTCAAAGACGCTTCTGACGCCTAAATGTTCTCCTGGAAGACACTCGCAGAGGAGCATCCGTGCTAGACTGAGGGGTCCCCGCAGCCCCCGTCCTGGCAGAATGTGCAAGGCCTCTCGAGGTTTTCAAATGGGCCTGCGAGGCCTGGGAGATCTCCGGGTAGCCACGCGGACCGCATTTCAAGGACTCGGGGTGGAGGCCACTGAGGGCTGGGATGGCTGGGAGGGCCCCCGCTCGGGGTGTTCCGAGCGCCTGAATCCGGGACCCTACGCGAGCTTGCCCTTTTCTTTTTCTTTCTTTCCTTCTTTTCATCCCTCCCTCCCTCCCTCCCTTCCTCTCCCCTCTTCCTTCCTCTCTTTCCTTCTTCCTTCCTTCCTTCCTTCCTTCCCTCCTTCCTTCCCTCCCTCCTTCCTTCCTTCCCTCCTTCCTTCTTTTTCTCATTCTAGGATCTCGTATTCAGCTAACCAGCTCTTGCTTATTTAACTGCCCTGTTTTTAGCTCCCGGTTTCTGCGAGGTCTCACCAAGGCTAACTCGTCCCTCCCGGCTGCCTTTAGTGCTCCGCAAAACTTGCCCTCCTCCCACAGATGCCCCGCCTCCGACATGCTTCCTGAAGCTTCTCTCCCGCGCAGGGGTCCCGACAGTCCAGAATTCTCCGGCCTCTCGCAGACTCCGTCTCTACCCTCCTCGCCTTCTCTCCATCCTGGCGCTGGCTTCACCCTCTTTCTCTCCTCCTCCTTCCTACCCGCCCCGCCCCGCCCCCTCCCCAGCTCGTCCCTCTCCTCGCCTGGGTCGGCACCCCTCGTGGCCAGGCGTCCGCCGCGGCTCCAGGCCGAGTCCCGCCACGCTGGGCCGCTCGTGGGCTGCTCTCACCCAGCGATCCCTGGAAACGGCGCGTCCCGCCAGCTGCGGCTCCAGCCCGGGAGGCAGCGCGGCTCCGGGACCTGCAGCGCCTGGAGAGCGAGGAAACCGGCGTTCCTTGGCAATGGACAGTCCTGAGATCCTTGAAGGGATCGCAGCGGAAGGAGACCCGCTTCAGAATCAGCAACGACCTGGCCGCCTCAGTTCCTCCACCGGAGACGATTCGAAGATGAAATGTTGGAAACTCCACCGCCTTTTCACCTTTGCGCACACGCTCACGGCAGGCCCAGGCCCACAGGAAACGCGGGCACGCGCGCTTGCCAGAGAGGTCGGCGCGTCTCGCTGCAGCTGTTCTGGTCAAGCGGAGTTGTCAGGGTTTTGTTTTGTTTTTGTTTTGTCTTTTAAAAGTGTTTTACAAGACAGTCTTCAGCAGGACTTACTCTCTCAACCCTCCATCCCTCCAACGGCTTCTCCGTGGCTTTGCAATCTGCTTTTTAAACACCAGAGCGCACCTCGGTGCTGGCCTCGGCTGGGCTCGGGCTGTGCCGGCGCCCAGGAGGCTGCGGAGAGCGCAGGGGTCCAGTCCATCCCGGCGTGAGCGGATGGGACTCCTCGCTCGCAAGAAACCACTGGAGAAAAGGAAATATTTTCTCGAGTGGTTTTGCAATTATTTTAATCAAACAGGCGAGGCTCTAAAGAGCGTTTGTCTTGAGGCCGTGTTGAATACCCTTTGCAAATTCTCAGTTCGGCGTGTGTGCCCGAAACCGTTGGCCCTAACCGGGGGCTCGGCGGCATACTCCTTCTTCCCACACTCTAGGGCAGGCGTCTACACCGCTGGGCTACATAGGCAGGCGGAGGGGAGGGTTGGGGTTTGCTTTCTTTGCTTTTATTTTAATTTTTCCAAATATGGCTGGGAATGCAGAGATTGTAAAAATGAATACATTTGAGTGTGTTAAAAGTAAAAACTTCTCTTGGACAGAACAGAAACTGCTGACCCCACCGGGGGAGAAGATACTTACTGCCCTTGTAAATAACAGAGCCTGCTCTACAGTGCCAGGAGGCATTCTGACTGCCAGTGGGTGAAAACGAAGCACCCAGCGGAACAAAGGGGCAGGGAGATGGGCAGCCCTCCACACAGAGGCAGAGGAGGTGGCTGAGAGTGCGCGCGTTCACTGCTTGTCTATCCCTGGACAACGGGAGATGCCGCTTCTCATCATCGATGACACCAGGCAAGGCCTAGAGTGTGCACAGTCGAAACTCTCTCCCTGCCCTGCAGCTGGACTTTCTATAGAGAAATTCACAGACTTTTGGCCACATCTCAAAGAGCACAGAGCTGCTGGGGAGGTGGGGACGAGGCCGCCCTGGAGCACTGCCTGCAGGAGTGCAGAACTGGAAAACTCCTCCATGGCCACCACTCCAGGCCTGGATAAAGAATTCGGGGCATATTTCACGGAACAGAATGTCCCTCAGGGCGAAAGGGGATGAAGTCATTCTACTTGTATCAACTTGAGCGCCTCCTAAAAGTGTGACCTTGGGGGCGGGGACACACAAGGCTGATGCTTACAGTGGAATTTAAAAACAAACCAATATTTTGTGGTGTCCACAGGCGTGAGGGTGGGGGAGCTGCAGCGTGGCCACGGAACAAAAGTATCCCGCATCTCCGGGCTCTTTAAAGAGGGAGCATGGGCATGCGAGGAGGACTCAGGCTCTGTTAGCCATGTTTTATTTCTGAAAAATAGATCTGAATTAACTGTAGCAAAATGTTAACAACTCTCAACTTGGAATACTGACTACATGGGATTATATGACTTTACTTTTTTATCATGTGAAATATTTTATGTTTTGACCATTAAAATTAAAGCTTTTTATAAAAGTGTCATATCCACTGAAGTATAAAGTGCTAATTTGGGATTGATTCATTTAAATAAAACAACTTTCTTCAAATATTTTATTTTTAATGTCTCTTTTCCCCTCTCAATTCCCCCACCTTTTTGAAAAGCCCAAACATGTTTCAGAATTGCCAGTTAACCTTAAAGGGAATCCCGCTTGCATTCATGTCTTTGTGCCCCTGTCCTGAGCATCCTGCAGAGGCTGTCCCAGCCCTGGGCCTCCCTCCACTTCCTCTCCAAGTCCAGGGCCTGGCTCCCACTTTGCTTATGGTGGTGGCAGTCGGGAAGGGGTGCTCTCTGGAGGCAAAGGACAAGGCTGGGTGTGCTGGGCACAGTGAGGCTGCCCGCTGTCACCAGCGCGCGTCTCTGAGGAAAGATGTGCTTCTACATGTCATCTGACGCTTTCTCATTCCAGAGTGTTTGTGGCATAAATAATCTGGCCTGGAAAGGAAAAGAGAAGTGGGAGGCAGAGGGGAACGCTGGCCTTTGGGGCTTGGCTGATTCCAGGTTCCTGGCAGGCCCTTTCCCCTTCCACATCTTCTCTTACTCTCAGGGTAGAACACAGGGCCTTGTGCTCCTTTCCGAAACAGTCAGTTCTGCCTAGTTCTCTTCACCGTGGCCAGAGAAGCTGGATCTTCGTGAATACAAATCTGCTGAGAGCCCCAGCACAGTGGGAGGCCGTAGGGGCTGGCCTTGGTCAGCAGTTAGACGGTGATGTGTTTGGATGTGTGTCCCCTCCAAACCTCATGCTGAAATGTGATCTCCAGTGTTAGAGGTAGGCCTCGTGGGAGGGATTGAGATCATGGATGCAAAGCCCTCAGGAACTGTTTGGCGCCCTGGGCACAGTAATGAGTGGTGATGAGTTCACAGGAGAGCTGCTTTAAGGAAGCTGTGACTCCCGCTTCTCTCTCTTGTTCCCACTCTCACCCTGTGACATAAACGATCCGCCATTGCCTTCTGCTGTGATTGGAAACTTCCGGAGGCCTCACCAGAAGCAGATGTCGGCACCATGTTTCCTGCGCAGCCTGAAAACCATGAGCCAAAATAAACGTCTTTTCCCTATAAATTTCCCAGTCTGGGGTATTTCTTTATAACAATGCAAATGGACTGAGACAGGAGGTCTGCATATTTTATTGTATTCCTCAGTGTGCTCAGAACTGCACAGGGAGGAGGGTGCTGTTTCCTGGGAACCAACACAAGTCCAGCCCTCCCTTTGCTGACATGGCTGACCACCCTGTGGGGCCGCTTCAGCCTGTGGTCTCCGGGGCTGGTCAGCAGGTAGAAGGTGACGGGTTTGGACCCCTTGCCTTTCTGCCTGCAGCCAGGCTTTCTGCCAAGCTGGCAGGCTCCAGGTGGCTTCCTCCTGTAAGTTTCACATTTATTTCTCCCCTTAGGGGTCAGCACAGGCCCAGGACGCTCCCGAGGCTCTGTGGCAGTGGGTACCAGAGCTCCAGGTTCCCATTGAGATGGTTCTCCAACCTCAGCACAACCCCTGACTCCGCTCCTGGCATGTTGGGGGCACTAGACATTGATTAAACGAATGTATACGAGAAAGAATCAATGACTCACTCTTGGTTATTCATGTTTACTTCTAAAAGGCACGGTGGGGGGAAGGAGAGAAGCAAGAACAACTGGAACATGTGCTCACAGGTCCCTGCCCCATCCACAGCTGTCTCTAGACCTGACCTGGTGGACCACCTGGGCTCCACTCATCACTTAATGGTGCTCGTCAGCAGCACAGGCCCCAAGGATGAAGCAAGAACAGTTTTGGAGGTTAAATTTTAGGGTCCAGTAAATAGACATGTACATTTAAAGTAATGTTTAGTCAGTAAAATAAATTCTTGCAATAACAATCAACCCAAAACCACGTGTTCCTTGAGAAAAACAGACAGGTATTTATATTGTTCGATTCCAAAGGACCTCCACAGCTCCCAGCACATAGTAGGTGTTCAAGACAGCTAGTTCGGGGACGAATGAATGCATGTTGAAATTTGAGGAAAGTATATAAAAGCAAACTAACTTTAATGGTATTTTCAGTAAAAAAATAGTAATAATAGAGTGGGAAAGAGTTATACATATCTTATTTAAAAAGCAAATTACATCCCAGCAAGACTTTGCAGACGTAGACAGGTTTATTCTAATATGTATATGGAGAGGCATGGGCCTTAGAAATGCTGAAACAATCTGAAAAAGAAGAATCAGCCGGGAGAAATGAGCTCGCTCAATCTCAAGACTTTATATGTCCATAGTAATCAATGCAGGATGGTGCTGGTGGCCGGGTAGACCCTGACCACTGGAACACAACCAAAACCCAGATAGAGACCCACACAAACATGCTCCCTTTATATTTGACAAAGGCACACAAGCAATTCAGTGGAGGAAAGTTGGCCTTTTCCACAAATGGAGCTGGAGCAATTAGACACGCATTAATGAAAAAAAAAAGTTCACTTTATGTAAATTAACCAAAAATGAGTCACAGACTTAAATGGAAAATGGAAAATTATAAAACTTGAGAAAAATAGGATAAAGTCTTCAGAACCTAGGGCTAGGCAGAATTTTAAAATCAGATATGAAAAGCACAATACACAGCCAGGCACAGTGGCTCACACCCGTAATCCCAGCACTTGGGAGGCTGAGGCAGGAGGATCATGAGGCAAAGAGATCGAGACCATCCTGGCCAACATGGTGAAACCCTGTCTCTACTAAAAACACAAAAATTAGCCAGGGATGGTGGCGCATGCCTATAGTCCCAGATACTTGGGAGGCTGAGACAGGAGACTCCCTTGAGCCAGGGAGGTGGAGGTTGCAGTGAGCCAAAGTGAGCCAAGATGGAGCCACTGCACTCCAGCCTGGCAACAGAGAGAGACTCCATCTCAAAAAAAAAAAAAAACTCGATACATAAAAGCAAAATTTTGATTAACTGAACTTCATCAAAATGTAAAACTTTTTCTTGTGAAAGACCCTGTCAAGACAACAAGAAGATGTGTAGGAGACAGAGAGAAAATATTTGAGAACCACGTATCTAATTCTGGACTCATATTTACAATATATAAATAAACATCATAGTAAAACACAGACCAAAAAACAGAAACACAAACCAATTAGAATTCAGCGGAAAATACACAAAAACACATTTCCTTTTTTTCAAAGGAAAAATACAGATGGCAAAAATAAAATGCATACAATTATTTCAATCTCTTTAATCATCAAGGAAATGCAAATTAAAACCACAGCGAGATCTATGTATCTATCACAGTGGTGTAAATCTAAAACTAGTGACAATACCAAATACTGGTGAGAATGCAGAGAAACAGGTCACTCATACATCGTTGGGGGGAATATAAAATCTTACATCCATTCTGGAAAGCAGTCCGGATCTTTCTTGTAAGACTGGAGATGCAACCACCATACCACCCAGCAATTGCCTTCATGGGTGTTGGTCCCAGAGACTCAGAAACTTACGTTCACACAGAAACCTGTATATTGATACTGAGTCTCGCTCTGTCATCCAGGCTGGAGTGCAGTGGCGTGACCTTGGCTCACTGCAACCTCTGCCTCCTGGGTTCAGGTGATTTTCCTGCCTCATTCTCCCTAGTAGCTGGGACTACAGGCATGTGCCACCACGCCCAGCTAATTTTTGTATTTTTTTAGTAGAGACGGGGTTTCATCATGTTGGACAGGATGGTCTCAATCTCTTGACCTCATGATCCACCCACCTCAGTTTCCCAAAGTGCTGGGATGACAGGCGTGAGCCTCCTCACTGGACCGTCAAAGCACCTTCATTTGTGTAGGGTCCAGCCCTGCAGAGTCCTGTGAGCCCCTCTCTACAGCTGTGGAGACAAGAAACTGTGGAAATAAAAGACACAAGACACCAAGAAAGAGAAAACAGGGTTTGGGCCCAGGGTCCACTGCCGACCAAAGCTCGGAGTCCGGCCGTGGCCCAGTGTCCGCACGCTCTGACTTTGACTCGGTACACAGCGGGGGCAGGGCAGGTGGGGTGAGGTGATGGTGGTCAGTGGTAGGGTCAGGTACATCGCGCGTCTTAGGGATGGGCCCAGGACTTTCAAGTAGCCGAGATGAGGTAAGGAGCATGTGTCAGCACTTCCTCCAGACTTGTCAAGACAGAACAAAGACATTAAGATTTATGTTACGTTTACTGATTATCTCTTCTAAGAAAAAGAGGAACTAGGTGCAGAAGCAGAGCATGAGAGTGGACATGGAACGTGACCCCTGAAGCACAGCATCACACAGAGACAGTTAAGCCCCCGATGTCTGCGGGCCTCCCTGACAGCCGTCAGGCCCACTGCAAGAGCTTGGAGGAGAGAAGTTTTCTCCTAACTCCCCCGAGTAAGGAGGCATCTCTGACTTCTCCTTCCATAGCTTGCTAAACAGCGGGTGCTTTCCCAGCACTGGGGCTGCCACATGGCCAAGGCGCCCTCCAGCAGCCCTTACCCGGGCATGACAGAGGGCTTAGAGTGTTTTGCCTCAGGGTCACTTCTTTCACAATGTCACCTTAGGGTCACACTTTGAGGCCTGAGAGGCATTGTAAAAGATAATGCTGAGTATATATATATATAGCTTAATGATTGCCTATGAGCAACTAAGATCGCCTATGAATAACTACTACGGTTATATCTCTGGTTATTTTCTTCTTTATTATTTATACTGGAACAGGCTGAGGCTTCTGACTCTTGCCTTGGCACTTATGGGGTCTCCCACCCAAAATTTGTAACAAGCAAAAACTGGAATCAGCCCAGATGTCATGCGCAGGCTGTAAGCAGGGAGTAACAGTTTGATTTACTTTTTAAAAGAAGATTTATTGAGATATCATTAACATACCAGAAAACTGATCCGATCTATTTTAATTATACACTTCAACGATGCTCAGTATATTTAAAGAACAGTGCAACCTTCATGACAGTCTAATCTTAGAGCATTTCTGTCTTCCCAGAATGAAATCCTACGTCCTTTGAAAGTCTTGGTCTGGCCTCCTTCGCTGAGGATACTGTTTCTGAGGTTCACTGCTAGTGGCGTTCCTCCCGATAGCTGGAGAGCGGAGAGCGTCTGTCTGCTGGAGGATGACTAAGCAGAGTGTGGTTTATCCACACAGGAGAACAGCACTGGGCAACCACAGGGGAGGGCTCTGTCATTTGCAGAAGGAGACTGGCCCCTGTTCTAGGTAGAGGGGAGGGAGGAAAGCAGAAGCCTGGGCCATCCTCCCAGACTGGCGGGGGAAAGAAGGGAAGGAGGGAAGGATGGAGGGAGGAAGAAGAAAGGTAGGAGAGAAAAAAGAGAGGAAAAAAGAAAAAGGAAAGAAGAAAGAAAAAACAAAGGAAGAAAAAGGGAAGGAATGAAGGAAGAAAGGAAGGAAAAAAGGAGAAAGGAAAGGAAGAAGAAAAGGAGGAAGACACAGTAACTGCCACAGTATTTGGAACACTATATGCATACCAAAGAAATTACATGTGCACACACATATATTTTCTAAGTAACCTGCACATTTAGAGACGTGAAAATGGATGAGTAGTTCTGTTCTAAAGTGCTTAGTGAAATGTGTCATTGCCTGCCCTGCCACCTGCAGCCTGAAGCCCTGCTTCTTAGAGGCAGCATTTGCACTGATTATTATTATTTTTTAGCATTCACTCTCATGTAATAATCTTACACTTTCTTTTATTGGCTTAATCTACATCTGAAATTAATTAATTAATTAATGGCTTCCTATTTTTGAAGATGAGGGCCGAGGGGAGTGACTCCAAGCTGCAGTGGCATTGTCACCATGAGGACCCACGGCCCCAGGGAATCCTGTCCCCTCTCAGAGTTCCCCCGTGGCCCCTGGAGGGCACTTGTGGCAGTGGCTCTGGGCCACAACCCAGTAAGCACACGTGGACTGCAGGGGGTGGTTATGCCTCTGTTCACCCAGAACAGCCCCTCCACTTTTGTTTCTTCAAATTCTGACACATACATCCAGAAGCATCCAGGCCAGTGTCCTGGCTTTGCCTGGCTTCTTTCAGGAGCGTTTTGGTCAATGGGAAGTCAAGGCCCCTGAGGCTCAGGGGCAGCAGGGCAAGCCAGGCAGCGCCCTGGGAGGCCCCGAGGCAGGTGCACGTCGGACACCCCATTGCCACTATGGCTCCACTGCACACCTGGGGGTGACTTTGGCTCCCCGCAGCCACCCTGCCCTGCCTCCTTTGCTGGACAGTGGTAACCCCTTTGTCTTTTAGGGCTTCTTTAGGAACCAGAAACTGCAAAGACCAAAGCATTCTTTGCAGTGTTTAGGAACATTCTCAGTCTCTTTATGGAAAGCATCATCAAGAGCAGGGAAACCTTGGAGAACTGTTTCTGCTCCGGCCGCTGCAGCGCCCACATCCCACTGCGAACGCTGGACCCTACTTGCAGAAGACTGCTCTCCGAAACTGCCGACAGCCTCTCCTAGTCTTTGGCTGAATGGCCCCAGCATCTGCCCAGCAGACGTAGGACTGATCTCCTCCACATCCTTAGCCAGTGCCCTTTCTCCTGGCCTCCTCTCCAGAGAGGACAACACCAGGCTGGAGGTGTGGGACACCGTCGGCTTCCTGTTAGCACTGGCTGGGGTTCCTCCTGTGCATGCATGGGTCCCAGGCTAAAGAAGAGGCGCAGGAGACCCCTGTTCTCTTGGCTGCGGTGGGGCCTCCAGTATTTCTATTAATTAGAGTATTTTGCTTTTACTTTATTTGGAACATATATTTGAGTTTGGTTTAATTCGTGTCCAAATCATTACTCTGTTGACACAGAGACCTCACCAGAAGTTCCCTGTGGTAGTACCCTCTTTGCTGTGTACACAGTGTTGAGGCCTGCCTGTGTGTGTGCACGCTGCTGTGCAGGGCGGGCTGTGTGACTGCACACATGCACGTATGTGTGTGGTGCATGCATGCTTGACTTTTCTAGAATGTCCAGGCATATGGGTCTCTGGGGACAGACCTCAGACAGCGATTGTGGCTACTAGCAGGTGGTATAATGTCGCCATTTCCATTTGATTCCAGGACCTGTTTTTATTTTGTGTTTTTGGGGGGAGCTGAGTGACAATCTGACTCATTCATTTTCCTTTGAGTAAGAATCTGACTATGTAAGAAAGAACGTGTTTGAAAAACAAGTTTTATCATAAGCTTGTCCATAAAATGGTTTTAATTGATCCCAATTCCAGTAAGGAATGTAAAAACCTGCCTATAGTCACCAGCATGGCGTCTCTTGCTTAGATTTTCTCTAACTCTAACCTCCTTCTTTCCGGGGCCGCGATGCTCCTTTAGAGCTCATTTCATGTCGAGTCTGCCCCTTGTTGGAACGGGAACCGTGGTGAGGATCACACTGGGTTTCGTAGCAGCTCCCCGTGGTCAGTTGGTTCCAAGCTTGTTTCCATGTGAAAGAAGCAGGAGTGTTTGGGACCAGGGCTCTGGAGGGCCACCAAACCGGCTAGAAACAGGGGAAGCTGTGCAGCTCCAGTGCGGATGTCACCATTCCCAGCTCCGGCCAGGCCGGGACGGAGGTCCAGCGCAAGCTCATGGTCATACTTGTAAGTGCCGGGCAGCGCGGAACGCCATGCTTTCTGCTGCTTCTCTCGCAGGTCATCTGTCATGGCTGCTGGCACTCACCAGGGACCGTGACAGCCATCCTCTCCCTGCCAGCCATGCTTCTCCCATCTTCCAAGGACAGACACATCCAGCTTCCCTGCCCGGGGTGCTGAATGGATGGGTGTATGGGCAAGTGTGGTCCTTCTTGCCCCCCCCATGCCCATGGCCCTCACCTCTGCCCCAGCCTTCCTCTGAGCATGCAGGGATGCGCTGGCCACTGTTCCTCTTGCCACTAACGTAACAAGCATTAGATATGTTTAATGAGAAAATGGACAAGAACTTAATGAGACACACTTTATACAATTTGTTTTGAGAAGCCTGATTCAAGGGATCAATAGGGCATGAGGGCTGAAGGAGATGTGAAGTGTGCTGACAGGGATGCTCCTTTGAGGGCACAAACGTAGGGAGAGTGATGAGGGCAGGGCACAGGCTGAGCTTCTGAAGGTGCAGAGCTAGGAACCACAGCAGCACCCGTCCTCCAGGGAGCTACCGTGCAAACGGGAAGCTGGACAAGTGGGTCATGGCCATCCCATTGGCACTGGCCTCATGGCTCTTCCACTTTGAAGAAGGCATAGCAGAGAAGGCGTGGGACATTCCTCAAGGATGAACGTCGATTCTAGGTGCAATACAGGACTGTGGCATGGTTCCTTGTTTCTGCAAAAAGATTTATTGTCTACAGAAAGATTTGTACCGAATATGAACAAAATTCCCAATGCTTTTATCATGAGGAATGAAATCTATAGCCTGGAAGGAGAAATATTCACATTTTATCAGTCCTAATACTTTGTGACCACTTTACAATAAGCGTGTATTTGCTGGTTTAAAATTTACATACAAAAATATTGAATTGGATGTGTATCTTAATGAAATGAGAAGGGAATGTTTTTATATATGTTATCTTTTGAAATCTCTGAGTTTTCCACAGATTCATAGGACTGAGAGAAATGTTACTTTTACATGTAGGTATTTGGGTGAACCGTAGACCGTTACACGACCGAGATGAGAGTGGACCTCAGTTCCATTCTGCATCCACACATGTATTCCAGTTCACATTAAAACTGAGGTGTTTTTATCTGTGTATCTTCTCGTAGATTCAAAGCCTTGTTTCCTTCAGCATTGGCATGTTTATTTACTTGATTTGTCTTAAAATATATATAAAAGCTTCAAAATTCCAGTATCAGCATGACTGGTAATAATGAGTTCACTGAATACAGTTAAAAACTATTTGAACATCAATCTGCATCTATAAAATATCACGCTTGGAATCTATACTGAAAGCATCATGTTCAAACTTCCTTGAAAATATTATTTTATCTGTTATGTATTTTATACACTGGAAGGTTTATTTTTTTGTGTGTTCAATTTTAGTGTGTTTCCCCTTTTCAACTTACTTGTGTTTTTGGAAAATAACTTCCCTGGTGTAAAAGTCATAAGAAGTGTGCTTGGTGGCTTCTGGTGCCTTTCCTTCCCTCCAGCTCACTGCCCCGCCCTCTCTTCTTCCCTTTCATTACCTCCCGGGAAGTCTTTCTGCACTTCTTTCTGTGTCTGTAAACACGTACATATATGTATGCGTAAGTGAACAACCCTTTTCTATCTTAGGTAGAAGACAGCCTATCGCATGCACTCTTCTACATCTTGGTATCTTTATTAATAATAATGGAGATCACAGTAGTGAGTAGGGATTTTCTTCATTCAAAAAAGTAATTAAATAGCATTCACTTTAGAAATGCATTGTAGTAATTCAGCCAGATCCAACTGCAGGGAATCTGTGCTATTTATAAAGCCGTTTGCTATTATGAACAGCGCTGCTGCACACGGCCTTCTACACCTGTTGCTTTGTGTTAGTGAAGACACGGCTTCAGGATGGATTCTTGGAAGTGGGACTGTGGACTCTGGTAGTGAGTGAGGGTGCGATTTTCCCAGGAATTGCCAGGATTCTGCTCTGTTCTGTATTCCCAACATCCGTGTAAGAGATTGCATTTTTGTTTTGTTCTGTTTGTTTTTGCAGCCTAACCAATTTAGACTGCTTAAAGGAACCTGGGATTTTTCTAATCAAATATGTGAAAAATAATATCTAACTATAGTATTTTAACAGCTTTACTGAAGCTGGGTATGGTGGCTCACACCTATGATCCCAGTATAATGGGAGGTCAAGGTGGGCAGGTGATTTGAGGTCAGGAGTTTGAGACCAGCCTGGCCAGCATGGTGAAACCCTGTCTCTACTAAAAATACAAAAAGTAGCTGGCATGGTGGATGGTGCCCGTAATCCCAGCTCCTCAGATGCTGAAGCAGAAGACTTGCTTGAACCCAGGAAGCAGAGGTTGCAGTGAGCTGAGATGGTGCTACTATACTCCAGACCGAGCAGCAGAGGAGACTCCATCAAAAAAAAAAAAAAAGCCAAACTCCTTTCCTCCATGGTTGCCCCTTGGCCTGTTTCCCAGCACTGCGTGAGAACTGCAGTTGCTCCACACTCTTGCCAACACTTTACACGGTAAGTTTCTTCAGACCTGGCCGTTCTCGTAGTATGAAGTCTTCTTTAACTGTGCTTCTGTTGATTCTGTATTTGTCTATTTGGCATCCATTTGTTACCAGCCCAATTAGATCAACTACATTTTCTTATTTTCTGTAAATCAGATGCTCTTGTATTTGGAGGTCTTGAAGACCTAGCAAGAGACTGCTCCTCCCAAGTCTCACCAAATGTCTGGGATAGGAGAGCATCATTCAAGATCAAAACAAACAATCTCCAAGTCTACACTCCATCATCCCCTTTACCAAACCTGCACTCATTAAGCCAAAGTTTCCACTGCCCTAGATCACCCCAGGGACAGGCACCAGGCAGCTGGAGACCACACCTGCAGCCCAGAGCCCCGAAATCACATCGAAACAGCCCTTGCTAAGCTGTCAACTCTGTCTTGACTCACCTTTTCCCTGGAAACCCTGATGAAGCCTCCGACCTTGGTTTCCCCTGGATCCTGCTTCTGGCCATACCTGGTGCTCTCCATGGCCCTGCCTGATGAGCTGTGCTCTCTGTTCTTAGGAATGTGGGTGATAAATTCTTCTTTCAACAACATCAGTCTCTCTGCCTGGGCACCTCCATGAATTAAAATCCTGTGTGTATATTTCAGGATGAAGGGGCACCTCACTGTGGTTTAATTGAAATTTTCTAAATGACAAGCGATGCTGATCATCTTCCCATGTGCTTGTTTGCCACCCAGGTGTCTTCCTTGAAGCATCTTTTCAACTCTTTTGGCCATTTCACAAAGGTCTGACTTTTCTTCTAACTCTTTCCTTTTAAGAGCTTTTACATATCATGCTCACAGTCCTTTTTCACATACACGTTTTGCAAATATTTTCTCCCAATCTGCAGTTTGCCTTTTTAATCTTTTAACTTTAATAATCAAATTTTTCAACAAACAAAACTTTCCATTTTGATAAGCTCCAATTTACAACATCTCCTCTGTTTGCTTTGCCTTGTGTATGTGAGTGTGTCTTCCCTTTAAGAAGTATTAGCCTAATCCAAGGTCATAAGGATTTTCTCTTATGTAATTTTTAGGACTTTTTATGTTTTAATTCTTTCATTTAAGTCTTTTATAATTTATTTTGGAATATTTTGTTTATGGTGTGTCATAAACATAATGGTCAATGTTTATTTTTTCTGTACAATATCAAGTACTAAAGACTATTTTTCCACGAAATTATCTTGGTGCCTTTGCCAAAAACCACTGGACTATTTGAGCATGGGTGAATTTCTGGCTTCTTAACTCTTCCATTGGTATTTATGTCTATCCTCAGACCAATACCACACTGTTTTGTTTATTATCTCTTTAGAGTAAGGCTTAAATTATATAGTATGTGCTTTCCCCCTTTATTTTTCTTTTATAAAATTGTTTTGGACGTTCAAATTTATTTGCATTGCATGCAAAGTTGAATTAGCTTCTCAACTTCTACAAAAACACAAATTGACAATACAAATTCACAAAGATCAATTTGTGAATTGTTCTCTTAAAAATACTGACCCATTCAATCCATAAATACAGTATACCTTTCTTTTTATTTAAGTTTTAAAAGATTTTTCTCAGCTTTGTTTTATGATTTTCAGTGTACAGATAGTCAACATATTTATTAAAATATGCCTAAGTGTTTTATCTATTTAAGCATGTATTTAAGTTTTTGGAAATGTGTTTTTGTAGAATATTTTTAATTGCTTGCTGTGAATAATAGAAGCACAACTGATCTTTTGTACAGTGACTTCATATTCTACCACCTTGCTAACTTCAGTAGTTAGTTATATTAGCTTGTTAGTAGATTAAAAAAAATCTACGTCAATTATTGTGTCTTCTGTAAAGAAAGACTTTTATTTCTCACTTTTCAATGTGTTTGGAATTTTCATTTTCTGTCTCTATTGTGGTGGCTGGGACCACA
The DNA here is from genome assembly GCA_028533165.1 of Leontopithecus rosalia. Lineage (NCBI taxonomy): Eukaryota > Metazoa > Chordata > Mammalia > Primates > Cebidae > Leontopithecus > Leontopithecus rosalia. The sequence continues at coordinate 2,152,546 of CM052649.1, forward strand.
CAGCATTTCCTGCCGTGTCTTATCCTAGTTCGGAAGCTCAATCTTTCTTCACTAAATATAATGCTACCTGTAAGTTGTTTTTGTTTTTGTTGTTGCTTTGTTTTTAGAGATCCTTAATCAAATTGAGAAAGTTTCCTTCCGTATCTACGTTGCTAAGAAGTTTTATCATAAGTGGAGGGTTGCACTGTTTTTTGAAATTATTTTTTCACATCTATTTAGATAAATGTTTTTTTTCTTCTTTTCTTTCTTTCTTTCTTTTTTCTTTTTGAGACAGAGTCTTGCTTTGTTACCAGGGCGCCAGGCTGGAGTGCAGTGGCATGATTTCGGCTCACTGCATCCTCTGCCGCTGGATTCAAGCAATTCTCCTGCCTCAGCCTCCCGAGTAGCTGGGACTACAGGCACGCGCCACCGTGCCCAGCTAATTTTTGTATTTTTTAGTAGAGAGGGCGTTTCACCACATTGGCCAGGATGGTTTTGATCTCTTGACCTTGTGATCCGCCCTCCTCAGCCTCCCAAAGTGCTAGGATTACAGGCGTGAGCCACCACGCTTGGCCTAGATAAATACTTTTTTTTATGTACTTCTATTATTACTATATGGTGTGCTACATTAATTGACCTTCAAATGTTAAGCCAACCTTGAATTTGAGATTAATGCCACTTAGTCATGGTTAAGTTATCATTTACCAGCCAATAATATCTCCCACAAACCTAGAAACATAAATGTTAGTATCATATCAAAGGCTAACACATTATGCACCAATTGGGTTTATCCCAGGAATTTAAGATTAGCACCATTTTGAAAATCAATCAATGTAAGTCACCATCTGAATAGAATAAAGAAAAACCATATAATCATTTCAATAGATGCAGAAAGAGCTGTTGACACAATTTACAACCCCTTCATTAAGAACACACAGAAAACTTGGTAGAGAGAAATTTCTCATTCTGACAAAGGACATCAGCAAAACATCGGAGCTGACACCATTGTTCATTATGAAATATTGAGTGCTTTTAAAGATTGGGAGCAGGGGAAAGATGTCTACTTCTATTCAGCAAGGTACTAGAGGTCTTAGCCCGTATAATAAGGCAATGAGCAAAGGCATACATATGCATGTCAACAAACAAATGAATCAATAAGACCAAGTGCAGAAAGTTTTTCTAGACAACTTAGTTTTCCATGAAAAATCACAGGGTGTCTACAAAACATCTCTTAAAATTAACATGAGACGTTAACAAGATCACAGGTTATAAAGCCCATGTTTTGAAAAAATCACCTCTATTTCTACAAAACGACAACAAATTACAGAAAAATGTCATTTACAAATACCATCTAGAATATTGTCAACACCATTAAACAAATGGGAATGAAATAATCAAATACGATGCACAAAAACTCTGCATGGACAACAACGACATGGTGTTCAGTGTTATTAAAGAGTCACAGTCACACATACGAAAGTTTGTCAATAAGATGATACCACACAGTCATGAGCTGAAGTGCTGCATTTCTTTTTTTTTTTTTTTTGCGTTTTAGGATTTGGGGTACATGTGCAGAACATGCAAGATAGTTGCATAGGTACACACGTGGCAGTGTGTTTTGCTGCCTTCTGCCCCCTCACCCATATTTGGCATTTCTCCCCATGCCATCCCTCCCCCGCTCCCCCCCGCTGTCCCTCCCCTATTTCCCCCAATAGACCTCAGTGTGTGGTGCTACCTTCCCTGTGTCCATGTGTTCTCATTGTTCATCACCCGCCTATGAGTGAGTATATACGGTGTTTCATTTTCTGTTCTCGTGTCAATTTGCTGAGAATGATGTTCTCCAGATTCATCCATGTCCCTACAAAGGACACAAACTCATCATTTTTGATGGCTGCATAATATTCCATGGTGTATATGTGCCACATTTTCCCAGTCCAGTCTATCATGGATGGGCATTTGGGTTGGTTCCAGGTCTTTGCTATTGTAAGCAGTGCTGCAATGAACATTCGTGTGCATGTGTCCTTATAGTAGAACGATTTATAGTCCTTTGGATATATACCCAGTAATGGGAATGCTGGGTCAAATGGAATTTGTATTTCTAGGTCCTTGAGGAATTGCCACACTGTACCATTCCTTCTGAAGTGCTGCATTTCTAAATGACCATTCTTCCCAAGTTAATGCCTAGACAGTGTAATGCCAGTCAAAATCCCAACTGGACTTTTTTGTAGACACTGATAAATTAATCATAAAGTTTATGTGGAATTAGAAAGGACTAGAATGGTAAAATAATTTTGAAACACACATGCCAACCTGGGGAACTTATGCTACTGGATTCCTGGCCTTACCGTAAAGTTACAGAAGTTAAGACAGTTTGATATTAGTGAAAAGATGGACATATAGATCAATGAAACAGAATGGAGAGCCCAGATACAGTGAGCTGTGATTGTGCCACTGCACTCTGCCCTGAGTGACAGAGTGAGGCCCTGTCTCAAAAAATAGATATAAATATAAATATAAGTACATACATATATATATATATATATATATATATATATATATATATATCCCAGCAAGAGATCTACGGAAATAGGATGGGTTAATTACTGATATCAGTGTCCATATGAAAAAGATGAATTAATCATGCATCCTACCTCTCATTGTACAGAAATTAGTTTAAAATGGATCATAGACCTAAATGTAAAAAGAAAAGCATCTAGAAGAAACATAGAAGCAAAACTCTCAACTTTGAGGTATGCAAATGTTTCTTAGCACAAAAACAAGACTATCAATTTTTTAAAAAAGAAGTAAATTAGCCCTCAAAAACTTCTCTATAGGTGACAAGAATTATAAAATGAGAAAGAAGATACAATATTCATGTATATGTACATAAACATATTAACTATTATAATAGTGTCGTGTATGCTGTGATTGTGTATAGCATATAATATAGTATTGTATAATAATGTGACAGTCGATTATAAAAGTGTCGTGTATACTGTGATTGTGTATAGCATATAATTTAATATAGTATTGTATAACAATGTGACAGTCGATTATAAAAGTGTCGTGTATACTGTGATTGTGTATAGCATATAATTTAATATAATATTGTATAACAATGTGACAGTCGATTATAATAGTGTCGTGTATACTGTGATTGTGTATAGCATATAATTTAATATAGTATTGTATAACAATGTGACAGTCGATTATAATAGTGTCGTGTATGCTGTGATTGTGTATAGCATATAATTTAATATAGTATTGTATAATAATGTGATAGTCGATTATAATAGTGTCGTGTATACTGTGATTGTGTATAGCATATAATTTAATATAGTATTGTATAATAATGTGACAGTCGATTATAAAAGTGTCGTGTATACTGTGATTGTGTATAGCATATAATTTAATATAGTATTGTATAACAATGTGACAGTCGATTATAATAGTGTCATGTATACTGTGATTGTGTATAGCATATAATTTAATATAGTTTGTATAATAATGTGACAGTCGATTATTGACGAGAGACTTGTACACATAGCACATCTTATATCACAATAAGAAAACAATGAGCTTAATACAAAATTTGCAAAAATCTTGATTAGACATTTCTGAAAATAAGATATATAAATGGTCAATACATGTCTTTGAAATGATTCACATCATGAGTCATGAGAGAAACAGAAATATGAACCATAATGAGATAGTGCGACACACTGGTGGAATGTTTAAAGTCAGAAGCCTGGCAATATAAGCCCTGGAGCAACTGAGATCCTCCAGCAGCGTTGGTAGAAGTGCGAAATTATACTAGAACTTTGGAGAACTGTTTGGGCGGTTTAATATGACCTTAATCATACACTTACCATGTGTTCCAAAAGTTCTACTTCTGGTTACTCACCCAAGAGAAATAACAACGAGTCTCCTGAAAGATTTGGCCCAAATGCTTACAGTGGCCATACTAAAATTGCCTCAAACTGGCAACAGCCTAAATATTCATCAACATTTGGATATTTCAAGTTGTTTATGGGTCTAATTATATGAAGTAGCATATACAGGCATAGAATGGAAAGAACTACACACAGCGCGTGTGGATCTCAGTATTATCACGCTGAATGGGAGAGAACAGATTCAAAAGAGTGCGTCCTGTGATTTCATTCATGTGGCGGTCTACACCACCTCCAGAGCAGTGCTGGTCAGTGCGGATCAATGCTGGTGGAAGTCTCCCCGAGAGTAGGGAAGACTGAGAAGAGGCAGGAGAGCATTTTACGGGATAATGGAAGCATTTTCTATGCTAATTAGGGTTGTGATGACATGGATATACCTACGTGTAAAACCTACCAAATTCGGGGGAACGATCCAAGACGGCCGATCGCTAACATCTCGGGATTGCAGCTCGCAGTTAAAGCTCATAGAACTAGAGGACGCCACACTTTCAGACAAATTCTGGTCGCTCAGGAGCAGAAGATTCCCAGTGGAGGAGCCACGCGGGGCAGTAGTTTCGCCGGCACCTCCGCACGGCAGCTCTCGGAGCTGACTAGGCGGGGCTGGCTCCCCTTCTGACCAGGGTTTGGAGGAGCCACGCGGGTTCCCAGCGCTGACTCCTGAGGCCGGCGCAGAAGCTGTGCCGGCACCTCGGC
>CM052649.1:2157667-2172151 GCA_028533165.1 Leontopithecus rosalia
TTTTCCTTCCTCTCTGTGTTTACTTTTTGGACACAATGTGTTTTTATATCTTTAAGTTCTCTGATTTGTCTTCTGCAGTGTATAGCTCTATTTATTTTTATGGTTGCATTATATTCCATTTAATAAAAGCAGAATATCATGAGGTATTCATCCATTTTTCTAATTAAGGGCACTATATTCTTTCCATTAAACTCACTCTGCATGTATTTTTACTGAATTCATTGCTGTGAGATAGAGTTCTAGGCCTGGGATCTTTGGGCTAAAGGAATACTTATTTAATTTTAAAATCATTTACCCCTCCGATCTTCTTTGCTTTTCAAATCTTCTGACTCAAACACTTCTAGTTGCTTCTATACATGTAATTATACGATGTGACGATCTTACACATTTTATTTTAGTGCCGTCATTTCCTTTCTCTCTCTTTGCTTTACTGTCATGTCCACTTTTCCTCTACCCTCTAAGTGACACTTTTCTGCAGAGTCTAATCTGCTAAAACTATCTGGTGAGTTCTCATTTCAGATATCGACTTTTTCACCTCTAGAAGTTCTATTTGGTTCTTGGGTATATTTTTATTAGGGGTTGAGTGTGAGAAGCACAACATAGAAAATTGGGTATAATATACATCACTGAACTGAACCAGATGAATAACAAAACCTGCATGTGTTTGTATATAATAATAGCTACATAGCATTTTGTAAAATATAAGCCACGTGGCCTAGAAGTAGAAGATAATGCTGTCATAAATAATGCCCAAATCAGTATTTGTGTGCAGAGTATGTGTGCATGAATTTCTCTGTGGTCGACAGTGCAGTGGGAAAGTGAGGTTATAAGATGTTGCTTATCAACTCGGCTATTGCCATGTGAATCTGGTGGTGATCATAATGATGATGATGAAGACACTGGTTTTTAAAAGTGTGCAGATTTGTTTACATTTGTTATTTCTTCCGGCCTCTGTTTTAGAAATAATTATTAATCTTGCAATTTGTCCACTTCATCGGCGTTTTCAAATCTGATTTAGGAAACCACTCAGTCTAACCTAAGCAGGAAAGGAACTCTCGCAGTGACACAGGGTCTGGTGGAACTCAAGGGTGGAACAGCAGTCAAAGCTCTGGAAGGGCCTGGAACCAGGGGCTGAGAAGCTTTCCGTGCACTTTTCCATCCCTCTTCTCTGCCCCGTGGCTCGGTTTCTCTTCTTCTGCAGGCTGGCTGGCCGTCTCCACTTTTTAATCCATGACTTCCCCTAAGCAGCCAATTCACATGTTAGAGTTCCACCCAAACACTCAGAATAGACTGGTATTTCCTCATTCAAATCAGCATTCCCAGGAAGGAGAGCGCTGGCCACAGTCAGCTTCATCTTAGACAGGAGCATGAACAACAGACACAGGCGGCAGCCTTTGTGGACGTGTTTCCCGTAGGAAAGGAGGGAGTCACCTTTTCTGTACCTGCTTCTCAGTCAAATAGATTGCATGCGCCATTGGAACTAAGCAATGTGACGCATTTAGCATGTTTCCACTCTCCAGAATTATTAAGCTGAAAACGTGTTTTTCTAAGTCAACTTTATAGGAAAATAAAGTTTTAATTCAGTAAATAACTGAAAGAAAATAAAAATGTAGATGTTTATTACATGACATTCAATATTACCTTTAGTATAAATAAAAAATGTTACCCAGTACATAGATATTTTCTTTTTTGAATATTTAATTAGTAAATTCAAGTAAATAATTGTTGTTAGCCAGAGTAATTATTCTTTATATGCTGTGCTGAACATTCCTTAATGAATCAGACATATGACACTGCATTATTTCTCCTTATAAAAGTCCTATTTTGCACCTTTTAGCAGACCTCTGGGTTCTGTCTGCCATGGAAAAAAATCTGATATTCATGAAAACTTTCAAACATTCAATATCTATCTCTAGCAACCACAGAGATTTAAAGAGTTCACTTTCTCAATACCCACTGAGCAGTGTGTCAATAATTACATGTTTCCTAAAAGAAAGAGATTCGGCACCATCTGCTTGGGAGGGGGCTGTGGGAGGCTCACATGATTGATGACCTCAGCCCACATTGTGACACGTGGCCATGGAACTGCAATGTGTGTACTGCCTTCATAGCTGTCTTGTGACAAGCTGTGGGTCAGGATTTGGGATGGTGTTCACTGTGCTCTTAGGTACCTTCCTTTGAGAGAGTCCCATTTGTACTCTATTTTACCCTTCAATGTAGTATTATGTGCCTGCAAAAGTGATATTTCTGAGGATTGATACTCCAATACATCACAATCTGAAGGTTTTTAGGTTTATACTTCATGTTCTGAATGAAGCAGATAACAAGAGCTCACTTAGTTATTTCTATGATGAAACAGTTATCTTCAAAGACTAGAGCAATTTTGCAAATATTATTCTACTACCAGCATTTAGGACAAAAACGTGTCTAAATTGAAAGAAGTTTTTCCAGTGAGAATTACGAGTGCCAGTGCTTTGCTGGAGACATCAAGCGACCCGAAACACCGCCCTCTGATTACACCTTTCTAACAAGAGCACATTGTTCTAGGTTCCTGGTGTGATTTGCAATTGGTTTCACATTTGGGTTGTCCCTGGAATGAAAAAGAACCTCTCCACTATTTTCTAACATTATGCTAAACAATGGTTTCTTCCATTGCTCAACGACTATCTCTGAGCACTTGCCTGTGAAGCTGCAGGTGTGTGGGAGGGTGGCAGGCACACGGCCAGCAGGTGTAGGAGGCCCTGCTCTCTTGGGGCTTCTGTTTCCAGGGAAGCAGAAATCTCTGTGTCACCCAGGCCCTGTGGCCCTGTGCGTTCTGGGTGTGTCTTCCTCCACTCTCTGGCATGATATTTGATTTGGGGACAGCAGCAAGTGTGTCACTACCTAAGAATCAAGATCTGCATGGAGCTTTCATTGAGCTAGCTGGGGAGCACTCAGGAGATGACATTTGCTAAGGAACAGTGAAGGGCAGCTATACAGGTTAAAACAAAACCAAAAATAAAAGCTTCAAAATGTTAGGTGAAGAATCATGAATCTCTAAACAGGCATATATATAGAAATGACTTAGGGTTTTTGGTTAAATAGAAATTCCTAGGTCAGCCATGGTGAAGATTCTAGTCTAATGTGACGTTTTCTTAGGCCTTATTCATGAATACCTGTTGTCTCTTCCTGGACTAGGAGGGCAGGAGTGCTTCTCAGGCGGTGCCTGAAGAAGATGCTGGATTTGGGGCTGCACATTTAAAGATGAGAATGCCTGAAGCCAGGGATGCCCCACTGATGCAGGATAGAATGACACTATTACTAAAAGCAAAATATGAGATTGCCCCATAAACAGACACAGACAGGATTTACCCTGTAAGAGATTTGTTTTGGGGCTCCTTCAAGGCATTATTTACTCAGGAATGGAAGAAGTCTGTTTTTGAAAGGACCTTACGCATAAGGCTATTGCATTTGGGAAATTTGGAGAAAGACCTTGTAGTGAGCTTAAAGTACAGATAACTGCACAGAGGATATGAGACAGAAGTGGCTTATCAGAATGGTGATAACCTGTAGCTACCTTCCAGAGACTCACGTCAACCACTCCTGAGACGCAATTGTAGCGAACGGGTTTCATGTTGAGCACCTAAGGCACTGTGCATGTTTCTGTGTTTGTGTGTGTGTGTGTGCTTGTGTGTACACACATCCTGGTAACCTTGACCAGAGGTAAAGCTAAAAGCTTCAGTAAGAATAACACTAACATTCTATTTTCCAGAAATAATAACATTCAGACTAGGTATTCAGGCAAATAGACCCTCAGAACGCAAGGCTCCCTGTTTGTTTGTTTGCTGAGATGGTGTATCACTCTGTCGCTCAGGCTGGAGTGCAATGGTGTGATCTCGGCTCACTGCAACTTCTGCCTCCTGGGTTCAAGCGATTCTCCTATCTCAGCCTCCTGAGTAGCTGAGATTATAGGCAGGCATCATCACGCCCAGCTGATTTTTGTATTTTTAGTAGAGAAAGGGTTTCACCATGTTGGCCCAGCTGGTCTTAAACTCCTGACCTCAAGTGATCTGCCTGCCTTGGTCTCCCAAAGTACTGGGATTATAGGCACAAGCCACCGCATCGGGCAGGCTCTCTGTTTTACGGACAGGTTTGGCCAATGGTTTGCCCCAACTGCAGGCGAAGTGACATCCCATCAGCCTTCTCCTTCGGCACTGCGTGGATGTAGCTTCTGGTTCCTACTAACGTGTCCAGGGTGTCCAGCCTCTGAATCTGTCACCATGGAAGCCACATTGAGAATCAGGCACATTCTCTTCTCTCCCCCAGGAATGAACTCCTCAGGAATTTGCAGCTCAGTCATTTCTATGTGGGCAGCTGTGATCACATGAGGGTGAATCCAGACGTTTCCCAGGCGTCGTGCGGGCAGTGTGTGCGGGGATATGACATGAGACGAGGTGATGAATTCTCCGGTTGGAGGTTTGGGGCCTGAATTTCATGTCAGGAAATCATCGGGCTGCATAAATGAACGAGTGAATGAACAAATGACCAATTAAACAAACCAAGTACCTGGAGTGACTTGCAGCAACTGTCAAAAGCCGCTGTTGGTACTTTTATTTTCCAGCGCTGGTAATTGCTTTTTTGAACCCTATGGCTATGATAGATTTTTTCCCCATAATTACAATTTTAGTAGAATTTTGCAATTGTAAAACACTGCATTTTTGAAGAAATCCAGCTGTCTTTCGCCATGGAGCAGATCTGGGTTTTCTGTCGTTAATTCGATTGTGACTTTTACCCCGGGTGCCCAACTCCAAGAACTCTTTACAGAGCCGGATTTATGATGGATGCCAGCTGGCCTGATAGAAGGAAACAGATATTGATTTTTAATATTTTCTCCCAACTTGTTTACTCTAGGATAATACAGCAGCTGTGTGGCAGCTTGTCTCGGAGTGGAAAGGATTATTACCTCTGCCTTTTGATGAGATAAATTACCTAGGATGGCTTGAATGGCTAAAGGGGATACTTTGATGTTATGTCGCTTCATTTACCCTTATGACTAAATGATTATTGATTTTATATTTTTAAGCTCTTGAAACGTGAAAATAAGTTGGTGGAGAAGGCTGGCTGTGTTAGTTTTATTAATTTATTTCTGCAGGGCATAATTCACTTTGGACCAGGTTGTGAAGGTTTTGGGTTCATGACCGGCTGCAGATACAGTTGCAAAGAAATGGCTTATTTATATAGTCATTGCAAGTGGTCCCAAAATCAATACAGTCTGGGATTGGATGATTAAACTCAGTCCCTTTGTGGGATTCATTCCTGTAGCTGCTGCTGAAATCGTGTTGACTGCAGTAGATTCATGTGATCAAGTCTACAAATAGCAAGTTTGTTCAAGTTGAAATATTATTTTTTTGCTCGTCATTTTTTTTATCTGCTGTGTTCACTCAATGACATTTTAACAGCCTGCGGGGGGAGAAAGAGTTGATTGACTACCTCAATGAAATCAGTAATCTGCATTAAAAGAGTCGCCTCCAAGGACTTCTGGAATGTCCGTGGGTGGATTCACGCAGACTTTGATCAGAGGTCCCAGACTGTGCTGGATTTAGTTCTGGACGCGTCTGCTGGCAGCAGGAGTCCAGGGTGTAGGCTAAACCTTTAGCTGCTCCATGTGGTTCAAAAGGGCTTGGGAGGTCCCTCTGTGCATGTGGGGCTCACTGCACATTTCTGTGAAATGCTGCCTTTTCTATCAGCATTTGACACGTTGGCATTGTTTTAAGTTGTCTGAAACATGCCCATATCACTCCGTTTCATCAATTATGACTGATACAAGTGCAGAAACGCTGTCTAGAGAGAATCAGGTTCTGTTTTGATTTTTTGTAGTTTTCCCTTAATTTATTTTCATACATTTTAAACATCATTTCCTATGTCATATTTAGTCCTTGTTAGTAAAACTTGGTTTGATTACTGAGACTCAGGCATATCTTAATTGAGTTTAACGTTTGAAATTAGGAGTTTTGCTTTATGTAAACTTCCCTACTTGCCCCCTACTCAGCCACAAGAGAACCCAACGCAGTGGGGAAACGGAAGCAGGAAGGACTGATTTTCTGAGAAGACTTTGCATTTATTTACTCTGCCTGACAAAGAGCAGATTTAGCCCAAGATGGAGGTTCACGGTCCTGATGGAGGCTAAGGCTTTATTTTCATTTTAGCAAAGTTTTCAATCTGGCAATTTTCCCTCCCTGTCCTTCATCCATGTCCCAATTATTGAGCTTTGGAAGTTTGAAGAGATGGATCAGCAGTGCTCACTAGTCTTGTCCTGGGATGATATTTTAAGAATCAAAAACGGATATATCAGCCAGGCACGGTGGCTCATGCCTGTCGTTGCAACACATTGGGAGTCTAAGGCAGGTGGATCACTTGAGGTCAGGAGTTTGATACGAGACTGACCAATATGGTGAAACACCATCTCTGGTGGAGGATGCCTTTAATCCCAGCTACTCAGGAGGCTGAGTCACGAGAATCACTTGAACCCGGGAGGCAGAGGTTGCAGTGAGCCAAGATTGCACCACTGCACTCCAACCTGGAAGACAGAGAAAAACTCCATTTCAAAAAGAAATTATACATCAATGGAATTTGGCAATTTACTTTTAGCCTTGGAAATTTATTTCAGATAAAGCTACAAGCTTGTAGAACTTAATACCTGTTACCTGAGAAATGTGCATCGTATACACTCAGAAAGCAATTGGGAGACATTTCACATTCGAGATGGGACTTCTCAATGTTATAAGTAATGGTAGCATGTTCGTATGGAGTTAAAAAAGGATGTAAGACACTTTTTCGAACTTTATTCAGGGTACATGTATAATTAATACGCAGTAAATTATATAGCTCCAGTTTAAAGCTTGTTTAAATGCATAGAATTTGAAGTAGAATGAAGAAATAAAATAACTTTTGGAGCACTGTAATGTAATATGTTGATCAATTTTATAGGGGAGTGAATATTTAATTAATCACCTTTTGACAATTATTCACACTGGTCGGAATCAAGGTCTCCATTAAAGCCGAAGAATGGCTTCATTACAAATGACCCATAAAAGTGTCAAGTGCTGGCTGCGAGGACAAGTAATTTCCTTTCCCTTTAAAACCATTAGATGGAATGATGAGGGCGGAGAGGGTGATGGAGCGCATAACCCCGTGATTACAAAGAGAAGCTCCAACAGTAAATTTGACAGCTACGTCGGAGGGGAAGAGGACAAGGGCTATAAAGTGACAGCTGGATTCCTTCAAAGTGCCTTTAATTTCATAAGAGGACAAGGGTGGCAGCATTCCGGTTTCCGCTGGACGTTTCTCCCCACCCATTGTGTGTGTTTCGGATTCAGTTGTGCCAGGCTTTTGGCACTGGTCGATGTAAATAGAGGGATAATGTTGACTTTTTTTCGCCGTACCTCTCTAGATGGCTCTCAGCGGACAAAAAAATGCATCCACTGCCCCCTTGATTAATGGCTGGGAAGGTGGACCTCCTGGAACTGCATCTGGACAGCAGAGAGGGACCCATACGTCAACAGAGCATTTCCAGACTGGGCTTCGAGGACTCAGAAAAGATTCATCATCGAAGCTCCTGTTCAGCCTGCGAACAATCTCAAAAGTTGATAACTGCTTACGTTTCACCGAATCCATTTCTTAACTTTTCAATATTGGGCAAGAGTCCTGACGTTGATCAACTTTCAGATGTCAAGATAGGCTTCTGGATTTCAGAAACTCTTGCAGAGTTTTACCAAGTGAAAAATATTTTCCTTCCCAAATGAGTCAGTGGTGAAAATTCATCTATGAGAATGTCGAGATTCCGTGGCCTTGGAGAAAATGATAGGAAATAGACTTGTTTCGCTGACTCCCCTCCTCCCCGTGGGGCTGACAGTAGGAGGCACATTTGCTGTGAGGGGATGGTGTCAGGCACCCAAGCTGGAGGAGGCTGAATTCTCTGTGTTGTGAAAAGCTTTTATGCCCTTGAATTTAGCCGTCATTGTAAGTGGCCTCCTTAGCTGTTAGAATTTCTCTAAAGTCTGGCAAAATGCAAAGGACCAGGACTGGTTTGAAAACAAACAGAACTTGAGGGTACTTACGCTTTCAAAAGTTCAGGGCACCTTGACCACCTCTACCGCGCGTTCCTGAAACCTGCTCTTTAGGTCTTTGAACTCATTTATTTTAAGACCCTACACCCATGGGCAGGCTGGCTGTAGTGCACACACCTACACACACAAGTTCAAGTGGCCACTTTCAGAACTAATGGCTATCGACTCTCGTTGGGAACTCTGTGATGTTATCTCGCCTGTAAAGACTTCGCGGTATACCGTTTACATTGTATCTGGCGATTGTATAATCGTTATTGATTTTCCCTGTGTGTAGTGCCCGTGTCAAACAACCGCATATATTTAAATGGTGATTATTTCAGTCATATATCTACTATTAGATAAGATCAAAGGTAGTTAAACGTGCGGTAGATGGGGAAAGATAGCAGGATGTACTTGTGCCCCTACCTTTGCTATTATACAACTCAACACAACTGACAGCACTTAATAATTAACTTTCTAAAACATGTTGAGATTTTGGGCCTGTGGAAGAATGAGCCTTGGCAGGTGGAGGGAAAGCATCGAGACCCTCAGCTCAAGGCCTCATGGCCCTGGGACCCAGAGCAGGATGAATGGCTTTTCAAAGGTCCTGGGAAATCATTCTGGGGGCTTAATTCATGCCTTATTTTTGTACAAATGCTTTTGAAGAAATGAGAAAGAAACTTAGACCGATGTGTAATTTCCCCCAGGACGTAATCACGGTTAATTCTAAGAGCAGGATTCCCTGGGAGCCACGCCCGGGAGGAATCCGGCCTCTTCAGGTCCTTCTCTGGGGTGGCGCGGTTACTGTATTTTATAAATGATCAAATGGTGTTCCGCACATGCTGGGGGAGGAGAATCTCTGCTCTGCACATTCATTTGAAGGCACACCAAGCTAGTTTTGTTGTTTTTGTTGCTGCAAAGTTTTCTTAGGAACATTTTTATTTTCAAAAATACATTTTGAGTCACAGTTTTTGGAATTCATTGTGACAAACACATAAATAGGTATTATGCTGAAAATTATTAAGATTACATGTAAGACAATCTGATGAAAGTTTGTGGCAACTGGAAAAGAGAGCTCCACAAAAACTGAACTCTGATATGAGGCTTGACACACGTGCACCCCTGGGGACTCGTTGGAAAGTCCTGATCGCCATTGTCTCCTGCGCCCAGCTTGTGCCCGACATGGTCAACCCTCCTTTGCTCCCTGGTTCTCCCCCCTGAGAGGCTGGGAAGGCTGGGCAGACTGCAGAGTGGACTTGGCAGCCGGGTGGAGGCCTTGCCTGCTGGGTGAGAGTCCGGGTGCAGGACAGGTGGTTTGCGGCCTCGGTGGCTTCATGAGAAGTGTCATGCAGAGTGTCTCCATGACCACATACTTTTTTTTGTTTTTTTGAAACAGAGTTTCGTTCTTGTCACCCAGGCTGGAGTGCTATGGCGAAATCTCGGCTCACCAAAACCTCCGCCTCCTGGGTTCAGGCAATTCTCCTGCCTCAGCCTCCCGAGTAGCTGGGATTACAGGGACGCACCACCTTGCCCAGCTAATTTTTGTATTTTTAGTAGAGATGGGGTTTCACCACGTTGAGCAGGATGGTCTCGATCTCTTGACCTCGTGATCCACCCGCCTCGGCCTCCCAAAGTGCTGGGATTACAGGCATGAGCCACCGCGCCCGGCCCGGACCACATACTTTTTTTCTTTTTCATAATGTTCATTAGGAGTTATCCTTTTAGTTAAGGTGGGTAATGGGACACCACTGCCACAACAATCACAAAAACCAGGACAGTGCTAGGTTGTTTCAGGAAACATCAAATTCAATTTCTTCTTCTTCTTTTTTTTTTTTTACTGTGGTCTCACTTGTCATCCAGGCTGGAGTACAGTGGTACAATTATGGCTCACTGAAGCCTCAAACTCCCCTGGGCTCAAGCAATCCTCCTACCTCAGCTCCTTGAGTAGCTGGGACTACAGGCCTAACGCACCATGCCTGGCTGATTATTTTAACTTTTCGTAGAGACACGTCTCATTATGTTGCCTAGGCTGGTCTTGAACATCTGGCCTCAAGTGATCCTCCCACCTTGGCCTCCCAAAGTGCTGGGATTACCGGCACGAGCCACTGCAAAAGTCCCACACATTTAATTTTAATGTCAGATGTATCAGCTTGAATGATTTGTTTAAATGCAAAGGTTCACATTTTCAGATGAAAAGTGCTTTGTGAAAAATGAACTAAAATATCGGGCTGGGCGCGGTGGCTCAAGCCTATAATCCCAGCACTTTGGGAGGCCGAGGCGGGTAGATCACAAGGTCAAGAGATCGAGACCATCCTGGTCAACAAGGTGAAACCCTGTCTCTACTAAAAATACAAAAAATTACCTGGCACGGTGGCACGTGCCTGTAATCCCAGCTACTCGGGAGGCTGAGGCAGGAGAATTGCCTGAACCCAGGAGGCGGAGGTTGCGGTGAGCCGAGATCGGGCCATTGCACTCCAGCCTGGGTAACAAGAGCAAAACTCCATCTCAAAAAAAAAAAAAAAGAAAAATGTACTAAAATATCTTCTTTTAAGTTTTCCAAAATGCTCCTTGGATTAATTTTACATAAAATGGAACAAGACCTGATGAAGAAAAGGAAGTCAACAGCAATATTGTCCCGTGTCCCATGGAATTGGGACTGTGTTGACGGTGGCACAGCGTCCCAGCGGCCGGGAGCTCGCACTCGGATTTTCCTGCTTGTAGAGAATATTCTTCCGTGCTACAGGCTGAATGTCTATGTGGCCCCAGAATCCGCATGTAGACACCCTACTCCCAAGGTGATGGCAGGAGGAGGTGGGGCACTAGGGAGGGGATTAGGTCGAGGGGTGGAGCCCTTCCGAATAGGATTCAGGGTTCACAGCCTTCTCCAAGGGACTCCAAGGGGCTCCCTCATGTCTTCCACCATGTGAAGGCACAGAAAGAGGGCACCGCCTGCCACCCAGGAAGCCACAGGGAAGCTGCTGGTGCCTTGATCTTGGATTTCCAGGGTCCAGAACTGTGAGAAATACATTTTGGTTGTTTATAAACCACCCAATCTAAGGTACACTGTTACAATGGCACACACAGATGGCGACCCTCTCCTGTAGCTCCAACAAACGCCTCCTGCAAACGCCCGCTGCTGTCTGACTGGGACACATCTAAACGTGTTTCTTGCTTTTTCCTTCGAGTTCCTCGAACACCACACTCCAGTTGCGATGTGAAAACTTGAGTTCCACCAAATCCTTACCCACTTTTTCTCTTGACAGTAGTGGAATAAAACATGATTTGGGTCATATTATCGTCAAAATTCAAGAACCTTCCTCAAAACAGTTGATTACATTTTTATTTGATTAGGTGATTTTTACTAATTTCATGATTAGTTTTGGAGTCAAATTCATAACTTTTACCCCTTAAATTAATCTCATATAATGTTCAATGACTTAATATATGCTTACCAATGAAATGTGATTTTCTTTTAGTTGAGATTAGGGTTGTTATATTGTAGAAAATCTTCTAAGTTTTAGAAAAATATTAACTTTTCTCTGAGGCAATCTGATTGTGAAATATAAAATTTTCTGTGCTATGCAGAATGGCAGCTTCTTGCCCACAGAGAGAGAGAAAGCCCAGTGTTCTTGCTAATGACAGCGGATGTGGTCCAGAGTTCACACTCCGCTCTCTGCATGGGAGGAAGACCCTGTGAAAGTTACAGGAGGCCCTCAGTCCAGAGCCCCGAGTGTCTGCCACGTAGGGTGCAGTTGAGAATCGAGGCAGGAGCTGGATCCGACTGTTGGCTACCCAAGAGTAGACCCCACAAATCACTGCGATGTGATTTGTGCCCACCCACCAGGATGGCAGGGTTGGGAGCACCCACCCCACAGCGGGCTGGAGATCTTCCTGGGATTCTCTGGGCTGCCAGCACTGGGGCCTTCTCTGCAGTCAGTGGCCAGCCTCACCGCTTCGGCCTGGCCCCACCAGCTCCTTTCAGAGGCCTGTACAGCAGTAAAGCCATCAGAGGCAATCTCATGTTGTCCTCGGCCAGGTTGCCCTGGAGCTGCCCGGATGAGGAAACATTTCCAGGAGAACCTGCTTGATCAGGGGAAGGAGCTAAAACCAGAGGGGCCGACTGGGTGAAGCACTCCAGCAGACCTTATGGAGGGAGCTACGTCTGTGCTCCCAGGAGTTCAAGCGAGCCCAGCCTTGTCGGCACGGTGAGTAGAGGGGTTGAGGCGGTCAGGACATTTGCACACCTGCTGCTCAACCATAGCATCCTGTCAATTCCCAGGCGCTGTCAGCTCAGGCACAGCCGGCTCCGGAAGCCCATGGGCAGCCTCTGACAGTGACACAGGCGTTGGCTGCTGG
Organism: Leontopithecus rosalia; assembly: GCA_028533165.1. Taxonomy (NCBI): domain Eukaryota; kingdom Metazoa; phylum Chordata; class Mammalia; order Primates; family Cebidae; genus Leontopithecus; species Leontopithecus rosalia. Next base: position 2,170,108 of record CM052649.1, read on the forward strand.
GCGCTAAGAGAAGCCTTGGGCTGAAGCAGGACCCTGGCGACGAGGTGTGCAGGGCTGTGGGTGAGCAGCACGCAGTTCTCCTCGCCTGCTAGACGGGAGAAATGCGTTTCTCAGTAGCTTGGCTGATTGTACTCTCATTTCAATAATAAACATACACCCTATCTAAATGTTTAAATGCTCATGAAATTTGATGACTTAAAAATCTCTTTAAATTAGCCCTTTGAACATTTCGGATATGCCAAAACAAGTAACAAACGGAGAAGAATTTTCTGGTGCTGATGAGTTTGATGAGGAATGAGCATTGCACTGCGGAATATGAGAGCCGCTGTGAAGGATGCACCGACTCCTGGAGGCAGAGGAAGGCGCGAGTTTTTTTTTTTGTTTTTTTTTTTGAGAAGGAGTTTCGCTCTTGTTACCCAGGCTGGAATGCAATGGCGCGATCTCGGCTCACCGCAACCTCCGCCTCCTGGGTTCAGGCAATTCTCCTGCCTCAGCCTCCCGAGTAGCTGGGATTACAGGCACGCGCCACCATGCCCAGCTAATTTTTTGTATCTTTAGTAGAGACGGGGTTTCACCATGTTGACAGGATGGTCTCGATCTCTTGACCTCGTGATCCACCCGCCTCGGCCTCCCAAAGTGCTGGGATTGCAGGCTTGAGCCACCGCGTGGCCGACACGAGTTTTTAAAGGGAATCTGAGGAGGGCCGCCCAAGTTGTTTTGAAAGTTATCCTCGGCCACAAGGATTGGTAACAAGAGTGGAGTCAGTCTGAGGCTGGATGGGCAGTGGCTGGGCCAATGTCCTTGCAGAAGAATTTCTTGAGTTTGAGGCTTCTGTGCACGACTGTGGCTCCCTTTTGATTCTGACAGCTTTCACAGATGCTATTTTCAAGGTGTACATTTTTACCCACAGCGCGATTTTACTGACAGTGGCTCTGAGAGCAGCATGGCTGTGCGGCCGGCCAGCTCCGGACAGTGTGTCCAGATCGGGACACATTTAGACAGCAGATGGAATCGAGTTAAGGACATAGGGAGAGGGATGAAGGCAGGATCCCTTGATAGGAAGAGGAGCCGGGCACAGTGACTGTCGGGAGCAGGTGACCACAGGAAGACCAGGCAGAGACCCCGGGGCACGTCCAGGAGCGGGGAGCCACCCCAGGGACTGCCAGCAGCACCAAGCCCTGCCAGAAGCAGGAGCCACGCTTCCCCACAGGTGTCAGAGGGAAAAGTCCCCGCAGGGAACGCCCGGGTTGGCTGCAGACTTCCGGTTTCTGGGACGAAGACTAAGTTCTGTTTTTAGGCACTCAGCGCTCAGCGTTTCGTTTCGGCAGCCTCAGGAGGCGGATGCACCCCAGTTAGTGAAGCCCAGCCGTGCATGGTGCACAGCAAGAACACGGGCTTCCAGCGTGTGGACTCTTCCCGGAGCCCCTGCATCGCCCTGGAACGAAGCGGATCCACCTGCGTGCCCGGACTGGAAGCAGAAGGCGGGGGAGACTTGGGGCTGACTTCTTGGGGCTCCACGTGGTCGGGAGCATCTGTCACCCTCCTCAGACCACAGCCTGCGGTGGGGGCGCGAGGATGCTGCGGACAGCGCCCTGGCATGGTGCTGCCTCCTGGGAAGCTGCTGCCCCAGTGCTGCCCTTGCGGGAGGAAGGCCACTGTCTTGATTGGCTGCGGACCGATCCTTGGTTGGCTGACTCTCCTTCATGTGTGGGGCTGGTGCCTGGGGAGCAGACTCTCACTGGTTTCCCCAAAGAACAGAGTCTGATTGGTTCCTCAAAGGAGCAGACTCTGATTGGTTCCCCAAAGGACCAGACTCTGATTGGTTCCCCAAAGGAACAGATTCTGATTGGTTCCTCAAAGGAACAGACTCGGATTGCTTCCCCAAAAGAACAGACTCTGATTGGTTCCCCAAAGGAACAGACTCTGATTGGTTCTCCAAAGGAACAGACTCTGATTGGTTCCCCAAAGGACCAGACTCTGATTGGTTCCCCAAAGGAGCAGACTCTGATTGGTTCCCCAAAGGACCAGACTCTGATTGGTTCCC
>CM052649.1:2172251-2210983 GCA_028533165.1 Leontopithecus rosalia
AGAACAGAGTCTGATTGGTTCCTCAAAGGAGCAGACTCTGATTGGTTCCCCAAAGGAACAGACTCTGATTGCTTCCCCAAAAGAACAGACTCTGATTGGTTCCCCAAAGGAACAGACTCTGATTGGTTCTCCAAAGGAACAGAGTCTGATTGCTTCCCCAAAAGAACAGAGTCTAATTGGTTCCCCAAAGGACCAGACTCTGATTGGTTCCTCAAAGGAGCAGACTCTGATTGGTTCCCCAAAGGAACAGACTCTGATTGCTTCCCCAAAAGAACAGAGTCTGATTGGTTCCCCAAAGGACCAGACTCTGATTGGTTCTCCAAAGGAACAGACTCTGATCGCTTCCCCAAAAGAACAGAGTCTGATTGGTTCCTCAAAGGAGCAGACTCTGATTGGTTCTCCAAAGGAACAGACTGATTGCTTCCCCAAAAGAACAGACTCTGATTGCTTCCCCAAAGGAACAGAGTCTGATTGGTTCATCAAAGGAGCAGACTCTGATTGGTTCCCCAAAGAACAGACTCTGATTGGTTCCCCAAAGAACAGAGTCTGACTAGTTCCCCAAAAGAACAGACTCTGATTTGTTTCCCAAAGGGGTTAGGCTTTCCTGTGTTTCAAAGTCCAGTTGGGGGTTCCAGTTTGGGATACTTAAAGCTGCTTAGAAGAACCAGTTGCTGTTCTTTTAAATCAGTTCAACATCCAGTCATGGAGCTTATCTGGAGCCCAACAGTCTTTCGTCAGAAATGTCCGTCGCTTATGTGAGCTCTTGGGGAGTCTTGGAGCCCCCAGTCTACACGCTGCCCAAGGCCGTCTTTTCTGCAGAAACCTGGGAAATTACATCAATAAAACTAACATCGAGGTGCTTATTATTTGCAAATTATTCAATTTGCATGTGTTAAATAATTTGACTCTGTACATCAATACTCTGTGGTCAATGACAGGGTTATCTTTATTTCACACATGAGGAAACTGAGGCACAGAATGATTAAGTAACTCGCCCAAGAATGCCCAGCCAATCAGAGGTAGGAAGGGATCCAGGCCCCACCGCTGTGACCCAGAGCTGCCCTGTCCAGGTGCCTGCTGCCATACATATCCAATTATTTCCCAGAAAAACTCCTAGTTGTAGAACTAGCATATTGCAAAATTATAATCTAATCAATTTTTTGAAGTTTCTTTAAGTACGTTTACTGCAGCTTTTTTTTTTTCTTTTTTTCCTCAAGACGGAGTTTCACTCCTGTTGCCCAGGCTGGAGTGCAAGGGCATAGTCTTGGCTCACTGCAACCTTTGCCCCCCCAGGTTCAAGTGATTCTCCTGCCTCAGCCTCCTAAGTAGCTGGGACTGCAAGCACCTACCAACACACTCAGCTAATTTTTTATCTTGAGTAGAGACAGGGTTTCACAGCGTTGACCAGGCTGGTCTTGAACTCCTGACCTCAGGTGATCCATCCACCTTGGCCTCCCAAAGTGCTGGGATTACAGGTGAAAGCCACCACACCTGGCCTAACATTTCTTACTGTGTTGGCCTAAATTATTAAAAATAAAAATTTTAATCATAATATAGTAACATATTTTGTTTCTATTCTAATTTTAAATGTGACCTAGTGTTTCTCTGTAATTATAACTTTGTTGATTTAAAATACTCTTACCATGATAAGAAAATGTTTTCATTTTGATGCTCACATTTGCTAGAAATTTGGATGTTATCAAATGTGACCTCCCTACCTCTCAACTCTTTGTTTTAATCTTAAGTAACTTGCATCTTACAACGATAGCATTTTCTTGAATTGATTTTAAATCATCATGCAGAATTGACTAAGGAATTTCTGATCAATGAAGCCAGCATGCATGGAACATATTTTGATATAGGAATGGCATTTGGATGTCTCTTTGCTATAGGGTGGGTTCACTGGGAAAACCTGCGCACTAAAGAGACAGGGCTGAAACAATCGCTCTGCACCCTGTCTTCTTCAGTGGTGACACCCTTGCCCCCACCCCGCCACACACCTTCACCTCCAGATCTCTACACAGGGCTGCTTCCTGCAGGGCTGGCACAATCCCCGACACCAGGGACTGTCCATGCCTCTGTCTCTGCCCATCATCCTGGCTGTGGGGTTGAGGAAAAGACTGTTTCTCCAGAAGGAAAATTTCCTTCTGCTATTGCAGGACAATTAAGTGATGGTTTAAAGCATGAGCATTTATTTTTCCTTCAGTGAGTAGCAGCTGCATCTCAACCTGAGTGCTAACGTATTTGCTGTAATAAGACCAGTTTCCCCTGGGAGGCCTGACTCTAGAGTGATCAGGGTAACCTGGAGCTGGCTTCTGGCACTCAGACGTTCTTGAGTGCCCAATACCAAAAGTTAGGGAATTCTACAGATCTCTGCTGACTTTCCCTTGCTTATTATTTTGATATATTTTTATCAAAATAATTTCCCTTGCTTATTATTTTGATATTTCCCTTGCTTATTATTTTGATACATTTTTATATACATCACATTACCCTTGCTTGTTATTTTGATATGTTTTACCGGAATTGCCAGCCAGTTTCCAAATTGTTGTCCAAAGGTTCATTTGGCTGTTTGGCTAAACAGAAACAGTCTGCAGATTATATCCCTTTGCAGTACGGACGGTCTCCAGGGATGAAAGCTTTTCTCCACGCTGCAGTGACAATGAGTGCTAACTGAAACAGTGGCAGAGAATATTTCAGGTGTAAGCAGCCAGTGCTAAGGAATGTGCAATCTTTTCATTTCCTATCTCAAGATTCAAAGAATGGTTATGTTTTTTATAATTTAATTCTTAGTCTTTAGCAGCATGAGAAAAGAATTAGGCTTGGTGCGGTGGCTCATGCCTGTAATCCCAATACTTTGGGATGCCAAGGCAGGCGGATCACTTGCGGTCAGGAGTTTGAGAGCAGCTTGCTAACATGGTGAAACCTCATCTCTACTAAAAGCACAAAAATTAGACAGGTATTGTGGCAAACACCTGTAATTCCAGCTACTCAAGAGGCTGAGGCAGGAGAATAGCTTGAACCCAGGAGGCAGAGGTTGCAGTGAGCCGAGGTTGCGCCATTGCACTCCAGCCTGGGAAAAAAGACTAAAACTCCATTTCAATAAAAAAAAAGAAAGAACCAACAATTTTATTACTTGAAAACTCAGCACAAGAGACAAACCTAGAGCAATTGCTGTGGCCTCTGTTCCCCCACGCTGGCGTGCAGCCTCCCTGGTAGGTTCTTTCTCTCACATTGCTGCTGAGGTTTCTCATTACATGTTTTTAATTCCAACATCATTTTTGGGAAAGTAGTTTTACAATGATGCGTTTACTGGGTACTTTATTGACTGGAAAGCTCCGTTTATTCTGAGAGAAGATATTTACAGAAACTAAATAAACTGCCAAGAGGAAGGCAGACCCTGTAGAGTCTCATGCAGCATTTAAGAACAACATTTGAGAACCTTTTATTGCTTCCTTAAGCATAGTAACTTTTCAGGCCATTGAAACATTGTTTCACATAAAATTATATTTCACCAGTTGTAGCCATTATTCCACCTTGTTTGAGCCAATTGTGAAAAACCTGAGAAGCAACAGGAGAAAACAGATGATCATTTTCACCCATTCCCGGTGATTCCTGCCGAATCACCTCAGTGCTGCTTTTCCACTGGAAATCTTCAATCATGTAGAGATTCCATGGCTTTCAGAGATGTTTCGGTTGTTTGAAGGTGTGAACATAAACACACGTGTTAAAATTTAATGGAAAAATTGCAAGTTAATGAAAAGCTTGATGCACTCCTGTTGCCTGGAGTCAGGAAGTAGGATGACCTGGAAGATCTTTGGCCTTTCCGGAGGTATTTCTGTGATTCTTTCTAAGCTGCCTCGTGGAGAAAGGAGCATCCGCCCTGCAGAGGCCTCTGTGGTTTTTGCAGCCCCACGGCACTTCTGCTCAGTGCTCCCAGGGATGCGCCATCCTCTGGAAATCGGAATCCACCCTGCTTGCTTCTTCACGTGCTGGCAGAGCTTCTCCGGTGGTCAAGCAGGAAGGGTAATTTTCTAATGCTGAAACTTTGGTTTCGCCAACAAATGAATCAGTCCCCATCATGTATAAGCTATGCCTGTTAACTAACGAGAAACCTTTTGGATCTGTGCCACATCTCACCCTTTGTAGCCCTCCATGTTATTTTAGTTTCCTTAATTAAGGCGAGTCCATTGGCCCCCACAACAGGTAAGCCAGCAGCAGGGATGGGATCGAAGCGTGGCGTGAAGAGGCTCTGGACCTGGTTAGCTGGGATGCTTTCGGAGCTGCCCTCCTCCATGTGCTGCTGTCACCCCAGACTCACCGACTTTGTGATGGTGAATGGCAGCAGTACCTAAGCAACCATCCTCACCTTATCATCATCCGGTACCTGAGAAATCATCCCCCCACCTTCTCCAGAGGAAGGGGATGCCGTCCTGAGCAGGTGTTTGCTCCAGGTTCGTCGGCCTGAACAGAGCCACAGTCTCTGCTGCCCCAGAAACCAGCCCAGGGGCCTGCTCTGTGCTCATCCAGCTCCCTGACTACATGGCCTGCTATTGTCCGCCTCTCCCAGAACTCCCAGAGGAGACGGGCGGCAGGCTGGGGTGGTTACCTGCACACTTCAGTGCATGAAGAACAGTTCACTAGTATTGATCACTCTGTTTCAGGCTTCCAGTGCTGTTCATGGTGATGGAGAAATCTCTAAAAGAGAATCAGGAGAACCCGCTTGCTCTTCACTCAGGTTGAAAGGACCAATGTCCCAGCTCCTGACACATGGGCCAGGCCTCAGGCGGTGTGTGCACCGGCCAGTGAGAACCTGAAGCACAGCTGCCCAGGCCCTCCCCGCCACTGCCTATGCCTGGCGGCCCCTCAGCTCCATTCATTTGACTTCACTGCCTCATGACTCTGAGCTCTTGGCTCCTCACCCTGACCTCAGCCAAGCCTGTTTCATGGCCCAGCATTGGGAGCTCAGTTCTCTCCTGCTGCGCTGAATGGACCTGCTCTCTTCAGGGGTTACAGAGGGACCCCACACTGTCCCTGGCCTCAGAGGCTGACCCTGCCTGGGGTCCCTCTGTACCCCGAGCTCTGTGAGGGGAGGGAGGGACAGGCTGGGATCCTCTGTCCAAGGTGCCTTCAGATGGAGGGAGCCTTTTCACAGCACTGAGCTCTCTGGCCCTAGGCACTCAGCGCAGCCGCAGCAGTTCCTGGGACTCTGCCCGAAGTCACCCAGCACCCAGCCATGGGGGAAACAGCAGCTAGGGGCCACGCATCCATCAGAGGCACACAACAGCAAAACGGCTTGGTAGGTATGATGGTATTTAAGACCAAGCTCTTCTTCAGGTGTTTCACCTTTTATTTTCCTTACTCAGAGACATGCAGTGTATGCAGTTCATTGTAAATCAGCTTTTTTTTGGAGAAATCACATATTTCCATTCAAAAGGTGCTACAGGACTTCGCGACATCCTTGATGCTCTCACAAAGTCAGTGCTGCTTGAGGGGTAAAAGCAAGTAACCCAGAAAGGAGGAGGCAGAGCGTCCTGCTGTGGCAGGGTCCACAGGGCCCAAGGGCAGAGGCCGGGTTTGGGCTGGAAGAAGGCCTCCGCTGTTGGACAGGGGTGAGCATAGGAGGTCCCGGTGCCCCAGATGCCTCAGAGTGGGGACTTGGTCTGTGGAGCAGGAGCCAGCAGACATTTGTCAGGATGGGAGGGTGGCTCCATTTACTCAGCCAGAGATGGGGGAAAGAAAGACTTTGGAAGAGCAGGGTGGTGAGGTGTGGAACACCCTCACACCCACAGGGTCATGCAGCAGGGGGTGGGAACATCAGCCTGGAAAGGAGGGGCTGCCTCTGAGGGAGGAGGGGGAGTGCTGTCCAACTGCAGGCAGCTTCCCTGTCCCCCAGTAGCCTCTACAATCGGGCAGCTCCCAGGACCTCGCAGACGCAGTCTGTCACTGAAGCCTGAGTATGGAGCCACCTGAGCTCTGGGCAATGCAGGAAGCCTTTGGAGCCAAGAATTGGTTGAAACAAATTCTGAGGATCCCTGGGGCTTGGTCAACGGGCGTGCCGGACAGGGCTCACCTGGTAGAGCCCTGGTAGATGGAGCGCCTGGTGAGGGAGAAGCACAGGCCAGTTTGGGTACAGAAGTTCTGGGTGGAGGAAGAACAAAGTGGTGAGGTCAGTCCAGGGCAGGGGATGGCCTCCTCTCCCTTTTGCAAATGAAAGTGCCCTTCAGAAAGTGAGAGACTCAGCAGCCGCAGGGGGAACCTCTGGGCCCATGAGTCAGCTCAGGGAGAGGAGCCGGTAGGAGACGCACGGTCTCGAGTTCGAGGTTGACACCGTGAGTGTGTTCTTTCCCATCTCAGCAGTTGTTTCTGTCTCACTCGGCTGGAATTCCATCCGTTCAGCAGAATTCAGCCCACCCCTCCAGGTGGATTAGATGCTGTGATGGAGAAAGAGACAAGACAGTTTCTGGAAGTTTGGAGTTAAGAGAATGACTGGGCATAGGTGCGGATGGTCCCATTAGAAGCACAAGAATGCGAGCCGTTATCTTTTACAGCGTTTTTAGCTTTCCTTGCCAAAAGTTGGTGAGTTTCTGGGTCACAGCGGGAGGCACTGACCCGGAGAGGATCCATGGGCCTTTTGACCGCCGCCAATTTGCAGGCACACGTACTGACCAGCAGGCTGCAGGTCCAGCATAAGCCCCGGCTCAGCCAAGGCAAATCCCTTCCACCTCCAGTGCTGATACAACCTTTCCGAATCACAGGCTGGAGATGTGTTAGGTCTAGATTTACTATTATTGCGAATAATAATCAAAATAAAGGTTATTTCTTCTCCCCCACAGTCCTCCACGAAGATTGATTTTCCTGAGGTCTGCTTGGTGCGCCAAGCCTTCCTTTTCTTGAGCCCGCAAGGTGGATGGATATCTTATTGCATCTATCTCCTCCACTCAGAATGACCGATTGGCATACTGTTGATATGCTCACAAGAGGGTGGCTTCAGAATTACATATCTTTATCTAATACCTTTACGATGCCATCAGTTACATTCAGTGGGCAGGCCCTTTGATTTTTATGAAGAAATTCCTTTTAAGTAAGGGGAATGGCATTCATGGAAACGTCTTTCCTTTCAGTCCATCACAGTCCTGCCTTTTCCAAGCAAGTTTCCTGCTTAGCTCCAAGTCACTCGTGGAGACTGGTCTGGTTGGCAGAGTTGGTGACAGAGGCTTTTATCAGTCATAGTTTCCCCGCAGAGAGGGCTTCTGTCAGGAAGTGTAGCCTCCTGTTCTTAAACAATAATTAAGTCCTTGAGGCTCAGTCGCTTACGCTTGCTAATCTTGGTGACTGTTTACATGCTACTATTTGTTAAATGGCAAAGTTTATTGATTTGGCAAATTCAGTCCCACATTGTAGATTTTCTCTCAGTCTGTGTCCTACATGTGGTTCAGCATTTTTAAATGTCAACTGCAAAGTATTATTGATCAGTAATTAAAAGTCTAGAGAAAAATTAGCATAGCAGAAGTTTGCAGTCGTTAGGACAAGTACCGTCGGGCAATTATTTAGCATCTTGTAGCATTTATTCTCCTTCCTGCTATTGACAGAGTATGATGCTCACCAAACAGTTTTTGTGTTGCTAAAAAGGAAAGTTTAACATCAATAAGAATTAAAGACATGTATTTCTGTTGGAAATTTTCTTGTTGGTTTCCCTGATACATAAACAAGCTGATCCAAAGGGCTCTCTGCTCCAGCAGGAGTGAAGGGGCAGAATCTGAGTTTCCCGGGCCATCCTGAGGGGCTTTCATGGCTTCCTTCCCCGAACCCAGGGATCCCATGTTGAAACTGGACAATGAAAATGCAAATTTGGCTTAGGCAGGAAAAATAAATTGCTTGCACTAAGCAGTTATTGTGTGTTTGGGAAATGTTTATCCCAGATTTTCTCATAGTTCAGATGTCAATATTCTGCACTATTTACTTGAAAGTATACTTATAGTAATCAAGTTACATGAACAGATTTTTATTCTGAAAGCATAAGCACCCTGACTAGTAGGTGTAAGCAACATCCATATTCTTATTATGTTTAAAAACCTGAGGCACACAAACCCAACCACATCATTGTGCAAACCTGTGTGAGCATGGCTGGATGTGGGCTGGGAAAGGGCAGAGGCAGGCAGGCTCTCAGGATGGGGATCCAGCCTCACTCCAGCTGTGGGCGCATTCTCAGGAGGTCTCATGATGAAGCCACCATTCTCAGATAAAGGAGGAGGCTCATGAAGGACCTTTGAAACTCCGTACCTGGACTGTTGGCATGGGTCGGTATAGAATTAATATAAATTCCAGCCTGCAAGCTAATTTCGGGAAGACTATGGCAGCAGTCAGGTGCAGAGGGCTTGGGGCCTGGCCTTAGGGTGAGAGCACTGAGACTTGGAGGGACATTAGTGCAAAAGGAAAGCAGTTAGGATTGTGTTATGGGTTTTACCCTGTGAATAAAGGAGAATTAAAACATGGACTCACCCATGTTCTCACTCATTCATTCATCAACCCACCCATCTACTGATTCGTCTATCCACCCATCTATTCAACCATCCATCCCATTCATTCATCCATCACACATCCACCTGCCCACTCATCCACCCACCCTCCACCTATCCATCCACCCATCTATTAATGCGTCAACCCATCTACTCACCTCCTCCCATCAATTTATCCACTCACATATTCCTTCCTCTGTTCACCCATCAATCCACCTCATTCATGCATTCATCCACCCCACTAATTTGTCCCTTCACCCATTCATTCATCCACATATCCATCCTCTTTTCTATTCACTCATGTATGCACCCCTCCACCCATCCACCCACTATTCATATGTCTATCTACCCATCCAGCCATTCATTCATCTATCCATCCATTCATATATGCATATATTCATGTATTTATCCATCTATCTATCCACCTGCCCATCTACCCGTCCATCTATCCATTCATCCATCCACCCACCCATCCATCCATTCATCCATTCCTGTATCCATCCATCCATCCATCCATCCATCCATCCATCCATCCATCCTCCTATCCAACAAATCCACATTTATCAGGCACTTTAGAATCTATTTTTAAAATGTTTATTTTCTAACAGAGGAAAATGAAAGCACAGTCGTGATGTAGAAGTAGGGCCCTGCTTTGCCGGGGCCCTCTCAGAAGCCTGAGGAACCTGGGAGAGGAGCCAGTGATGAGAACTCACTGTGTGCTGGGTGTGGCTGACACAAGCAGGGAGGTGCTGGGCATCCTGGAAGGTTGTAAAAGGGGTGGAAGGGACTTGGTTTTCAATTTGGGCGAAGAGAGTCCACTACAGTTGGCAAGGGATTGTCCCCAGGGGTACAGAAAGAGAGGGGAGAGAAGCGTATGGAACAGGAAAATGTCATTGAGCTTGACAAGAAGGAGGTGGTTGTAGCATTTTGAGAGTGTTTTCAGTACTACAGTCCCAGTGAATCTATATTGCAGGAATTCAAGACATAAAATAACACAGTTTCATGTTACGTGAGTAATAAATGCAAAATGAAGTGAAATACAAGTAAACCATAGATAAGAAGTTGAAAAACAAGACCCCACACAGGACAGAAATAAAACCAGGTGTTGCTCTTGGAATAGATGAGCAGAGCCATGACACCTTCAGGATGGAGGGAAGCTTTGGAGGCGCCGGCTCTCTTACGGTTGTTTGACTCCGTTACTCACTAGCACTCACTCCCTTTCCCGTACCTGCTGTAATTTTTGGTGTGTGGCTGGTGGTCTGGGACTATTATTTGAATGTTTGGATGCCTGAATATTGAAGAGACATCTCAGTGCATGGCATGAGCGATGGAGGTGGGTGTATCCCATTTACGCTTGGACCAAGCCCTGCAGGAAGTGGGGCGTAATAGTCAAGAATGGAACCCTTGATTCCCTGAGATGGCATCCTGCCCCCATCCCTTACCAGCTGGTGGCTTTCAACAAATCATACTTACTGCCACCTCCCTCGGCCTCAGTGTGCTCATACTGGAATGTAATACTAATACGCAGCTGGTGAGGCTTTCGGTGAGGACTCGATGAGATAAGAAGCTCCAGGTGACCTGTGAGATGACTCGATGGCACCAGGCACTTGGTAAACACACAACACACGTCAGCTGTTTCATCCCATTGTTGCTGGGAGCGTTAAACCCCTGGGGGCTGTCAGGGATCTGCAGCATATCAAAAAAGAAAGACGAAATTCATAGAGGGCAGCATGCATCCGCTAAGGGAAATCCCATGCCAGCAAAGCATGTTTCCTCTTTACTGATGGAATTTGTGTTAAGGTGGTAATGGAAATTTGACCTCTTTGGGTTTGGGCAGGCATTGGACGGAGTATCTTATGAACAAGAAAGAAAAACGCTGACTGGGTAAGGGTCAAGTTAGGTGAGTTAAACAAATGATCGGGGGGAGGGTTACCGATGATCACCACTTACCCAGAAGGCGACTCTACCGATCAAAAAAGGCCGGGCTGGGCCGGGCGCGGTGGCTCACGCCTGTAATCCCAGCACTTTCGGAGGCCGAGGCGGGTGGATCACGAGGTCAAGAGATCGAGACCATCCTGGTCAACATGGTGAAACCCCGTCTCTACTAAAAATACAAAAAATTAGCTGGGCACGGTGGCGCGTGCCTGTAATCCCAGCTACTCAGGAGGCTGAGGCAGGATAATTGCCTGAACCCAGGAGGCGGAGGTTGCGGTGAGCCGAGATTGCGCCATTGCACTCCAGCCTGGGTAACAAGAGCGAAACTCCGTCTCAAAAAAAAAAAAAAAAAAAAAAGGCCGGGCTGTGGCTGGCGGTGATTAGTGTTAATACGTCCACAGGACTGTCAAGGTTCCCACAGCCATCAGACCAGCACAATGGGCCAGAAATTTACTCGATGAAACTACACTGGGTGGATGTCCTGCGGGGCACTCTCGGTAAAATCTTTAAACTATTAGAGTTGGCCGTCATATCCACAGGTTCGGCCTCCTTGGATTAGAAAATATTCGGAAAATAAAACAATAAAAGTAATGTAAGTAAACAACCCCAATACAGTGTAACAACTATCCACAGAGCATCTGCGTTGCATTCAGTTTTATATTTAATCTAGCGATGATTTCTAGTATGTGGGGGGACTTGAGTAGCTTGTTTGCCAATGCTACGGCACTCAGGGACTTCGGCATTTACAGGTTTGGGTATCCACGTGGGACTCTGGAACCAGTCCTCCACGGAGATTCAGAAACAACTATACTTGAATCGCCACCTCTTTTGTTTTAGAAAACACACCGGATACATCCTGTCCAATGGCCGTCTGGGGAAGATTTCCACCACGGCCCCAAGTATCCTGTTGAGCGTTGACAGGAGGCTGGTGAGGAAGTCCACATCACCTTTCCAGTTGGAACATCTTGGCTCTGGTTTTAGATCCTCTAGGAAAGGGACTCCACACCACAGACTGGAGAACACGAAGATGCATAGATTCTGGGACATGTGAGGATGCAGTGCCAGGGAATCGGGGCTCTGTGTTCCCCTGAAGCTGGCAGGTTTGGTGGCCTTGGGTCGGTGGAGGGAGGGGTTGATGGTGGCAGCCAGGCCTCTTTGGGCATATTTTGAGCCAGTGGACTTTTACAGTAAGCAGCTTAGGGACAGGCCCCGAAAGTCAGAGAGGAGGGTCAGAGTCGAAAATGCGTGAATCACGGCCATGGGTCAAAGCCAGCCCCAGGGGCAGGTGGTGGCATGGGGTTCTAGTTCTGAGAGCCTGTGGGCCATTCCTTCATCACACTGGTTCATTTCATCAGCTGTGCCTCCTTCGCTCCTCCTGTGAAAACTGAACCCTGGGGACTCTGCCAAGGAGGCAGGCAGGGCCGTCCTCCAGGAGCCTGGAGTCTGTGCTGTGTGTGATAGGACTGGGATGAAGCATGCACTCTAGCCAGGGACTCTCAACCTTGGGGTACACAAAGCACCCACTTGCGGCCCATGGCCTTGAACAGAAAACCTCTGCTGGCCACTTCCCCAACTCTGGCAGTGGGACTGGCTCAGGTGGGTGGGTGCATGCAGGGGACTGTGGCCTGGGACAGGGGAGCCAGCAGGTCCCACAGGGGTGGGAAGGTGAGGCTGAGGGAGCACCCTTGGTGATGGGGAGCATGTGAAATGGAATCACGAAGGTGGGGTCAACAAGGAGTTTCCCCATGAGTTAACTCCTGCCAGCCTGGAGGAGGCAAGGCCGAGCCTGCATGGTGGGCATTTTGGCTTCTCCCCGTCTTGGTCTTTGGGTCTGCAGTCCATGTTTTCCAAGACATGGCTCCCTGACATCCAGAAGTAGGAGTGCTTTATGGAGGCTTAAACAGGAGTGGGAGGCAAATGGGTGCTGAGGGGTCAGTCTCGGATGCCCCTGCTGCTGGCCAGGGGACCATGGGCCCCAGCAGTGCCCTTCAGTTCCGACCGCTAGCTCTGCTCTCTATCTGCTGAGCCAGAGAATGCTGACATCTGAGCAAGGTTCAAAGAGGGCGTTAACCAAAAATTCAATAAAGTAATAAAGAGAAGCACTGCTCCAATGAGGATGAGCGCTGTGACCTTGAAATCTGCAATCAGCTTCACAAACCATAGAGGAAGGCAATTCCGACGAGGACCAAGCTGGAGACAAGCGCCATGGAACGTGGGTGGCTTCAGGGACAGTGTTGCCGTTTAATAATCCAGGGAGCCACACTTTAAAAGAAATCTATTAAAAGCTGTATTATCATTTGACTAATAAACTCTATATAGGCACAACAAATAACCAAATAATTAAAGCCAATCCGATCAATCTCTCAATGTAAACGTCCTTTAAACAGTTCTTAATTGCCCTTTGTTTTTTGAGACAGCATCTTGCTCTGTTGCCCAGGCTGGAGTGCAGTGGTGCAAACTTGGCTCACTGCAGCCTCCAGCCTCCTGGGTTCAACGATTCTCATGCCTCAGCTTCGTGAAGAGCTGAGATGACAGGAACATGCCGCAATGCTCAGTTAATTATTGTATTTTTAGTAGAGACAAGGTTTTGCCATGTTGGCCAGGCTGGTCTCGAGCTCCTGACCTCAGGTGATCCACCCACCTTGGTCTCCCGAAGTAATGGGGTGCCGTTAATTTGCTTTTAAATATAAATATTAAATAACACCGAACCCTTCGCATGCTCCTTTCACTAGCTTTGCTTTCCTGGCTAGTTTTGACCCCTGGCTTTAACTGTGAGAGTGAACTCAGAAGCATCAGGTGCCCACCGGTCTGCTCCAAAGGGTGCCTTAGCACAATCTTTCTTGGCCAGTGATTAATGTGATGTAGCAAATGAAGTATTTTGTATTATTATATTTTGGAAGGAAGTAACGCTTTGCATGTAAGGTTGGACATAAAGCATCATGAGGCATTTCATTTGATTTCTCCAATTATCGTACACTTCTATTTTTTCTTCTTTTAATTGTACCATGTTATTTGCAAATATGTAGAATCGTTTCCCATGTTAGATACTGCATACTAGTTGTTTACTAAGATTACTTGAAGAAAAAAGAAAAAAGAAATGAGCACACAAATGTCTGAATTATTATTAATATTTAAATTCTGTATTTGTGATTCAGAAACTTTCGGGAAGAATACCCAGATTTTCTAAGACAGCTTGGATTTGCACTTGCCTTCTGGGAAGGGCAGCAAGGCCACGCTCACCTTACGGAGGGTGAAGATGAGGCCCAGTGCGAGCTGAGAGCCCGGGCCAGGTCAGATGAAAAGGGCCGGAGCAGGGCTACCTGGGCTTCCAGCTGCTCCCTGCACGATCCGTGTTGTTCCATGGAAAAGAAACAGCCCTGGATCAGCAGAATCACCTCCTAAGAGACACTCACATGTGAACATCAGCTTCATGGACAAGCACAGCCCATTCAGGTAGAGGAAAGAAAATACACACACACACACACACACACACACACACACACACACGGGTATATATATATAAAGACATATATTTTGTAGGCAATATATATACATATATTTATATTATATGTACATATATTTATATATATGTACAATATATATACATATATATTGCCTACAAAACACCATATACATATAGTCTATAAAATATATGTATAGGCAATATACAATATATATACACAATATATATTGCCTACAATATATATATATATAGGCCATATATCTATGTATTGCCCACAAAATACCATACAAATGCAAAAGAGTATTTCTCAGGCACTGGTCCAACGTTCTCCTATCCTACAGAGTCGTATCTATTTCCTGAAAGAAAAGGCGTTGGTGTGGGGGCATTTACAGAATATGAAGATCGAAGGCAAGCCATGTCTCTAGATCCCGCCCTTGGACGGAGTTGCAATCAGCCCTTTGACGGAAAGGTCTCTCCTAGCCCCGCAAACCGCGTATCAGCACAGCCCTCTAGTTTGAGTCCTGGTGGGAATGTTCCTGCTGAGATGTCACTGTGCCATTTTGTCGCTGCAGCCGTGGTGAGCACAAGTGAAAGATGTGCTGGTCACATGGCCTAAAATGAGCGGATGGCTCCTTCCCTGAGGACGACAGGGCAGGCCAGTGCCCTGTGAGGCGAGATGAGGCTGGGTCCCACACACCCCTCCTGACTCTGTGCCCCTGCTCAGTCGTGTAACTTTTCACCACCTACCCGGCACCCGCATCTGCTATCTGCTTTTCTCATGTCTTTTTCTAAATCCCCAACCCTTAATCAGGAGACATTTCTGCATGCTTGGCTGGCTACTGCCTTTTGTCTTGCTGTCGTTTTGAGGAAATGGAGTTGCTTTGTACAGACAATCAGGGCAACTGCTTCTCTCGGGAAATCTGATGTGGAGCCATCACGGGGACTAAGGTGGGAAGAACGGGGAGCCTGGCTTCAGCCACCCAGGGACTCCCGAGCTGTCAGCACCTCGGCTTAGCACAGGGGATAGAAATAAGAGTTCTCTGAGGAAGCAGGAAAAAGGGCTGTCTTGAGGAGAGCTTAGGTCTGAAGCAGGAAGCCCTGGGAAATGCTTCCCATAACCACAATGTCAGCCAGGGAAGGGAGGGTCGAGGCAAGCCAGGGGGCCTCCTGGGGGCAGGGGCCTTCCGTGATACAGCTGGAGGCTGCACATCTTAAAATTTGGAGATTTTGAAAGCATTGTGCCTGGGGTTGCACGGGCTCTGACATGAAGATCATCTCCCAGGGCTTTCACGGTGAGCTGTGCCCAGGCAGGACACTCAGGAAGGCAACCTCTGGAGAGGCCAGGAAGAGAAGGCGGTTGATGGGATGGGGTCTGTCAGGTGAGCAGCTTTGACAGGAGCATTGACTGTGATGTTCCTGTGTGCTCAGGTAGAGGAGCCCTGGCCTGGGGGAGCTTTGTTTCAGGTGAGTGTTGCCTGCAGGGAAGAGCAAGAGCCACTGTTACAAACCCACAGTCTGGCTCCTCACTCATTTTCCATCAGTAGGACTGACGGCAGATTCCATCCTGTGACTCACTTGGCGATGGCCTCGGGAGCATGTTCTCTCCCCAGGACAGTGCAGCCTGGTGCTGGTTAGTGGCCGTGTTGTATTTCACAGTAGCCACATGCGGTAGTTCCTCTGACCCTGCCTTTCTAGTCTTCCACCATGAAAATGAGCAATAGTGAACATGTCTTTTGCACATGTCTTTGAGCACATGTGCCTGTAGGGTTGATATCTCAGTATGTATGCACAGATTTTTCAATGCTGAGAGGTCACTAAGATCTAAGGTGCATTCTATGCCAAGCATCAGCATAGATATGATGCAAACTTAGGGTATGCACAGCATAGTCCACTGGCTACTGAACACGTGTCAGCAAAATGGAAAGAACAGAGAAAATGGGAAAAATTAGGAGCTCAGAATAGTCAAGACTGCTGGGCCCTGCTTGGGAGAGGTGAAGGTGGACTCTCTGAAAGAGATCAGGTAAGTCATTTCTTCTTGCAGGGTGTTGGGGATGCTGGCAGGGGCAGAGCAGAAATGCCACCTAGTCCATAGGGTGCGATGTGCATGCTGGAGATTGCAGGAGGGTGTGTAAGTCCTGGGAAGAGCGGAGCCCTTTCCTTAGGGCAAGGGCATGTGTTCAGACCACCCACTCCTATGTGGTGGTCTCAATATCGAGCTAAGGAATAGTTAGAGCAAAGTGGCTCAAGATGCCCGGGCCAGCTGGTCTGGCTAGAGGTCAAGGCAGAATGAGAAGTCACCCTTGGATAGATTAATTGGCTCTAAATTTTGATTGTAAAATTATAATGATATGCCACCTTTTATTTAATGCGTCCTCTTCCACGGCCTTTCCTGATCCCCAAAATTCAGGGTGAAGCCTTTTTCTTTCAACTCTCCTGAGCCCTGTCTGTTCTTAAGGTCCTTGCATGTTGCTGGTGTGCTCCTTCCAGACGGAAGACTTTGTGCTTGTTTTTAGCTCTGGTAGCATCATAATACTAGGATTTCTTATCCGTAGTTATGAGAAAATAATAAATGTTTATTACACTAAATTATAGAATGAACTAAAATGCTGTTGGTCTGTTGAATATTCTGGCTCCTTGAGTTTTTCTTTTGATTCCTCTTGTGTTTCACCTTAAGTTCTACTAACTCAATTATTTTTGTAAATGAGAGGGTAGAAATAAATCCCAAAACCCAAATGGCCTTCTGAATGTCAGAGAGATTTGAGACATAGAAAAGTGAAAATAACATGGGGAACAGTGAAGAAACACAGAAGTCATGCTTACTAATGAGCGAAACAAAGAAGTGACCACGTGTATGTTACGAAGGTGTCCTTTCAGGTGTCTGTGATGAAACTTTTACTGGAAAAGTTCCTCCTATGGGTCATTTGCTTGGCACCCTCTGTCCTGTCCCGCCCTGGCCCTGTTGGAACCCACCTTGATGAATCTGTGCTAGCCGTGGCCCCCGGGTGTGCACAGGCAAAGGACTTAGACCCCAGCCATTCTCTTTTGCAGGACTTGACGCATGAAAACTGCACCTTCAATGAAGACAAAAATGAACACAAAAGGGAGAAGAGATGCAAAACAAAAATTTAAGAGCTCTGTTGTCAAATCCGAGATGCACTGTTTCATTGGTGAAATAGGAGAGAGTCAGAGAACCTCTGAGCAACAAAAGTGATTCCCTCTTGAATATTGGCAAACCTGGAATTAATGCCTTCCCAGCAGGCTGAGTGACTGGGCAACAATTTACCTCTGTAAACTTTGGTTTCCTCACTTGAAAATAGGCATAAGAGCTGCCCCCATTGAGCCATGGAGGAATTTAAATGACACAACGCTCAGCGACCAAGCTGGGTGTTCTGTGCATGTCTCATTGAGGCTCACTGAGCCTCTGCTGCATTTTTATTTCCACCAATCCTCCCAGAAATGGCCAGCAACCTACAGTTTGCTGCTGTTTCTACAGAATAAATTTCATCATTTCACCTTATCTAATTCATAAGGACCCAACACATATTCTATGTATTGACCATTATTCTAACATGCCCTGAATGTTTGAAGAATGTTTCTTTAATGTAAAGGCTTTTGTTTCCCTTACTATGAAGAAGCTTTTTAATGAGATGCAATTTCATTGATCTATTTTGCTTTTGTTACCTGTGTTTTTGGGGTCATATTTAAGAAATCACTGCTCAGACTAATGTCCTGGGGCTTTTCTCCTGTTATATTTAAGGAGTTTTAAAGTTTCTGATCTTATGGTAAAGTCTTCTATCCATTTCAAGTTGATTCTTGTATAAGGAGTGAATTAATTATTTATGTTCTTCTGCATGTGAATATCCAATTTTCCCAGCATCAGTTATTGATAACACTGTCCTTTCTCTTTTGAGTGTTCTTGGCAACTTTGTTGCAAGTAAATTGACCGTAAACATGTGGGTTTATTTCTTGGCTCTCTGTCTTATTCTATTGAATTATGTGTCTACTTTTATGTAAGTACCATGCTGTTTTGATCACTGTTGCTTAGTAATGCATTTTGAAGTTCAGTACATGATGTCTGTAGCTCTGTTCATTTTGCTCAGGATTGCTTTGGCTATTTGAGGTCTTTGGTGGTTCCTTACACATTTTACAATTTTTTTCTATTTCTGTGAAGACTATCATTGGAATTTTGACAGAGATTGCATTGAATCTGTAGATTGCTATGTGTAGTACAGACATCTTAGCACTATTAAGTCTTCCCATCCATGAACACAGCATATCTTTCCATGTATTGTGTCATCTTTGATTCTTCCATCAATGTTTTATAGTTTTCAGTTTACAGATATTTCACTTCCTTGTTTAAATTTACTCTTAAGTATTTTATCTTTTGTTGTAATTGAATTTTATTAAATTTATTTCAGATAGTTCATTGTTAGTGTATAGAAATACTAGTGATTTTTGTTAATTTTGTATCCTGAAATTTTACTGAATTACTTTATCTAGTTCTACCAGTTTTTTGGTAGAATCTTCAGAATTCTGTATAGATACAATTATGTCATCAGCAAGCACAGGGAAGAGAACCCACAGATCGGGATAACATATTTGCAAATCCTGTGTTGAATGAGGGGTTAGTATCTACAATACATAAGGAATGCAAAGTAGCAATGAAAAGGAAACCAAAATCCCTGTTTAAACATGGGCAAATGAATTAAACCGACATTTCTCAAAAGAAGACATGCAAATGACCCACATGTATATGAAAAAATGCTTAACATCATTAATCATCAGGGAAACGTATATTAAAATCACAATGATTCCCCTCGCAGCTGTTGGGTTGGCTATTAGCAAAAAGGTGAGCAATAACAAGTGTTGGTGAGAATGCGGAAAAAGAGAACTCTTATACACTGTTGTGGGAATATAAATCAGTGCAGTCATTTTGGAAAACAGTATGGAAGTTCCTCAAAAAAATAATATTAGAACCACCACACAATCTAGCAATTCCACTTCTAGGTATTTATCCTAAGAAATTGAAATCAATGTGTTGAGGAGCTGTCTACATTCTCATGTTCACTGCAGTGTTACAACAGCAAGGATATGAACCTAGCTGAAGGGTCCATCAATGAACAAACTGATTAAAAATGGGGTACATGTACACAGTGAAATCCTATTCAGACTTTAAAAAGCAGGGAACTCTGTCATTCACGACAACATGGATTATCCTAGAGGAAATTATGCAAAGGGAAATAAGCCAGGCACAGAGAGACAATTTCTGTGTGATCTTACTTACATGTGGAATCTAAAAAAGTCAAACTCCTTGAAGTAGAGAGTAGACTGCTGGCTTCCAAAGGCAGGAGGCTGGTGGGTGGGATGTTGGGAAGACAGGGGAAGGAGAGACATTGGTCCAAGGGTAAGCATTTTCAGTTAGACAGGAGGAATAAGTTCTGGTGGTCTATGGCACAGCATGGTGACTGTGGTTAATAATAATGTACTGTATATTCCAAAACAGCAAAAAGAGAGGATTTTGAATGTTCTCATCACAAATAAATGATAAATATTTGAGGTGATGATATGATAGCCTTATTTGATCATTTTACAATATGTACATATATTGAAACATCACATTGCACCCCAATAATATAGAGAATTATTGTCTGTCAATTAAAAATAAAACTTAAAATATTATGATGTTTGTACATAATTTTCTATTGTAATTAGGAGACATTCAGTGCATCAAACCAGAAATTATAAATACTGATTACCATGTAAGTTGAAAGGAAAGGAAGAGAGGGAGGGAGGAAGGAAGGAAGGAAGGAGGGAAAGAGGGAGGGAGGGAGGGAGGAAGGGAGAAAGGACTTTCACCATTGACACATCAAAATACTGTAATACTTTCATTATAAACATTTTGAATTTGAGGTCACTTTAAAAATGACACACAGCCATTTTCCACATTCCAGTTCAATGTAAACATGTATTGCCACTTTTTAAAACTAAACATGTAGGATTCTTGTTATTTTCAGGGCATTTGGTCTTGGGGACCTCAAATAATGATCACTGAAGTCCCCTTAAATTCCCTCTTTCACTGTTGTCTTGGTTTAACATTTCCATCATCCTAAATGATTACATTTTGAAAATAATTTATTTTAAAGCCGATGGGGCAATGGTATATGCTTTTCAAAAACTTTCAAGTCGAAGATATGATTGAGAATGGGTTCTTATTTTTTTAAATAAAATACAAATACATCCCCTCTAGTCTGAGCCGTAGAATGAAAATTTCGGTTCAGAATGGCACAGTATGGTGGAAAGTTAAAAGCATGGAGGCAGGTGGCCACCAGGGAAGGACCTCTCTCTATTTACAGGCCCACTATGAATTAGCATCTGAGTGTAACACGAAGCTTAAACAAACTGGAGAGCAAATCCCTCGCTTACCGCATATGACTGTCCTAAAATCTGGCCAAACCATTCAGATGAGTGCATCCCACATGCAAGGAACAGATTACACAGTGTCAATCTTGGAATTTATTTCATTTTGGGGAAAACAACTTAATGGTCTTGTAACCAGGTCACAGGATGGGACGAGGTTCAGCTTCCTCCCCTATTTGATGTGCCTGAGATTCTTGGGCTGACTTGCCCCAGGAATGGGGAAAAGGCCCTGGCAGTGGGGTGAGCTTACCATTTGTATAAATATCACGGACCCAAAGAGTTTAGCAGAAAGCAATTTATTAGACACACACACACACACACACACACACACACACAGAGAGAGAGAGAGAGAGAGAGAGAGAGAGAGAGAGAGAGAGAGCTCCCACACTGCTGTGGGAGGGGAATCCGAAGGGGATATCCACACAGGTAGAGAGGGAAAGACAGCTCCCACATTGTTGTGGGAGGGGATCCCAGAGAGGGAAATCCGCACAGGTAGGGGACAGTGGGGTTCTAACTTTGAAGTGATTCCCTCCCCATTCGTGTTCTTGTCCAATGAGAGGAGTTCTTTCAGGCTTCCTCTGGAGTGACTGATCTTTGACTCTGATCCCAGATTCGTTGTTCGGGCCCAGAGCAGAGCCCCTCGTCCCAGGGTTTTGGGCGGCCTTTGTGAACAAAGGAAGCTCACTTGGAATTTCTACCTGGCCCACTGCAGGAAAGGTTGGCAAAGAACTGTAGGTTCCCTGATGGGAGGTGGCTGGAGGCGTGGCGCTGGAAAGTGTTTACCTTTGAAACCACAGCCCTTGTGGACTCGGGAAGACAGGTTTTCTCCTTAACACCGTCCCTCAGTCTCGTGGCAAAACGTTTTTGCTGACCATCAGAATAAAAATGTGAACTCGCATAAACCGAAACAGCACGTTTTCCTCTTGCTTTTCTGCATCTGCAACTTTAAGAGAATGCGCGCAGTGTTCTGTATGCAATGCAGTGCTGAGCGCAGGTGTTACGAGGAGCTGTGGCACACAGCTGCAGTTCAGTGCAATTTCTCTAGGATTGAACAGAATGGAAAAGCGTCGCAAGGTTTAAAGTTTTCTGTTTATTTTCACTTACAGGTGATCTTGAGCAGCTTGTCTACGATATTACTGAGTGAGCAGGAGCTCTCTGAGCTCAGCTTACTTCTCCACCATCATTGCATGCATTTTTGCTCGCTGGTTTATATGAAGTGTTGCTGAACTAACTCATCCAAAATATGATGACAATGAGTCCCGCCGTCTAAAGCTTTTAACTTCGAATGTCTCTTACTATTTCAACTCACAGTGATAAAAATATTACTGTTCTGTACATGTGTTCAGCACTGCTGTGTATCCCTTTGAAGCCTATCCTGTCGCCTTCGTGAAAAATGGATGCGTGTGTGTTTCTGTGTATACAGGCAAATACCATCAGAAGCACTTTCACTGTGATGGTAACCTTTCCATACACTTTCTAACTTGTCTGGATTTTCTTGAAGGTCGATTGCGTTTTCAACTGTGTTATCTGCTAGGTGTTTGATGGAGTGGTCCAGATAACAGGGGAGAGAGCAAAGGAAAAAGAATTTTTTGAAGATCAAAAGTGGCTGTTCATTTTGTTATCTGACCCTATCTGTTGTCATAGTAACAGGTTTCTTTTAACCTATGTCATGGGATGATTTGTCTCTATCTGCTCTGAATTCTCCTTTGACTGAAGAGCTGCTCCTCCAGCACCTAGCCGTTTGCAGGCTGTCTGTGAAGCTCTGCAGAGGGGCCAGAGAACCGTTCCCAGCTCGGAAGGGATTTAAATTACATTTTCAATTTAAACCACTATCTTAATTTAGGAGATAAAGCCAACACAGTCGCTTTCTCCCTTGGTTTTACAGCGTGTGAGTAAATGTCATTTAGAAATGAAATGAATGAACGTGTTGACTTGTTAACACTCAGGAGAGGTTTTATCCTACACTGCACCAATGGAGGAGGCAAAGCGACTACGTGGAAGGTGGTGTTTGAAGCCAACTTTTAATGAAAGGAGTAAAATAAAAGCTGAGCTAATTTCCTGCGTTGCTCTGGGAGGAGGCTGCGGGAGGTTAGCAGGTTCCCTTCGTGCTGACGATTGCAAAAAAATGCAGTCCACTTACATCAGGGTGACAAGAAATTACAGGAAACAGGTTTGTTTGTTCTCAAACAAAGCTTTCAGAACTGAGTTTCAGAAGGTAAAATTTGTCGTGTGGGTCATTTTAAGTGAGTGGATGAAACTGTGACATTTATTTAGGTTTTTCACATAAAACATCTTAGAAATGGAACCTCTGTGTTTGATTGAGTCCTGCACACCCTCTTCTCCAGCAGCAGCTTCCCCTACCCTCAACGAGGCCCACGTAGCGCTTGGTCCTTACCACTCCAGCCCCCATATGGGGTCCGGGAAGTTCTGGAACCGACCTCATGCCACACAGCAATGCAGGGAGCCAGGGCCCCCAGGCAGGGGGTTCCTGCTCAGTGTGCAGTCAGCTCTTCACTCTACTCAATGGCAAAGGCAGAGGAAAGTTTCTCCTGTCTCCCAGGGGGCTGTTGGCTGTCCCCTGTCACCACACAGGCTTCATTGCCACTTACCTGGGACTTGCAGAATGCAAGACTTTGTGATGCAAAACATGTGTCCTTATTATTTTCCTCTAGTTTTAAAAACCTGTAGGCATAACAAATGCCTTTATATGAATCTCTGAGAGAGAACTTAGCAAACAAGGGGCATCACTTAGGAGTCCCCAGTGATGCCTTCTCACTTTCGGGGACTGTATAAAGTCCCCTTCTGTGGAAGACCCTCCCTAAGAAGGACTGTATCTCCTAACAGTGCCTGATGCAAGGAGACTGCCCCTACCCTAAAGCATCCTCGATTGCACAGAGACTTCTACAGTGGGACCCTGGAGGTGGATGATGGAGTCGAACCCGTGCTGCATTCCCACCAGGCTCTCTCACTGATGCACAGCACGCTGTCTTGCGGGAACCTTGGTCTTTTCATCTATAACATGGAGACGATAGTGGTGTCTACTCCACAGGACTGAGATATTTTCTCTAGAGTGCTCACAAAGGGTCCCACATGTGGTAAGTTTGCAGTGTCTCTGAGTGTCTAGGTGGTCCCTGTTCCCAGGGCCGAGGGCTGTGACTATCCCAGACGTCGTACTCACCTGGATTCACATTTTTCTTTCCAGGACGTGTGACGTTGCAGCAGCCTGCACCACTGGAGTCCAAAGGCATGCATTAGAACGCTTACAGTTAAATTCCTTAGACAAACTCACAAACAGTGACAGATGACAGAGGAATAATTACCTGAAAAGGGTTGAAAACTGTAACCGGACGGGCGATATGTCTGTTTATGAGGCATCAGTGTGCTATCCTAACAATTCTCTGCCTCTGGCAACCATTTTTTGGTCTATTCTACAAAATGTCTGATTGGATGAGCAAATGCCAGTGGTACTTTTGCTGTTAGAGCTTTCTCTCTGACCATCTCACCTAAGCATAAGTCAGGTGAGCATGGGGAGGTGAGCACACGCAGGACAGCTCTGCACGGCTGCACCAGGTGCCTCTCCCCGCCCCCCCACCCCACAGCAGGCTCCCAGGATCGTGATTACCCCACCATGGTCCCTGGAACCCTCACTCTGCACAGACACGACCTGTCCCAGCCTGCCATGTGCTGTCTGAGTGAGCGGCAGGTGGGAGGCAGGAGGGAGAGGTGGCTGAGGCCTGAGGAGGCCGGCGGGAAGAGAAACTCAGCCTTGGGGGCTGCAGGTGCAGATGTGGCAGGGCAGACGCCCCCAAAATAATCGCCAGCAATCACTGTAATGAAGAGTCAAGGAAAGACTGTCATGCAGAGCCTAGGAGAAGGAAGTTGAACTGGGAGTTTTACGGGCAAAGCAACGTTTAATATCAGTTAATAATAAAATTGTTGAAACAAACATGTTAATGATCTATAAAGACTGTTACTTAAAATACATTTGTGTGTGTTTCCTCCTCTACTGCTACCTGGAAAGAAGAGCTGGAGAATGCCAGAGAAGGAACAGGGTGCATTTGGACCATGAAAATATTCAGTCATAAACTTCTGACACAACTGCAAATTATTTAATTTCTACTCTTAAATCCTTAATGTCAATATGGAAACTTCCAATATACGGCTACAAGGTGTTAGAAAGTACAATACATTGAATTTGTTCTCCCAGAATCTTCAATATTAGATTCAAATGTAGTTAGTTTGATACATTTTAAAATCTAATTTTCAAAGGGAACTTTTAGGAGAGGATACATTCTGTTCTTTAAACAGTTATTCGAATTTTGTATTTAGACTAGTTGGTTAAAAAAACACATTTCTAGACCTCCAAATTTCTGTTCTTAAAAAGTACCACATGCTCAGTTTTTTAAAAATGAAGTTAATGTCAATGAACTTAATTAGCATTTTGGCTGCCACATACACATCTTAGCAACTCTGTATTGCTTGAGACACAGTTAAACTGAAACAAGCATTGTGTGTGTTTTTTTAATTTTTAAAATATGAATTTTAAAATTTGTGAATTCATAGCTCCCTTGAGCTTAAACAGAAAATTCAGGGGCTAGGTAATGCGAACTGCTTCCACCTATCAGAGGCCAGCTTGGGCATCAAAGAAACTCCCAGAGAAAGCAGAAATGGGGTTTTATTAATTTCTAAGGGTGAAAGGAATGTGTTGCTTACAAAGGTGATGTTTTGAGCTCTGGAAACAGAATTCTTCCTGAAGCAGGTTATTCGGAGGCAGTAATGGAGCACAGAGAACCCCTCGTTCACCTGGAGGTGGGGGATCAGCCCTATGCTCACAAGGGAAGCGGCTGTGCTGGAGGAGGACTTTGTAGGGACCTCAATGTCCATCCCGGCTCCTCCCACTGATGCCAGTGCAGGAGGCTCTGCTCTTGACGTTGGGAGCTGGCTGTGTCCTGTCTTACATGGTAGCCGAGCTCACATATTCCCAAATGTGTTCTTTACTTTTCTTATAAATGCTGAACACATTCCATTTAAGCACCCTATTTTTCTCTGGGATTAGAGCTTCTGCAGTGTGTTATTAAATCCGTAATTTTCCCACCTGCTCCTCTCCTCAAAGCTGTTTAAATACTAATAGCAAACCCAAAAGTTTTTATGTTAAAACTCACCATTGAGTGTCACATTGAATTATTATGTTTTTCTCTAAATCGTTAGGGAAGCCTTAATTGAATGAGATTACAATTAATAACTCTGGAAAAATATCTCAGTTTAGTAATATTTAAAAAGAAAAGCATAAACAACTCAAACTGTAAAATTTTGGGGGGGAATCTATTTTCTTTGGGTTTTTAAACATTGTTTTTAAGAGCTTTGCTATTACTTCAAAAATCCATCCTTTGCAATCAGCAGATATCTATTGCACAACGTGCGACAGACTGGGTAGAAATGACGTAATTAAACTGTACATTATACACAAATATAACAGATAATTTCATTCAATGCTTGCTTTAAGGGCATATTAAAAATGAGTAAAAAAGATCAAGAAAAAATTTAAAATTAATTTATAGAAAAGGTAGAAAATAAAACCTAGCTGTTTTCCTGAAATCCTTATAGATTCTCAGGCCTCTGGAAAGAAGGCTTCTGGGGCTTCCGATGAGGCTGCTCTATTTTACATTGGTTGAATAAACAGAAACATTATAAATAAATAATACCTGATAAATCTATCAAAGGAGGGGGCAGATACCAACAGAAATGAACTTTATTTCACAAGATTTACTAACATTCCCAGGTTGTTTTTAATTCTAAAATTCATTTAAAGAAGAGTCTGTTTGAACATTGTTATGTATCGGACTCCTTTTGCATTGAGACTTTTCCCCCCACAGAAAGCATTTTAAAGTCCTTTTCAAAGCTCCTTCCGCAGACTCTTCCCGGAGGAGCAGGCAGGGGAAGTCCTGGGCCTCAGATCTGCAGGCTGGGCGCTCCAGGCAGGTCAGACCCCGGGAGAGGACTTTGTCATATGGAAATGTTTAACGGTCCGGCTCACAGCCTGTGGAGGCTGCGTTTTATCTTTGCAGGGTTTGAACATGATCCTTTCAAAGCCAGATAACCCAGGAAAGGCCTCACAGGGACTCCTGGCTGCCCCTCCCGATCCCCCTCATCCTCGTCCCGGAGGGGTCAGTTATTAGAATTCGATCAGGAGGCTTTCTTGTAGTTTTCTGTTTGAGTTTCAGTCTTTATGTGGCTGCAAAGTAATCTGCACTCATTGCTTTCCTTTGAAGCAGCAGAAGAAGTTTTAAGATAGAAAAAAAGTTACCTTATAAGTGCACAGTTGTGCATCTTTTGAGCATATTGAAAAGCTGGCCACCGAAATTGTACTAAATACTCAGCCTTATCAGCTCTGTGTGAGGACCCCGTTGCCTCTGATACCCAAATCCAAACCCTCTGGCTTCCTAGCCAACTTGAGAGAGATGTATTTCTCACTAATTTTTCTCTAAAAGTGTGCATTAAATAATAGACTCTTCGTTTAACACAGGCATGATAAGATAGAAATATTTATCGGCCAGGCTGAATCAGCCAAGATTTTCCACTCACTAAATGCACTTGTTTGCCTGAGAACCCATCAGGCCCCGCCCCGAGGAGCACCCTCTCTGTCCTTACCTCACCCACAGAGATTCTGAAGATCAGGGCTTCTCCCACTACCTGGCAGGAGGGACTACAGTTTCCTTTTCCCTGATCCACAGCAGGCCAATACGTTTGTTTTGTAAAACACAATAACAATTAATACATGATACCATAAAAATATAGAAACCTTCAAATTCTTAGCTACAACTGACACAGAATTGCTATCATGGGCTGAAATGACTGCTAAATGCTTACTTTCAACTTCGGTTCTTCGCCAGCTGTGGATTCGTGCCCCATAGCTGCTAAACTGGGGCATGGTAACTGCAGTGGTTTGGACGTGTCTCCTCAGGAATTCATGCCTTGGAACTTAACGGCTAACGTCATCATGTTAACAGGTGGGGTCTTTAAGAGATGACAGGTCAGGAGGCCTCCACTTTCCTGAATAAGATCAGCACCTTTTTAAAGGACTTGGCAGAGGCGGTCTGTTCCTTTTTCCCTTCTGCTTTCTGCCATGTGAGCACAGGGTCTGGAAGACACAGCGTGCAAGGCACCATCTCGGAAGCACAGACCGAAGCCTCACCAAGCACCAAACCCTGCTGGCATCTTGATCTTGATCTTGGCCTTCTCAGACCCCAGAACTGTAAAAAATAAACTTCTGTTCTTTATACATTACTGAGTCTGTGGTATTCTGTTAGAGTGGCACAAACAGAAGACACAACTCAAAGGGAAGCTCTCCAGCATGACACCATGGAGTCAGAATGCAAGGGGCTCTGGTCTTCCAGCTTGATTGTGAGCTTTGCAAAACAGGTCTCTTTATTTCCACAAAATTAACTCAAGAAATGCATCATCAGAACCCCCTTAAAGTGCACAAATTGCTTTATTCATATCATGGTGTTGACATATTGATGACGGTTTGTCGAATTGTTGAATTCCAGCTGACTTTCAGAGTCTTTTATGGCAGATCCACCAGGCTGCAGAGGTGAGTAGGAGGAATACAGACAAATTTCAGTGCCCTCTGGGTGGGCTCAGTCCACAGTGGGGACCGAGGCAGCACTGGGACTCCCCTCCATTCAGGCAAATGACCCAACTCGAAGAACGCTGGCAGCTTGCTGTGGTAAGTGCATGGCTCCTTGGACAACTTGCTAAGAAGTTAATAAGACATACGTGAATCAATTCTAAATCTAACGCTTGCTGCAGATGGAAAGTGGTATCAATTTTCTGGCCACAGCAAATTAAGCAAAGCTATTTCTACATAAAATTTGTTAGTCTCACACATGTGCACACACACACACACACATTTCTTTATTCTATAATTTCACTGGCTACCTACTACACACAGAGATGCAGAAGGAGAAATACAAATCCCTTAGACCTGGTTCTTTCTGAAGTAGTCTGCAGTGAAATAGAAGAGATGAGGTCAGCCTACGATGGGAGTACAGTGTAGAAATTATTTTGTGACATAAACATATAGAGGAGCTAAACTTAGCCAGGATTACTTCCAGTCTAAGAGATCTAGGAGATTCCACCAAGGGCAAATCAGTCAAGCCTTAGAGAATTGGTAGAATGTTGTGAGGCAGACTGAGTACAAGAAATGCACTGAGAGGCAACAAGCTATTGAAGCTCAATTAAAGCACAAGTCTTAACCTGGGCACGTCCGGAGTGGCACACGGGAGAACCACTTGGAGTCAGGGTGCGAGAACTCAAGGGGTGTTTGAAAATGTTTGGAATTCATGTGGTCAGTGGAGGATTCATACGCAACATTTTCCATCTGACGAGTGCACTGTGGTCACGGCACGACCACTGACAGTTTCCTCTGCCGCTGTATTTAAGCAACACTGACAAACAGCAGTGAATGCAGTAAAACATTGTGAGAAGTCACACGCCTGCCGTACCTAGTAGTGAAAGACAGGGTGCTGTTCCCTGATACGAAGAAAAAGACAGGGGTGCGTTTTCTCACCTTTTCTATGCACACTTGTTTTGGAGGTTCTAGGCAGGAAAGTTGGGCAAGAAATAGAAATAATAGACATCCTCACTAGAAACAAAGAAGTGAAACTCTGTCTACTTGCAGGTACATGATCATGTATGCAGACAATTCCAAGGAATTCGGTAAAAAAGCAAAAACCCAGCAACTGTTCTTTACATTACACGAACTCAGCAAGTCGCAAAATACAAGTCTAATATACAAATATAAATTGAAATAAATTGTATTTCTATAGCTTTTCATTGAACAATCCAAAATTTTAAAAAATCTATTTAAAATAGCATGAAAACTAAAATAAGGAATAAACAAGAAATGAAATGCCAGATTTTCACCTTGATAAAGCATTGTTCAAATAAATTCAAGATCTCAGTAAATGTAAAAACATTCTATGCTCATGAATTAAAAGTCTTAATATTGTTAAAGTGGTATTTCTGCCAAAACTAATCTGCAGATTCAATGCAATCCCCGTCAGTATCCCAGATGACTTTTTGTGGAAATGGACAATTTGATCCTAAAATTCCTATGGAATTCCTAAGAGACCCAGAATAGCCAAAGCAACTTTGGAAAGGGAAAACAGATAACTATGGTTTCTGATGCTAAAACTTACTATAAGGCAATTTCTCAACACAGTGTGTTGGTGGCCCAATACAGAGCTCTAAAGCAATGGAATAGAATTTAAATTTCAGAAGCAAACATTGCATCAGCTTACTTTGGGAAAGGGTGCCAGGGCAATTGAACAGAGAATAAATCTTTTCCTTTGACAAATGGGGCGGGGACAATTGGATAGCTATGTGCAAATGAATGAAGCTGGACCCCTATCTCACATCTTTTACAAAATGAACTCAAAATGGATCCAGTGATCTAAAGGGCATGGATACAAGAAAACTTTTAGGAGAAAACAGAGATAAACTGTAATGACCTTGAACGTGGCAATGAATTGTTTTATACAACACCAAACGCATAAGCAGTTAGATTAAAACAAAAAAACAGATGGCATCGACCCTCATAAAGATCCAAATCTTCCGTGCTTCAAAGCACAGTATTAAGAAAGTGAAAAGACAATGAACAGGATGAGAGAAAATATTTGCAAATCGCATGTGCAATGAGGAACTGATACTTAGGACATGTAAGGGACTCCTTGCATGAGTCCATTTTGTTGCTGTAAGGGAACACCTGAGACTTGCTAATTTATAAAGGAAAGCGGTTCATTTGGCTCACCGTTCGGCAGGCTATACAGGCACGGCACCCACATCTGCTTGGATAAAAGCGTTGGTGGCTTATTTCTGAGGTGATCCAACAGTTTTAATATTGACTATGGGATGTTCTGTGTGTCTGAAAATGTAGTAAAACTATGAAATTGTACACTTACAATTATTGAACTGTGTAAGCTGTGAATTGTATTTCAATGAAGTCATATTTTTAGAAGTCCCATGTAAACATCTCCCCCACCCCATGTGTACAAAGGATGTTCTCCCCATCACTGCAGGAAGCTTGCCTTTCCAGGCCTCCGGTGCTGTCTGGGGGTGGGAAACTCACACCACACGGCTGCTGGAAGGTGGCTCTTCCAGTCCAGGATAAGTGTCGCTACTGCAGCGAATCCAAAGGAACCCTCACAGGTCACCAGGGCTGGTGCTCTATTGTCCCAGAGTCACGACCTTCCTACACGCCAGTCAGATTCCACGTGGACATGGGGTGTGACAGGCTCTTCTGCTTTCCCAGGGGAAGCGCTGTGACCTGGAACTTGTGCTGCATTCCATCAGGGATCTGCTTCCAGGACACCGAGCAAGGCCGCCTCTTCCAGAAGTAGCATAAAGAGAGGCTGAGATGGCCCCGCAGTGCTTGGGAAGAGAGTCTCCACAGCTGATGGGCCTGCTATGGAGGGGAAGCCAGGGTGTGAGCTTTGAGAGCTGACTGCTGTCATTCCCAGCCTTGTTCACGGCATCATCGTCACTTCACCTACACAAAGACAGGCGATCTTTCTTACTCTGCCACACGACCAGGATGTTGGCTGTCCTGTTGGACGTTTAGAAAGAAAAAAGAGCCCTCAGATGCCCCCAGTGTGACCCGCTGCTGATCGGGAACTTCGGGTCTGCAGAAGAAATGCTGTTGATCTGTTCGGAGATTCGCCACTTCTCCTAGGGCTTTTTATTTCCTGAACTAGGAAACTTGATTTTCTGCCATCTATTTAAAGAGCCCAGGACCGGAGTGGATATAACATCGTATCAGAGCAACCTCAGCACCTGTGGGATACAGCTCTGTGCCTCTGAGTTTTTCCTGAGCTTCGCTTCCCCTGTGACCTTTCTCAAGGGAGGCTTATTCAGGAATTTGACGAGTTTTGCTGGAAATCCGTTTCGATTTTTTCTACCCCAACTTTACAGTTATGAAGAACGTAGGCTATGCAATAAAAATTATAAAGATCTACTAAAATAGACCCTCTGTGGCTAAGAAAAATGACACCTCTCAGCCTGACATAGAGACAAAAAGATTACAATTGTTCACCGAAAAACCTTAAGAATTTTTGAAAAGGAAAAGCAAACTGCAATAATAGGACTGGTGTTTTGGGTCCTGTGGCTGCTGCCAATGCTGGTGGCCATTTAGACACCCAAGTCTCTTCCTGGTGTCTGGGCTGGATTCTCAGTTAGGTCGTCCTACCGTGGGCAAGCTCCGCCACGGTGCGCGTCCAAACTCAGCTCCAAGAAAGCCCCTCAGAGGCTTCCCCTCAAGGGCAAAGTCGTTTGTGCAAGTATAACGCTGATCAATCCACCACAAGAGAGTTCCTTCCTCCCCAGATGTGTGTTGCTGCCCCTCTGGACGGCTGGCTGCTGCCTCCGCCCCTCTTCATGCTGCCCATCTGTCTCTCATCACGATGCTTGCTGGTGGATGCAAGGTAGGAAACTGTGGGGAAAGTTGAGGGGCTTTTCACAATGAAAGGTCAGGAAACATTCTTCTTGGCCACTGAGAGTTAATCCTTGCTTTGGTTTTATACCAGGTGGTGCTGGGAGCACTGGGTTTGCCGGTCCGCACCTTAAAACACACGTCACCTGGGAAAGAAGAAAAGCAGAGCGAGGTGGAGAAGTAAACGGATGTTTGCACACCCCTCTTTTGCTCCAGGCACTCTGTAGATCCAACTACTCTTAGTTTCTTATAACGATCATCTGGGATCGATCGTGTTATTATTGTGATTTAAAAAATGGGCAACCTGAAGCTAAAAATGATTAAGGAACTTGTCAATGATCACAACAAATGCTGACAAAATGAGGTCAAGAGAGACCTCATCATCACTGCTTTGTGGTCATGTGTACTTCTCTGCAGTGGCCAGAAGCTCTTGCAAGGTGCCAGTCAGTTCCTTTTGCTGAGTCTAAGGGGCTGTGCCAGATGGTGGGGGCTCCCTGCCTGTGTCTCCCACTCTTCATGACTCCCACTTCCCTGTCAAGTTGTGCAATGCAAGAAGCTGGCTTTATCTGGAATTTAGGAGAGCTCATATTACGACGCCACTGCAGCAGGTGCTCTGCTTGTGGCACTGAGAGTATGGCAGTTCTTGGGAGGGTCAGCTCTGCACAGCCTGTAGATATGTGACCGCCTGCCAAGCTGATTTTGCAGCAAGTAAAAGGTGTTTATCTACCACATCCCCATTGGCAGTGCAGGCTGACTTCCTCAGATGGCTTCCAACTACTTCCAGTGGGCTTCCTGAAGAGTCTTGCTCTGTTATGTGAGGCATGGAACACCTGCCCTTGGGGACGGCCTAGGCAAGCACCAGGACACCCTGAAGTTGGCTTGTCTAAATGAGCACTTAATTAAGCACTCATTTTTTACCAAAGTTCATGTCATTGGGAGATATTTTCAACCACCTAGTAAGGTACAAATCCTCCTGAATTTTCTTATCTGATTCTGGTATTTCACTCCCCATGAAGTCATGTGTGTACGTGCAGAGAGTTAGAGATGGCACAAGCCGCTGATGAACTAAAAGAGCCACTAGCCAATGGGGACTCTCCCAGGTATCTGATGGCATTAACCCCATCTGTGTCACTAAGGTGGCAGATGAACGCATGTACCTCGCTCCTATTGAAGAACTGCATTTAGAACAAGAGTTCCTTGATTGGTTAAACACTTGAGATAAGTACCAGTTCAATGCTTTACATTTTTCTGCTACCTAAGGCAGACTGATTTTTTCTTTAATTAACATTTATGGAGCTCCTCCTGTGTACAGACCCTGCAGTCAGAAGTTTCTAAGGTTAATGCACTGGAGTCTCACAACCACCTATAAAATTTATACTGCTGCATTGCAGGTGAGGTGGCTGGGCTGCAGTCTTGCTGACCATTGGCCTGACTTGCACAGCTGGTAGCGGGTGGAGCTCAGGATTCT
The DNA here is from genome assembly GCA_028533165.1 of Leontopithecus rosalia. Lineage (NCBI taxonomy): Eukaryota > Metazoa > Chordata > Mammalia > Primates > Cebidae > Leontopithecus > Leontopithecus rosalia. The sequence goes on from CM052649.1 coordinate 2,205,542, forward strand.
GCTCCGGACTGTCTGCTCCAGGGTCCATGCACCTTCTCCATCACACTTCCCCGTGGAGATGTCCCAAATCCAAATGAAAGGGTTGCATTTGCTGAGCCTGACCGTATGCCATGAGCAAGCGTTGGCTATTTCCCAACAGTAGACAAAGTGGGGCAGTCTGGAGCATAGTGGTACCCCTGTCACAGGTAAGGAAAGGGATTCAGGAAAACGTCTGGTGAATTAATTGCCCAGGAATCTACACCAGAGCTTAGTCCCTCCCCTGTCTGTTGCCTTCAGGCATTCTAGCTACCCTCGTGGATTGAGAGAGTACATGGCAAGAGGCCTCATGTAACTCTTTTGAAAGATTAGTGCTTCATAAACATTTGTTAAAATGTAAATTAACACAGGCATTATCCATTTAAAAAAAACAGTTTTATTGGGGTAAAATTTACATACCACAAAATTCACCAATTTTAAGTGTATAATTTGATGACTTTATATATTTTTAATTTTTTTTTTACATTTTAAGTTTTGGGGTACATGTGAAGAACATGCAAGATTGTTGCATAGGTACACACCTGGCAGTGTGATTTGCTGCCTTCCTCCCCTTCACCAAAGTCTGGCGTTTCTCCCCATGCTATCTCTCCCCAGCTCCCCATCCCCTGACTGTATTTTCAAGTTTATAATTTTAGTAACTTTACAGAGTTGTCCAACCACCACCAAAGTCTAATTTTAGAATATTTCCACATAAAGAAATCAGGTGTCTACTTTTAGTGACTGTTCATTCTCATCCCCAGCCCCTGCAACCACTAATGTCCTTTCTGAGCACTCCATGTAAACGATGGCAATGCATTTGTGTGACTTTTCTGACTGGCTTCTTTCACTTAATGTTTTCAGATTTGTCTGAAACAGGTTGCAGGTTGATGTTCATTCCTTCTTATTGACGGATACTACCGCACTGCGTGGATATACCACATCTCTTATCCATTTGCCAGGTGAAAAACATTTAGAGTGTTTACAACTTTGCACATTAGGAAGAACACCCCGTGAGCGTTCACACACGTCTTCATGTTGACATACTTTTGTTTTATCTTGGGTAGAGTCCCAGTAGTTGGGGTCTCCGTAACATGCCAATAGTATTCAAACTTAAGAAAGTCTAAATGCTCCTTGTATCTATTTTTAAATAAAGCATCCTTTTTTTGGAGAATAAGCACATGCATGCATGCTGTTTTGTAAACATGGCTGGGGTAATGAACTTAATATGTGGTAACAGATGACAGTCTTGTAAACTCCCCGTGTATACCAGTTACATATCTCCTTTCCTCTTTCGGGCATTTGGAGAGGTTAGACTAAGCCTGCGATCTGTGTGAAGGACACGGGTGATGAATCTACCTCACAGGAGAAGAGTAGAAAGAAAGATTTGTTCCTAAATTAATAGGATCAACTAAACCAATGGTTGTCGAGTGGGAGGAAACCCTCCTATCACCAAATGTACCATTATTTCTCCAGCTGGAACAGTGACTGTCACCTGCAGCAGTCAGGGTCATGGAGATGAAACACCTGAGGCCAGATCTATAGGGAGGAAAATGCCAGGAAACCCTCTGGCCCTGTTCTTTTGGGTGACTGAAGATGGAACTAAAATGTTACACTTTAAACCATCCTAAAATTACAAAGAAAAAACGATGTCTGAGGCATTTGGTTTCCACATGTAAATTTAAGCATGTAGATGAGAAATAAGATGTGGGTCAGCTAGACGGTACACATGAGTGGAGATTTCTGGGCTAAGCATTAACTTTTCTCGGTATGAATAGTTTAAAAAGTAGCCTACACACACCTTCAGCACCAACTCCATAAATCTGTAATGCATATTTCCTCATCTTTCCGAATAAAAACTACCACAAGTAATGCTAACGTTCAAATGTTATTGGACGAATTCTACAAAGTCGCCTGGTGATGTCTGGGGGTGCTGCCCGTTAGATACCCAGTTCAGATTTATTTGGACAGCTCTGTTATTCTCACGCAACACCTCTGAGATGAATAAATGGGCGTGAAAGAGTCTTTTTCTCTCCCCTAGCATACACCAACCTCCAGGCTCCTGAGGGAAATTTTAAAACATTATTGTCCAATGAAGGCCCTCAATGAGCATTTGTATGTTACTGCCAGTCTTTTGTTTTAGAACTGTGCCCTGGAAGTTCTAGTCATCAATATGCAAGTTAAAATATTTGAAAGCAAGAGACGAGATCAACTTAATTTTCAGAAAGTGGCTCTTCACCCAGAAAACTCAAAAAAGGCAATAAAAACCATTCACCCTATAAGAGAGTTGAGCAAAATACCTAGTTACAGACAATGAAGTGAATGACTTTGTTATATTTGAACAGTAACCTAGGCCTATGCTAACCATGAATGGGGTAGAAAGCATTATGAAAACAAACGCCATTTTCTGTAATGGCAAAACCTTAAAAATGCTAAGAAACAGTGTAATAAAAGTATATAAGATGTCGAAGAATAAAATGATATAACAAGAAACAAGACCGATAAAGAGAAAAATGCAAGATTTCTGGGCGACATTCAGTATTATAACCAATCCTCCCTGAGTTAACTTACATGACTCCAATCAGAATGCTAGTGTTTATCTAAAAGGCTAAATGAGTAATGGTCCATGTATTTTAAAGGAAGAATAAGAGGTTCTCAACTTCCAGATATCACATCACAGAGTAAGGCTACAATTATTATAGAGAACTGAAGAGAAGAGGCAAAAGTCGAAATAAAAATGTCTAGAAATTCAAGAAGCAGTCTAATTCTAAAGAAGTGCTTCATAGCTGATGTGTGAAGCATTTCAGATGATCTGGAAAGAGACCAGACATTAAATAAACAGTGCTGAGAAAAAAAACAACAAAATAAAATCCCCATTGCACACATTAAGCTAAAGCAAGTTCCTAAGGGGTTGGCATGAAATGTAAAAAGGGGAATGGGAGAGCATTCACATAAAGGCGCAGTAGGTTTCTCTTCCTAAGAATAACATCAGAGATAGAAACCTCAAAAGACTAATAGAGCAGATAAAAGAAGACTAACGGAAAATGATCCTCCAGTATTTGTACTAGTCAGTAAGAAATATTGGAGGCAGAAAGGGGGATGGAGATGAATTAGGAGGCATTGGCTCACATGATTATGAATTCTGGGAAGCCCCATGACCTGCATCTGGGAGCCAGAGGCCCAGGGAAGCTGGGGCTGTGATTCAGTCCAAATCCAAAGGCCAGTGTGCAAGGGGAGTATTGGCCGGAGAAGATGAGATGAGCTGTCTCTGCTCAGAAATTTGGCAGAAAAAAAGGGCAAAATCCCCCTTCCTCTGCCTTTTGCTCTACTCAGGCCATCAGTGGATGGGATGAAGCCACCCACATTAGGAGGACATCTGCTTCACTGAGTCCAGGGGCTCCAAGGCTGATCTCATCTGAAAACATGCTCCTGATACACCTGGAAATACTTTATTCGAAGCATCCTGTGTCAAGGTGACACAGTAAAATTAAACATCACAGCATTTGAACCCAAACACCATAAATCAAATGAGAAGACAAAGAAAAAAAGCTGGGGGAAAACTTGTAGATCTGTCCTAGGCTGGCCAGGGGCTTCTACTGTGTATGTGGAGTAATGAGAAACCATGCAATAAGAGGAAAATCAGAATAAATGATGGAAATAACATCAACAGCCTTTCGCAGAAGATAAAGAGAGGTATAGGCATTTAAAACTATTTAGCTTCATTGGAAATAAAAAGTCCCTAAAATTTGGATTAAAAAGCTAGAGATAATTTTTTTTTAATTTTTGAGATTAAAAATTTTATCTGTCAAATTGGTTAGTATTCAAAAGAACACTAATGCTCAGTGCTGGTGATGCTGAGGGGAGGAGAGAGAGGCAGAGCCTGCTGGGAGGACCTTGGTCAGCAGCACCTTTCTGGAAGACATGTGTGTGTGTTATACATAAAAACACACCTTGTTATATGTACGTAATACATGTATATATGTATAAAGACTGTGTTGAGGACAGGTGCGGTGGCTTATGCCTGTAATCCCAGCACTTTGCGAGGCCGAGGTGGGCAGATCACCTGAGGTCAAGAGTTCAAGACCAGCCTGACAAACATGGTGAAACCCTGTCTTTACTAAAAATACAAAAATTAGCCAGGCTTGGTGGTGCACACCTGTAATTCCGGCTCCTCAGGAGGCTGAGGCAGGAGAATCGCTTGAACCTGGGAGGCAGAGGTTGCAGTGAGCCAAGATCGTGCCACTGCACTCCAGCCTGGGCGACAGAGCAAGACTGCATCTCAAAAATAAGTAAATAAAATATGTTAAATACATAAGCATATAATACATGCATGTAATTATAGAAAATATGTGTAGTTATAATATACACAGAACAAGCCAGGTGTGGTGGCTCACACCTATAATCTCAGTATTTTGGGAGGGAAGCCAGGGCAGGCAAATCACCTGGGGTCAGGAGTTTGAGACCAGCCTAACCAACATGGTAAAACCCAGTCTCTACTAAAAATACAAAAATTAGTCAGGTGTGTTGGCATGTGCCTATAATCCCCATTACTTGAGAGGCTGAGGTGGGAGAATCTCTTGAACCTGGGAGGCTGAGGTTGCAGTGAGCTGAGATTGCGCCACTGCACTCCAGGCTGGGTGACAGGGTGAGATCTTATCTCTCTCACACATACACACACAAAATAAATATTTATTTTCCTGTGTATGAAATACATATGTACACACAAAACAAATAAATGTTTGTAAATGTTTTTGTAGTAAAAATTGTAGATTATTTTAAAAATATTTTCTGAGTGTTTTTTGCATTGAGCATACTTTGATAATGCAAGAAATACGAAATATTTGTTAAAAATAGGATGCTTTAGTTGATGAAAGTGTAATTAAGTAAGTAGAGTTGTAAATAGAGTAGTATATAAATAAGTTGTTTATTTTTTAAATAATCCTTACACTTCCCATAAGGGAAAACATTGATTAAATTATGATGCTAGATACAGGAATCAATCTCAGTGTTTTAGGCACAGGAATTATGAGGAAGACACAGGTGAAGCTGAGTTTTTCCACCTGCCAGTCCATGGCGGGACATGAAGAGCTGGGTAATTTACGTTCTGGAATGCATGCTCGCTTTTGCAGGACTTTGGAGAGCCAAGTCTCGTTACACCCAAACCACACTTACTCCTGGAGGCCTTGCCTGTGTATGAACCCAACACCACCGGACGTTCCTCAGGAGACCACTTCACAGACCACAGGCTGCTGCACTGCAGTGTGGATGGGCATGAAATAACCTGCGCTTCCACCATTTCTGTGGGGTTGGAATACCAACAGCAACAATGCATCTTATAATGAAATGTGTGTCACCAGCTCCACAGCCTCGCTGGAGATTTCAGCTACCTGAAGCAGGGATGAGGATGCCAACATTAACACACACACACAC
>CM052649.1:2211483-2255881 GCA_028533165.1 Leontopithecus rosalia
ACACAGACACACACAGAGACACACACACATATACACACAGACACACACAGACACACACACAGACACACACACATATACACACAGACACACACAGACACACACACAGACACACACACATATACACACAGACACACACAGACACACACACATATACACACACAGGCACACACACATATACACACACAGAGACAAACACACGCAGACACACACACATATACACATACACAGACACACACATGCAGACACAGACACACACAGACATACACACATACACACACAGAGACACACACACGCAGACACACACAGAGACACACACACATATACACACAGACACACACAGACACACACAGAGACACACACACATATACACACACAGACACACACACATATACACACACGCAGACACACACACATATACACATACACAGACACACATGCAGACACATACACGCACACACATACACAAAGACACACTCACATGCACACACACATACGCAGACACACACATGCAGACACACAGACACATACACACACATACACACACAGAGACACATACGCAGACACACAGACACACACATATATACATACACAGACACACACACATGCAGACACACACACACAGACACACACATGCAGACACAGACACATACACACACATACACACACAGAGACACACACAGAGACACACAGACACACACATATACACATACACAGACACACACATGCAGACACAGACACACACAGACATACACACATACACACACAGAGACACACACACGCAGACACACAGACACCCACATATACACATACACAGACACACACATGCAGACACACACACAGACATACACACATACACACACAGAGACACACACGCAGACACACACACAGACACATACGTATACACATACACAGACACACACATATACACATACACAGACACACACATAACACACAGAGACACACATGCAGACACACACGCAGACACACACACGCAGACACAAACACAGACACACACACATGCAGACACACACACACACACAAACATTTTTCAGTTCAGGGACAAGCCTTTCATAGGCAACTTTCTGCCGAGTGACCCAGCGAAACAAGTTCGCAATGATTTTGAATGAGTAGAGTTTTAAAAACCTTACTAAAATATTCTCTGATTTTATGGCATTTCATAAAATCGGGGAGTTTTTTTGATGCGTTTTCTTTCAAAGTGAATGGATGCTGTTTGGGCAACTTTGATATTTCATTTGAAGGGAGTATAATAAACTGTTTTCTTCGTATTGATTGAAGAAATATAGTGCTTATTTTTTGCTTGGTTTTCTAGTAGTTATTCAATAGGTTAAAGGGCAACGTCATCTGTTTCCTAACAGGACATTTTGTGTAAGATTTGCAAGTCCTACAGGCGCCTTTAAGCATGGATAAATATGCACTCTTGGTTTCAGATGGGTAGTTTTTTACTACCAAAGGGTGATTATGTTGTGTGCCTTGAGACATTGGCTATAATATATTTCCTGTCCCTTTATTGCATTTTGGAATCATAAGCAATGACTGTTTGGCTCAAAGCCATTTATTCAGCCCAAAAAGACATTATTTGCACAACAAAAATCAATAAAAATGTTACTAGGTCTGGCTGGATACTTTGCTTAACTGTGATATTTGTCTATCACTGATGGCATGCCATCTCTCGCAGGAGACTGGGGCCAAAACACAGCTATTGATCCAGTCAGCGGTGATGGATACTGGCATTTGGAAAGGGCTGCTGTAGAGAATCTCGATTAAAAAAGTATTTCTAGGTTTTGCCTGCAGCAGAGTCAAGATAACCCGAGTAAGGAGATTTTCTCTGTTCTGTTGGGTTTCTCCCTCTTGTGGTGGAGAAGAGCCCCAGACCAAAGTCATTATTGAAAGAATTAAGTCAATCTGTGTTTAGCCAAAGGCTTTGGCACCGCATCAAGCTTAGCTGATTTAGACACGACCCCCTGTCATTTTCGTCACCTTAAAGCATCAGGAAAGCATTTTATATACACCAAGGGTAGTGAAGAGCTGCGAGGATGATCTTGCTTGCCTTTTTACTCTTTTTACATTACCTGTTTATGTCTAGAGAAACAGGGCAAACTGCTTCCCCCGAACAATTAACTCTGCAGCAGAGCACTTTTAAAATGCGTGATTTAGTTAAGACTGAGGGCGTTAACGAAAATGGAGCCACATGATAGGCAAAACATACGAAATAGGTTACAGACAATTTACTGCACTGAGCTGGAGGAGAAAAATGATGTATTATCCTCTAGTCCCATAAATTTAAAATCTAAAACTGTTTTTCATTTTTCACTTGATATCTCCCCACTTCCAGCATAAATCTGAGCCACAGAGCCACAGTGGAAGGCGGCAGAAGGTTGAAAATACTTTTATTTTATTTTACTCCATTTCATTTTATTTATTCACGTATTTATGCCAGACCTTTTCCAAAAACGATTCATGGGAAAGGTGAGCTATTTGAATAGAGGCCCAGCATTCACGGGATGACGGGTGCACTCTCTCAGCTGCAACCCAGTGTGGCGGGCTGGATTTCCAAACTCCGCAGCACTCCGGCGGGCTCAGGGCAAGATTTAGCAACTGGCCTCTGTGCAGTGCGTGGGTGTTTCGGGGTGGGGAGGGGGCATTCCCAGCAACAGCTAGTCACTGGATCCCAAATTTCATGCACAAAGTAGTTCGTTTAGTTCTCCAACCAACCTGAAGGACTACTATTTACGTGGGTAGACGTGGCCACGCAGTTCCAGCACAGGGAAGTCACTCCGCCCTGTTTTTGTCTTACTGACTACCTTGGATGCCATCCCGTGTTTAAACTGGAGATGGATCATGAGCTCCACACGTGTTACTATGACTAATTACTAACTTTTAATCTCTAGAACACTCTGCGTGGGGTGGAAATAATTAGAAGTAGCAATGGAAACAATCAACTGCTGTTGCCACTGTTGACCACTCTCCGGTGAGAAATTTGGCCTGGAGGGTGAGACTTCATCACAAACAAGGTGGAGGCGCCTCAGCTATTTCTGTGAATTGTTTTGCAGCTGAGATCCTGTCTAATAGGCATATGTTTTGCACTAATGATGAATGATTGTTTTAGAGTTTCACACTGTGTATGACTTTTCTATACTTGTGGCCACATTCGTAAGCAGACAGAAAGTGTCATGTCACAATAACGTAAAGGATGGTTTATGGAGAGTGCATGTCCATGAAACACTCAGAGCACTGTAATGACATTTTCTGATGGCAAACATACATACGGCGTATATGCTCCTGATATACATAAAAGTATATAAAGTATATGCACACATCCGCGTACGCTACACATTTGTATGTGTGTGTGGCCATTTCCTGGGCGAGGTAATAGCTAACGCACTTACCACAACACACTCTTAAGAGTATATTTTCTAGGACACTAGATTTTTTCATTTTGAAGTAGTCACATGAATGGACCTCTTGAAGCTCCCACTTCAGATAATTGCTTAACTAATGCTTTTATCCCCTTTAGAAAAACCCTCTCCTAATCGTCTTCCTGGAACAAGGAATGCAGGATGCCTCTCATGGCTCCTGAGAGCTCCACCGCCCAGTCACCATTCACGCTGACTTTCCTGACCCTGCACATTCACCCGTAATTAAAACTCAACTGCCCTTCTATCCTGTAGCTGAGAAAAATCAAGCAAACCTTCCAAGCCTACGGTGGATGCCCTTTGAACACGGGGACACACACAGTCCCACGGCACACGCCTCATGCAACAGCTCCCTCCAATTGCAGAAGAGTCGATGTTAGGACTCGCCTTGTAAGTAGCTGTGAACAAGCAGCTCTGCTCCCAGTAGATTTGTGTCTTACCCTGTCCTGCTGGTTTTCCTAAAAATTTACATGGGCTTCAAATAATGTCTATTTTGCAAGTTGACCAGTGGATGTTCTTCCTTGATTACCGTCACTTCATTTACACGGTGACTCCATATTTAAAATTCATTCCAAGCTAGATTAGTCTTACTGCTTTGAGTTCTTTTTAGTAGTTGGTTTCGGATGAATGGATTCAATGCAAGATCTTGAATCTTTAATTTTGATAAAGTGCGTAGCAGTCTCTTCCTTGTAGAGTGAGATCGGGGGCTGCAATATTGCAGAGAAAAGTTTGTGCTTGGGAGAAGCTCCAGGAACAATAGATTGTTGTCGCTGTTTTTAATCAACTGAGAAATGGCCTAATTAGAGGACTTTAACAAAGATTTGTTGAAAGACTGTTCAAGGGAAAGTGCATTCAGTTTACTACATCTAGTTACGTTAATTGGAGTTAAATTGTCTTTTCAATAAGTAATCCAGCAGAATGTGAATGGCGAATTACTTTCGTTTGAGCAATGGGAGACCAGCAGCCTGGCGTTGTTTCTGAAGAAGCACGGGCCAAGGAGAACGTCTGTCTCACAAGTAAATCCAAGTTGGCCATGGAGATGACATCTTGGTTTTCTAACAGTGCGGCCCTCTGGTGCCCTGTGGCGGTGCCATCCTCCATTGTCAGTAGGAGAACACAGTATGTAACGGTATCAAAACCACGTGTGCTGGGTGCGGGGTGCGGCGGGGAGTGAAGCATGTACTTAGCATGTAATTCATTAGCAAACTTAGGACCTAGCAGAAATGTGGTATTCAGATGATGCTTGAGAGATCGAAATAGAAATTGTAACACACGGTAGAGATTGAGTAGATACTTCTCTGCTCCCAAATCGATTCTATTGATTGTCATTAAAGCGGCAAGCTCAAAGCAATGAAGTGGTTTCTAATTTCTAGGCTCCAGGTGGATACTGCTCTGCCTCTTCCTCCTTCCAGTTAAGAGCGTCATTAAATGTATGAGCAAACAGCACATTGAAAGGCCAAGTGTTTTATTAATTCATCGTCAGAATTATCTCAGTGCATTAATATTAATAGCCTCAAATTGGATTTCATTTAAGAGGTGAAATAAATATGCACATAGTAAAAGGCTGCAGAGCCAAGAGCCTTTCCCATGGGACATTCACCTCCAGTTTTGCCCTAGGAGGATTGTGGGCCACGCCTTTCTCCTGGCCTGGAGCTGCCTACAGGGAGAGCCAGCACCCAGAAATGTCCATTTCAGAGCAGGGAGCATGCCTGGCCTACTGGCCTACCCAGCCTCTGCCTCTGTAAGAATGAAGTCTGTGAGCTCTCCCTAACATTCTGTGCATAACAGAGGCAGGCACAACACAAGGAGAATCGTTTCTGTAGTCATGCTTTATTTCAAAACAGAGATGGGAAGAAGAGAAATTGAGTCATCGCGAGCTATACAAGGGCAAGGGATTCCAGGATGAGCATAAAAATGATTTGGGTTTTGTTCAGAAAAGTCTTTGATGGAATTGAAGCAGAACTTCCTTTGTGTGTTTTTTAAAAACTCTGTCTGCAATTTTCCACCTACCCACGTTTGCTTGCTCGGACTGCCACAACGAAGCACACCCACAGGCTGCTACAGCACAGCAGAAGTGTGTGCTCTAGGGAGCCGGAGACCGAGGCGCTGGCAGGGCCAGGCTCTCTCTGGAACTCCGGGTGGCTTCGCCTTGTCTTTCTGCTCTGGTCATGGACCACCCGTTGACTGTCTTGGTTTGCAGCTACATTCCCCAGCCTTAGCCTGAGTGTCAGGTGGCTGTCTCCCTGTGTGTCTCTTTATAAGAATACCAGCCATCCTGGATGAAGAGCAAGGTGAGGCCACCCAGAGTTCCAGAGGGAGGCCTCAGGAAACTTACGATCATAACGAAAGGCAAAGAAGCAGCAAGCATTTTCTTCACAAGGCATCAAGAAAAGAGGAGAGCACGGGAGACCACCACTTATAAAACCATCAGATCTCAGGAGAACTCATTCACTGTCACAAGAACAGCAAGGGAGAAACCACTTCCCTGATCCAATCGCCTAACAGCAGCTCTCCCATGGACATGGGGGTTATGGGGATTACAATTTGAGATTTGGGTGGAGACACAGAGCCAACCCGTATCAGCGCTACCTCCCTGACAGCTCCGAGGAGCCCTGGCTCCAGCTCCTCCCTGCAGGACCAGGTTTCCTCTGGAGTGGTCCTTCACTGCCCAAGGCACTCAGCTCAGGGTGAGTGTCAGCTTCCCAGCTGTGTGACTTCAGGTAACTGGAATAACTTTCTGTCATTTATATTCTTATTTATCCACCTCGGAACTTTGAGACCCTAGCATTTAGAGATTGAGTTATTATATTATAATGTGTTCTCTTAGAACATTTTGGACATGCATAATCCAGCATAATGGATAATTTCTATTTCTTAAATTGTATTTCAAATGAGCAGTTAATTATTTCTGAGACTAGAAACTCAAACAGAAAGGAAATGAACAGAACCCATAATTAATTTAGCCACATGCTTAAATGAACTTTTGGGGAGGAGAAACGCATTGAACATGCAAATATATTTTTACATATAGCTTCTTTCCTACATAATGCAACATAGTATTGCATTGGGGTAGGAGTACATTTCTAGGAAGACTCTCCCTGAGCAATTTTTCTATGCAAATACTGCTGAGACCAGAGGCTCAATACTACGTCATTCTGTTCAAGAATTCCAGTCTCAGGTGAAGCCATCTCTCCCCGGTGTCTACATGGGTTTCTTTTTCTGTTGTTGTTGTTGTTGCTTAACCACTGCTTGAAGGACCAGGGTATGGTCTTTAGGACCTTTTGTAGCAAAGCAGAGTATTCCTATAAGTTGTACGAATGCCAGCTAGACACAGAGAAATCAAAGAACCAAGACCCATCCCCTGAGGTTGGTAGAATGTGCCAGGGTCCTCTGAATATTCAGGGTCTTGGTGGGTTTTTTTTGAGAACCTGAGGGACTCAGGGCACAGGCTCCACTTTCTCCAGGATGGAGGTCCCTTGGGTGGGCACATACCTGGACTTGACCTTCTCCCCAGGGCTCTGAGCCTGTCTGGATGGGAGCTGTGGCACCAGTCAATTAGGAATAGCATGGCCAAATCTCTTTGAGGCTCTATCATCAGAAATACTAACCCAACAGCTGCCTTTTTGTAACATGGGGCCATTCCCTCACCCTTGATCATTTTGTCACTGTTTTTCTTGAGCTATTCTTGAGGTAGAATCTCTCCCAGATGCAAACATTCCATTTATATTGTAATTTTAGTTAATTTTAAGTGTACAAGAAAGAAGAAATTAATTCAGTCTAATTGTAGCTAAGTCACAAATACAAGTAGGTAGATTGAATGGAGAGAACCAGGATTCAACAGAGGAACGTAAACACATTGGGCCGTTCTCTTCCAGGATCCCAGGGAACGGAAGGAAACAGAAAGTAGCAGTGCTGGGGAAGAAGGGAGAAAAAGAGAGAGAGAAAGAAGGAAAACAGTAAAATTTCAAAGGCCATGTGATGAAATGAATGTAAAATCACGGATACAGTTTGTTCTGTTTCCTCTTCTCCACGTTTTAGGATTTCTCAAGCTTCCTAGCACATTGCTGCGTTAATTTTGAGATAAGCATTCTAAGAGAAGCCTCATTCTTTCCAAAGAAGCCCCATTTACACTGACATTCTTCCTGAAAATTCCCTAAGCAGAGAATTCCGAGGCCTCCCTTCCTCCGCAGATGGTTCATGTGGACAATGGCACGTGTATCCGTGTATCCCTGAGGGCGCACATGGGGCGGGGGTCTTTCCTGTTGTAGGGATGGCACTGTTTTCTCAGCCCTGCTCCAAATCTTGTCTTTGTCACTCAACATGGCCTGTGTCTGCCCCTGTGATGAGCCCTTCAATCTCCGTGCTCCCTCAATCCCCGTGTGCCCTTCAATCCCCATGCTCCCTTCAATCCCTGTGCACCCTCACTCCACATGCTCCCTTCAATTCTTGTGCTCCCTTCAATACCCGTGCGCCCTTTAATCTCCATGCTCCCTCAATCCCCGTGAACCCTTCAATCTCCGTGCTCCCTCAATCCTCGTGCTCCCTCAATCCCCGTGCTCCCTTCAATCCCCATGCGCCCTTCAATCCCCATGCTCCCTTCAATCCCCGTGTGTCCTCAATCTCTGTGCTCCCTTCAATCCCCGTGCTCCCTCAATCCCCATGTGCCCTTCAGTCCCCATGCTCCCTCAATCCCCATGCTCCCTTCAATCTCTGTGCTCTCTCAATCTCCATGTGCCCTTCAGTCCTCGTGCTCCCTCAATCCCCATGCTCCCTCAATCCCCGTGCGCCCTCAATCCCCGTGCACCCTTCAATCCCCGTGCGCCCTTCAGTCCCCGTGTGCCCTCAATCCCCGTGCTCCCTCAATCCTCGTGCTCCCTTCAATCCCCGTGCTCCCTCAATCCCTGTGCACCCTCACTCCACATGCTCCCTTCAATTCCTGTGCTCCCTTTAATACCCGTGTGCCCTTTAATCTCCATGTTCCCTCAATCCCCGTGAACGCTTCAATTCCCGTGCACCCTTCAATCCCCATGCTCCTCAATCCCAGTGTGTCCTCAATCTCTGTGCTCCTTTCAATCCCCGTGCGCCCTCAATCCCCGTGCTCCCTTCAATCTCCGTGCTCCCTTCAATCCCCATGTGCCCTTCAGTCCCCTTGCTCCCTTCAATCCCCGTGCACCCTGCCTTCCCACACACGGTCAGACAGAACTGTGATCCGTTCTCCAGTTCCTCTTGGACATCCACTTCATTGTTAACATTTTGCTACCTCTAATAATGGGGACATACATATTCTTTAGAAACTTTCTTAGATACTGGTGATTTTAATTATTTGCAATAGATTCCCAGGAGTCGGATTTTGGGGCCACACAGTGTGTCATTTTAATACATGCTTGCAGACTGTTTGTCTAAAACCTAACAATTCACAACCCCACCAGGAATGTATGGGAGCAACTTTTTTCTTAGCATCCCTATACTGGATGAATTCCATTTTAAAAAGTTTTCTTTTTAAGTTATGAGTTAGTATATTAAAATAATCAGTAGGGCAGGCACTGTGGCTCACACCTGTAATCCCAGCACTTTGGGAGGCTAAGGTGGGTGAATCACCTGAGGTCAGGAGTCAGAGACAACTCTGACCAACATGGTGAAACCCCATCTCTATTAAAAATGCAAAAATTAGTTGGCTGTGATGGTGTAATCCAGGCGACTTGGGAGGCTGAGGCAGGAGTATCACTTGAACCTGGGAGGCAGAGGTTGCAGTGAGCTTAGATTGCAACACTGTACTCCAGCCTGGGTGACAGAGTGAGGCTCTGTCTCAATAAATAAATGAATAAATAAATAAATAAATAAAAATAGTCAACAGATTGTTTTCAAATTTCCGAGTTTTGAGCTTTCCTTGAAATGCTCATGTGTTTCTCTTTCATTGTTCTTCGAGAATTCAATGTGCTGATTTCTACTGGAGAGAGGTGTTATTTGCATATTAAGGCCCTCTTTAATTCATATCAGTTTTTGTACTTTTTCATGTTTCAAAATAACATATACACGCTACTTGTGGTACACCAGCACCAGCAATTGTGTTAGTTCAGGCTTGTCTTTCAAATCAAACATGTATCCATACTTCTCTTGGGATACTTTATCTGAGCAATGAATGCATGTTCAAATGTTTCTCTATATTTCTACAAACATTTACTTTATCTGTTTCTAAATTTTATTGTTAGATAAATAAGGGTTATTTACTTGTAACTTCTTGCTAGGTTCTTATTTTTATGCATATAACACACAACATAATAATAAAACTTACTTGTTCCTTTTACTTATTTATTTATTTAATTTTGAGATGGAGTTTCACTCTTGTTACCCAGGCTGGAGGGCCATGGCGCGATCTCCGCTCACCGCAACCTCCGCCTCCTGGGTTCAGGCAATTCTCCTGCCTCAGCCTCCCGAGTAGCTGGGATTACAGGCACGCGCCACCACGCCCAGCTAATTTTTTGTATCTTTAGTAGAGACGGGGTTTCACCATGTTGACCAGGTTGGTCTCGATCTCTTGACCTCGTGATCCACCCGCCTCGGCCTCCCAAAGTGCTGAGATTACAGGTTAAATATACTTTTTTATGAATACCCAAATTCAATACATTTTCTCTTCCTGTATGAGATAAAAATTGTATATCTTCTCACTAAGCGTCCACACTAAGTTTTCACATTAAAACCATCTCAGACGCTGTGTATGGACTTTCATCAGGACTGCCTTGTTAGAACTGAGTGATTTTTGTGTGTAAAGGTGAGTCTTACCTGTTTCTTTCTTCGTCACGTTTCACAAATCCCACGTTGTTTCCTGAAGACTCGCTTTTGACTTTCGCTTGAGAACATCCTTCCGTCATTCTTTTCCCTCGTGGTAACTTTCTGCGTTTGCTGTTCTCCATGTTTGATCATTTTTGTTTCCTCTTCAAATTTAAAGGCACTTTATTTGAGACATTGTTCTAGGTTTAAAATATCTTTCATTGGCCGGGTGCAGTGGCTCAGCCTGTAATCCCAGCACTTTGGGAGGCCGAGGAGGGCAGATCATGAGGTCAAGACATCGAGATCATCCTGGCCATTGTGAAACCCCATCTCTACCAAAATACAAAAAATTAGCCAGCCATGGTGGTGCACGCCTGGGGTCCCAGCTATTCAGGAGGCTGAGGCAGGGGAATCGCTCGAATCTGGGAGACAGAGGTTGCAGTGAGCCGAGATTGAGTCACTGCACTCCAGCCAGGAGAAAGAGCAAGACTCCATCTCAAATATATCTATATCTATCTTTATCTTTCATTGTGAACCATTCTGTTTTCTCTGGTGTTAGTTCTCCTGTTATTAAAATTGAACCCTCTCTTTCCTAATGTTTATTTTTCTAAGTTTAGGTTTGGGGTTGTTTCTATCTGGATCTGTGACAGTTTTCCCCCCACAGTTTCAGGAACGATCTCTACAGTCACTGAAGTTCTGAAACATGAGGTGAGGCCTGTCTGTGCGTTGATGTCTGGGAAGGTGTGTCTTTTGTTCCTCTGCAGGGCATGCCTGCTGGCCCCTTGCCCTGCCGCCTCCACCTGGCATTGCCCCTGGGAACTCTTGGTTGCATCTGCCCCTGTGATCATGGGCCAGGGTGAGTGAGCTGCATTCCACCGCCATGACTTCCAGTCAGTGACACCTCAGGGAGGGCCTGCACCTTGCTGGCCCCACCCTCCAGAAGGCAGCTGGTGTCTTAGACAGCTGTCTGCAGCAAATAATAATCTTCTATTTCATGGGCTTTATTTCTCCTTTTCTTTTCAGTTTGGAGAATCTCTGGAATCACTCTTATCTTTGAAGGAGTTTTGTCTGTGTTTTGGACTGTGATGTCTCAGTTTTGTTTTCTGCCAAGCTGATTCATCTCTAAGAATTTCTCATTTTTTTTTTGATAGGAAGAACATTCTGTTACCTGTTGTGTATTCTTTCTTTTGTCCAATCACCTGTGGGATTTATTCTCGCATAATAAATTTTATGTGTTGTTTTTATGACATTTGGGGTGGAAAGGAAACATATTCTTGACATTCCATCTTAAGTTAGTTTCTTCTTTGTGAAGGAGATCCCATTACTATGATGCAGTATGTTATTGAAAAAATCTTATCATTACTCTTACCAAGAGCTATTACACCAACTCAGAGCTTTCAAGAAGGCTTCAAATCAAACAAAATTAATTTAGCTATAGTCGATTACTTGTTGCAGGTAACCTTTCTAGCCTTGTCAAAAAGACTAATAACAAATTTCACTTTTTTTTGCTATCAAGAGTTTAAATATTATTTTTGGTTTCATTTAATAGTATATACTATATTGTTCCATGTTATATTTAGTGTTTATACATAACTAGAAAGCATGCTTACCTACCTATTAGTGGTTATATATTTAAAACTTGTGCTAATGGGTTGAGAACAGGTTGCCGACACCTTTCCAGCAAGTTCTCTGGTCTTACCTGTTCTCCAGATCCACTGGCTATGGGAGTGCAGACTCCTGCAGGGACAGGAATGAGCCCAAACCCCCCGACTGGCAAAGATAGGTGAGAAGCACGACCCACCCTGGCCCAAGTTTCTTTCCCTTTGTTTCTCACGAAGTCAACCACAGCCATGCAGGAAATGGTGAGTGAGTAAATGACCCTCCTGGTGTCCTCCACTCCTCTGGGAAGCAGGTATAAAGGTCAGCCCCACCCATGTGGAGGTCAGAGCCCTAGCCACCATCAGCCTGAGGGGAGCGCCCCCAGCCCCACTGTAAGGCAACTGCTTCCTAGACCTCAGTGGGGCTGCTACGAGGTTAGCCACCGCCCTCCGTGGGTCTAGAGCAGGCCCCCGACTCTTGGCCCATAGCGTCCACCCATGGAGGAGTTTGTATGTCATCAGCATTTTCCCTGGACAAATCCCCAGGGACAACATCTGCTTTAGAAAACGGAATCTTTATTGACAGTATTGACACCAGTAACTGGCTTGGGAAGAAAAGGAGGTGAAATCTCCAACAGTTCCTAATTCCAGTTTTCTGAATATGCTGCAGACGTATCACATACAATGCCTGCATACCATGCACGCACCTGCAATGCAAATGCGTTCAACGCACATGCACAATGCACACATATAATATGCCACATGTAATGTACATATGTGCAATGTGTGCATACAATGCACACATGCAATGCTATGCACATGATTCTATGCACACACATCCGAGGCATGTGATATTAGTCAGTAGACAGAGTCCTCTCCATTGAGTATCTGAGACAGCTAGGAGACACATTCGAAACCCACAAGATTCCAAAAACGCTTATGGAAAGAACACTAATGGAGAAATTATGAAAATAGAAATTTAGAATGTATGACATACCAAATATAATCCAGTGGAGCACCTACTTCAGAAAAAATTAAAAATTGGTCATCACCATTAAAACTTGAAAAAACTAAAACTACTTACAGCTATGAGCAAAGCTGAAAAAATATCCTAATTTCCACTTATAAAGAGAAAATGAATATAATTGGATGATTTCCTACGAATGCTCTGTTTGTTTACAGATATGACCATTTCCAACGAAATTTAAGTGCAGATGATATTTTGAGCGCTCAGAACATGGCAGCAATCATTAGCTTAGCACGCATGTGCTAAACATTCCAGCGTTAACAGAGAAACACACATGATGAGCATTGTGTGTGCGACTGTGGATCTCGTTAGACTATGTGCTGCACATGTGTCGTCAAACAATATTAAGCCACGTTTTTTTTCAATGAAAATCACAATTCTATGAATTTAAGTTTCTGAGGATAACATTCTTTGATAATGCAGAACTGCTTTAAAGTTCCATGTTCTCCAGAAAAATGTCAAGGCTCAGCACTTTCCAGCTGGAGACATTCCCGACTGTGGACAAATGTCACCTGAGAGAAGGGGAGGAAGCACTGTTTGAGACCTGCATGCCCAGCAGACAATTCCGGGTTGCTCAATTGGAAAGACCAGCTTTCCTCCCATAGAAGGCAATTAAGAAGTAAAAATACATCTATGCAATGAATGAAGAAAGGGGAAATTGTCATTTCACAGAAACGGGGATGCCGACATTTGGAAGTGTGGACACTCAAGAAGGGGTACGTTGGTCTCCTAGAGCTACCATAAGTCACCACAAACTGGGCGGCTTAAACAAAGGAAGCTATTTTCACAGCTCCGGGGGTCAGAAACCCAAAACCAAGATAGCAGCAAGGCTGCTCCCCCTCTGCAGCCTCCATCAGAGAAGTCGTCTGGCTTCTTCCAGTTCTGGGTGGCCTCAGGTGACCTTGGCTCGGGGCTGCTCCCCTCTCCTCTCATCCTCCATCTCCACATGGCCTTATCTGTGTGCCTTCACTTGCAATAAGGACACCTGTCGTTGGCTTCAGAGCTGACCTCAAATCCAGAATGACCTCATAGGTATTAGTCTGTTTTCTGTTGATTGTAACAGAATATCTGAAACCCAGTGATTTATAAGGAAACGAATTTACTTCTTACAGTTATGGAGACTGAGGAGTCCCAGGTCCAGAAGCCACAGCCGGTGAGATCCTCCGAGCTGGTGAGGATTCTCTCTGCAGCCACCGAGGCATCTGAGGACATTGCATAGTGACGGGGCTGACCTTGCCAATGTGTCAGCACAGGTCTCCCTTCTTCTTATGAAGCCACCAGTTCCCCTTTCATGGTGACCCATTTATCCATGAACGGGCTAATTCGTTCATGAAAACAGAGCCTTGACGATCCAATCACCTCTTCAAAGCCCCGCCTTTCCGCACTGCCACATGGGGGCTCAGTTTTTAACACATGAAATTGGGGGAAACATTCAAATACTGTCATTTTAACTTGATTGTGTCTGCAAAGACCCTATTTCCAAATGAGATCACAGTCTGAGGTTCTGGGTGGACGTGGAAATTGGGGGACATCATTCAACTCACTGTCCATCAAAGCCAAAACACAAACAAACAACAAAAACAGTGAGACGCAGGGTGAGAAGCAGAAGAAGAAAAGGAACACTAGAAAGAGACAGAGAGAAAGACACAAAACCGATCGTTCCCGTCGGCGAGCCACAAAGATTCCATTCAGTGCCAGTCACTCTAAAACTGACGACAAATGCTGAACTGTTCGATGAATAGCAAGTAAGCTAGTGTTTCTATGTATTTATGAACGAACCAAAAATTTTATCGCAGGTCTCAAGATAATTTTATTTTGCAGCTGCAAAAACATAATCACTTTGGAAAGTATTTACTGTACCTTTATAAATATTCATCTGACTTACTTAAACGTTTACATTGTTACACATTAGGAAACTCTTAGTAAGAATATGATTATTTCTGAAACTCCTGTTGCAGAGTATTTATCAATATACTTTCACATTGTCCTATCCCATTAAGTATTTTTATCATCCAGAGATATCTGGCTCTTCCTAAAATGATTGTTTGAATGAGGTGACCTCTATTAAGAATGAAATTAATGTCTATCCCAGTTGATACAAAGTGAATTTTTAAATCATTGAACGAAATGCTTTTCGTTTACATCATTGAAAGAAAAGCTCTGTAAGTCTAAGAATAATATGATCTTAAATAAAGACTGCATTTGACTATAATCCTGTCACATCTGGGTCTCTGATATTTTCTGTGGCTCACCACCTCATCTGTTCAGGCATTTTCCTCCTTGTCTATACATTCAGACCAAAAAACTGACTTATCTCTAGCAACACGGTATCACTCAAGCTGCAAATGTGTAAGGACCCCCAGCAGTTCAGGGTAGAGGAATCTCTCCACCTAAATGTTTGGAAATGCTCCCCACAGCATGCAGGACAGCAAGCCAGCTCTGACTCTTGGCTTTGCGCCCCCTTACGTGGAGGGTGTTGGTGAAGTGGAGGGGCCCTTTCACACTGAGCGGTTTTGGAGAAAGGTCCGTGGCAGTTCTTTCATGGCACCAACTCGCTTTGGGTGCACCCTAAGTACCTGGACCCTTCCAGCCAGGGAATGCTTCTCCACCAAGAGGAGACAAAGAATTTCTTCACTTCCACGTGCGTTTTCAGAAGGTTCAAGCCTGAGCTCTGGAAGCAGGGCTGGGTGATACTTACAAGAAGCATGGCCACACTCTGGAACAGGCTTCAAGGTAACGCTGAGCTCTGCAGAACCCCCCAGAGCTCCAGGGCCGGGGCCTGACCTTCCTCCAGCTCAGCTGGCACTGTCACCGTAGCGCAGACACTTGAAGTTGCGTGGCGCCAGGCTGGGGATGACCCTTCACACACCAACGAGAAGAGCCCAGCCTACTCAACCCGCCAGGCTTGTTCACAAAAGGAAAGTTGTGTATCTTGGCACCTCATTGAAAATACCAATGTTATTTCCACTGTGGTAGGAAGAACAGACACTGCTGGTCAAAACTTCATGTTCAAGTAGCATCCATTTGGAATATCTGTTTTATTTACTAAAACAAACATTATATTTCAGATTACACCTTTCAGCAACTCTTTCTAGGAGGTCCAGACCTAGCAAATACCTAAGTCACAAAATACCAGAACCAAGGCCCTCACCAATTAAAAAACAAAACAGCCATCCAGGCAGACACATTGCAAAGTCTCAGGCAGTCCCAGGAGAGTTCACTGTGCCTCCATGGCCGCAGGCAGACACGGTGTCTGCACACATGGAGAAGGATTGCACGTGAGAGGTCAGACGTGGTATCTACATGCATGAACATGGATTGTGCATGAGATATCAGACACGGTGTCTGCACGCATGAACATGGATTGCTCAAGAGAGATCAGATATTGTGTTGGCATGCATGAACATGGATTGCACATGAAAGATAAGACACAGTGTCTGCATGGGTGAATATGGATTGCTCAAGAGAGATCAGACATGATATCTTCATGTGTGAACATGGATTACCCATAAGAGATCAGACACGGTGTCTGCACGCATGAACATGGATTGTGCATGAGACATCAGACACGGGTATCTGCAAGTGTGGACATGGATTGTGCATGACAGATCAGACACAGTATCTGCAGGCATGAACATGGACTGTGCATGAAAGATCGGACGTGGAATTTGCGTGTGTGAACATGGATTGCACATAAGAGATCAGACAACGGTGTCTGTACTAAACATTGATTGTGCATGAGATATCAGACATGGTATCTGCACGTGTGAACATGGACTGTGCAGGAGAGATCGGACATGGTGTCTGCACATGTGAACATGGATTGTGCATGAGCAATCAGACACAGACATGGTGTCTGCACACATGAACATAGATTGGGCATGAGAGATCAGACATGGGTATCTGCATGTGTGAACATGGATTGCACATGAGAGATCAGACATGGTGTCTGCACATGTGAACATGGATTGTGCATAAGAGATCAGACACGGGTATCTGCATGCATGGACATGGATTGCACATGAGATATCATACATGGTCTCTGTACCTGTGAACATGGATTGCGCATGAGAGATCAGAAATGGTGTCTGCACACTTGAACATGGACTGCACATGGGAGATCAGGCACGGGTATCGGCACACATGGACATTGGTTGTGCATGAGAGATTCTATCTTGTGCCCACTCCCTTTGGTGAGTAAAAGATTATCTTAAAATATCAGCTTCCTCAATGCGAGGGTAAAGCTTATTCTCAGATGCCCTGGCTGAGAGATCTAGATCGCAACTTGGGAGCAAATCTGTTCAAGTATCCACCGAAAACTGGGAGAAGAGACCACAGTCCACATATGCTCAGGAATACTATATTTTTAGAGCCAACTTTATCATCTCTAAGCTTCCTTGAGATTTGCTCAGTTAAAACCTGAGCTATAGATAAAACAAACAAAAACAAACCAAAAACCAAAATTCAAACCACTTTCCTCCTGATCAGCTCTTCTCCCTTACCCAGAAGTGAATTATTACTGCACTGTGGCAGGCCTGGGGGCTAAGGGGCCCACAGGCTGAGTGCCACGTGCCACGTGCCTCCCAACACAGACTCTACACGGCAGAGCCGTGCAGAATCGTCGTTTGAGGTTATGTACTTTCTGTCAGGTTAATTAAAACCCTCAAGTCTGGGCCTATTCAAGCTAAATAATGTAATTTAAAAGACATTTTGTTTTTAGCTGTTCGTTATAGCATTTACAGTAACAATATTTTCCCTGAAATTACAAAATGGTTTTCATTTTTAATCTCTTGATTCATGCTTTTCTGCTCCCAACTGCCCAATACATTTCCTTCAGGTTGGAAGTTAATCTAACATTCACATTAAGAGGTAGTAGTTTCCTTGTTTAAAGTGGACTCTGAGGCCGAGCAGTGGCTCATGCCTGTAATCCTGGCAATTTAGGAGGCTGAGGCAGGCGAATCACTTGAGATCAGGGGAGACCAGCCTTGGCAACATGGTAAAATCTTGTCTCCACTAAAAGTACAAAAATTAACTGGGCATGATGCCAGGTGCCTGTAATCCCAGCTACTCGGGAGGCTGAGGCACGAAAATTGGCTTGAACCTGGGAAGTAGAGGATGCAGTGAGCCGAGATCATGCCACTGCACTCCAGCCTGGGCAACAGAGTGAAGCTGTCTCATAAAAAACAAAAAAACATAAAAAAAGTGGACTGTGGTGCAAAATTAATAGGCAGCGTGCTGCGAAGCCCGGTTAACTTAGCCGAGAGTTCGAGGTTGGGTCTCCGTCACCTCAAGACTGCTGGCTCCAGTCTCCATTGCCTAAAAACGTATTGATAATTTGAAAAGACAAAACAAAGGCAAAACAGAGAAACCCGACATTAAGAATATAAATAAAGGTTTGTTGTCTATTTTTAAAAGTATCTTTTCAGGATCAGTGAGATAATGCAGGCGTGGTGAGGACTGACAGCAGGTGTAATCCCACGTCACGGCTTGAAGAGGATTTTCTGGCCAGTCATCCACACCACCCACAGTTTTATGGAGAATGTGAATCTATAACCATTCAAGAGCTCTCTATATATTAATTTTAAAAACAAGTTCATACAAAGTTCATAGAAAAGGTAGATTTGTCATTTTGAACTGCAACCTTAAGTAAAAAGACAATGGAAAAGCAAATAGCTGTAAGGTTCCTGTAAGGCTTTAAAGGGACAGCAGTAAATTGCCAGGACATTTTTATAGAGTTTTTTAACCTCTGGCCTTTGGACAGGGGGAATCAATAAGATATTAAGAAAATCATGAATTAATGCTTCATAGGGTACAGACAAGGCTAACAGCTCTGTGGTTCAGATAAATGGCTGGACCGGAAACCTGGCACCTCGCGTCTGAAGAGGAAACATCCTTCGCTCTGCTGGGAACGGTGTCAGTCATTCTGTTCCTGTCTCCATGGGAGGCTTCGCAGAGTTATGGGGGTATTAAAAACTTAGAATGTTATCTGGGATATTAGGATGAAATCTCCCCAGGAAATGAAATACAAATAATCCTTTTCACGTTAAGTGAAACCACTTCTGTGACAGTATTTCGTAAGGATTTTCTAATTGACTCACATTACATTAAGCAACTCTAGGCTATGGAGATTGGATTTTGTAGAAATGATTTGGATAATTTTGGGATTCTGACTCCAAATTACTTATGTAAACATGGCTTCTTTGGTGATCCCAGATGAGTAGCCAGGGCCCTGTCTCTCAGACTCTCTGTCTTTCCCTCCACCAGGACCTGGCATCCAATCCTGTCCCAGAACCTGCCCCGCCCCCCGTTCCTTCCTCCATGTGGCTTCTCAAGGAAGAGGCTCCAGAGTCACTGTCCCTAAAACACCATTTCCAACTCCGTTTCTTCCTAATCCAGTCCTTGCCTTCCTCTCACAGTGATGGCACCAGCACCAGTGACAGCACCTGTCACAGCCACAGCACCAGCCACAGCCATAGCACCAGCCATAGCCACAGTGCTAGTCACAGCCACAGCACCAGTCACAGCCACAGCATCAGTCACAGCCACAGCACCAATCACAGCCATAGAACCAGCCACAGCCATAGCACCAGCCATAGCCACAGTGCTAGTCACAGCCACAGCACCAGTCACAGCCACAGCACCAGTCACAGCCACAGCACCAATCACAGCCACAGAACCAGCCACAGCCATAGCACCAGTCAAAGACACAGCACCAGTGACAGCACCAGTCACAGCCACAGCACCAGTCACAGCCACAGCACCAGCCACAGCCATAGCACCATTCACAGCCACAGCACCAATCACAGCCACAGAATCAGCCACAGCCATAGCACCAGCCAAAGACACAGCACCAGTGACAGCACCAGTCACAGCCACAGCACCAGTCACAGCCACAGCACCAGCCATAGCCATAGAACCAGGCACAGCCATAGCACCAGCCATAGCCACAGTGCTAGTCACAGCCACAGTACCAGACACAGCCACAGTGCCAGCCACAAAACCAGCCACAGCCATAGCCATAGCACCACAGTGCCAGCCACAGTAACAGCCACAGCCACAGCACCAGCCACAGCCATAGCACCAGCCATAGCCACAGTGCTAATCACAGCCACAGTATCAGCCACAAAACCAGCCACAGCCATAGCCATAGCACCAGACACAGTGCCAGCCACAGTAACAGCTACAGCCACAGCCACAGCACCAGCTACAGCCATAGCACCAGCTATAGCCACAGTGCTAGTCACAGCCACAGTACCAGACACAGCCACAGTGCCAGCCACAAAACCAGCCACAGCCATAGCCATAGCACCAGACACAGTGCCAGCCACAGCCACAGTGCCAGCCACAAAATTAGCCACCACAGGCACAGTGCCAGCCACAGTGGCAGCAGGCTTCAGTAGGTATCTGGGCATAAGTAGCCAGTGGATTGCTCCCACCCTCCGCAGGAGTGTGAGCCCTGGAGGCCAGGCTCCATGTACCTTGTTGGCCACTGTGTTTGCAGCTCCCAGCATGGAGCCTGGTGTCCTGGCACTGGACAGAAAGAAGATGGAGCACCTGACTGTGGAGATGCTTCACATGAATGGACTTGCTCCCCCTTCCCCTTCCCAGCCGCTCTGAGGTCTCCCTGTCAGCGTGCACTAGTCGAAATGAAAGCCCCATGTCTCACGGCTGGCGGGGTCAGGTCTGGGACTCGGCTCTGGGTGTCTTGACTTCCAGATCCACATCTGCAATGCACAGAAGGGGTAAACACATGTGTGGCCCCTCTGTGGGGCTGGGCTTTAAAATGCATCTCCTCCTCTCACTTTCACAGTGGGCATCAGAATCCCCATTGTACAGCTGAGCACTGGAGGCTTAGGGAGCTGAGGGCTGCACTGCAGACATCGAGCCCAGGAGGGCCGGGGGTTCCCATGGGTCCTTGGCCACTGGTTCCCTTCATGAGGGGCTGGAGTGACTGGAGGGCAGAACTGGGGAGGGGCAGGAGCTGCCTCTGCCGCTGCCATCATCCTGGGCACCCTCTGGGTCACTGTCTGAACTGTAAGAGTCAAGGGGTAAGAAGATGCTCCTTCTTCCGAGGCCTGCTAGAATGGTCCTTCTTCTTCATGCTTGGGGGAGTAGGGAGGGGAAGGCAGGGCCGGGTCCTCTCAGATCCCCCTCAAGGGCAGAAAGAAGCCCGTGATTCCCAGGATGATACAACCCAGTGCAATGGCCCAGGGACCTAAGAGGCCGACTCAGACTCAGACTCCATGAGACCCCGGGGCCCCTCCTTTTCGGCCACCTGGCAGGATGAGGGTGGCCAGAGCTGTCTTTGGTGAGGGGACTGAGGGTCAGATCACCTGGGGGAGGGTGAGTTTTTACTTCAGCCCCTTTTGGGCGGTGATCACACATTAATCTTGTACTGAGTACGTGTTACCTACTCAGAACTACTCTTGCTCAATTAAAATAATCTCTACAAGAAGGACCCCAGACTTCTAGTGTGTAAGTTCTTCTGAGAATCAGTATTTAAATGTTTTTCTGGCTAATTTTGCTGTTCAAGTAGCAGAGGAAGGGGGCTGGGGCATGCCCCAGTATAGAGAGAAGCTTCGACAGCCTCCCTGGCTGAGACAGGGCCTGGGAATGCCCTGCCTACGCAGGGCTCACCCTGCTCCAGAAACAGAGCCCAGGAGACCAGAGCGACTGTCCAACAAGAGCGAAGCTGCCTGTGGAAGGAAGGTGCAGGGCGCTGCGTGTGCCCTGGGCCGTGGACACCCACTGCACAAGCCGTGCTGCACAGCCAGATGCTCCCAGAGAGGACGTGTCACACCAGCACTGCAGCTGGAAACGCGCCCTGAACAGGGAGTGGCTGTTCCTGTCAGCCAAAAAGCAGACGACTGGGGACGTCTGTGATAAGCTCAGGGAGACGCTGCAGGGAAAACGGGGCTTCGTTAAACTAAGAGGTGGGTGCAGACTGTGGAACTAGCTGGGCTCGCCCTCAGCCGCAGCCAGGGGTGCTCACTGGTGCCGCTTTTTCACGGGGAGAGGAGGCAGGCGTGGCCATGCTGCTCTTGTACAAAACTCGGGGAAGAGAATCTCTCCTTTTAGACGGGAGTAGCTGGTATGAACGTCTCTCAAGATGCAAGCTGTCCTGGAAGTGCTGACTCACAAGTTGTCACCCATGTCACTGGGTGGCTCCGGGGACCTCTAGTCACAGGCTCAGAGCTCAGACGCTGTGAGCCCAGTAGTCTGGGAATGAGGCTTCATCTCCTGCCAGCCACTGGAGAGGGATCTAAGACCTTAGCCCGATTTCCTTTCTACAAACAGCACTAGTAAGTAATGATGATGAAAACCGGAGGAGCCGCTCTTCCCCAGTCTAGCCAGGCTCTGTCTGCCCCACAAGTTGCCCAACTAGCCTTTCCTTCCTTCCTTCCTTCCTTCCTTCCTTCCTTCCTTCTTTCTCTCTTTCTTTCTTTTTCTTTCTTTCTTTTTCTTCTCTCTCCCTTCCTTCCTTCCTTCTTCTTTCTTTCCTTCCTTCTTTCCTTCTTTCCTTCTTTCTTTCTTTCTTTCTTTCTTTCTTTCTTTCTTTTGTTCTTTCTTCTCTCTCTCTTTCTTTCTTCCTTCCTTTCTTTCTCTCTTTTTTTTGTTGTTGTTGTTGAGATGGAGTCTTGTTCTGTCACCCAGGCTGGAGTGCAGTGGCTCAATCTCAGCTCACTGCAACCTCTGCCTCCCAGGTTCAAGCAATTCTCCTGAGTAGCTGAAATTATGAGCGTGCATCACCACGCCTGGCTATTTTTGTGTGTGTGTGTATTTTTAGTAGAGACTATGTTGGGCAGGCTGGTCTCGAGCTCCGGACCTCATGATCTGCCGGCCTCGGCCTCCCAAAGTGCTAGGATTGCAGACATGAACCACGGTGCCGAGACCAGACTAGCCTTTCTACCTCCTACAGGGTTTTCAGGGCTTCCCTTTGCGACGGAGTTTTCAGACTGTCTTCATCTGCCTTGCTAGGTCCACTCTTACTGGCATCCAGCCTTTGGCATAGCCCTGGTTTGGATGCACTCAGGTGAGAAAGTGCCTTGGTTGGTGTTGGCCTGTGCTTCTTCTTGGGCTGACGCTGTCCTCATGATCTCCATGGATTATTCCGCTTAAGACCCACAGCGTCCTGGAGAGGAGCCCACTGTATTACCCCATGAAGAAAGTGTGAGAAGCCGGAGCTGGTTGGGAAGAATGCAGAGGAGGAGAGTGATGCCAGGGGTGAGAACAGCAACCTCAAAACAGACACCTGCAAACAGCCCAGGCGTGAGGATGCGCGAGCACAGACGGCGGTCCTCCAGCCTCTCCGCTCGTTCATCGCCTGCTCTCTTTAGAAACACAGAAAGGAGGAAGGTCCGCGGGTGGTAATCTTGTGGAGCAGAGGGATGGAGCCGCCTCTGACAGTGATTGAGCTGTGGTGATCCTATCAGCCAGGCAGCCCATGGCCAGGCTGGAGGCTGGGACAGGGCTGTCTCCCAGCCGCCATCAGCACCTGCGTGACACCAGCCAGGTAATGCTGTCTCCCACGCTGAGAGGGGCGATGACCCGCGATGAGAGAGGAAGGCCCGTCACCGGGAATCTGCTTCCCAGCTTGGCCATAAATGTCAGCCTCCATAGACCTCACTTTATCAGCACTCTGTGGAAGGGGAAAGGCCAGGCACAACTCCAGCAGCCAGGCCGGGTGGGCGTCATTCCTCACCTCTGAGTTTGCTCCCTTCCCTCATCAGCCCTGGCTGGGGTAGCCACCACGCCAGCCCCCAGCTCCAGTGCCAGGCATTGGCCAGGGTGGGTCAGGGCACAGGGCATTCATCCCACCGCAGAAGACACTCCTTGGCAACCACACCGTAGGCTAACGATGCAGGAGGAACGTCGTCCAAAATGTCAGACTTTGAACAAAATGACCGTGAATAATGTATTCCCAAGACCGCTTCCAGGGCGGCACTGCCAACGCTTCTGCGGTGGCTACATCTGTCATCGGGGACACAGCACACACGGGGAAGTCACCCCCATGCGCTGCCACACCTGTTTACAAACAGGAGTTGCGCTGCTGAGGTTCAAACGGAGAGGCGGCCTCCGTCGTGACTCGCCTGCCAGCTCCAGGAGGAGTGGGTGTGAGGTGTTAAAAATTCATAGAGAACACTGCCTTTTATTTCAAGAGCAACAGGAGCAAAAGGTTTTTCTGCAGTGCCCAGGGAAACATAAAGTTCAAATATTGCGAGGCTGCAGGAACAGATCAGAGCCGGCTCTTCCCAGCCAAAGCCTACAAGGCAATGCTTTATAGTGTCTTGGCCGAGACAGCTTGAGGACAACTGAGCCTAAGAAGCCAATTTGCTGAGTTTTGTTCGGACTGTAAAATGAGTCACTTTTGTTTTGGAGTCAGAATCAGGGAGCACCATGGTGGAGCCCGGAAAGCGATGAAGGCTCAACCGCCCTCCCAGGAGTCCCCGACGTTCCTACAGATGTGGCTTCCCACCCGCCTCCTCTCCACCGACTCTGCCTCTCTTCCTGAAGGCAAAACTGCAACACTCGCACTTGACTTTTGAGAGGAGGCGCGTGGAGAAAGCAAGCAGTCTGTGTTTCTCTGGGAAGAAATTGGCCTTCCTGGAAAATCAACATCTTTTAACAGGTGGAAGAGGTAAATGGTCATCACTTCTATTCGCAGAATCTAAGGGATATAATTGGATGGCTTTAGGTTTGTGAGCCAGGCTCAGAGGAAAGCCAGGGAGTGCTTCACCAGCACACACGCGTGCAGGCAGAAAACGCCCAAAATGTTTTGCAAAACCAGCCGTAGTCACTAAATGCACAGAAAAGTCCCAGCATCTGTGCTCCTCCAAGGGTGGTGTGTAAGCGCACACCTTCTGTGCCTTCCCTCTCAGGCTAGGACACGCAGGTCCCTGCCTTCTGTCTGCCCTTCTGGCTTTGATGGGATCCACCAGGAAGAGCAGAAAGGCCTGGAGCCTCCCGGGGAGCCCATGAGCTCATGCTCTGACTAGCGATGCTTTCAGAAGCATAGCTGGGGAAAGGTATGAGCGTGGTGGGACCCCTGAGTCCTTGAAACCTGTCACCCAAGGCGGAATTCGTGTTTCCCAAGGGGAAAGAGTGTCCTATTCTCTCTGATTTTCAGAAGCAGAGTTTTCAGTCCAGTATCTCCACCTTTGAAAGTCTGAGCGATGTAAACACGTGATGAGAATTGCTTAGGGCAGGATACAACAGAAAACAAACTCCAAAACGTCTTGGAGGCTGCGCCTGGCAATGGCTGTGCAGGGAAGTTACGGCATGACAGGAGATGGGGTTGACCCCTAATCCCTTTCCTTAATCCTGCACCTTCCTTTGCCTTTTCTCATCCAGGTGCTTTTATAATGATTTTTAACAGTCGAAAACCACCTAATATCCTTCCCACTGTGATTTTCCTCGTCCTAGAAACAAATACTGAGAGGTGCCAATTCTGAACTGATGAGAGGCATAGTGTCTCCATCTCTGCCCATTCACTCCACTATGCAATGGTGAGGTGTGGGCTTCTCCAACTTTCCAAGGCAAATGTTGAGAATTTCTGGGACTGACCTGGAGAGATGGCTCACACCTATGATCCCAGAACTTTGGGAGGCTGAGGCAGGTGGATCACCTGAGGTCAGGAGTTCGAGATGAGCCTGGCTAACATGGTGAAATCCCGTCTCTACTAAAAATACAAAAAAATTAGCCAGGGTGTAGTGGTGGGCACCTGTAATCCTGGCTACTCGGGAGACTGAGGCAGGAGAATCGCCTGAATGAAAGAGGCAGAGGTTGCAGTGAGCCAAGATCATGCCACAGCACTCCAGCCTGGACAACAAGAGCAAAACTCTGTCAATTAAAAAAAAAAAAAAAAGGAGGCCGGGTGCGATGGCTCACGCCTGCAATCCCAGCACTTTGGGAGGCCGAGGTGGGTGGATCACGAGGTCAAGAGATCGAGACCATTCTGGTCAATATGGTGAAACCCCATCTCTACTAAAAATACAAAAAATTAGCTGGGCATGGTGGCACGTGCCTGTAATCCCAGCTACTCGGGAGGCTGAGGCAGGAGAATTGCCTGAACCCAGGAGTTGGAGGTTGTGGTGAGCTGAGATCGAGCCACTGCACTGCAGCCTGGGTAACAAGAGCGAAACTCCATCTCAAAAAAAAAAAAAAAGGAATTTCTGGGCCACATAATCCATGGAAATATGTTTTTTGCCTCAGTCCACAAAAGAAATTTTAGTTGTTCTTTCAAGGATTCCTAGTTGGAGCTCACAGGGAAAAGCAGAAATGATTGTATTTTTAGTACATATGAAGCCCTTCCTACATGTTTCACTGAATACGAGGAGCAACCTTATTTAGTGGAGACCAAAGGATGTTTATAACTTGGTTCTGGTTTCACTGATACCTGTAACAAAATGAACACGTTGTCCAGGATGCACAGACGCCAGCACCCTTCCTGGCATGAAAAATCCACACCATGTAGATTCTCTTCCTTTCACCCCTTTTGGCTTTTAAGGACCTGTGAGTAAGTGTGTGGGAGGGCTCTGACTGTCACTGCTGCAGATCTGACTGTAGCTGCCCCCGGTCTGAGTGTAACTGCGCTGATTCCTGAGCATCTGGATGAAGGAAGCAGGAGGCAGCGAGAATGGCCGGGAGGACCACAGTCTGGCCTGGGTGATTCTGAGCGCCAGGCTGTCTTTTGTGTTCCTACCCATGATGTGACGTTTGCCTACGGCCTTCCATGGAACCACAGTGCAACAGGAGAACACTCACCTCCAATCCTGACGGAACCTCGAGGTTTCTCAGGGGACGTGTGGCTCTGTAGAGAGGAAACCACAGAACGCCCCACGCAGTCCTCTTTCTGGACCTTGAGCTTCCAGGTAACAAGCCTGTATTGTACCCAGTTTATTTGTTGTTATTGTTGTTTTGTTTTGTTTTTGAGACAGAGTCTTGCTCTGTTGCCAGGCTGAAGTGCGGTGGCATGATCTCGGCTCACTGCAACCTCCGCATCCCAGGTTCAAGCAATTCTCCTGCCTCAGCATCCCAAGTAGCTGGGACTACAAGCATGCACCATCACACCCAGCCAATTTTCACATTTTTAGTGGAGATGGGGTTTCACCATGTTGGCCAGGATGGTCTTGATCTCTTGACCTCATGATCTGCCTGCTTTGGCCTCCCAAAGTGCTGGGATTACAGGCATGAGTCACCATGCCAGCCTATTACATTGCAGTGTAAAGGTCACATGTTAAAAAGAACACTGCTAGATAAGAATGTGTGCAGAGGGAAGATGGGCTTGGGCTGATGAGAGATACAGGCACTCTCTGACCTAACAAAGGAGTGAGACTCTCAGAGGACCACCCCGTGGGAACACAGTGAATTTGACTGTAGCCAGGGAGGCCGAGGCACCTGCAGCTTCCTCGGGGGAGAGATGGTGAGGATCTAAAGATGGTGGGGTTGGGTTGGAGAAGTGGAACAAGATAGGAACCTTCCTGAGTGATTGGAAAAGTGATTGGAAGGGCGGTTAGACACAGCCATCGTGCACTGGTGTGACACTGTCTCCAAGCCACGCTCCACCCCGGGGGAGGTGATAGCACTTGCCTCTCAGGCTCATCATCAAGATTAATCCAGGTGTGTGGTGGGCATTGAAGGAACAAGGAGGTTCCCATCTCGTGCCGCCCAGGGGGGAGGCATAGCAGATGACCAGAACTGCTTTAGTTTTGGTGTTACTGAGGCAGAGAGAAAAGCTAGAAAGGTCGCTTCCTGCAGATGATATAATTGCCTACCCAGAAAAAAGTAACGGAATTATCAGACAAACTACTACAGCTTCTAAGAGTCCAGAAATGTCAGACACAAAAATCCATAGCATCTCTTTGAATCAGCAGTGGCCAGCCAGAAAATTCAAATCATGCATAAGCCACAAAGTCTATAAAGTATCCAGGATCAATTTTTGCCAGGAACACATAGCACCATTATGGAAAAGCATTTAAAGTTCTGATATGGGCCATAGAAATGAATGTGAATAAATGGGGAAATGTTTTATGCTCTTAGCTGAGACTGCTTTACATTGACAGATGTGACTTCCCCCAAAAGAAATCTATAAAATCAACGAAATCCCAATCAATATTCCAGTTGGAAATAAACTTAAAATTTAATGGAAGAATAAAATCTCATGGAGATTTAAGTCAACCTTATAAAACACAAGGCAACAGGCTGGCCTCCTAGGTATTAAGAGGTCCATAATCATCTGACTAGAAACAGTGCAGCATTGACACAAGACCATTGCAAGCAGAGCAATGGAAGAGGGCGGAGGGCACAGAGCTTGACCTGTGCAAACGTAGGTACTAAATATGCAACTGACATGGCACTGACATCAGTGGAGAACAAATCTGTTGTTCAGCAGATGATTCTGGGAAAAGACACTCACTACACAGAGAAAACCAGAACGCCTTTCTTCCTTCCTTCCACCACATTCAAAGGCAGATCCAAGCTAGGCTAAAGATCTAATGTGGAAGGTGTAACTATACAGGTGACAGAAGACTTGGGAGCTGTGCAGCCTGAGAGTGGAGCTGAATACTGAATGAACGTTACCAGCACTGATCCTCGGAGGAGCAGGACGATGGTGTGCACGTGGGGGCTGGCTAGCGATGAGGATGCAGGCCATGGCGGCTTGGCTTGTGAGGGTCCAGGGGCAGGAGTGAACAGCCCGGGGGAAGAGCAGTGCAGGGGCATTACCTAGTCACACTTCCAGGGAGTCCTTGACGCAAGCACCCAGGAAGTGGGTCAACCCGAGCATGAATTAAGTGGGGAAAATGCTTGGATAAGAGCCCATTAAAAGGTCATAAATTTATTAGATGAAGTAATTGTGCAGTGTCTGACCATGCCAGCTTTAAATTCCCATTCACATGGCTAAGAATGGATCTTTCCTACAATTTCCTGGAATCATAATTGACAGAGATTCAATTATTCTTGAACACATGAACTTAATGTGCTAAAATGATGGGTTCCTTTTTTATTCATGGGAGTATATATATTTTTAATTGTCTTTTCGAAAATCATTAGAAAGGGACAATTGAGTAACAATTACATTTCCTTTTAAAGATGTGATTAAACATACGCTCTTGTGCTTGATTCCAGGTTCCTTTTGCATATTAAGCACAGTGTCTACATTAATAAAAGCCATCGCTCGGGCAGCAGCCACCTACCTCCAGCACTCAGGGATTTTCTCAATGAGCAGCAGCGTCATTATGGGAGGCACACGCTCAGGAGACCTCTTCTGACCTCTCCCCATATGTTTATGGGAGTGATTCAAGGGCATGCATCGTAAAGTAAATGAGTTATCCTCCAAGGGCGGATGGAGAAGTAGCGTCTATGAAGCACATTAAGAAACTAGAGGTTCCCAAAGAAAGCCAATGTTTGAGCCACAGCCGATGTGAAAATCTACTGCTCATCAATAGATCCAACCAGTGACATCACATAAACTCTGCCTGAGAGTTCAGCTCTTGGTCATGGGCTTTAGCAGAACAAGGCTGAAACCCTGGCTCCATGGCTCTCCCACTGTGTGGCTAGAGCACAGTGCTGCACCTCCACCAACATCTCCACGTCCTTAGTGTGGGAAGCACTTCCTCGGCGGAGGGTAAGAGATGAATAGAAGGTGTTGGGGTGGGGTTAACTCCACAAGGCTGAGTTATTATTATTATTGCTATTTGTGTGCAAACAAATGTAAAGGTAAGTCATTTATAATCAATTTGTAGAGACAAGATAAATAAATATAAAACCAAACCGAAGAGTTGGCTGGGATTACTTAAGAAAGAGTAACAAGTTTTCGGAAATCCACTCAACAGACACACCACAAGACAGCATATAAGCAGGTGATGCTGGTTTGGCGCAGTGGCCTGTAACCCCAGCACTTTGGGAGGCCAAGGCGGGAGGATCACTTGAGGTCAGGATTTCAAGACTAGCCTGGCCAACATGCTGAAACCCTGTCTCTACTAAAAATACAAACATTGGCTGGGTGTGGTGGCACACGCCTGTAATCCCAGCTACTTGGGAAGCTGAGACAGGAGAATCTCTTGAACTCAGGAGGTGGACGCTACAGTGAGCTGAGATTATGCCACTGCACTCCAGTGTGGGTGACAGAGCAAGACCCTATCTCAAAAAAAAAGAGAAGTGCTGGGCGTGGTGGCTTATGCCTATAATCCCAGCACTTTGGGAGGCTGAGGCGGGCAAATCACCTGGGTCGGGAGTTCAAGTCCAGCCTGATCAACATGGAGAAACCCTGTTTCTACTAAAAATACAAAATTAACTGGGCATGGTGGCACATGCCTATAATCCCAGCTACTTGTGAAGCTGAGGCAGGAGAATCTCTTGAACTCAGGAGGCAGGGGAGGTTGCAGTGAGCTGAGATGGTGCCACTGCACTCCAGCCTGCAACAGAGAAAGACCCTGTCCCAGAAAGAAAATGCCGGTCACGGTGGCTCACACCTGTAATCCCAGCACTCTGAGAGGCGAGGCAGGCGGATCACCTGAGGTCAGGAGTTCGAGACCAGCCTGACCAACACGCAGAAACCCCATTTCTACTAAAAATACAAAACTAGCTTGGCGTGGTGGTGCATGCCTGTAAACCCAGGTACTCGGGAGGCTGAGGCAGGAGAATCACTTGAACCTAGGAGGCAGAAATTGCAGTGAGCCAAGATCACGTCATTGCACTCCAGCCTGGGCCACAACAGCAAAGATTGGTCTTAAAAAAAATAAAATACGTGTTGCTACTCCATCTTCAGTGCCAGTGGAAGCCCTTATACCTATAGAAGAGGAGGGAAGCAGCTTCCTTGTCACTCTGCCTCTGGAAGTGTTTTTACAGTGCTTGGCAGGCTGTATTGCCAGAACAGTCTCCATCACACAACCCGCTGAGTTCAGGGCTAAATCCATATCCAAATCACCCATAGGTTCCGCAGGTGCGCACTGAGCATTTCCGTGTCCCCCTAGCGGATGACGGAGCAAGGATCACACACCATCTCAGCCCCAATCCCAGTGCTGTCTTGATTTAGGATGTTATGCCTCCCTCCCTCACAGAAAAATCCATCATGGCAGCAACACCAGTACAGCCAGAATTAGCTCAGCCTCCTCACCAAAGTAAGAAACAGTGTGCGTTCCTACTTATGGCCGTGTTTGTGCGTTAATTCTTGTTCACTCCTACATAGGACCTTGTGCTGTGTCTCCCTCTCTACACATAAAGAGCGATGACAGATTCAGCCTGCCCAGCTTCCAGTGGTATGTTAGCAATGCTTGTGTTTTCTTGTGCTCCAAGACTGGGTGGGTGAGCAAAGCAGCTGATGGGGGAAGCGTCTTCAGGCGTCCAGCCTTCAGAGACCCAGTTCTCTTAGCTTGTCTAGTCCGACACTGGCTCTGTAAGCCCTGAGCAGTTCAAATGGGTCTAATGGGGTAAGCCAGGTATGTTTCACTCGTTTTCAGGCTTTGGAAGACCAAAAAGGAAACTCTGATTCTGTGCTCCAAGGTTCATCTGGGTTTGAACCTGCTGAAGAGAAGCACGTGGACTTGGAGCACGGAGAGAAGCAATAGTAAAAGAGGTTCCATCACAGCAAGCACCGCCACAGCCGCAGTCTGGGTGGCAGAGGTCTGCTCAGTCAGCACAGGTTTCCGGTTACCGCCCACCAGGCCTGGAAGCAGGTGGGTTAGGAGGCGCAAGATTCGGAACTCACCGAGAAGACTACCGCACACGGCTGCTGCTGTGCTTCTCCTCGGTACCCAGCGGGAGTCAAGGTCAGAACCACCAGTCAGTCTCCTGTTCGTTCCTCACCCACCCTGCAGAGTGTGTGTGTGTGTGTGTGTGTGTCCACGCACGCTCGTGTGTCTCAGGGCAGATGTGTGAAAAGACTTGTGTTAAGCCATGTGGGACTTTGAGACAAAAAAGCAAGTTGTTGAGGGACTTAGAATCTGGTGGTATGTGCACAATTACATACCCCAGATTAGGACACAAAGGCAAAGAAAAACACCTGTAAAATGTGCCTGTCATCAAACACAAGAATTAGCCGGGCGTGGTGGCGCGGGCCTGTAGTCCCAGCTACCCAGGGGGCTGAGGCAGGAGAATTGCTTGAACCTGGGAGGTGGAGGTAGCAGCGAGCCAAGATCGCGCCACTGCACTCCAGCTTGGGCAACAGATTGAGACTTTGTCTCAAAAAAATTAAAAAATGTGCCTGTTATCTTGCTTCCTTTCCCTAACCCTTTCTCAATTCAAAATAAGCTTTAGAACCAAAAACCTGTGTGCCTGTCTCAGAATCAGAATTGGGTTTGGAGATGACATCATTTTTTTCTGTTAAAGTCTCATAGACTTTAGAAGATCACTGACCCGCACAATACTATCAACTCCAAGCAAACTCATTTAAAATTACTCTTGATGCCGATAAGAACCCGCTAAGAAAAGAGTGAAGCCTGGACTGCAGCATGTTTTCTACTCACAGCAAAATGTAATGATACCTTCAGATTTCAGCCAGAAAGTGACTTAAACAGAAATAATTCTATTACATGCTCAAGGAATTATTCCCAGCAGTGAGCAAAATTTTCAAAGAGCGAATCTCTGGAATGTACGTATCCAATCAAAATGATTGAAAAAGTATTTGTTGGAATTAGTCAGATAGCTCACTGGTTTTCTGCACAGTTCCTGGGCCGGGTGGAAGACACGGCTACTCTGAATATGAAAGGTGAGGAAAGAGCAGTTAGATCATTTTAAACGGTTTGAGTTTTCACGTAATCATGGTAAGGACTTGGGTCTCCATTTTTTTTAATATAAGAAAAAGTGTCTAACGCATTTAAGTTGAAATCAAGTTTTGAAGCTGACAAGAGCTAACGATCCTAACACCCAGATACACAGACACTTAGACTCAATGAGACAGAAAATTAATAAGGATATCCGGGACTTGAACTCGGATCCGGAACAAGTAAACTTAATATATATTTACAGAGCTCTCCACTTTAAATACACAAAATATACATTCTTGTCAATACCACATCACACCTACTCATAGGTTTATATGAAACATTGATTGGCCATTATTAATACCCATTTTTTTTCAGAATAAAGCAACATTTCCATTCTCTCTCCCTCTTTATCTTCCTCTTTCTTCCTCTCCTTCACTCCTTTTTTCTCTTTCCTTCTCTCAAAAAAAGAAAAAAAAAAAGAAATCGACTTGTAGACCTCTAGATCCAGGTCGGCAGTGTCTCTCTCATTGCTTGATTTCCTTCCTTCCCTTCCTTCCCTCCCTCCCTCCATCTCTCCCTTCTTCCCTTCCTCCCTCCCTTCTTCCCTTCCTCCCTCCCTCCTTCCCTCCCTCCCTCCCTTCCTTCTTCCCTTCCTTCCTCCCTCCCTTCCTCCTTTCCTCCCTTCCTGCCTTCCTCCGTTCCTCCCCGCCCAAAAAAAAAAAAAAAAAAAAAGAAAAATAGGCTTCCATGTGAGAGGCACATCCTTCCCGATGGTATCGTGAGTGTAGAAACGGATGCACATCCTGATTCTGTGGGCGCCCTGGTGAGGCTCACTGCCTGCACCTGTGTGGGCTTCAACCATACTCTCATTTTGCAAATGTGTGTTGCTTTCAGAGGACAACATTTGTTTGCCCATGTTTCATCTAAATAACTTGAAAATGAGAATTGGACGGCAGGGAGGAGCACTGCCGCAACTTTATTTTAGATATTACTGAAATGCTAATTCTGTTTTGCGGTTCTGGCCCAAGCTGTCTTGGGAAAACGGCCTTGTCCTCTGTTGAGGGTGTTTAGTGCTGACAGGCCAAAGTTGTTCCCAGGGCCCTGGACGGGTCAGCGCTCCTCCCTCTCCGTCCCTGCCCTTTCACTGGCTGGTGTCAGTACACTTGTTGTCTGGTTTCTCTGTGGACTGCAGAGCTGCCTGCAGAGATTTTAGCATTTGTGAGCGATGACATTCGGAGTGCAGCAACTCAGATCTGGCAGTGGTTTTAGAAGCCTGCTCCCTGCAAAGCTCCAGGCATGCTCCAAGGAAGCCCGTGGGCTGGCTGAATAACCAGGCCGCTTCCTGATACCATCTTTTAATTCAGTCAGCCCATGATAGCCATTTACTGAGTATCTTCTCTGTGGCAGGCAGTGTATTTGCATTTTAAACATGTAAGTGCTATGATCACATTTGCAGTTTTGAGATCTCTCTCAGAAAGCGGTAAGAAGAATAGAGTATGAGTCCATGAACTTTGCTAGACTTCTTTCTGTGGAGGGTTAAAAATTGGCATTGAAGGAGTTTATTGAAGGCAGTATAAGCAAAAATAAAGGTATGAGCTTTGGGAAAATACTCCTCCTCTTCATCAAAACCTGAAAGAAAGAAAACCAAGGGCTAATAATTTGTTAAGAGAAATACCATCTTTAATAAAACCAAGGAAATTTCATAACAAGCAACTATATGCTGGGGGAAAAATATGCTAAATCCTATGAAAATGTGCCAAGTCCTCAGACGTGTGAGACTTGACATCTATGTGACAACTGCAAGCATGTTTTTAAGTGAACGAGATCTAGGGCTGCATTTGGACCGCAGAGGAGCAAGCCCACTTCAATACCGAGCAATGTCGGGGGCAGCAAGCTGAAGAAAGAGTCACTTCTGTAAGCCATTTCCATCACTGTCAGTCGGCTTCCCTGCCATGTACTGACTTCTGGCGGGGATGCGGGGTGAGGCCAGCAGAGGATGAAGCCAGGGCTGGTGACAGTGCAGAGAGCTCAGGACGCTGGGTCTCCGCAAGGAGCCTCTGGAAATGAGAGGAGGAGTCCTTCAGAATAAATACGTATCAGGTTTTTCAACATGGGTTTGACACCTTAAGTACTATTTAACGTTACCTAAAATTTTCTAGGTAACTTCCACTTGTCCCTTCTTACCTTTTTTTTTGGCAGATAGCTGGCACCATAAAAATCAGTAATAATCCAAAGGAAATAAGAAGGATGATGGCTCAAAGACTGAGAAAGTGTTCTGCACATGTACCCCGAAACCTAAAATGCAATAAAAACAAAAATAAAAAAAAGAAAGAAAAGTAACAAAAGCAAAAAAGCAAACAGATAACATGCACATGAAAAGCACCGAAAGAGTTTACACAATGAGTTCACCATAACCTCAAAGAAGTTATCGACAGTATTAGCTTTCTAAAAATAAGCTCAAAGGATACATAAATCTTGAAAATGAAGGCTATATGATCCCAGAAGAAAGAAATAAGTGATTTGGCAGAGTTTTCTAGAGACAAATTTAAGAGAGAAATAATGACATTTATAGAAATTAAAGGCATATTATAAATAAACCTAGAAAACTAAAACAAATGAAACAAAAATGAAAAATATGCTTTAGAAAGACATATTGCATTAACTGCGTGGTGGATGTCTGTCATTAGGTTTAGCTCCCCAGCATGTGAACGACTTTCTGGGTTTGGACAATACTTCGCCATATGCTAGATTGCTTGCCCAAATTCCTTTTCAAATAAGAAAAAAAGGATGACTTGCCAATAAGCACACACTGAAGATGAATTTGGTTTCAGGAAAAGAAAGGGTTTGTCCATTTAAATGCAAGTTAGTATAAAATTTTCAAACCAACAGAGAGAGAGAGAGAGAAAGAGAGAAGACAGAAATGCCTATGTAAGCTATGGTCAAATAATCTCATATAAGTAAAGTTGTGTCCAGAAGAAAAGAAGAGAGAGAAAGGAGAAGAGCAATATTTGAAGAGATAATAATTGAGCATTTTCCAAAACTGATAAAAGAAGACATCCACCTACTGATCCTAGAAGCTCACTGAACTCACAACACAACACAACACAACACACATACACATAGACACATTGTCATCAAATTCCTAAAAAAAAAAGATAAAATATCCTAAAGCATTCTGAATAAAAGAAAAGATTGCATACAGAGGAGCAGAAATTAGACTTACAGCTGACTTCTGAACAGAAATTATGGAAGCCAAAAACAATCAATACTGAAAGAATTGCAGGGAAAGGTCTGCCAATCTAGAATCTATTTTCAGCAAAATTATACCATAGCAAATATTACAGGATGTTTTTCAGGCTAAATAGCAATTATACTAAATAGAAGCACATAACTTCAGAAATAGCTAAAGAGCAATGGAAAAGATAAACATGTAAGTGTCTATAATAATATTAATTGCATAAGAGAAAAACAGATTACTGTAACTGGAAGAGTTTATAGCCTGTAGCTATAAAGTATTCGACAAAAATAGCACAAAGGCAGAAGACAATAAGTCAACTTAAACTGTTTTGAGGTTTTTTTTCACAGCTCAGGAAATAATGTCTTTATTTAAGGTAAACAGCAATAATTTAAAAATGCATATAGTAATTTCTGTGATAAGAACAAGGAGAATGCTTAAAAACTATAATGGAAGTATTAATAAAACATATGTAATTTACATTACAAATGAAGCCCAAAGAAGACAAAGACAAAAGATGATGATCAGAACAAACTGAGAACAAATATTCAGATTATTGACTTAAACCCAAATATAGAAGTAGTTATGCTAAATGTCAATGGATTACATAATCCATTTAAATTGCAAAGGTTGTCATGCTGGGTAATAACATAGAAGAAAAATATCTGCTGTTTGGAAGAGGTATGCCTTAGATATAAAGACAAATAATGTGTCATTACAAATCCTACAAACATCAAAAAAAAAAAATAAGTATATTACGAACAACTTTATGTCAACATGTGAAATGCACATTTTTTGAAATTGATAAATTTCTGGAAAAATGACTCCATAATTAAAAAGCTGGCAACTAGCAAAACTTCAGACCCAGCAAGTTTCATGGGTTAATTCTTTGGAATATTTAAATAAGTGACAGAACTGATCATACCCAGACTCTTCCTGAAAACTGAGAGTATACAAATAATCCCAAACTCATTTTATGAGATGAGTATTGTCCTGAAATCAAAATCTCTCAAGAACATTATAAACAACACAAAATTGCAGACCAGTGTCTTTTATGAACATAGAAGCAAAAATCCTGCAAACATAGTAGTAAACAGAATAGTGATATATAAAATGGATAATGTATTCTAACCAATATTATTGACAAAACGTATATTTATTTCAACACTTGAAAATTAATCAATATGATCCACCATATTAACAGAAAAAAGGGAGAAAAACGGCATGATCATTCTTAAGTGACTATAAAGCAAGCATCTGATAAAATTCAATCCCTAATCTTAAGAAAAACTTTCAGAAAATTAGGAATGGAAGGAACAATGGGCCACTGTGGAGTACTAGAGAGTAGAGGGAGGAGAAGGGGTTAAAAAACTACCTATGGGATCCTAAGCTCACTACCTGGGTGACAAGATCCATACTCGAAACCTCAGCATCACTCAACAGTCCCATGTAACAAATCTGTACTGCACTCCAGGCTGGACAACAGAATGAGACGCTGTCTCAAAAATAAATAAATAAATAAAACATTGAATTTTTTTTTAAAAAAGATGTTAAAACAAGCAAAGAATACTGTAGATGGCATTGTGCTTTATGATGTAACAACCTCCCCAAGACTGGGAATTCTCTGAAATGATGTGATCCCCTCACTGCCATTCAGCAGTGTCCTAGAGATCCAAGCAGATTCAATAAGACAAGAAAATAAGATTGTAAAAATTGGAAAGAAAATTACTCCCCTTATTTGCCAAGATCCTGCTTGTAGTAAATCCAAAATAATTTATAAGCTATTTTAGTTAATAAGTGAATTTAACAAAGCTGATGAATAAAAGTAAATATGAACACCACTTGTGTTTTATATCCAAGTGACAAAAATTGGGAAGTGGATTTTTATAAAATATCAGGGATTAGCTAACTTTTTTTTTGTAAAGGGCCAGTTAGTAGATAAAGTATACTTTGCAGACTACATTGGATGTGTGTTGATATTCACTCTCTCCCTTTCTTTTGTTTTGTTTTCTTAACATTTTTTAATGTAAAAAATTATTCTTAGCTCATAAGCCATACAAAAACAGGTGCAAGGTTCAATGTGGCCATTGGGTCTTTCTTTGTTGACCCTTGATCTTAGCACCAAAGAATATGAAATACCTATGAATTAATCTGAGAGAAGTTATACATGATTCTTACACTGAAAACTGAAAAGTGTAGCTGAGAGAAATTTTAAGACACAAATAAATGATGAATAGACCCATGATTCAATAGGATGGCCTTTTCTAATCACTGTTCTGTGTGAATTTGATATGTATATGAAAAAAGTTGAGAATTTCTGTTTATAAATAAGACAATAATAAGAGAATAAATTTTTTAAGCCATAGACTGGGAGGAAATATTTGGAATAAATATATTTGACAGAGGACTCATATGCAGGATGTTTAAAAACTCATATAAATCAATAAGAAAAAATAAACATCAAGTTAAGAAAGAGAGACTTAAATGAGATCTGCATAAAACAAAAATATCAAATGGCTAATACATATATGAAGATGTTCTCAGTATCATTACTCACCAGGGACATGCAAATGAAACCCATCATAAGATCGTACTGCAAATGCACCATAATAGATAAAATGAAAGAGACAGATAATACGCAGTGTTGGCTGCGATGCAGAGGAAACGAAATTTCCCTATCCTAATTTTAGTGGGTAAGTTTATTCAGCCATCTTGGAATTGTTTGACGATACCTAACTACACTAGCTAAACAGACTTCTACTCCATGTACCAGCCATTCCATTTCTAAGCATAGACCCAAGAGAAACAGCATACATGTCCATGACAACACGCATAAGGATAGTCATAGAATTTTACTCATAATACTCCCCCCAAAAAAGCAGGAAAATGTGTAAAACTTGTGGCATTGTCAGAATATAACAATACTCAACAGTAAAAATGAGTAAAGCACTAATTCCATTGGCTTCATGCATGACTTCTACAAAGCGGATGCTGAGCAATAAAAGCCAGACACAAAAACTCACCTGTTGCAAAAGGCTGTAGGGAGCTTGATCAAAGGCAAAATTCATCTATTGTGATAAAAATTTAAATAGTAGCTACCCTTGCTCAGGGAACGGACGATGGGACTGAACGCCTTTCATCTCTTATCGATCTGGATAGTGAGTACACAGCACATTCAAAGACGCAAATTCTGCAACTCATTCAAGGCACACTCACAATTGGCACACTTCCTATGAGTGTTTATTCATGCTATTCTTTAAAAAGAGAATGAGAGGAGACGAAATGAAAACTAAGCCATATGCTATTTTAAGGAACTTAGCTGTAAAGATGAAAGAAAATGAGAGTTGAAGCTAAAACATGGTTTGTTTGATTTGCTGTTGTTTTTCTGAGATAATGCATAATTGAGTTTGTGTAAAGAATGAAAACATCAAGCACAGTCTCACTCATAGACACACACGTGTGGAGACGAGATCGTTCCAACACGAAAAAGGCTAAAAAAGAATAACCAGTGTCCCGACTGAGGAATGGGATTCCAGCACCTAAATGGAAGAAGGGAAGAGTGAGAAGATACTTTTTTGGTGGATGCGTACTAAGATAACGGATGGAAAGTTGAAAGCACCGT
This sequence comes from Leontopithecus rosalia, assembly GCA_028533165.1. Lineage (NCBI taxonomy): Eukaryota > Metazoa > Chordata > Mammalia > Primates > Cebidae > Leontopithecus > Leontopithecus rosalia. The sequence goes on from CM052649.1 coordinate 2,250,871, forward strand.
CTCCTGGTAGCTGAGTTTTCTCATCTAGGGCACAGCACGCATCTCGCAAGGGCTGAGGTGATAAGTGAGGATCACAGCCATGGTCTGCAGTGGCCCTCGTGAGAGGGGCAGCCTACACGGGGTGAGCTTCTCCAGCAAGTGGGGAAGCAGAGGATGAACATTGCTAACGGACTCTAGTTCAGAGACTTTCATTATGGAGGCAGGAAAAAGAATAAGAAGAGGTTAAAGATACTGGAAAGGGGATGGTGAAAGTGATGTCACAGATTCAATGAGGAAAGAAAACAAGCCATCAGGGTCGGCTAGGTCCGGAGCGAGAGCTGCACAGGGCTTGCATCCGCACTGGTATGGGGAGTATTTCAGGGGATGATGGGGTCTCTGGGGTGATGGGACAGGCTTGTTGAGTAGGATCAAGAATCTGGGTTGTGGGGCTGCAAGTGCCCTCAGTGTGGCAGTATGCAGAATGGAGAGAAAGGCTGAGAACCGCATGGCAGAGCCAGCAGGAGTGGACAGCTAGTGACTGCCCAGGAAGGATCTCGACCTCAGAGGCCCGACTTACACAACTACAGAGCTACTTTTACTCATTTCCAGTGGAGGACGGTGAAAAAAGGATGCTCTGGTTGATCATTGTAATAAGGCTCCCAATGACCTGCGCCCCTCTGTATCCACACCGTGGGTGGTCCTTCCCACAGTCATTCTGGCTTAGGACTTGCTTTGGCCAATGGGATAACACAAACACACTTCAGGCAGAAAGTTAGAGAGCTTGCACACGGGGGCTCACACTCTCTGGCTGCTTTTGAGAACTCTGACCACTCTGTGAAGAAGCCTGGGATGCTCCCTGGAGAATAAGACGACATGCGGAGAGGGGCTCAGTCTGCAGATCTCAGGCTCTGTGGATCAACCAACTACATGAGTGAAGTCATCATGGAACATTCAGGTAGCTCCGCCCGAGCTTGGCATAGAGATCAGCCAAGCCAGGCCAGAAGAAACGGCTGGCTAGCTGGCCCAGAGAGAAATCATACATTGTTATTTCTGTTTGTCTGTTACTAGCTACTAAGCTTTTTGAGTCATTTGTTACACAGCAACAACTTACACAGCTGGCAAAAAAAAAAAAGAGAATCCTCGCCTTCTTGGATCATTGGAAACCCACCTCTGCAATAATTATTTGTTGTTGCTTTTGTTTAATGGATAAATTTTAGAAGAGGTTATTTATTGCACTTGAAACTGATAGGGGATCAGAATACAAACCACCCCAAATATGCCATTTTGCCATGAGGATTCTGCAGATCTGAAGGCACCTGGGACTCATCAGACACAGGCAGTTCTCTTCTCTGCCCTTTTCTGCTTAAAAGAGGAGCATATATCTCCATCTGTGAAGGTGTCCCATCTCATACCAGCGAAGGGAGAGCAACCTCAGTACTGGAGGCTCCAGGAGAGGATGAGGGAGAGCGACCCTCGGTACTGGAGACCCCGGGAGAGGATGAGGGAGAGTGACCCTCGGTACTGGAGGTTCAGGGAGAGGATGAGCGAGAGGGACCCTCGGTACTGGAGGCTCCACTAGAGGATGAGGGACAGCGACCCTCAGTACTGGAGACTCGGGGAGAGGAGTCGTGCATCTGTCGAGTTCCCAGCACACATTCCCTAGTCACCTCCTCTCAGTTTCTATCCCTTGAAGCCCAAGCCTGCTTTCCTTTATAAAATGGTTCAGAAGCCCCATGCCTACCTGCTTCTTTGAGATTCACTTCTTTTCTTTGAAATCTTTTGCACCTAAAACATAAAAAATTTGTATTTCTTTTCTATTCCTCTGTCCTTTGTCAGTTAAATTTTCAGGACTTTACTCCTTGAACCCCAGAGGGAAGCGGAAAAGTTTTCCCTCTCTGAGAATTTGACGAATATCTTTTACCTTCTTCCTATCTATTTCAATGCTGGGTGACTTTTTATAGTAAATCTGATTTATGTTTACCATTAGCAGAAAATATGCTAAAACTCGAGAAACACCATTTGTCCCATCAAAAATCCAGTATTACGTTATGTCAAGGATATTTAACGATTATTCTCCTCCTGACATACAGTTCTTAATTGTTATTTACATATATTTTGATTATGCAAAATATATGATAGAAAAATGAATTGATAAGGTTTCTCCAAAAGCAATCAGATTGCTGTCATAAAATAGTAGTTGATAGACCAATATTGCAAACAGGGTAGGCTTTCTCTCTCTCTCTCTCTCTCTCTCTCTCTCTCTCTCTCTCACACACACACACACACACACACACACACAAAAGCCTTACTCTCATTAAACATGCAAGGATTGCTCACTAGCTTTGAAGAGTCTTCTCTTTTTAAATCTGCTTCTCTATTCTACAGAAAATAAGATAAAATGCCTTCTTTGCTTTCTACCATTGATGTCTCTGCTGTGTTTCAAATCTGAAGTATTTTTTTTTTACTTTACAACAAAAATCAAAAAATCATTAAATGATGTTAGACAGCAGGAAGCATATAAGAATCATAGAACATCTTGCAGTTTATATTATTTCATTATCTGAATCAGTGGGTAACAATTTCTTACATATCAAAGCTCATAATTATTTTCAGGGAGATGAACCACAGAGGGAAGTGGGAGTTTGAGAATGATGTCCCTAAAAGAGCCAGGGTTTCTGCAGGAAAGTGGAGGAATTCGCCCAAAGAACAATTATGTAAATAAAATGTGCCCTGGGCTAGAATAATTTGACTGTCACCCATTGACAGAAATGGCCCCAGGCACAGGCACAGAAGTATTGACTTAGGGAGGGGGGTCCAGTGGGAGGGGAAGAAAGAAAAAAAGTTTTAATTTATTTTGCTCCTCTGATTAGATATTGGACGGTGGGTCTTTTCTGCATCCTTGCTCATTTGCAAGGACAGGTGACAGAGCGTGCTCTAGGGGAACGGGTTTCATCAATAATCCCCCTTTTTCTTGTCCAGAGGAACCCCGACTGCCCTTCTGTCTGATCCACACTGGGGTTCCTCCCGCCTTAGAAGACATCCAGACACTCTTGACTGTCCTGTTCTCTGTTTACTCCCAAACATTTTGCAGGAAGAATTTCCATAAGAAGAAATGTTTAGATTTTATGATGGATCACATGAAAAATAAGGATAATCTAGGAGTTCAAATGATATTGACATCTTCCTATTTTGTCCAGCAAAAACATTGCTTTAGAAGAACACTTATCATCAGTAAAAAGAAAGGGCACATTGTAATCCCAAAAACTATGTGAAGGAGAGGCTGCCTGACAATACTCAGCCTTCTGAAAAATCTATGAGGGTGCCATTATTAGTAGGTTTCTCCTTTGTTCCTGGCGGGCAGACCACTGCATTGGCACCTCTCCAGGCCTGGGTGTGCGAGGCTGCGCCCCTCGGTCAGATTCCCGTCCTTCCTGCTGGTGGCCTACAGTCTGTCCTTCCTCTCTACCTGAGCAACCCCTGCTCTTCCTCCCAGACTGGGACCCCTCCTCTGTCCAGGGTGAGTCCGGAGTTGGTCCGATGGTCAGTCTGCACGGCACCACACTCTGCTAGCTCTCACCACTGGCCCAAACCTTACCTCCAATGGCCCCCACGCACTGGGTGCCAGCTCTCAGAGGACAGGAAGCTGCATTTCCACTGCCGGCCTTGATGGCTGCCCTGTCGAGGTGCCCATGAATGGTGGACGCTCCCTTTTCTGTCAGGTGAACGGCCAGCAGGCTGTCCCCTGCCCCTCAACCTTGTCTCTGCTCCCCCCTCCAGTAGCAGGTGAGCAGGAAAAGAGGCCCCTGGATGTGGCCTTGTTACCAGGAGGCGTCAGGATGAGCTCACCTCTCCAGCATCTCCCCAGGACGTCTGATTCCAGGTGGACATAGCCAGCTTTGCACTCCATACTCCCTTTCAACAGGCAGCTACCTAGCACACACCTGTCCAGCACTAACCTGCCCAGCACACACCTGTCCAGCACTCACCCACCTGCCCAGCACCCACCTGCCCAGCACTCATTCACCTGCCTAGCACTCACCCGCCTGTCTCCTAACCCAGGCCTTTCAAGTTGCTAGCTGGTGGTCTCACCCCCACCAAATTGCAATCCTGGTTTGCTCTGGTGTGTGATGTGTGTGGTGTATATGTACGCATTTGTGTGGTTTGTGGTGTGTGTGTTTGTGTATATGTATGAGTCAGGCGTGTGGTATGCATGTGTGTGTATCTGTGTATATGGATGTGTCTGTGTAAATGTTCGTGTCTCCATGTATGTGTATGCCTGTGTGTCTGTGTCTGTGTGTGTTTGTGTATGTATGTCTGTGCTTGCATGTGTCTGTGTCTGTGTGTGTCTATGTATGTATCTGTGTGTCTGTGCATGTGTGTGTCTATGTGTATGTGAATGTGCATGTGTGTACTTGTATGATGTGTATGTACCTGTGCTTGTATGAATGCTGGGAAGGTGAATGAGTGTTGGGTAGGTGAGTGTTATGCAGGTGTTTGTATGCATATGTGCCTTTGTCTGTGTACGTGTGTCTGTGTGTGTGTGCATGCCTGTATGGAGGGTATATATGTATGTTTATGTGCCTGTGTCTGTATGTGTGTGTGTGTGTGTGCATGTGTATGCCTGTATATGTGTGTGTGTATGCATGTGCCTGTGTCTGTTTATGTGCTCATGTCTGTGTGTGTGCATGCCTGTACGGTGGGTGTATGTGTATGTGTCTATGTATGTGTCTGTGTGTGTGTGTGTGTATGACTGTGTGGTGTATGTGTATGTGCCTGTGTCTGTGTATGTATGAGTGTGTGTGTGTGTGTGCAAGCCTGTATGGTGGGTGTATGTGTATGTGTGTCTGTGTCTTTGTGTGTGTGTGTGCATGTGTATGCCTGTATATGTGTGTGTGTGCATGTGCCTGTATCTGTTTATGTGCTCATGTCTGTGTGTGTGTGCATGCCTGTATGGTGAGTGTATGTGTATGTGTCTGTGTATGTGTGTGTCTATATGACTGTGTGGTGTATGCGTATGTGCCTGTGTCTGTGT
>CM052649.1:2255981-2266410 GCA_028533165.1 Leontopithecus rosalia
TGTACCTCTGGGAGTGTCTGTGTGTGTGCATTCCTGCATGGTGTATGTGTATGTGCCTGTGTTTGTATATGTGTGAGTGTCTGTGTCTGTGTGTGTATGCCAAAGGACAATGGAGTTAGATAATTAAAGCAGAAGGCCCAGAGTGGAAAGACTGAGAAGACATGGAACAGATTCCAGGGAAAAGTGAGTAGAGCCTCAGCTGAAACGGATTTGACAGCCTCTGTTCCTCTTGCCGTCATGTGGATGCCAAGCCTCTTACTCTGGTCACGCTGTATCTAAGAGTACTGAGCCGGCGACTGAGGTTCCTTCCAGTGAGTTGTGATTCTTTATTGAAATTCCTGTTTTCCTTTGATGCCATTTCTTTCACACCTGTTTAATTTATTTGGATCTTGGGTTCATTGATCAGGGGTAATTTTCTCTGTTGACCCTAAACGTTAGAGCATGATCATGTTACCCTTTTGGTAGAAATCATGTTTCTTTTTCTGTCTTTTTTTTAAATTTTGAGAATCTCAGATCCTTTGTGCTCTATTATCCTTGGTCTCCACATGCTTCTTAGAGTGCAATGAAGAAATACGCTCACAAAGAATCACTTTACCAAGCCCTGAAATCAAACCATTTTGAGAGTTGGGGGAGGCTGTTCAAGCTACTCACCAGTGCAGGAGGCACAATGTCCCATTGATGCCATGATGGAGGCTCCATGGCAGCTGGAATGCAATTAACGGAGCTGGAAGGCATCCAGCACGCGCTCTCCGCTCGTGAAGAAAAGCTCTGTGCAACCTTTAGGACCACGTCAGATTGGACCCTTGGTTTCGCATCTCAGGAGAAAGGGGCCCTTCTCTCCTCAGGCATTGGCTCAGAGCTGGGAAGAGTACTGAGGGAAGAGGGAAGAGGCTTGTACAAGACCTGATGTGGCTGAGGCCCTCCTGGGGCAGAGATGGATTCAAGACACCTAGAGAAGGGTGGAATCTCGGTGTCTTTGCTCAGGCGCCTGCCCCATCATCGTGTTGCCGTCAGTGTGGATTACACGTCTGTGTCTGTGGGGAAGTCTGTATAATGGCAGTAGTTGGCCTCATAAATTAGAAGGCAGCAAATGGAAATGGCACAGTAAATACAGCAAATAACTTAGAGCCCATAAATAGTAGCAGTGTGTTATGAAACAAAATTTGTAATGCTTCTCTGGGTCTCAGCTTCCTACAGCTTCTTTGATCTTCAAATGTTGTTAAGTCCAAGTGTGAGGCATCTGCCACTCTCCCTTTCTCGGACAGCATGCACAGGCCTTAAGGCCACCGGGACATGATGGAAACGTAAATGCAGACAACACTGACGTGATGTCAACTGTACCTTTTAAAATACTGATGGTTTTTCATCTGTAATTCATTATAGCTCTGGCATATCTGTATCCAGATGAAGTTGTGATTCAGGGAGCATGCGTGTACATACACACAAGCATACATATGTACATACAAGCACACCACATGTACACACTGGTGTACACACGCAACTATACATATGCACACAAAAGCACACCACATGTACACACAAGCACACACGTGTACACACACATACACACAAGCAAACATATGTACATACAAGCACACCACATGTACACACTGGTGTACACACACATACACACAAGCATACATATGTACCCACACTGGTGCACACATGTATCCACAAAAAACACATGCACATATATATGCATACACAAGCATGCACAACCACATAAAACCACACATGCATACACACTGGTGCTAATTATGTATACATGCACATACTCTGGAGCACACATACATGCATGCAAAACACACGTGAACACATACACTTACTCACAGGCACGTACAATATACTTGCTAAGAGTTAAAGCTGCACTATGCTGCTCATGTTCAACTGTCTCCAGAGAAGACAGTCCCCGTTCTCCGGAGCAGGTGCCCAGAGCTCTTTAGAGTATGTAGTCACAGTTTTCTCGAGTGGGTAACCCTAGTACTCTAGAGTGGGTAAGTCTTTTTCTACAGAGTGGGTAATCTTAGTTAGCTGGAGTAGGTAGTCCTAGTTCTCTAGAGTGGGTAATCCCAGTTCTCCAAAGTGAGTAATCTTAGTTGTCTAGAGTGGGCAATCCTAGTTCTCCAGAGTGGGTAATCCTAGTTCTCTAGAGTGGGTAATCCTGTTTCCCTACAGTGGGCAATTCCAGTTCTCTAGAGTGGGTAATCCTGTTTCTCTAAAGTGGGTAATTCTAATTCTCTAGAGTGAATATTTCTGGTAATCTGCAGTGGATAATCCCAGTTCTTTAGAGTGGGTAATCCCAGTTCTCTAGAGTGGGTAATCCTAGCTCTCTGGAGTGAGTAATCTTATTTGTCTGGAGTGAATAATCCTAGATCTCTAGAATGGGCAGTCTCAGTTCTCTAGAATGGGTAATGCTAGTTCTCTAGAGTGAGTAATCTCAGTTCTCTTGAGCGGGTAACCCTAGTTCTCTAGAGTGGGTAACCCTAGTTCTCTAGAGTGAGTAATCTCAGTTCTCTTGAGCGGGTAACCCTAGTTCTCTAGAATGGATATTTCTAGTTCTGTAGAGTAGGCATTTCTAGTTTTCTGGAGGAATTCTAGTTCTCCAGATTGGGTAGTCCAAGTTCTCTTGTGTAGTGAGTCTATGCCCCTCCCCAACCCTCTGCCCCAGCAAAATGCTTCATATTTGAAACTCTCCATGATTCCGACTCTGCTGCCTGCACCACCACAGATGATAGAGCAATTGTAACCTTCACACTGGCCTTGTCAATAGCTGGTCTAGGAGGGTGATGGAGTCTAGGGGTGATGGAGTGACAGAGCTTGGCTTGGGAGTCAGGACACCAGGTCCCAAGCCTGACACATTCCCAGGCTGGTAGCCTTGGGTAAATGGCTCAGTGTCTCTGTCTCATTTGGGATTCTGTTGCCCAGATGGATCTGTCTGGCTCTGGGGACAGTGGGAGCAGGAGGTGGACCAGTGAGGGCAGGGTGACCTGGGTGCATTGGACAGTAGAGTGGGACTAGGACCAAGTACGAGACTGGCTTCCCATGGAATTCAAGTACTCGGAATGAGACCTCAGACCATGGCCTGGAAAGAATTCTGTCACAGCCTGGGTTTCTAGCCAGCAAATGAAGACACAGGAGCCAGAGGGAAGGGAGGCTGCTGAGACGAGTCTGAAGCGTCCACCGAGAGGCCGTCCCTGGGATTGATCCAGATTCACAGGACCAGGGATGTATCGTGTTGTTACTGTTTCTTAAAGTAAACAGGTGGGGGCAGTGGGTTATAATGAAGGCTGCATGGGTCCGCTAGGGTGACCACAGCAAAGGCATCCAGGCACAGTGGCTTAAACAGCAGCAATGCATTCTCTCCCAGTTATGGAGCCTGCACACCCAAGGTCATGGGTTGCTTCCTTCGGAGGCCTCTCTGACTTGCAGACAGCGTCTTCTCTGTGCCTCCCTGCACTTGTCCCTGTGTGCCTTCCTGTGTCCCCATTTCTTTTTCTTTGAAGAACACCCGTCATCGTGGGTGAAGGCCTACCCAAACAACGTGAGCTGTTTACAGGCCGCATCTCCAAACAAGCTGAGATACGCGGGGTTAGGGCTTCCACACACGAACCTGCATGACACAATCCAGCCAGAACGGATCCTCACGTGCAGGTGTGAGATGTGCTCACGTCTTCTGGAGGACCCTGAGTGCCTGGAAACTGATGGACACTCAAGCACATTTCGGACAGGTTTGTAGAAGACAGTTTGCTGCAGTCCTAACTGTAGTAACAGTATTTGGCCCATATCTGATGTGATTGGCTTTCTTCTTTCAGTTACATTATTTTTTAATGTTGTGGTCACCATGGTTTAATCTTCCCCAGGATCCTTATCTGATCTTTTTTAGGTGTTTTTTTTCTTCCATGTCAAATCCTAAGAACAAAAGTTCGGTAAAGTGCCTCTGGTATTTACCAAAGGTAGAGGGCCTGCTGGTGTGTGTCTGATTCTTTGAACCCTCTCACACTGGGCCCCCAGTACCCTGTTAAGCAAATATTTTCCCCAGTTTTAATCAAGCGGAGCGTTTGCACACAGATTTTCTCTTGGCTGCTTACGTTAACTTCTCTATTTCCAGCTTCCTTTACAGTGCAGTGGCACTTACTCATAAAATTAATTCCCATTTCGTGGGGTTGTCAGAAATGAGGATTGTTCTGACCCCTACTTGAACTCATCAGCTGAAATGAAGTTGTTCACTGAGCTGGGGAAGACAAAGCTTGGCTCCTCGAAATTAATCAGCTCCATCAGCCCTTGGAAGAGGCCCAGAGACCGCCCCGCCACTCTGACCCTGAATAGCTCCGGATCCCGTGCGCAAATGAAAGCCATCACTCCTGGCAAGGAAGATACTAAATTATAGGCTTTTAAACTTAATTTTCAGTTTACGCGTGTTTTCGATTAGCGTGCCATGTCTCATAAAGGTGGCAGTACCTTTCAGCAGTAAACACCTCCGTCCAGTAGCTTGCACTGCCCTTGCCATGAAAAGGCAAATTTGAACTAAGATCTGTTAGCAGATGAAACATGGGGTGTTTTTCATTTCCTCTGACACCTTAAGCAACAATAGCGAATTATTTTCTTCACACCAAAATCAATAACAGACTTGGACATAAAAAGTCGCCATGGGCCTGGGGCCACAGAATTTCCTGACAGGCTCCTAAAACTATCTTTTGACCGCCGGGAGGCCGGCGGGATAGCCTCTTGCACGCTCCTGATTGACTCGCGGGACAGCTCCCCGGGCTGGTGAAACGCACAGGCCGGATGACAGATGGCGGGTGCAGACCCACTGTCCCTGCACACCTTTCTCTCCTTGGAACTGCGGTCTTGCACGCCCGGAAAAGGCAGCTTCTTCTGTTCTTGAGAGCAGAAATTAAAACTGCCCCTGCTTGGAGCACTCTGGCGCTGGTGACAGCCCTCTTTGTTCCCCACCAATGACCGCAAGTGTAGGTTTACACTTAAGCAACATTAACCGCTTTAAGAAAGAAAAGCTCCTGAGAAAGCCTTATTGATGCCCCAGACTTGAAACGGACCGCACAGAAAGAGTCCAGGGCTGATGGGGCCACTGTCCCATGGTCCCACAGCAAGAGTTCTCAGGCAACCGAGTGGGCGTTGGACAAGGAGCCAGAGGGGTTGGGGGTCTGCAAGGTGTAGAAACAACCCCCAAACATTTATCACCTGAGAGACCAAATGCATTCAAAAAAGCATTGGCAGAGATGCGTGCCTAGGGCTCTCAGGAGGAGGTGGAGGGAGTGAGGATGCCCAGCATGTCTGTGCAGGTGTGGGCTGGGCTGTGGCAGGTGCTGCAGGTGTGGGCTGGGCTGTGGTGGGTGCTGCAGGTGTGGGCTGGCTGTGTGGCGGGTGCTGCAGGTGTGGGCTGGGCTGTGGCGGGTGCTGCAGGAGTGGGCTGGGCTGGGCTGTGGTGGGTGCTGCAGGTGTGGACTGGGCTGTGGTGGGTGCTGCAGGTGTGGGCTGGGCTGTGGCGGGTGCTGCAGGAGTGGGCTGGGCTGGGCTGTGGTGGGTGCTGCAGGTGTGGACTGGGCTGTGGTGCGTGCTGCAGTTGTGGGCTGGGCTGTGGTGGGTCCTGCAATTGTGGGCTGGGCTGTGGTGGGTGCTGCAGGTGTGAGCTCCTGGGTTCTGCAGTGGGTGCTGCCTATGCTGCCATCTGCTCCTCTGCCCACCTCGCTGCCTCCTCTTGACCTGCCTCCTGCTCCCTCCAGATCCCTTCTCCTTCCCCGGAAATCCTAGTGGTGGCATGAGGGTGAGAGCAGGCCCTTGGGAAAGGGGACCCTGGCCTCAGTGAAGGCTGGAAGGTGCCTGTCCTGCAAGCCAGAGTGGCTGGGGAGCAACCCGGGACTCCAAGCTCAGAAAGTACGGGGGCCTCAGGGGCTGGACCCACCCTCCTCAGCAGGATGGCAGGGCCCCCGGCACAGCCTCTCCCCTCACCTGTCCCTTGATCTCTCTGCTGAGTGTGGCTGGCCTACATGCCTTGAGGAGGGTCCCACAGAAGCAATTTGATCCACACTTAAAGGCCCTAGAGCAGCCATGGACGGAGGGGCAGGGGAGAGGCCGGGGGTCTGAGAGATTACTTCCTGTTTACTGGAAAATCTTCACCCTTCTTATTCTGGCTCCTCTTTCTGCCTTGAGCCCCATAGGCGAAGAAGCTGAGGACAGTGTTGCTGGGCCATGTCCCCCAGTTCTCTGCTCACCTTCTTGTGGGCAAGCGATGTCCCCTCTCCAGGGCTCAGTTTTAGCATTAGAAAATGGGCACACCACCACCAGTGGCTTCCCTGGATTGCCACGGGAGTGGATGGGTCACTGAGGCCAAGCACTCAGCAGTGTCCCATAGCAAGCGCTGGCCGCTGTGGCAGGCATATCAGCTTCCTTTCCTGACTCTCCGGGTGCGTGGGCATTTGCTGAAGCTACATGTCCAGGGACTCCTTCCCGCTGAGGGGTCACAGGTTCTGTCGTGTGGGACAAACTTTGCCCAGCCCTCATGGATGTGTGGCCAGACCCTGGTAATAGCGGGGCTTCAGGGAGTTAGACTGGAGCCTCGTTTCCTCATCTTTAGCATGGCATCTCATGGGTGCTGTGAGCATGAGATTAGCTAAAGTTATTTCTGTGGAGTTGCTGATTCTGCCTCTGGCATGCAGTCACCGAAAAACGTCTTCCTTCTCTGGGCACAGACAGCAACCTCAGGTGAGTTCTGGCTCCTCCCAGAAGAAAACTGTCACGGTTATTGTGCCCGCAGCTCTGGGGCCCATGGGCCAAATTACTGTGTGGAGGCTCAGGCCCTCTGGCAGTCCCTCAGGACCTGGCCAGATGCACAGGCACCCACCTTGCCTTTGTCGAGGCACCTGAAGATTGGGAGAAACTGGTGCATGTGGGCGTCCTCAGGGAGGACTTCCTGACCTCCGCTGATGAGATTCCAGAGATGGGGACCATGTTGGACACGGCATTGGACACAGGTATGTGGCTAACCCGTGCCCCTACGGTGGGGCCAGTGAGGTACTTGCTCCCGGTAGCACCATGTCCCACTCTTCCAGAACTTTCCTTCTCATTGCACTGAGATCCTCATAGCCCTCCTCCCAGTGCCTCCAGCAACAGTGGGAGTCTCCTGGCCCTGCCCTGTGGCTGCTGAGTACACTGACCCATGCGTCCTGCCCGGCCGCCTCCCCTCTGCCCATCCACCCTTCGACGACCCCAGGCAGTGGCTGCTCCAGCATCCGCCTGGCCTCTGACCTTCTCCTCTTCCTCCACCCTCAGGAGGGGGCCCAGGTGGGCACCGGAGGCCTCCCCACCAGCTGCTCAGTGCTGCTTCTGTGGCTGTGCTGGCTTCTGCACAGCCTCCCGTGCCAGAATGCCCCTGGCTCACTCAGTGCAGTTTCGCGCTGCTGCAGCACGGCCCACAGACTGGGTGGCTCCAGGGCCGGGAGGCCACAGGTACACACACAGACAGGGTGGAGGCTCCAGGAGAGCAGCCGCCACGCGCCTCCCACCTGCCAGCTCCTCCCTTGACCCTTGGTGCCCTTGACTTGCAGACAGCCATTCTTATCCTCCTCAGCCATCAGGTGGCCAGATTCCCGAGTGCCCCTGCATTCCTGCCAATTCGCAGGGCCTTCTTATAAGGACATCCTTGGATTTAGGGTTCACCTAATCCAGGGTGACTTCACTTTACCTTGATTACATCTGCCACAAACCCATTTACAGTGAGGTCATGTTCACAGGCAGCCGGGTTAGAACTGGAGTGTATCTCTTTTCCCTGAACTAGGCAATCGGGTCTTTTCTGGCTGTCCATCATGGAACCTCCTCTGTTTCATGTTTGTGCGTCACTGTGGTAGCTGCCCAGAGAAAGCCCCATCCCTACATGGCCCGGAAACCCAGCCTATGGGACACGCTCCCAAGCTGGGTTTCTAGGAGCTAAAGAGAAGCGGGCAGGAGGTCCCTGCAAGAGTCACTGTGCACCCAGGGTCTGCAGGTGCAGCCAGCATGGCTCTGGGCCTTCAGGCCGCTCTGGCAAGTGTGTGGCAATAGTGAGTGACCCTTTATCCATGGCAGACAATCCCAGCCCCCAGACATGTGCAGGGGAACATAGCCCAGAGCCTGTCCTTCCCCATCAGCTCCCCTTCCACAGCCTTTAGGGCCCTGCTCCGGATGGATGGGTCCAGGAACCTTTTCTGCCAGCAGGGTTAGACCAGAATCCTCTGCGTTTTGCTCCGTTAACACACATTCCTCTGCTACTGCATTTACTGCCTTCCCTGTTGCTGTCAGCACGTGACTGTGTCTCCAGGCTGGAGGACAAGCGCCAAGCCCTTTCCATCTTTGTGCACTCATTTCCAGGCACAAGAAGACCTTGCTAGGTGCTTGGGGAATGAATGAATGAATGAATGAACGGATGAATGAATGGACCTCTCTTGGCTTCCATTTTCCCAGCGTGGACCCAGATGGGCCTCCTGGGTAATTTAGCTGCTAAACAGCTGGAGGCAGATGCCCCAGGCCCCCCGTGGATTGCAGACACCCTCGATACTTTCACCCCAGCAATGGAAGAGCTGAGAACCTACCTTGGGTTAGAGCAGCATGGCCTGAGTGCAAGTGTGGCTTTCATTATCTCCATTGCTGTAAATCTCCAAGAAAGGCGTCCTCACCTTGGTTTCCTCGGTCTTGAAGAGCTGGTCACCTGCATCCATCACAAAGCCAGCAGACCTCAGAGCAGGGAGGGGCCTGCCTGTCCAGCACAAGACACCCGCACTCCTTCCCTCTCCAGGGGCTGTGCCCTGTTCAGAATGTGGGGAAAGCCCAGAGCAAGGATGGTGCACGTGGCTATTCCACATTTGCCTGTCATTCCAGCACGTCCACAGACCTGGGCCAGCTCCCCTGCTGATGCCTCCATCCCGATGTTCGCCCCACACCTGGGACAGGAGGCTTCACTCTCCCCCAACCCAGTGCGGCTGCTCCCTTTTGCAGGATTTAGAAGCAGCCCACCATCCAGAGTGCGTATTCACAACTATTCACAAAATGCAAGGTCGCAAAACTGTTAGCAATGCTCACAACTTCCCGTGGCTTAAAAGGGAAAATGAGATTGTTATCATATGAGTCTTGCAATACCAGAAACACCTAATCTACACAGATTTCGCGTGTGTGGAGCAGGTGCAATTCACATCAACAGCACTATTCTCACTCCCTACAGCTTGCCCGGCAGCCATGGCTGTTACAACTTTCTGCAGAAGATAAGGAATTGTGAAGAATGGGTTTTCCCACAACAAACCATTTATCAACGTGACCAAATTAAATCGATTTATGTATTTACTATATTTCTATAATTTATACATTCTATGATATAATTATATGCAATTAAGCATGTCGTGTTATATACAATTAAATTGATTATATATTCAAAGTAACATAAAAATTAATATAGTAAATATCTTAATATTTAAAAAACAATACATGCCATTTAGTAAAAAATATTGGATTATAATTAATTATATGATAGATATTACATTCGTGTTATATACAATTAAATTGATTATATATTCAAAGTAACATAAAAATTAATATAGTAAATATCTTAATATTTAAAAAACAATACATGCCATTTAGTAAAAAATATTGGATTATAATTAATTCTATGATAGATATTACATTTCTAAAATGCTTTATAAACTGTAATACACAAGAATGTATACTTTATAGGTACATGACTTATGAAGGCTTTGTAATTCTAATCCCCCATGTAAAGACTCTGCACAACCTGCTCCTGTTGACATAAACAGCTGGCATTTGCCATCAGCAGAGGAGGGGCAGAGTACGCCGTGGACTGTCTGTTCCTGTGCTTCCCACTCTGCTCTCGCCCCAGCTTCTCCTCTGCAGCTCCTCATTCCCAGCTCCTCCCTTCCACCTTCTCCTTCCCACCATCTCCCTTCCCACCATCTCCCTTCCACCTTCTCCCTTCCACCATCTCCCTTCCCACCATCTCCCTTCCCACCTTCTCCTTTCCACCTTCTCCCTTCCACCACCTCCCTTCCCACCCTTTCCCTTCCACCATCTCCCTTCCACCTTCTCCCTTCCCACCATCTCCCTTCCCACCCTTTCCTTTCCACCATCTCCCTTCCACCTTCTCCCTTCCCACCATCTCCCTTCCACCTTCTCCTTTCCACCATCTCCCTTCCACCTTCTCCTTCCACCATTGCCCTTCCACGATCTCCCTTCCACCTTCTCCTTCCTACCATCTCCCTTCCCACCATCTCACTTCCACCTTCTCTTTTCCACCATCTCCCTTCCACCATCTCCCTTCCACCGTCTCACTTCCACCTTCTCCCTTCCACCTTCTCCTTCCCACCATCTCCCTTCCACCTTCTCCTTCCACCATCTCCCTTCCACCTTCTCCTTCCACCATATCCCTTCCACC
>CM052649.1:2266910-2278784 GCA_028533165.1 Leontopithecus rosalia
TTCCATCTCCCACACGCTCTCTGCTGTGTGGACCACAGCTATCTGTACACACTGCCACCCCCTCCGCGGGCCACAATGAGCTTGTGACGTTCCATCTCCCACACACTCTCTGCTCACCCCAGAAGTTAAACAGAGACTTCTCAATCCTCATGCTGCCGTGGTTCCAAATCCATTCGAAGCTGACATTCTACAATTAAAAATGAATATTCCCTCTCGATGCTGAGCGAAATGCTGCTGTATACTGGGTGCTTAGATTGAAAGATTTATTATGCTGAGGAGCGAGACGAAGCTCTGGTTAAACAGATTCAAAGTCTGTGAAGCCGGGAAAGCTCTCAAGAAATAAATTGCAATTTCATTGTGAAGGTAAATTTTCTTTTCATTCTTGATTTACTCTAAACACAGATTGCGAGTCGAATGGAAACAGAAGAGAGACCCATCTCAAAAGCAACATGGGGACGGGGTGTGCACTCCCAAACGTGATTAAACAGGTTCTTTGTTAGAAAACGCTTGCGGTAGCTTTTTTGAAAAATACTGAAGTGGCGCATCTTCTGTGTCAGTTTCCTGACTCATAATGTGAGTGATTGTTTCCACATTATAACTCTCAGCTTTGTCAGTCTTATTTGCATTGCAAATCCGAAATATTCATTAAATAGTAAGTGTGTGTGTAAGAGCGGTGCTGCTGGGCCTTCCAGGGTCACGTTCTGAGGCTGTGTTTGGAGACCTCTCCTCAGTTTCGCAGACCCCTGGGGATAATCAGGTATTGACCACAAACTTGTGTTTTCTTTCTTAACTCCACTCAACGCAGGACAGCTGTAGAGTCTCCTGTTTTATTAGCAGGAGGCTAGCAAAAATATTGCTTTAGGTAACATGATGGAGAAATAATGTTTAAAACTTTTTATGTTCATGAGTGCTTCACCTTCTCCATTTCAGAACAGGTAAGGAAAGCCTTTTAATAATTCAAAGTAGGAACTGAATCTGCAGTTTGAATTTAAAATGTGATATTGTAAGTTGATTAGAATGAGAATAGTGAAATTCTCGGTATTTGGGAAAGATTTTTGTGATTGAGTACACTCAAAATATTGTAGTTTTCAGTCAGTTTTGGAAACAAGCTTTATTGGAATTCAATTATACTTGTGAAAACTATCAACAGATCTTAGAAAAAAATAAATGACACTTCAACAGCAGGTGAGCTACCTGCTCCTGCAATTTGCCTTTTAGGAATAAACATGAGTACTGCGTCTTGGGCTGTTTCCTGGGGTATCGCAGTGTTCCAGAACAGCACCAGGAGAAAGCCTCAGGCCCCAGCAGGTGGCAAGTTGTCCTTGGATCTGAGCCATGAGGGGCAGGCTGCAGCGATATACTGGACAAGCTTCAGATCCTGAAGCCTGGGGAGCACTCCCACTGTGTCCCAAGCAGGTGCACTGTCCTGGTGGCTGAAGACGGCAAGCCCTGGAATGGAATCTTGGCCTTGGGGCATGTGGAGTGGAGTGGTGGGCTGGAGGCACAGAAAGCATTCCTGGCCGTGCAGAGCATTCACCTCCACAGCACACGGCTATTGCTTGTCTTCAAGTGTGAGGCTTGTCCCCTCTGCCTCAGCAAGGACCTTTGTAGCACTGGACAGAGAAAACCTCGGACCCTGGATCCTCCATGGACAGGCTCAGTCCTCAGGCTAACTGTCCATGGAGGCAGCAAGAATGCGTGCACTGGAGCCTGAGAGGGATGTGACTGTGACCCCAGACACCCAGCTTTGCCCATTCAGGGGGTGCAGGCAGCAGCAGGACCAGCCACACTGCAGCATTTGCACCCCGCAGGCACCTGCCCAGTCCATCACACAGTGGGTGCAAGTGCCGTACATAAAGTGCAAGGAAACCTCTAGAGATGCACAGATCCATACCAGGGTGAATTTCTATTCCATCGGTCGATTGTATGAAGTTTATCTTAAATGTATAGTCAGTATCCACGTAATGCGCAGTAATGTAAGGTAGTCACTATCCATGTAACGCACAGTAATGTAAGGTAGTCAGTATCCACGTAATGCACAGTAATGTAAGGTAGTCAGTATCCATGTAATGCACAGTAATGTAAGGTAGTCACTATCCATGTAATACCCAGTAATGTAAGGTAGTCAGCATCCATGTAATGCACAGTAATGTAAGGTAGTCAGCATCCATGTAACGCACAGTAATGTAAGGTAGTCAGCATCCATGTAACGCACAGTAATGTAAGGTAGTCAGTATCCATGTAATGCACAGTAATGTAAGGTAGTCACTATCCATGTAACGCACAGTAATGTAAGGTAGTCAGTATCCACGTAATGCACAGTAATGTAAGGTAGTCAGTATCCATGTAATGCACAGTAATGTGATACAGTCACTATCCACGTAATGCACAGTAATGTAAGGTAGTCAGTATCCATGTAATGCACAGTAATGTGATACACTCACTATCCATGTAATGCACAGTAATGTAAGGTAGTCAGTGTCCATGTAATGCACAGTAATGTAAGGTAGTCAGTATCCATGTAATGCACAGTAATGTGATGTAGCCAGTATCCATGTAATGCACACTAATGTAAGGTATTCAGTGTCCATGTAATGCACAGTAGTGTCATGTAGCCAGTATCCATGTAATGCACAGTAATGTAAGGTAGTCAGTGTCCATGTAATGCACAGTAATGTAAGGTAGTCAGTATCCATGTAATGCACAGTAATGTGATGTAGTCAGTATCCATGTAATGCACAGTAATGTAAGATAGTCAGTGTCCATGTAATGCACAGTAATGTAAGGTAGTCAGTATCCATGTAATGCACAGTAATGTTATGTAGTCAGTATCCATGTAATGCACACTAATGTAAGGTATTCAGTATCCATGTAATGCACAGTAGTGTCATGTAGTCAGTATCCATGTAATGCACAGTAATGTCATGTAGTCAGTATCCACTATCTGACCATGATAGGGGCAGAAAAGTGCAAGTGAATTTTCTCAATCACCTGTCAGTGTATCTCATTGATCATTTCTCTAAAATGAGGTGAATTTGGCTCTGAATTTCTCATGTCTACAACCCTACTATCTATTACTAGAGGCGACAGCCATAATTCTCTTCCCATTTATTTCCCAAAAGTTTGTAGCCTCTGCAGCAGAGGAGCCACCCTTTGTCCAGCCTAATGTTTTGCACAGTGAGACCCAGGGCACTCCAGGCCTCCGTGATGGACCACTCAGGAATCTTATTAGTTCCACGTGCTTCACACACACACACACACAATGCACTGTCACACATATTACATACATGCACATGTATATGTAAATATACACACACCACACTGTTGTCATACATGTTACACGCACATGTACATTTAAATATACACACTGCACTGTTGCCATACACGTTACATACATACACACTTACATGTAAATGCACACGCTGCACTGTTATACATGTCACATACATGCACACATGTAAATATACACACCACACTGTTGTCATACATGTTACACACATGCACACTTACATGTAAATACACACGCCGCATTGCTGACATACATGTTACATGCATGCACACTTACATGTAAATATAGGCAGAAGTACCCGTACCACTGACCCGTTGCTGGACCTCTATGGATATACACATAGGTATACTTTACTTCTTAATAGGTAATTTAGTTTAGAAACTAAATAGTTACAAAACGATGCCAGGTGAAGTCTCCTGGTATCCTTTGCTCCATCCACCCAACAGATGTTCATTTCTTGCGCTGTTTCCAAACATCTTTTACACAAATATAAGCAAGTACGAGCCTTTTCCTCCCACTGCCTCTCCATTCGGAGAGCAGAAGCCCGGTGCATGTCTCCTGCTTGCGGCCGCTTTACGTCAGCGTGTAGGAGACTTCTTCCCACGCCGGGGGAGTCTGTCGTCCAGCGTTCTAGTTCATGTGTCCATCTGCATAGCACTCCTCGATGTGACCTTCATCAAATAATTTTTAACCCAGTCATTGTAGATGGACACTCGGGTAATGATAACCTCGTATATATATAAATATATATGTGTGTGTGTGTGTATGTGTGTATGTGTATGTGAGTGTGTGTGTATGTGTGTGTGTCTTTCTGTCATCCAGGCTGCAGTGCAGTGGTGTGATCTCGGCTCACTGCATCCTCCACCTCCCTGCTTCAAGCAATTCCGCTGTCTCAGCCCCCCATGTATCTGGGATTACAGGCACCTGCCACCTTACCCAGTTAGTTTTTGTATTTTTGCTAGAGACTGGGTTTCACCATGTTGGCCAAACTGATCTTGAACTCGTGACCTCGGGCAATCCGCCCATCTAGGCCTTTCAAAGTGCTGGGATTACAGGCTGAGCCACCACACCCAGCCAGTAATCTAATATATGTTTTTTTAATGTAAGAAAAAAATGCCATTAATTACAAACAAATGTTTTAAGTATCAGAAGCAAAAAACTATATTTTAATATTAAAACGAATGATGGTGTTTTCCATATGCATTTCTTTATTTAAATAAAATAGCTTGACTGAAGGCACGTGCATTTATAATTTCAGTGGATAATGCCAAGTTGCCCACAAAAGAAGCCTTCCCAAGGTGCACTCATGTTCATCATGGCTGGGGCACCTGAATGCTTTCTTGCTGGCCTGCAGAGTGTGCCATTCGGTGTTCAGAGCTTGTCCATCTATAGGTGACAGCGGTGTCACAGATGTGGCACTGTCATTCCTCCTGTGAGGCTAAGGTTCTTGTTCTATGTCTTACAGATGTCTGCGTTGACTTTTCTGGGAATTCTTTGTTCATCTTCTTTGTCCAGTCATTACTGCCTGCTAACCTTTTTTAAATAAATGGGTGGGGATTCTTTACTCCTCAGGAAAATAAGCTGTTTGTCAGTGATCTGAGTGGAATGCGTTTTTTTTCCTCTTCTGGTATTGTTTCCATGAAGAGGTTTTTAAAAAATTTTTTACATAGTCACATTCATCAGTTTTTTAAATTGACTTCTGGATACAAGTCAGAATTGGAAAGAATTGGTTTCCCATATTTTCTTCTCCTTGTTTTATGATTATTAACAATCAACTTTCCGCCCACCTGGATTTTACCCTTTCTACACAGCTCCTTCCAGTATGAATACATGAGATTACCATTACCCAAGTGCCCATCAACAATGACTGGGTTAAGAATTATCTGATGAAGTCCACATGGAGGAACACCATGTGAACAGAGAGGCCCGCCCATGGGATACGGGGGCCCAGAGCCTTCAGAGCTTGGATCTGGGTGGGTGGCCAGCACTTGCAGGAAGGGGAACTGCCCAGGACAATCCACCCCTGAGCTGCTCATCCTTAGCTCCCATGGCTCTCGGGCTACTATATCCCCTCACGTGCATGCAACACACACAACACACAATCCACACATTGTCTACACAGAACACACAGACATGCTACACACCCCATACATACCATGCTTCACAACCACAACAGTACACACGAAATACACTGCAACACCACACCCCAGCATATGCACACAATACACCTACCACACGTACCACATTCCCAGCATACACCACTCACACAGCACACGCGAGTTATACCACCCACATCACCAACACGTCACACAGACGTGCACGTCATACGGCTCGTGAATAACACACACTCACACCGTGCACTCATTACAGAGCACACACACGCTACATACACGTAAAAATGAGTAAAACAAACAGAAAGTTTGTAAAGCCTATCTGCTGAGTTTGATGGCTTCTGATATTTCCTACTTTGTTCTAGTCTATTCCTTTCTAGGTAGTCTACTATACATTTACTAAAAAGCTGCACCTGGAACTCTGACTTGATTTCTAAGCAAGCTTCAGGGTGCTGGCTGGTGGACACGTACCCGTGGGAGACCCACTCAGCCATGTGCCTGGTCCCTGTTCACCTTAGATCCTTTGCTGGGTTGACTTGTAGAGGCAAAAGTACCTTAATCTCACATTAATGTGCAAGAAGAAGCCACAGGCTTTTTTTTTTTTTTTTTGAGACAGAGTCTTGATTTGTCTCCAGGCACCAGGCACCAGGCACAGGCTGGAGTGCAGTGGTGTGATCTTGGCTCACTGCAATCTCTACATCGCGAGTTCAAGCAATTCTCCTGCCTCAGCCTCCCGAGCAGCTGGGACCACATGCCACCACACCTAGATAATTTTTGTATTTTAGTAGAGACAGGGTTTCACTATGTTGGCCAGGATGGTCTCAATCTCCTGACCTCGTGATCTGCCCTCCTCGGCCTCCCAAAGTGCTGGGACTACGCATGAGCCACCATGCCCGGCTGCTTCTGTTTTTCAATCTTTTCTCTTGACTGGATGCCTGGAAAGCAGGCTGCAAAGCACAGACGGCTGTTTTCCTCATCTGGCCAAATGCCCTTCATCCCAACCTCCCAGTCACCAAAATAGGACAGGACCTCTCTCTAAGGCATGAGTCCAGTGTCTGTTTCCTGGGGTAAACAGGCACACAGCGCTTGTGGGGGTTGCTCCTTTGGGTTGGTACATACAACCTGATTTGAAAGCCGGTGGAAACACCACTGTCCACTCTAGCGAATAGCTGGATGGCCCAGAATCTGCCGCGCTCCTCCAGTCAGGGGCCGGGGCCGCGCCATGGGATCACCAGGACAAACAACTTCCGCAGAGCAAACAAGGATGTCATCTGCGCCTTCCGGTGTTTGCAGAGGAAGGTTTACCTTTCAACACCTGCCGTTTTTACGTATTTATTTGTTTCTAAGGATCTGCACCTTCACGTTCTTTCACGGGGGTAGGAGAAAAGGCTTTTCCAAGATTTGCTTTTGTTGTTGCTGTTGTTCCTTTGTAATTTCAGAGCCAATAGCAGCGGCTGCTTGTTAGTGTCTTTTTGGGAAGCTGCCTTTTACTTATTCTATTTGGGCCTGAATACGAAGTCGTCAAATGTTTACATTAAGAAGTATACAGTGAGCCTTCCCTTTAGAAGCAAATGAGTAGTCTGCGGCATGAGAATCTGACTCGATCTGAATATTGATGATCTCGCTCTCGGAGTCTCTCCGGGGCTGGGGGTGTGAGGTGTTGATCATGGCTTCTTACTGATAAGCAGAATATTTCCAGAGCGTGAAGACTTCTGTGGTGTGTGGAGAGGATAACTATAATCTGCACCCGCACGCCAAGCGCCCGCTGCCATTTGCATGGCCAAGCAGCCCGCGTTATGCTAAGCTCTCCATTAGAGCTGCACTAAAGGTCTCCCCTCATTTGAATAAGGCCTCTTCTGCATGTGAAAAAAGACCACTGAAAGGGAACGCTCCTGTAATTAGGGTGGCATTTGGAAGCAGAAGCCTTCGTGTTCACTTTTTGTGATGCTAAACTGTCGAGCATTTTCAAATGTGTTGTAATTGTCGTTTTCATTAAACATTTTTATTTCTATTTATTTTTCAAAGCGCGAATGGCAGGCATATCACAGAGAGTGAGGGAGTTGATTACTGTGGCTATCTAGATTATGGAAAATTCAAATCAAACTGTTCAGTGCAATGTAGAAATATGTTTAAATATAGGATTAGACTTATAATGTAGGAAGCCGTCAGAAGATCAAAAGGGCTGGCTCAAAAAGTCATGCTGGAAAGGAGTGGAGAGCTACTGGGAATCCTACAGCTAAATGATGATGAAGTGCTTTGAGAAGAGAGAAGTCAGCACCACGGAGCGTGCTGGGAGTGGTGCTGGTCACTGTCTTCAGCACACACAGAAAACGACATGTTTGGCTTAAAAGCTGTGCCTGGGACAATGACATGGACGCTCCCAGGAAGCACCCAGAAGCCCCAGAGGCTGATGGTCACCAACATGAATATGGATTTCTCCCACACTGGATTCCTCTCTATTTCTATTTTCTATTTTTTAAACAAAAGCGAATTTAAACCTGCTGAGTTTCAAGTAAGCTCGGGAAGGTCAGGTTTGACTTTTTGGAAGGTAGTCCAGCAACACTATAAGAAAGGAGCCCATGGCCAGGTGAGGTGGCTCAGGCCGGTAATTCCAGCACTTTGGGAGGCTGGGAGGCAGATCCCTTGAGGTCAGGAGTTCAGGACCAGCTTGACCAACATGGTGAAACCGCGTCTTTACTGAAAATACAAGAAATTAGCCAGGCATGGGGGCAGGTGCCTGTAATCCCAGCTACTTAGGAGGCTGAGGCAGGGGAATCACTTGAACTTGGGAGGTGGAGGTTGCAGTGAGCCTAGATTGCTGCTGCACTCCAGCCTGGGCAACAGAGCGAGACTCCATCTCCAAAAAAAAAAAAAGAAGGAAAAGGAAGAAGGCTGATACCCACCCAAAGGAGGGACAGTGGAGACCTGTCTGGTGAAACTCCTCAGCAGGAACACCAGTCTTAAGAACCTGAAACTGCCCTTGTTTTTTTGGCTTTTAATAAGCTCCTTTTAATATTTCCAATATATCTGTGAATGTGTTTATATCTGAAACACTTTATTTGTGCAATAATTGCAGTTCTAGAGTAAGATGGTTTGAAATAGTCAGCAATCAATCCTGGGTTAGGAAATGTCTCATGTTTATTCCTAGATGAATCTGTCAGTCTTTCCTAGTGTTATGTGTTGATTCACGGACCCTTTCTCATCTGTAACCCTATGTCTTTCTCTGTCATTTACCTTAACATTTTATTCAATACAGATTCTAAGAATTGGGTTTTTTAATCAAGGAAGATCATATATCACAATTTAATATTAATTTGTATGACTGTTTTTTAAAAGTGTGATTTTGTGAACCACGCTTCATTTAAATAAGTATACCACCACCAATCATTATGCTTTATCTCTTATAGACATGTTTATGCCTCTGACTCATGCAGGTTTACAAAAAGTCATTGCTATAAGCAAAATTTCAATGCAGCAAAAGAAATAGCACTCAAAGAGAAATCCTCTCAGCAAGGCAGTTTACTTCTACAGAAGTGTGGTGCACAGATGGAGCAATGGTGACCACATATTTGGACAAGGGAGGAAAAGGGGTTTTATTCCTGACCGGGATTGCCCCTACTGCCGTGGTGTTCCCCTACTGGCTAGGCTAGAGCGCACAAGCTGGACTAATCCCGAGTGGCTGTTTTAAAGAGTTGCAGGGTGGGTAGTTCAGCAGGAAGGACAGTTACAGGCAGGTCAGAGCAGGTGTCCAGGGGTAACCCGGTCAGAGCAGGTGAGTGGAGCAATAAGTGACCAAAGCAGGTGACCTGATGAGTCAGGATGGAGCCAGGGGCTGGGGAACAGATGGGGGAACAGATGTGAACTACTGGTTAGAACCGGTGGAGAAAGTTGTTTACTGGAATTACAAGGAAGTTAAACTTTACGGAAGACAAATACTGATGTTTTTAAGAGAAATTTAGAGCTCATTGCACCAAGTATCATGTGGCAGTATTTGTGTCACCACGTCCCCTAGATACTTAATTAAATTTAAGTGCTTGTAAGTCTATACCTGCTTCTATTTTAGACATTTTAAAGCATGTTTTCAAATTACAAAATACACAATTAACAGCTCATTGCAACAATAAGAAGTCATTTCCAGGCACAGGCCTGGAGGGAAAGGGAAGGGTGTCACAGGAAGGGTGGGGACCATTCTCACAGCCACAGCACGATGTGGACCACACCAGTCCACTGAAGCCACCGTGGCACCAGCAAAGGAGGGGCAGAGTGACCAGCACAGGCCCTGAGTCAAACAGCTGTAAGTAAATGGCGGCCTCTCTGTCCCGCACCGTGACCCATTGGGAACTGGGTTCCTCCCAGTGTTCATCTGTGAAGTGGGGGTAAGACAGAGCGGCCTCCTGTGCACACATTCATGGACACCGCGTGTGCCCAGAGTGTCCTTGTTAGTGGCAGCGGGTTCACCTGCGTCTGCAGCAACCTGCTCTTGCCTCCTCGGGAGAAACACTTTGACCAAGCGGGCATAAGGTAGAAGGCGAGACCCAGGCAAGTTTCAGAGCAGGAGCGAATGTTCATCAAATCAGTTTAGAGCAGGAATGAAAGGAAGTAAAGTACACGTGGGAGAGGGCCAGGACAGTGACTTGAGAGCTCAAGTGCACTGTTTGACCTTGGACTTGGGGTTTTAAACGTTGGAACCCATCCGGGGTCTAGATCCCTGCTCCACTATGCACCTGGGTTGGGCCGTCTGCGCGCGCAGCGACCCGCCAGCCTTCGGGAGGGAGCATGCGCAATGTGGGTACTGGGGTTGTGCGCATGCTCACTGGGAGGCTTTCGTCTTGCGGGGACCCGCCAGCCTTCGGGAGGGAGCATGCACAGTGTGGGTTCTGGGGTTGTGCGCATGCTCACTGGGAGGCTTTCGTCTCTTACTGGCAGCGACCCGCCAGCCTTCGGGAGGGAGCATGCGCAATGTGGGTACTGGGGTAGTGCGCATGCTCACTTGGAGGCTTTCGTCTCTTACTGGTCGAACGTTCCTAGGTCACTCGCCAGTTAAAGTCCACCATTTTGTTTCTTAAATGCATGCTTGAGCCACCTTTCCCAAATCCTGAGATATTATTGGGAAGTTTCAAGTTTTTTTTCCATCTCTTGAGCGACTGCCTTTCCCAGAGCAGGCTGAGACCAGTTATTAATTTAAAGAGACAGGGTAACAACCGCCTGGCCGTCACCTGATGGCCCCTGACACTCCCTCTCCTGCCCTGCTGGTGCTGAGCAGCTGCCTGCTGTAACAGCCTGGTGCTGGAACATGGCCACCCCCGGTCCCTGGGGATCGCGCATCCCTGGAGCAGTTTCCCTGATGGAAACCAGAGGGCACGTTCCTATAACCCTCGGGCATCCCATGAAGTTTCTAGGGGCTGCTGGGAGGACGTTTTCTGTGTATTCTGAATAATTCTGGGGGATGTAGATACATGAAAATT
This sequence comes from Leontopithecus rosalia, assembly GCA_028533165.1. Taxonomy (NCBI): domain Eukaryota; kingdom Metazoa; phylum Chordata; class Mammalia; order Primates; family Cebidae; genus Leontopithecus; species Leontopithecus rosalia. Next base: position 2,277,776 of record CM052649.1, read on the forward strand.
ATTATAAAATATTTTATTCTTTTTACTGATATTTAATGAATCTAATTCAGAGACCCATTCATCCTTCTATGGAATTAGAGAATCTGCAGCTGAAGTCCCAGGAGGGCTGTTGCTGTCATGGGGTGGGTAAAGCCAGCTCTGAGAGGTCTGTAGATTCTGCCTCTGGCATCTCAGGACATGTCCCAGGGAGTCAGACTTGAACATCGTATATGTGCTCTGATTTCATATGTGATCCAAAGTCATTGTTTAATTTTGCTGAGGATTTGATTTCGACTTTTAATAATTCTACAAGTGATGCAATTTTTGAACAAGCCCAAGAAACCCAGAGGTGAAAAAGGGAAACAGGCTTACACAGACAGCCCTTCCTCCCACGTCTCCAGACCTTCCTGCTAGAGTCCAATCACCTTAGTCTTTAACCAGGTTTCATGACCTCATCTTACCAGGCGATCACAGGCATCAGTTGCTGTCTCGCTACTCGCTGAGGGTGGATATACTTGTCTAATATACCCAGACTCGAGTTATCTGGCTTGCTACCTCTGTGGATTGAAAAAGAAGGTAACTTTATAGAAATGCTCTTGACTTTTGTTGACAAAGATGAAAATTGACCACAAATTCCTATTTTCCACATGCGGTTCTGTTCTCATTTGCTTTACTTTCCTGAGGATATGCGCGTGTCTCCTGGATCTCATCCCTGTGTGCATGGTGGTAGATCCCTTCCATTTCTGTTTCCAAGCTCATCACCTGTCTTCATGCCAGGGACTACCTTCCTGTGGAAGGTGAACATGCAGTCTGCAGGGTTCAAAGCGTGTTGATCATCCTGGCATGAGGAGTCAAAGGTCATCCGGTTCTCAGTGCCATTTCTTTCCTCTTGCAACTCGCGTATGGTTGGTTTTTACCTCTTGTCTGTGCCGTCCTCGTTGCTGTAAATGACAATGTAGAGACCTGTGGCGCCTTCACTTCCTGGGACCCACAGGACTGTTTCATTAAGATTCCCTTAAGAATCATAAAA
>CM052649.1:2278884-2357704 GCA_028533165.1 Leontopithecus rosalia
CTCTACTAAAGATAAAAAAATTAGCTGGGCCCGGTGGCGTGTGCCTGTAATCCCAGCTACTCGGGAGGCTGAGGCAGGAGAATTGCCTGAACCCAGGAGGCGGAGGTTGCGGTGAGCCGAGATCGCGCCATTGCACTCCAGCCTGGGTAACAAGAGCGAAACTCCCTCTCAAAAAAAAAAAAAAAAAAAAAAAAAAAAAGAATCATAAAATGTCTAAAATGGAGCATTGGACAAAAGCAGCCCCATGTCTGCAGTTGGGAGCTGAAGGATGTTAGAGATGGATGTTGGTCCTGGTGTGTCCACCTGTCCAGCTCCTGGCTCTAAAGGGGCACCTCAGCTCAGTTCAGCAGCCCTCGCAGGATGCCCATATAGTGTTGGGAAGAGCATCCAAGGCCAGTGTGAGCCCCTACAGACCCCCAGGTGAATCCCAATTCCTGCCAGCTCATCCTCATAGCTGCACTGCTCCTCCTGCTCCTAGGGCTTCTTTCCCACTGGCATAGCCGAGCCCATCTTGGTGGTAATGGTGGTGGCAGTGCATCTTGAGCAGTCACTTTGGAGATACCAGCCGAGCAGGGGAGGCATGGCCAGGGGTACATGCTCTGTGGAGCCAGTGGGGGCCGAAAACAGGTGGGAGCCCTGCCCCTGCTGAGTTGGTGTTGCAGGAACCCCAGTTCCTGAGCACAGCTGCAGCCACCCAGCTGCGGCTCTAGATCCAGGGATCCCAGCACTCTCAGGAGCCTGGGAAGCCCCTGCTCCCACAGGATTGCAAGTGCCTGTTTCCGCTCCCTGGCCTCTCCCCACTCCCAGCACCTGCTCCAGTGAGGAGCAGCGTTGTGACCGAGACTGAGTGCTGTTGCAACCCAATCAGCTGTGTGCCTGCTTAGGGCAGCACTGGCATGCTAGGCCCCTGCTTCCTTGACCCACTCTGAAGACTGGGCACCAGCGAGGTCACGGAGGGAGGCTGGTGTAGCTGAGTGTGGCTCAGCACTGGCCTGCAGGCATGCCTCAGCTCAGGCAGTCTGGGCACTGAGGAAGGCATGTTGATAGCGGTGGGAGGCAAAAAGGTTCCTAGGCAGGAAGGGGCGGGTCCCTAGAGAAACCCCACCTTCAGGTCCCTACCACTTGGAGTGTGGAGGCTGGGCTGCTGGTTCTGGGTAGAGTCCACGTCTTGGACTGAGAACTCATGGTTCTTTATCCAGGCCCACCTATGGCTGGTCCACCTATGGATGAATCAGCACACACTTCCTCACTTCTGAACCCATAAAAATCCCAGACTCAGCCAGACTCAATGCTCTTTGGGATCACCTGCCTGTGGATAGGAGCTACCCATTTCTGGTCTCCTCTACACTCTTCAGGACAACCTGCCCACAGATAGGAGCTACCCACTTCGGGACTTCTCTACACTCTTCTGGATGATCTGCCTGTAGATAGTAGCTACCCACTTCCATACCATAGTTGGTTTTATTTCTCTCCCATATTATAGCTGGGGACCTTTATTAGAACAGATCTCCCTGCCCCACTGGGCCACTATCATTTCAAAACCTTATATACTTTAGTCATCCACAAAATTGATCATGATATTTAATGTCAAAATTAAGATATGCAAAATGTTTTTAGGTATTTGCTAGGCTGTATAATTTAAGAGCCCCATCTCATGTACGAAGACACACAGAGACTCAAAATAAAGGGATGGAGGAAGATTTATCAAGCAAATGGAGAGCACAAAAAAGCAGGGGTTGCAATATTAGTCTCTAATAAAAGAGACTTTAAATCAACAAAGATCAAAAGAGACAAAGAAGGCTATTACATAATGGTAAAGGGATCAATGCAACAAGAAGACTTAACTATCCTAAATATATATGGATCCAAAAGAGGAGCACCGATACATAAAGCAAGTTCTTGCCGACCTACAAAGACACTTAGACTCCCACACAATAATAGTGGGAAACTTTAACACACCACTGTCAATATTAGATCAACGAGACAGAAAATTAACAAGGATATCCAGGACTTGAACTCAGATCTTGACCAAGCAGACCTAATAGACATCTACAGAACTCTCCACCCCAAATCCACAGAATATACATTCTTATCAGCACCACTCTGCACTTACACTAAAATTGACTATGTAACTGGAAGTAAATCACTCCTCAGCAAATGCAAAACAACAGAATTTGTAACAACCAATCTCTGAGACCACAGTGACATCAAATTAGAAATCAGGGTTAAGAAACTCACTCAAAACCGCACAACTACATGGAAACTGAACAACGTGCTCCTGAATGACTACTGGATAAATAATGAAATGAGAGCAGAAATAAAGACGTTCTTTGAAACCAATGAGAGCAAAGACACAATGTACCAGTATCCTTGGGACACATTTAAAGCAGTGTCTAGAGGAAAATTTATAGCACTAAACGCCACATGAGAAGCAAGGAAAGATTTAAAATTGACACCCTAGTGTCACAATTAAAAAAACTGGAGGATCAAGGTCAAACAAATTCGAAAGCTATCAGAAGACAAGAGAACACTAAGATCAGAACAGAACTGAAGTAGATAGAGATCCAAAAATCCCTTCAAAAAATCAATAAATAAATTCAGGGGCTGTTTTTTTAAAAGATCATCAAAATATATGGACTACCAACCAGACTAATAAAAAAGAAAAGAAAGAAGAATCAAATAGATGCAATTAAAAACAATAAAGGGGACATCACCACCGATTCCACAGAAACACAAACAACCATCAGAGACTACCACAATTGCTACAATGACTCTATGCATATAAACTAGTAAATCTAGAAAAAATTTATAACTTCCTGGACACTTACACCCTCCCAAGATTAAACCAGAAGAAGTTAAATCCCTGAATAGGCCAATAACAAGGCCTGAAGTTGAGGCAGCAATTAATAGCCTACCAACCAAAAAAAGTCCAGGTCCAAATGAGTTCACAGCTGAATTATACCAGATGTACAAAGAGGAGCTGGTACCATTCCTTCTGAAATTATTCCAAACAATACAAAAAGAGGGAATTCTCCCGAACTCATTTTATGAGACCAGTATCATCCTGATACCAAAAACTGGCAGAGACACAAATGAAAAAGAAAATTTCAGGCCAGTATTCATGATGAACATTGATGCAAACATCTTCAATAAACACTGGCAAGCCAAATGCAACAGCATATCCAAAAGCTTATCCATTACGATCAAGTAGACTTCATCCTAGGGATGCAAGGCTGGTTCAACATACGCAAATCTATAAACATAATCCATCACATAAACAGAACCATAGGCAAAAAAACCACATGATTGTTTCAATAGATGCAGAGAAGGCCTTCAACAAAATTCAGCAGAACTTTGTCCTAAAAACTCAATAAACCAGGTATTGATGGAACATATCTCAAAATAATAAAAGCTATTTATGGCAAACCCACAGTCAATATCTTACTGAATGGTCAAAAACTGTAAGCATTTTCTTTGAAAACTGGCATTAGACAGGGTGTCCTCTCTCACCATTCCTATTCAACATAGTATTGGAAGTTCTAGCCAGATCAATCACGCAAGACAAAGAAATAAAGTGTATTCAGTTAGGCAAAGAGGAAGCCAAATTGTTTCTATTTGCAGACAACGTGATTGTATCTTTAGAAGACCCCATTGTCTCAGCCCAGAATCTCCTTAAGATGATAAGCAACTTCAGCAAAGTCTCAGGATACAAAATCAATGTGAAAAAATCACAAGCATTCCTGTACACCAATAGACAAACAGAGAGCCAAATCATGAGTGAGCTTCCATTCATAATTGCTAAAAAGAGAATAAAATACCGGGGAATACAACTAACAAAGGACTCGAAGGACCTCTTCAAGGAGAACTACAAACAACTGCTGAATGAAATAAGAGAGGACAGAGACAGATGGAAAAACATTCCATCCTCATGGTTAGAAAAAAATCAATATTGTGAAAATGGCCATATTGCCCAAAGTAATTTACAGATTCAATGCTATTCCCATCAAGCTACCATTGACCTTCTCCACAGAACTGGAAAAAACACCTTAAACTTCATATGGAACCAAAAGAGAGCCCGCATAGCCAGGACAACCCTAAGCAAAAAGAACAAAGCTAGAGGCATCACACTATGTGACTTTAAACTATACCTCAAGGCTACAGGATCATGATACTGGTACCAAAACAGATAGAGACCAATGAAACAGAACAGAGGCCTCAGAAGTAATGCCACACATCTACAACCAACTGATCTTTGACAAACCTGACAGAAACAAGCAATGGGGAAAGGACTCCTTGTTTAATAAATGGTGTTGGGAAAATTGGCTAGCCATGTGCAGAAAGCTGAAACTGGACCCCTTCCTTATACCTGATACAAAAATTAACTCCAGATGAATTAAAGATTTAAAATAAGTCCTAACATCATATAAAACCCTAGAAGAAAACCTAGACAATACCATTCAGGACATAGGCATTGGCAAGGACTTCGTGACTAAAACACCAAAAGCAATGGCAACAAAAGCCAAAATAGACAAATGGGATTTAATTAAACTAAAGAGCTTCTGCACAGCAAAAGAAACAATCATTAGAGTGAACTGGAAACCAACAGAATGGGAAAAAGTTTTCAAGCTACCCATCTGACAAAGGGCTCATATCTAGAATCTACAAAGAACTAAAACAAATTTGCAAGAAAAAAACAACCCCATCAAAAAGTGGGTGAAGGATATGAACAGGCACTTTTCAAAAGAAGACCTTTATGTGGCCAAAAAACATATGAAAAAATGCTCATCATCACTGGTCATTAGAGAAATGCAAATCAAAACCAGAGTGAGATACCATCTCATACCAGTTAGAATGGTGATCATTAAAAAAATCTGGAGCAACAGATGCTGGAGAGGATATGGAGAAACCAGAAAGCTTTTACACTGTTGATGGGAGTGTAAATTAGTTCAGTCATTGTGGAAGACAGTGTGGCAATTCCTCAAGGATCTAGAAATAGAAATACCATTTGACCCAGCAATGCCATTACTGGGTATATACCCAAAGAATTATAAATTGTTCTATTATAAAGAAACATGCACATGTTTGTTCACTGAGGCACTGTTTACAATAGCAAAGACTTGGAACCAACCCAAATGCCCATCAATGATAGACTGTTTAAAGAAAATGTGGCACATATACACCATGGAATACTATGCAGCCATAAAAAATTATGAGTTCATGTCCTTTGCAGGGATGTGGATGAATCTGGAAACCATCATTCTCAGCAAACTGACACAAAACAGAAAATCAAACACTGCATGCTCTCACTCATAAGTGGGTGTTGAACAGTGAGAACACATGGACACAGGGAGGGGAACATTACACACTGGGGTCAGTTGGGGGTGGGGGGCTAGGGGAGGGGTAGCAGGGGGTGGGGAGATTGGGGAGCGATAACATTAGGAGAAATACCTAATGTAGGTGATGAGGGGATGGAGGCAGCAAACCACCATGGGGGTGTGTTCCTATGTAACAATCCCACAAGATCTGCACGTGTACCCCAGAACTTAAAGTATGATAATAATGATAAATTTAGGATGGACAAAAATCTAGAATCTTTATTTTCACTGACCTGTAGACTTGCGTATCAAGTAAATATCATTTCATTCTCCTTGCAATGTTTATTGTTTGCTTGTCTTTTTTGATTGCATGGGCGAGCATTTCTGCAATGGTGGGACGTGATAGAGTTGTGGGGATCATGCTGTTGACTCAGGCACTGTGAGGCCTTCTCAGGAATGGAGACTGCAGAGGCATGGGCAGTCTAGTAAGCAGGCTGGTGGCTGTATTCACTGAATGGCCTAGGAGCAGAATTCTGCCTCTGAAATTGTGGAAAGCTTTACCCCAAAGGCCAGTTGTAGTTCTGATCTGTTTTTCTGCCTGGTCTGGCAGCATCCTTCCCAGAGGTATCACTGCATAGCAGCACAAGAGGGTGCCTGAGAGCCCAGACCTGGAGCCAGAACCAAGTATAACTCCTGGCCAGACTGTCTCTAGGTGGGAGGCCTCAGCCACAATACCTAATCTTTTGATTTTGACGCTTCCCAGCTATAACAAGGGAGAGAACATGAAACCAACTACGTAGCGTCAAGGTGAGGAATTAATAGGTCAAACTCTGCAAGGACCTGGATCAGGTCTTATATATTAAGTTAAATATATGCTGCAGTGTGTTTTAAGTGTGAAGTAAATGGTACAAATAATGCTGTTTGGAAAAAAAAAGAAGTGATATTTATTTGAAACAATCTAGCTTTTAATTAATTTTAATTAAAATAATATGCCACCTAATCCAACTTCAGGGAATTAACTTAATATTATCACAAATAATATGAGAGTTCAGAAAGATACATAGTTATAGATATTCACAAAGTAATGAAAACAACAGGTTTAATAACTGTGACTGAGAATGTAATGAAAAAAATCCTATTCACAATTTCAGAAATTAATTAATTAACAAATAAGTATAGGAAAACAACTGAAAAATATAGAAACTATAAGTGCAATGCTAACATTTTCTGGATTTTTTTTTGTTTTCTTAAATTGTGTTATGTCTCACGATTCTGAGAAGAAGAAATTATTAAATTATTCCACATTCAGTATAACATCCACCTAAATTTAAACAACGTTTTTAACTTCACAAAATGATTCTGAAGTTCACCTTCAGGTGTACATTTGAGAATTACTGGGAATGCTTTTTAATTTCCTTGGGTAGATGTATCTGTCAAATGCAGGAACAGTACAAAGAATTCGATAAACTTGACATTACAAATTAGTATAGAAAAGATATTTGCTGAAAATATAATATTTAAATGACTGGCTAATTTATTATTATTATATTTTATTTTTGAGATGGAGTATCACTCTTGTCACCTAGCCTGGAGTCCAATGACATGATCTCAGCTCACTACAACCTCCACTTCCTGAGTTCAAGTGATTCTCCTGCCTCAGCCTCCACAGTAACTGGGATTATAGGTGCCCACCCCCACACCCGGTTAATTTTTGTGTGTTTCATAGCCATGGGGTTTTGCCAGGCTGGCCAGGCTGGTCTCAAACTCCTGTCCTCGGGTGATTTGTCCACCTCGGCCACCCAAAGTGCTGGGATTACAGGCATGAGCCACCGTGCCTGGCTTGACTGGCTAATTTTTTTGAAAAAGATAAATATAGATGACTATTAAACTATTGATTTAAAAAGAAACCATAACATCAAAATTTTAAATGAAAAATACCCAGTAATGTTCTGAGAGGAATTATAAGCATTCATTTCACCTTTGGATGATGAATTCAAGATTACTAAGCATGTCACAGAAACAAGGGGTGTCCTTGATTTTATTACCTCAAAATTGTTAAAAGTCCATAGGAAAATAACATGATAATTGATGTTAAAAGATAAACGGTAATTTCGCAAAGTGACGAGTGTGGCACCCATGAGCTAGTACCTCCTGTAAAAAGTGTTGATATAAATAAAGAGACCACGCCGATTTTTTTCAAATGGGAAAAGGATATGAACAGGTCATGAACAAAAGGGAAAATGTAAGTGGATGAAATCAAATCAAAGTCCTGCAGGCTAATCAGTAATCAAAGAAGTATTAGTGCTGCAACAAATCACGGTAAGTTTAGGGGTTTAAAACACACACATTTATCACCTTGTCGTTCTGTTGGTTGTGATCATATTACACACAGGTCTCCTTGGCTAAAGTCAAGATGCTGGCAGGACCACGCTCCTTTCTGGAGGGTCTGGGACGGACCCTGCTGCCCTGACTTGTCACCTGCGAGGGCCCTTCCACATTTCTTGCCTCATGACCATTTCCACACAGCCATCTCTCTGGTTCTCTGGACACAACCTGGAGAGGCTCTCCAGGGTAATCCAGGATAATCCATCTCAAGGTCCTCAACTGAGTCATGCCTGCAAAGTGGCTTTTCCCAGGTAAGGCAGCATCGGGTTTTCAGGGATTAGGATGTGGACAGTTTGTGGGGTGATCACTGCAGCTACCACAGGCATATAAGAAATTCGATGTACCTTAGTTACGTATATGAGGCTACTATGATTTTATATACAACGTATAATCATTACAAATTATATCTATAATAAAAGGATAGTCAATTTCATAATGAATTATTTGACATCTGCTGTGATGACATAATGTTTTCTGTGACTCTATTAACGTGGTGAATCATCACTGACTAATTTTTCCAGTATTAAACAAACATTTTATCCCTGGGAATAACAACTTGTTATAATGTATTACGGTTTTTGTATTTCCTGTGTTTAGTCTGATAACATTTTATCATGATTTCGGCATCTATGTCCGTAAGTGAGATGCACTTACAGATTTTTCCTTTCATACCAACCCTGTTACGTTTGATAGCGAGTTTCTGCCAGACTTGTAAAGCAAATTGGAGGTTTCTTTTCTTTTCCTCCTCCTCCTCATCTCCCCCTTTCCTCTTCTTCCTTCGAGAGAGTCTATATAAAATAGAGATTATGTTTTCCTGCCTGCTTCATAGAACTCGCTGTTCAAACCATTGTGCTAAAAGTTTTCTTTGTGCGAAGATATTTATTTACTAAATGCCTTTTCTTTTATGTGTGTATGACTAATCAGATAGTTTCTTTCTGTCATTTTGAGCAGTTGTACAGTTTCAAAGATTTCCTACTTTGTATTTCTAAGAGTTTTGATTAATTGGAATGCATGGATTTATATAAAAATATCTCTTCTAATGACTGTATTGCTACTTTTTATACAAAATCTTTAATCTCTTTATGTCTCAGTAAAATGGATTTAGTAATAGTAAGTACTTTATAATTATCATTAAAATTTAATAATTTAGGCTGGGCGCAGTGGCTCACGCCTGTAATCCCAGCACTTTGGGAGGCCGAGGGAGGTGGATCACGAGGTCAAGAGATCAAGACCATCCTGGTCAACATGTGAAACCCCGTCTCTACTAAAGATACAAAAAATTAGCTGGGCCTGGTGGCGCGTGCCTGTAATCCCAGCTACTCAGAGGCTGAGGCAGGAGAATTGCCTGAACCCAGGAGGCGGAGGTTGCGGTGAGCCGAGATGGTGCCATTGCACTCCAGCCTGGGTAACAAAAGCAAAACTCCATCTCAAAAAAAAAAATTAATAATTTAATATATGTACAAATCTTACAGCACTACTTGCACATGGTAAATGCTATATAAGTGATTGTTATTAATATAATTCAACTTTCAATATTTTCTAAATTTCATTGCAATTTTTTTCTCTGACCTACGAGGTACTTAGAAGTGTTCTTCCTAATTTCCAAATAGCTATTCCTCTAGATAGCTGTTCCTCAAGTTATCCTGGGGGTTACATTCCACAATAAGCCCAGGAAAAAGTTGAAAAATTGTAAGCTGAACCATCATGAGTCAGAGACTCTCTGTTTATGTTTTCAATATGTACCTATTTATTCACTATTAATTTTTAATTTCATTTCATGGTGGTCAAAAACCTGTATTTTCTAAAATATGATCTTTAGAGATTTGTCTAAGTTTGCATAATGGGCTAACGAGTGGTCAAACTATCTTCATGTTGGATCTTGATGCTTCCTGTATGTATTCTTTTGTTGCTGGGGGCACTGTTTTAGGGATTTCTTTTAAATTAGTCTTATTAATTATGCTGTTCAGATACTCTAATTTTTAAAATGTACTTTTCTATCAATTATTGTAGAGTATTGTAAAAATCCATGATGGTGGATTTTGTGGATTTGTGCACTTTTCTTTTAAGTTAGATTAACTTTGGCATTACGTATTCCAAGCCTACGCTGTTAAGTTTGTACAAGTCTCCATTTGTGGAACCATCTTCTGAATGGCACTTTCTCAATCTCTTGTAGCTTCATGGGGTCTATGCTTCTCTTTAGTACAGTCGGAGCAGCTTTTTAAGTTTTTACAAATGTTTTTGGTATAGATTTTTTCATCCTGTTGTGCCCTACCTTTTGTATTTTTATGGTTTTAACTGTATCTTTAAAAAGGCTTATAGTCTTCGTTTTTTAAATCGAGTCTGATAACTTCAGATATTAATTATTTAGTCTATCTGCAGTAATTGGACTTAAGAATCTATCTAGATTTATTTGCATCTTTTTTATATTTTCTTCTTTGGTACATTGGTTTTCTCTTCTCTTTTGCTTCATTTGGATTGACTGAGCACTTTTCCCCCTCATTTCATTATTTTCTCTAATAGTAGGGAGGTTGTTTTAGTCATGATAGACTTGGGTATGTTTGGGTGGTGGTTCAAACCAGGACACTTTTGAGACTGGGAGGAGTCCCTGTTCGTAATTATGCTAGGAACACACCCTAACAGTCCTGTGCACACCCCAAAATACTGCAGCTTTAAATATACCGCAGTAATAAACAACATTAGAATATCAGCGACTTAACAACAAAAAGTATGTTTCTCACTTAGGCTACGTGCCCGGCAAGAGGCAGCAGGACAGGCTCTGCAGGCCACTGTTTTCGGGGATGTACGCTCTACCTTACCCCATGGTTTTATGACCTCACACAGTGATTTTGGAAGTGCTCTGCCATGATGTAAAATATGCATGGAGTATCCAAATGCAGGAACTGAGGAGATTTAAACAGCAAAGGACCTCTCTAAAGGAATTCTGAAAAGAAAATTTAGAGTTAAACATTTTTTTTGTTTGTTTATTTGAGAGTAGGTAAAATGAGAGCAAGATATTTGACTTAACAATGGTCTCCTTAGATCTCTAGAAATCTTTGCATGTGCATTAAAAATTAAATAGAAATAGTAAATGCTAGTTGATTGAAAATCATGGTACTTTTGAGATGACACTAAATTTTTACAATACGATATAAATCAGGATAGCGTAGGCAGCCATTTACATAATTCAACCCCAGAAAATCAACCACATATATTCACTGTGTAATGACTTAATTTGCTTAAGTTGAGCAGAGTGTCATAAATTCGCACTGAACATTTTTACTTTTTAAAAATAGAGCTATTTTAGATTTGTCACAGGAAACTACTCTTCATTGACATCCAAGTTGGAACTTGTTAGCAAAAAAGCAAATTTCAAACACAGAGAACACAAGAGGGTGTAGCGACTGGGATGTGTTCTCAACATCAAAATGTGAGAAGAAAATTTAACAGCTGGAACTTGAGAAAAACGTAATGGGCTACCTGATGAATCACTTGACAGGGATATTATCAGTAGAATTAAATAATGGCCTACTGTCAGTTTAATTCAATCATCTCTTTAGTTAACACATCAAATTTCATTCATATGTTTATGGGAGGAGATACCATCAATTTATCTGCCTATCTCATTCTGAATATAGAATTGGAGCAACTTGGCTGAGCGCGGTGGCTCACGTCTGTAATCCCGGCACTTTGGGAGGTTGAGGCAGGCGAATCATGAGGTCAGGAGATCAAGACCATCCTGACTAACACAGTAAAACCCGTCTCTACTAAAACTACAAAAAAATAGCTGGGCATGGTGGCACACACTTGTAGTCCCAGCTACTCAGGAGGCTGAGGCAGGAGAATTGCTTGAACCTGGGAGGTAGAGGTTGCAGTAAGTCAAGACTGCGCCATTGCACTCCAGCCTGGGCAACAAAGCAAGACTCCATCTCAAAAAAAAAAAAAAAAAAAGAATCTGAGCAACTTGACCACTCTTGATTCTTGTTTTGGTGGTCAAAGTGGCTAAATAATTGCTTTTCTTTTCCTTTGTGTGTCTTAGGACAAATATAGCACAATCTCAGAAGTAACCTAACTCCCAAACTCCTATCACATTCTCTATCCTCAGTTAGTTGGTAGAATTATAATTAATCGAAAACACATTTTAGAAAACAGCTTCCACTGAACATGGATATACAGCAGTGCTACTTGATACAATACTGATGAGGCTAATGTAGCATCATTTATTTAAATGATTATTCAAATTATTTTTCTCATCTCTCCTCATTTTCTGACCTGAGAAATTCAGCTCCAAGTCTGTGAGTGAATACATGTGAAGAAACAGGGACAGCGTTATAGAATGTCGTGAAACCTGCCCCCAGGACTGATTGTACATATGTGTATATGCACGCATGTATGTGTGTGCATATGTGTATATGTGTGTGTGTATGAATGTGTGTATTTGATCATCATGGGCTGGTGTATCTGGCTGGAACAAAGTACAAGTAAACCCCAAGTAATGAGTGAGATTCCCTCCAGATCCAGCTAAGTTTTCGAACACACCCTTCATCACAGCACATCGCTGCTGCAAACCTTGCAGTGCTTTCCCATGGTTTACTAAACCAGGTGCAGAGCTGTCTGACAATGCGGATCGCAGCAAAGCTCCGAGTGACGCGTGCCCTTTGGCAGGATCTTCCCCACCCTGGGTCTCGGTTTTATCTTTTAGAAAATACACGCTCGAGAGTGAGATTTGCAGCTTCCTCCATGCTCAGACCTGACGATTTCGCCTGTGAAATCCCTTCCTATAACTTCATGATTCCTGTTACCATGTGAGAAAGCAAGTCTGGTAAGAATATCACCCTCGCCCAAACACTCGAGCCTCACCTAGACTGCTTCTTCAGATTCTTTTCTCATGTGCAGGCTGTCTAATAAAGGGCCACACAGCACGTGACACTGGCTCCACAGCCATTTCTGGGAGTCAGTTGCGTGTGCTGTGTCTCAGATGAGAACTGTTGAATGCTTCCCCAGTGCCAGGCTGGCATCTCTGCACCTCTCGCCTGCCCTCCTCAGCACCCCATGAGGTCGACCCTGTGGTCATCCTGCCCTGGCAGGTGCAGAGCTGAGGTGAGGAGGTTTGTGACTCGGGTGGCCCATTTGACTTGGAAGCACGGTCTTGCTTACCACAATCCTGCCTCCAGTGTGCTGGGACAGCAGCACAGGCACCGCCACAGAGGTGGAGAAAGTGACCAGCACCCACCTGTCCTCGCTGCCAGGGGGCCTTCAATGTGTACAGTCTTCTTCTCCTGGCTGTGGGCCTTGAGCATTTATGTAAATGTTTCTCCTCCCTCAGGCCCTACCTTGCTTTCTCTTCTCCCACTGTGGGTGGCTGGCCTCCTGCTCCCTGAGAAAATCAAGGACAGTGAGGAGGAGTGCTGTGGACTTCCCCTCTGCACGGGTCGTGCCTGCCTGCTTTGCCCTGCTCTCCCAGTTAGAGAAGCCAGACCACTCCACGCAGCTGAGTCCCTTTCCCTCCTGCCTTCTTATGTTCCTGCTCCGTCCTTAACTCCTATCTCTCTTTATTTTCAGCTGGCCCCTCACCCCACCCTTCACTTCACATGCTGTTGACACAGTGGAGTCCACTCCACTTTGAAAAGGCTCTCCCTGAACTCTGAATATTCTCTAGCACTTGTCTGTGTTCACCTCCCTTTGCAGACAGTTCTGTTCTGTGCAGCCTTTTCTTCCTGGCCTTCAGCCCTAGCAAGCCCCTCCTTCAGATTTTCCTCTCTTATTTGCCTGTCAAAACACTTCCCCTCAAAACAGCTGCCCCTCCCTCAATGCGTCCACCAGTGTCAAAGCGCCTCCCACACCCTGGAGTAGCTGGAGGTTACCTGCTCCTCTCTCCTACTGAACTTTTAGTGTTGTGAGGATGGAGACCATGGCATAGCATGGTGCTACCTTCCAGCAGCACCAGCACCTGGAGTCCTGAGACATATTCATTTCATGCCGCTATGATGCTGATTGAAGGCTGTTCCCTTCCCCATTCCCTGGTAAGCTCCAACTCGTTCTTGCAGACCCAGGTCAGGTCTCTTCTAGGCACCTGCTGCAAATCACCCTGTGAAAACGCTGCCTTTATTACTAATGTCACTGCTTGCACTGTTGTCCTATTGATCTTTTTCTTAGTGGTTTGCGACGTTTTTTATATATTGCTGTTTTTATGTGTCCAGGACCTAAAACTGTACTTAGCACATGACAGGCACTAAGCAAATATTGATTGAATGAATGCATAAATCAACCAATCAAACTATGCAAAATAAAGAGCGTCAGGCTGTGAGGGAGGACAGGAGAGCCTGGACGGGAGAGAAAGACCAGAAGGAGGAATACAATGGGAAAGCGTTAGGGTGTGCGGGAGATCACGAGCAGTATTTTCAGCTGTCTCCGTCCAGAGCTGACATCTGCTTCTCCACCCCTCGGATCTAGGTTTGGCCTTGCAACAGATGGACAAACAGAACCCTGGGAAACATGAGTCAAGTGACGTCTTGAAATGTGATCCTGCCTCGGGGGTCCCGTCTCCTCACTGCACCCGGGACTGCGAGTCCCCAGTGTAAGTGAGCTCCAGCTAGCCTGCTGCAAAGACACCCTAGAGAAGAACGGAGGAGCCCAGTGAGCACCCCGTGAGTTCGGCCACTCTGGACCTTCCCTCCGGCTGTGCCACCGTCTGACCACAGCTCACTCCAAGTGAGACGAGTAGAAAAATCACTCCCTCGAGCCCAGTTCAAATTGTCCACCTACCGAACTGCAAACTAATGAATAATTTTCCAAGTTTTCTAATCACAGCTACTAAGTTTTGAGGTTGTTTCCTGGCAAAAAGAAACTATGAATTATGAAATATTAAGACACTCCTTGCATTTTAGACTAATAGGTTTAAATTTAATTTAACCAGCAATGAAAAATTCAGCTTAAGTTACCCTTCTCTGAGAAAATCTGTGCTAACCTAATGAAAGGTTAATTGGTTAATATTGCTTTTCTTTAATTCTCTCACCATCTGCAACAAGTTAATTCTAAGATTTTGTGAGTTTTAGAAGAAATGGACTTATGGAAGTAATTAGCCATCAATTCTTTTAATGGGCTGTGTAGAAAAAGGGGATTTCACTCAAAGACAGTATTCACATTTGCCCGTCATTTCCATTTAGATAAAGGCATGTTCAATATACGCTAACTTTGGGTTTACTTCTGCAGTCCTCTAAGAAATAGCGATTTGCTTGGGCACAACTGAGCTATGTCACATACAGGTCAATGGGAAGGCAGGTAATGCTCACTACACTATAGAAGTGATGGTGGAAACTTCCATCGTGTGTGGAGGTTGGAGAGGCACAAATGAGGGACATCTCCCAAAGAGAGTGAGAAAGGAGTTCAGACCCAATATCTCAAAACCTACGCTCATGTGAGGGAACCGCCGGGCAGCCCTCTGGGTTCTGTCTCTGCTGTGAAAAGGAATCACTGGGACTGGCGGCACGTGGGGGAGCTGGAGACATTGCACCGTGGAATTGAGAAGGTTTCAACCTCCAGGCTGACGAACATATTTTATCATTTTCATGTCCAAGGGGGACATTTCTAGCCATGTACTTATATACGAAAATAAGAAGCCATTTGGACCCAAACGGGAAGATCTTACCCGGGTTCTTGGAGCGATAAGAGCAGCTTTGCCTTCCCCTGTGTTTGAAGATTGTATCATGGGTCAGCGTGGGCTTCCACAGCCACAACTCATTTTCCTGGGGTGACTGTCCCAGGAAGTGCTTGCTTTCTGAATTTTTCTCAGAGGTAAACCACACCCACCACGAGGCAGTGAGTGAAGGAAAAGTAAGATACCACTGAAAGTGGTCTTACCTCAAAGAGCAGAGACGCAGACCTCAAGACAATAGGTTAAACTTCATGAGGCTTCTTTGATTAGGTCACTTATCCCATTCCACTTTTGCAGTAACTAGCAGGCTCCGTCTTTTGGGAGTATGAGAGGTGTGAACGTCCCTGCTTAATGCGCCTTCACAGGCGTCCATACAACCACAGGATGAACGGCCTTGTGAAGTGGAAGACAGCTTTCATCGCCTGGTACGTAACTTGAGTTAAACCTGAAGGACATTTTTATGTAAGGGCAAATATAGACAAAGGTGACATTTACAAATAAACAACATTTTCAGTAAAAATAGGACAAGGGAGTAATATACCATTGAGACATTGTCAAACTTTTTTTTCTAAAATCAAGATTTTACACCAATTTTTCCCTTTAAACTCAGAACCTATACTATTTTAAAGTGTTAAAACACATTTATGTTTTCAAAAAGCCAAATTTAGGGAATGTTTAAAATGTGCATTAGAGGCTGGGTGCAGTGGCTCATGCCTTTAAGCTCCAACACTTTGGGAGGCCAAGGCAGGTGGATCACCTGAGGTAACGACTTCAAGACTAGTCTGGCCAACATGGTGAAACTCAATTTCTACTAAAAATGCAAAAATTAGCCAGGTATGGTGGCTCACACATGTAGTCCCAGCTACTCAAGAGGCTAAGGCAGGAGAATCGTTTGAACCTGCAAGGGTGGACGTTGCAGTGAGCTGAGATCACACCACTGCACTCCAGCCGGGATGACAGACAGAGACCCCATTTCAGAAAAAAAAAAAGGCACTAGAATCCTGAGCTTTCCACGTCCATTGCAGGAGCTTTGACTTCCGTCTTCTCCTGGCATGGCTGGTTACCTTAGTGACATGCCTGATGAGCACACACTGACCAACAGACACACTGCTCTGCCATGGCTCAGAGGCAGAAACTCTGTCAGGAACATTCCTTTTTCCTTTGTGGAACTTTACCTGTTGACTCTTGGTTTCACTCCAAACCATCAGGATAACTAAAAGCCACTGCAACGGGTTGATGGGGGTAGCAGAGGAACTCTGCAGACCAGAGCGTCAGAGTAGAAGACAGGCGTATGACAGCCGGAAAGGGCAGAGCGGCCATTCATCACCAGGGCAAAGTGCTTGCTCATCACATCATCCATATAATTCGCCCAAATTGAAGAATTTCACTTTAACAATGTTTGGATGTAAGCCACAAGCACACGAGTCTGAACGATGAATGTATCATTTTAGGGCTGCCTGGACACATGGGCTGTGTGACTACCAACTAGGTCCTCGTGAATATCGGAACTCTGGAATCCAATATTGACTCATCCAGCCAATATTGATGAGGGGTTAAGTAACCAAACACCTCCTGTATCCCAATAACTTACGGAAAACATTAAGAAGCATCACCATCATGAGAAGTCACTTTGACACAACCATTTTGGAAAACTGGAGTACTGACTAAAGTTAGATCTAAAACCCAGTAGTTTTATTTCCACTGTTAACTGTGAAAATGTGCACAACACGAATATCTGGAAAAGGCATGAGAAAAGCAGCTCATCGTACACAAAAGGGCAGTATAACCAATGGCTGCTTCCACATCAGAGGCAGAGAAGACCAGATGGTCGTGGAATTACACACTCAAGTGCCGGAAAAAAAGCCATTAAGAAGGAATTAATTATCCAGTAAAGCTGTTCTTGAAAAATAAAGGCAAATGAAGATATGACTAGATAAAGAAAGACTGGGAGATCTTGCTAAGATCTTTAGTATAAAAAATACTAAAGAAAGTACTGTACTTCTCCTATTTTAAAGATGTAGATTGTATAAAGCAATCATTTTAACACGTTTGGGGGACTTATTAAATACGATTTTATATAATATAGGTGTATATAGTCATATATTATCTACATCGTATGTTATAGTACAAAAAAGAAAATAAATATCAAAGTTTTTACATTTTAACAATTAAGTTAGTATTAATCTAAAGTAGGTATGGTAAGTTAAAATATACGTTGTAATCCCTAGAGCAAACACCAGGAAAATACATTTTAAAATAGTTTAAAAATAGACATAATTAAAATATTAATGAATATTAAATAATACTAAAACGATTCATTTTTTACAAAAGAGTAAAGAGTAGAGAAACTAGAAAACAGGAGACGTACAGAAATGAAATAGCAAGATGGAAGAACAAAATCCAGTATTAAATGTGAATGGATTAAATTCGGATTATCCGATGACAAAATACAATATCCAACTATATGCTGTCTACAAGCGTTATTCTTTAAAGACCCAAATAGGTTGAAAGTAAACTGATGACAAATATATACCATGCAACAGTTACTACGTAAACCACAGTAATATCTATATACTATCTATATCTATATTAAAAGCTAAATATGTATTACAAACAAAGAGGGACATTTCATAATAATAAAAAATCAATTAATCAATAAGCTATAAAAATATATACATATATCTAACAAAAGACCCAAAAAATTCATGGAGCTAAAAACTGATAGATGGTAAGATGAAAACCATTAATACAACAAGAGGTGACAGACATTTCTCCAAATATATACAGATTGCTAGCAAATAAATACATAAAAGATGTTCCATATTACTAGTAATTAGGGAGATGCAAATCAAAACTACATTTTATACCCAGTAGGATGGCTAGAATCAAAAAAGACAGGTGTTATCAAGTGTTGGTAAATATGGAGAAATGGAACCCTCATACCTGGCTGGTGGGACAGCCACTTTGGGGAACAGTTTGCACAGTTCCTTAAAATGTTACACATAGATTTACCATGTGATTGAGCAATTCCAGTTCTAAGTATGCACCCAAGAGAGCTGTAAACATATGTTCGCACAAATGTTTGCCCACAAATGTTGATCACAGCATTATTTATTATAGCCAAAAAGTAGAAACAACTCAAATGTCTATCAACTGATAGACAAACAAAATGTGGTATGTCCATAAATGGAATATTATTTGGCCATGAAAAAGAATGAAGTACTGACACATGCTACAACATGAATGAACCCTGAAAACATTATACCAAGTGAAAGAAGCCAGACAGACATAAAGTGCCAAATGTTGTTTAATTCCATTTACATGAAATAGCTGGTATGAGCAAATAAACAGAAACAGGAAGTCAGTTAGTGGCTTCCAGGAGCTAGGGACAAGGGGAAATGGGAAATGATTGCTAATGGGTATGGGGTTTCCTTTAGACATGATGTAAATATTCTAGAATTACGTAGTGATGGTGGTTGAATTCCTTTGTGAATACAATTGGCCCATGAACAACATAGGTTTGAACTTCCAGCTCTGCCACTCCAGGGCAGCAAGACCAACCCCTCCACTTCGTCTTTCTCAATCTATATACTCAACATGAAGAAGATGAGAATGAAAATCTTTATAATGATCCACTTCTGGTTAATGAATAGGATACAAGTATTCTGTTTCTTATGATTTTTTAAAATAACATTTTCTTTTCTGTAGCTTACTTTATTGTAAGAATACTATATATAAATACATTTTAAATGGGTGAATTCTATGGAATGTGCACTTTATCTCAGTAAAAGAAAAAATGCAGAAATAAAAAAAGAGTTGAAAACTTCAAAATCAGTCTCAATAACATGTAGCTGAGTTAAACTGAAAGAAAATTAAAAAGATAAATCAATGACTTAAGTAACATGACTAAACAATTTGACCTATTTTGTTTATCATAGTTATAAATAAATATGTATGAAGTACATTATATGCATATGCTTATTTATGAAATAAGTTTATTCAATAATAGGAAAATGCACATTCTTTTAAAGCATACATAAAACACTCTCCAGGATAGATCACATACTGGGCTATAAAACTAACTTTGGATGGGCGTGTTGGCTCATGCCTTAATCCCAGCACTTTGGGAGGCTGAGGCGGATGGATCTCTTGGGCTCAGGAGTTCAAGGCCAGCCTGCACAACATGGCAAAACCCTGTCTATACAAAAAAATACAAAAATTATCCAGCAGGATGGTGAGCACCTGTGGTCCCAGCTACTTGGAGGGCTGAGCTGGGAGGATTGTTTGAACCTAAAAGGTTGAGGGTGCAGTGAGCCCTGATTGTGTCACTGCATAAAAACAAAGGCTAATTAAATTTTAAAGGAATGTAATCATACAAAGCATATTTATTGACCATACCAGGATTAAATTAGAATTCAATGATGGGGAGAAATTTGGGAAATCATCAAATGTGGAAATTAGGCAACACACTTCTAACTAACCTGAAAATTAAAGAAGAATTTTTTTAAAAATTAGAGAATATTTTCAAATGAATGACAAGAAAACATAGCATCAAAAATAAAGAATTGTTTAGATGAAAAATGTGAAGCTCTAAATATCTATATTAGGATAGAAGAAATGTCTAAGATCAATAACCAAAACTTCTGCTTTATGAAATTACAACAAACACGGGAAACTAAACCCAAACCAAGAAGAAAGAAGGAAATTATGAAATCAGAGTAAAAATAAAAAAATAGAAAACTGAAAAATATCAAAGACTATGAAAGATGACTCTTTGAAAAGGTTGACAATATTCATAAACTTTTAGCTAAAATTACTACAAAATTAAAAGAGAAAAATACAAAATATCAAATGAGGAATCAAGAGAAGACATCCTTAATGATACAGAATTAAAAAAATATAAATATTATGACAACCCTATGCCAAAATATTAGACTATGTAAATAATATATAGAAGTTTCTAGAAATACTTCAATTGCCAAAACTGACAAAAGAAGAAATAGAAAATCCCACATACAGAAGACTTTACAGATAATGTTATTAATGTTTTAAAAATAATAATATTAATCTTCCACAAATTATTTCAGAAAATACTGGAGGAAGTAACATTTCCCATTCATTCTGTGAGGCCAGTACTACACTTATACCAAAACCAGACATATATATCAAAAGGAAAACAAGGCCAATGTCTCTCATGGGTGCAAAAATAATTAATAAAATGTTAGCAAACCAAATCTAATAATTCGTAAAATATGACCAGTAATTCAATACTAGGAATGCTAGGTAGGTTTAAGATCCCAAAACAAATAGATTATACAATGCTAATAGTTTAATCAATAAAAACCACAAGATCATATAAATACATGTAAAACATATTTGATGAGATCCAATATTCACTCATATTTTTGTAAAAAACTCAATTAGATTATAGAGGAATTCTATCTAATGTAGGCATCTATGAAAAATCCACAGCTGACATCATATTTAATGGTGAAGGAATCAATGCTTTTCCTGTGCTATGAACAAATCAAGAATATCTACTTTCACCATTTCTGTTCAGTATCAAACTTGAGATTTCCTATTTTTCTTAGGATATTTTAAATATATAGTTTGGAAATAACAAAACTCTTTGTTCACAGATAGCATGATTCTTTATATAGAAAATCTTAAGAAATGTGAATGCACAAACACACACACACAACTAGAACTAATAAATGAGTTTTTAAAGAACCTCAGCATAAGAGGTTTAAATATTTTAAAATTTAATTGTATGTGTATACATTAAAAACATAAAAACTGAAAATGAAATTTAGAAAACGATTCTTGTAATCAAGAGAAGAAATGAAATAATTGAGAATAATTTAACAAAAGAAATGAAGGTTGATACCTTAAAAATTACAAAACATTGTAAGAGAGACCAAATGAGCTATAAATAAATAAATAGAGAGACATCCTATTTTCGTGTACTGAAATATACAATATTGTTAAGACATCAATTATTTCCAAACTCATCTACAGATTTATAACAATCCCCAAAAAACCCTAGTATGCCATTTTTTTTTAGGTGAAGAGAGACATAAAATGGACAGTTCTACAAAATTTATTTGAAAATCTGAAAACTGGGAATGGCCAATGTTTTCAGTGAATAAAAAGTTTAGAGGATTTAGACTACTTGATTTCAAAACTAACTAAAAATTTACAGGAATCAAGACAATGTGGCATTGGACTGAGAATAAGAACATACAACAATAGACAAGAGGAGAGAAACCAGAAACATACCCTGGAGTTCTACTGAATAGATTTGTTAACAGACAAGCCTAGGCAATTCAATGACTATAGTCTTTTCAATAAATATGCTGAGACAATAGAATATCAATATGAATAATAAAGTGAAAGAGGGAAATTGAATTCCTACCTCACACCATACACAAAAATTGATTCAAAATAGATCTTGGACATAAACTTAAGAGTTAAAGCTATACAATTTTTACAAATGATTCTGTGTCCTTACATTAGGAAAAGAGTTTTTGGATATAACAACAAATGGACAATGCATAAAAGAAAACAAATGAAATAAAGGACCTCAAAATTAACAATCAAAAACCAAACACTGTTGTATTTTATATCATTCTGTTAAATAGTTGAATGGGCAAGCCAGGAATGTGGAAATATGATGTAAATAGTAAATCTAATGCAGAACATTTATTCAAAATATATAAAAAAACTCCTACAACTCAATAATAATACACTCCAGTTTTTTTAAAAAAGACAAAAGTGAAAAGAGAGTTGCAAGTAAGTAATACCCACATGAAAACCTGCTCACCGTCATCAGTAATTAAGAAAATCTAAATTATAACTATGAGAAGAAAACACCGTATTCCCTCTAGAATGATGGAAAGCTGCTGAGATGTAGAGCAACTGAACACTCTAATTCTTGTTCAGAAGCACAATGGAATAATTACTTACAACACACTGACAGTCTCTTGAAAAGTAAACAAAAATTTAGCTTACATTCCAGCAGCAGCAGCTTCTTGATTTGGATGCTTAATTTTTATTCTACTTTTTCTTTTCTTTGATGTTGCTTTAGTTTTTGAAAGTATATACTTTTACACATGGGGTATAGTGGACACTGCTTGGGTGAGAAGCGCATCAGATTCTCAGCAATCACCACTAAAGAACTCATCCACGTAATCAAACAGCACCTGTTCCCAAAACACTCTTGAAATAACAATATGAAGTATATGCTTTTGTTTTAGAGTCTGGGGTATGTGTGCAGGTTTGTGCATGAATATATTACAAGATGTCAAGGTTCAGGGTGTGAAAAATCCCATCACCCAGGTAGGGAGCATGGTACTCAGGAGTTCTTCAGTCCTAGCCCACTTCTTCCCTCCCCACTCTAATAGTCCTCAGTGTCTACTTTTGCCATCTTTTTGTCCATGAGCACCCCATGGTTAGCTCCTACTTTGTGAGAATGTGCTGCATTTGCCTTTCTATTCCTACGTTAATTTACTTAGGATTTGGTTGTGAATTTCTCTCTAATTATAGCTTCAGATGTATCCTTTCTGACTACATAATTATAATTTGTTAAAATGATTTCTAGTTTCCATCAATTTCTTTCTAGGCTCATGGAATATTTAAAAATGTTTTGTTCAGTTCCCAAATATTTGGAGATTTATCATCTCAAATTAATGTATACCTTAATTTTACCATGGTCAGAATACATGCTCCCAATCATTTCAGTTCTACAAAATGACAAATATTTTGTGTATATTAGAAAAGAACCTGTATCCTCCATTTTTTAGTTGAATACATCTATCAATTCTGAAAGTAATCTAATCATTCTAATTATGTAAATCCTTACTTATTTAAATACTCAAATTTCATGATTAAAATGGTGATACTAAATAAAGAAAAAGAAAAAATCTACAATCATAATTAAATATTTTAACACAACTCTCTCAGTAATTAATAGAATCAGTTAGGAATTGCATCTCACTGTTGAATTGACTACTTAATCATTATGAAATACCTTTATGTCTCGTTATGCTTTTAGTCTTAACTCATTTATACCTGAGATTGAAATTTTTTGAATTTGAAAAATCAGACCTTGGCAATGACCTTGAGCAGTAGGAGGTAAATAACTCCCACATGCTTAGCATTCGAATAATCGAACACTATGTATAAATGGGTTTAAAGCCTGTTTTGCATAATATTTGAATATTTACAGCAGCTTTCTTTTGCTTATTTATTACATGGTATATGTTTTCCCATCCTTTTGCTTTCAAATATACATACTTGTACATGAAAGATATAACTTTATGGCAGCTTACATTTGATTTTTTAAAAATTCAGCCTGATCATTAATTTTAAAAACCTAAATGTTTGACTCATTTACATTTAATATGTTTTGTTTTCTTTTTTTCTTCATCATGACTTTTTTATAAACCAATTTGGTACTTAATTTTTTTTTAATTTCCCCCTATTTACTTATTAGTAGTATGGTATTAACATTATTATTGGACTCATACATGACATGTGTTTTTTTTTTTTATTATACTTTAAGTTCTGGGATACATGTGGAGAACGTGCAGGTTTATTTACATATGTATATGTGTTCCAAGGTGGTTTGCTGCACCTATCAACATGTCACCTAGGTATTAAGCCCCATGTGAATTAGGTATTTGTCCTAATGCTATGCCTTCCCTTGTTCCCACCCTCTGACAGGCCCCAATGTGTGTGATGTTCCCCTCTCTGTCCATGTGTTCTCATTGTTCAACACCTACTTATGAGTGAGAACATGTGGTGTTTGGTTTTCTGTTGCTGTGTTAGTTTGCTGAAAATGATGGTTTCCAGCTTCATTCATGTCCCTGCCAAGGACATGAATTCATTCTTTTTTCTGGCTACATAGTATTCCATAGTATATGTGTGCCACATTTTCTTTATCCAGTCTGTCATTGATCGGCATTTGAGTTGGATCCAAGTCTTTGCTATGGTAAATAGTGCTGCAGTAAACATGTGTGCATGTGTCTTTATAGTAGAATGATTTGTAATCCTTTGGGTATATACCCAGTGATGAAATTTGCTGGGTCAAATGATATTTCTGTTTCTAGATAGTTGAGGAATCCCCACACTGTCTTCCACAATGGTTGAACTTATTCACACTCCCACCAACAGTGTAAAAGCATTCTTATTTCTCCATATCCTCTCCAGCATCTGTTGTTTCCTGATTTTTTAATGATCACCATTCTAACTGGCATGAGATGGTATCTCATTGTGGTGTTGATTTGCTTTTCTCTAGTGACCAGTGATGATGAGCTTTTTTAAAAAATATGTTTGTTAGCCACATAAATGTCTTCTTTTGTGAAGTACCTATTCATATCCTTCACCTACTTCTTGATTTTTTTCTTATAAATTTGTTTAAGTTTCTTGTAGATTGTAGATATTAGACCTTTGTCAGATGGATAGATTGCAACAATTGTCTCCTATCCTGTAGGTTGCCTGTTCACTCTAATGATAGTTTCTTTTGCTGTGCAGAAGCTCTTCAGTTTAATTAGATCCCATTTGTCAATTTTGGCTTTTGTTTCCAGTGATTTTGGTGCTTTAGTCATGAAGTTTTTGCCCATGCCTATAACCTGAATGGCATTGCCTAGGTTTTCTTCTAGGGTTTTTATGGTGATAGGTCTTATGTTTAAGACTTTAATCCATCTTGAGTTAATTTTTCTATAAGGTGTAAGGAAGGGGTCCAGTTTCAATTTTCTGCATATGGCTAGCCAGTTTTCCCAATGCCATTTATTAAATAGGGAGTTCTTTCCCCATTGCTTGTTTTGTCAGGTTTGTCAAAGATCAGATGGTTGCAGATGTGTGATGTTATTTCTGAGGCCTCTGTCTGTTCCATTGGTCTATATATCTGTTTTGGTACCAGTACCATGCTGTTTTGTTTACTGTAGCCTTGTAGTATAGTTTGAAATCAGGTAGCATGATGCCTCCAGCTTTGTTCTTTTTGGTTAGAATTGTCTTGGCTATATGGACTCTTTTGGTTCCACATAAAATTTAAGGTGTTTTTTTTTATAATTTTGAAGAAAGCCAATGGTAGCTTTTTGGGGATAGTATTGAATTTATAAATTACTTTGGGCAATATGGCCATTTTCATAATATTGATTCTTCCTATCCATGAGCATGGAATGTTTTTCATTTGTTTGTGTCCTCCCTTATTTCCTTGAGTAGTAGTTTGTAGTTCTTGATGAGATTCTTTACATCCCTTGTAAGCTGTATTTCTAGGTATTTTATTCTCTTTGCAGCAATTGTGAATGGGAGTTCGCTCATTATTTGGCTCTTTGTTTATCTATTATTAGTGTATAGGAATGCTTGTAATGTTTACACATTGATTTTGTATCCTGAGACGTTGCTGAAGTTGCTTACCAGCTTAGAAGATTTTGGGAAAACTGGCTAGCAATGTGCAGAAAGCAGAAACTGGACCCTTACCTGTCCCCTTACATTAATTTTAGATGGTTTAAAGATTTAAACATAAAACCTAGTACCAAAAAATACTAGAAGAAAACGAAGGCAAAACCATCCGGGACATAGGCATAGGCGAGGACTTCACGACTAAAACACCAAAAGCAATGACAATAAAAGCCAAGATAGACAAATGGGATCTAATTAAAATTCAGAGTTTCTGTACAGCAAAAGAAACCATCATTAGAGCAAGCAGGCAACCAACAGAATGGGGAAAAATTTGCAACCGGCCCATCTGACAAAGGGCTGATATCCAGAATCTACAGAGAACTAAAACAGATTTACAAGAAGAAAACAAGCCCATTCAAGAGTGGGTGAAGGATATGAACAGACACTTCTCAAAAGAAGACATATATGAGGCCAACAAACATGAAAAAATGCTCATCATCCCTGATTATTAGAGAAATGCAAATCAAAACCACATTGACATAGCACCTCGTGACAGTTAGAATGGTGATCACTAAAATATCTGGAGACAACAGATGCTGGAGAGGATGTGGAGAAATAGGAACCCTCTTACACAGTTGGTGGGAGTGTAAATTAGTTCAACCATTGTGGAACACAGTGTGGCGATTCCTTAAGGATCTAGAAATAGAAATTCCATTTGACCCAGCAATCCCATTACTAGGTATATACCCAAAGAACTATAAATCATTCTACTATAAAGACACATGCACATGTATGTTCATTGCAGCACTGTTACAATAGCAAAGACCTGGAACCAACCCAAATGATAGATAACCATCGATGATAGACTGGACAAAGAAAATGTGGTACATATACACCATGGAATACTATGCAGCCATCAAAAATGATGAGTTTGTGTCCTTTGTAGGGACTTGGATGAATCTGGAAACCATCATTCTCAGCAAACTGACACAAGAACAGAAAGCCAAACACTGCATGTTCTCACTCATAGGTGGGTGTTGAACAATGAGAACATGTGGATTGAGGGAGAGGAGCATCTCACACTGGGGGCAGTTGTGGGGGTAGGGGAGAGACCGTGGTGGGTGGGGAGGGAGGGGAAGGTGAGGAGGGTGGAGAGATATAACATGGGGAGGAATGCCAGATATAGTATGCACCCAAAGTAAAATAAATAATTTTTTTAAAAAAGATTTTGGGCCGAGATGATTGATCTTCTAAATATACAGTCATGTCATCTGCAGAGACAATTTGACGTCTTCTCTTTCTATTTTAATATATTTTATTTCTTTCTCTTGTCTGATTGTCCCGGCCAGAACTTCCAATACTATGTTGAATAGGAGTCATGAGAGAGGTCATCCTTGACTTGTGCCGATTTTCAAAGGGAATGCTTCCAGCTTTTGCCCATTCAGTATGATGTTGGCTGTGGGTTTCAAATGACAACATGTATTGTTTAGTTATTAAAGTCAACTTTAACTGAGACCTCTAAATTTTTATAATAGCAGGTCTTCCAACAGTACAACATCGTTTACACTCTCTCACTCCCACCCACAACATGCACAGCTTTTATGCTACTGTTGTGCTATACTTAAATTCTACATACATTTTAAACCACCGGGACGTTATTGTGATAGTTTCAGCAGTAACTATTTAGGTGAAAACATCTTTCAATATTGCTCTTAGCGTGACTCTGTCCCTGATTGATTTTCTCCCATTTTATTTGTTTGATGATGTCTTTCACCTTTCTTCCTGCAGACTCCTCATTCTCAATATATTTTTTAGTTGGAGACTGCTACTGTGAACGTGTTAAGATTCCTGCTATCCCAGCTCATGCAGGACATCACTGCATTTTATTTTGGTTTCCACTGGTTCTGTGAAGAAGTCAGCTGAGTCCAAATGCTGTCTCTTTTGAAGAAAGTACATCAGTCTACCTGTCCGGATTTAAGACTTTCTCCCTATATGTGATTCTTAGAAGTCCTACTGTGAAACCCTTCATCTCCTTCCTTTGCTTATTTTTAGTGGGGTTTTCCTCTGTTTATCCTGTGTGAGGTGTGTGCAGCTTTATGGATGCCCATGAGGGGGTCTTCTGCCTGTTTTAAACACTATCAGCTAAAATATTTTTTTAACACTTCTGCAAATTCTTTCTTACCTTTCCTTCTGCATTCTAATTACAGGTATCTTTCACTTTAACACTATGCTGAATATTTATCTTAATTTTTTTCTATACTTTTCCTTGCCTTAATCGAGGTGTTTTCTACTAATGAATTTTCCAGTTAATAAATCTTCTGTTATTGTATATTCATTTTACTTTTGAACACATCTTTTAAATTTATGATTTTATAAATTATATATATTTACAATAATGTAGTTTTATTTTTAGGATATTAGCCTCTAAAATCCTGGCTGAGTTTCCCGTGTTTTTAAATAGTCTTCCTGCTTTCTGTCTTTTTATTTATTTAAAAAGAAATCTTCCTGCCTTTCTACTAGTTCTGGATTGGAGGGCTGGGCTAACACAAACTGCCTATTACAGCCAAATGAATTAGGAAGTCGTCAG
Source organism: Leontopithecus rosalia (assembly GCA_028533165.1). NCBI lineage: Eukaryota > Metazoa > Chordata > Mammalia > Primates > Cebidae > Leontopithecus > Leontopithecus rosalia. The sequence goes on from CM052649.1 coordinate 2,307,227, forward strand.
GAAAACAGGTGTGTGGCGGTGGTAGTTTTGCTCAAGATGATTCAACTAAAAGAGGTGGAGTCAAGGACTGTACCATTTCTCACACCATTTTTCCCTTTAAAAATAGATGTGGACTTGTCACCACAAGTCCCTCTCAAGGGGCAGGTGGGGAGTCACAGGCTATATCCCAGGCCTCATAGAAACACCAGTGCTTAAAATCGTGATCTTTGGTGGTAGGAAATGACAGACTTTCTATCAGAGAGGCTTTTGTTAAATTACAAATGTAAAGCCAAAAATTAAAACCAAATGTCAAACCCCACATGTGACAGAGTAGCTGGCTCCAGGAGCTTAATGATTAAAGCAGAGAGAGTGTGGGCCCAAGGGTTTTCTTTGAAGGAGAGAAGTCACTAGCGTAAAGGCCCTCAAACTCTCAACTCAGCAGCAAAAAAGAGGCTCAGACACCAAAGACCTCAAGCATTTTCCAAAGGATGGGAAAGGAGTGGGGAATAATTTTGGGCTCCAGGGTCCTACACACATGACGTGACTCCTGAAGCCTGCAGTGCACTCATTTCTAAGCCTGTCTTAGAACTGGCAGGTGTCAGAATGAGAACTATTTAAAGATTTGAAAGTATTTAATGATTTTATCCCTTGCAATAAGTGCTATCTTCGTATATTTAAAATAGTTCCATCATAGAAGCAACCAGATGGCATTGGCAGGACGGACATCTGGGATGAAATACCGCGGGAAGGTTCTGAGAGGGCGTTCGTCGAAACTCACTCGTGAACTTCAGCTCTGCTGGGTTCCGGGGCAGGGACCCAGATACAGGGAGAGCCTGACCTTCAGGGGATGCTCCCTGACTGGGGGCCATCAGCGCTGGTCTCCAGCTGACTAGAGATGAATCCGCTGTTGGCACCAATGATAAATTCGCTATGCCAGCCTCCTTCCATCCTCCCCAGGAAGCTCCAGTAAAGGTTGTCAGCAAGTGGAATGCATTTTTTAGTACACCTACCTTTTCCTTGTGGGCGCATGTTTTAAATTCAGCCAACTTAGAGGAAACTATCATTTAAAATAGTGATTAATTCAGACTATCCTGTACAATATGTAATTTATAAGAAATTAACTTCCAACGTTGTTAACCAATTTGATATAAAACCTATTGGGCACATTACTGCCATTTCTACACATAGTAATGTAAGAGCAGAAGACGTGGTCAAGAAGTGCCCATTCGGGTGACATGGGTGACCCGTACTGCAGCTCAGAGGGACCTCTGCCCTGTGGCATCTCCAAGGATGGAGGATAGGACATTCAACCAGTGTTTTGGTTTGTGAGATGAAAGCTTAGCAATTGCAAAGATTTTGACTAGGAAGGTTTAATGGGCAAGCTTGATAAATTGTGCCAGTAACAATTTACTGGGATAAGCAACAGTGAATACTCTCATTGAAATCTTTCACCTGGCTCAAGTTTCCCTTAATTTTTGACACCAGAGACAACATTAAGCAAACATGTTCTGACTGCATCTTTTCTCCAGGCCTGGCTCTGCACACACAATATTTCTGCAATGTTGCCCTTGTGTTTTCACATTTACCCCCAAAAGCCCAGTGGACATTTGTGAAAATGAATCCCACATTGGGAAGCTACTGTAACACAGACGTCACTCAGGAAGTCCAATGTCTACAAACGAGAACGTGCATGTTTCTCAGGTTTAAAATCAAGTTCAACTGCAGATTGATTTTCCTTTGCAACAAATAGTTTCCTTTGAAACATCCTCTGCAAGCTTTTTAAGACGATAAATGCTTTCCAGCCCTCGGGGCTCAGCGAACACACTTCACATATAAACACACACTTTAGACTTTCTAATCTTCCTACAGCGTATATTTATATTATTAATTACTTTCAATGTTTCTGTATAATGTAGTGTTTCCTTTAATGATTTAACCTGAATATTTGCTCTAAAACTACCTGGCCACATCGTTACATATTGAATGATAATAATACACTACTTTATAAGCTGTGTTTTTTGATATTTGTTTATCATTGTAAATAATGACATAAAATCATCCCGCATTACACAGGAACAACGAGTACTTCAGAACACGAGAAAAACCAGACTGTGGAGCCCTGCCTTTGAAATATGATTTAAAACAGAATTTATATTGTCGCAGAATTACATAAAACTGTGTGAAATTGTGCAGATAATCATTTAAATCTCTCTACATGAAAAGATAATTGCTCCCGAAATTAACCGTACCTGGGGTTCATTCATTCGGTCATGGCTAGTTTCTTATGTAGTGATGATTTGATATCAGAGCTAATTAAGATCGGGTCAGAGTTGGTGAAGGTCAGACATTAATGTGTGGGATCATTGAAATGATAATTATAAACAGATTAGGAAGCCACGGTCCTTTATAAGGGGTTATTAGATAATTACTGTGAGAGTGAACGGCTTACTGTAATAATGGATTATTGACTACTTACAGCGTTTTAAGGGTGAGAGTGTATTCCTTCCTCAAGGACTAAGGAATGATGTTGTTGAAATCAGAGCTCAGTAAATATAGTAGAAGCATGGTGGCTACAGTCCATTTTCCCCTGAAAGAATTTTTATTTTCGGGGATGCCTGTTATCACTGATGTCCTTGCTGCCCGTGGACAATGATGGCAGGTCTTGAGATGGGTAGGGAAGGGAAAATTGTATTAGGATTCTCTATTGTTGGGCAAGGAAAATGATGAGATGGGGAAGGTTTTGCTTTCCTCGCTGCCCCCTTTATTTATAAGCTTTCCTGCATATTGGAAATCCATAAAAGCATAGGGCAGAATGAAAGCCGCTCAGTGCATCTGGCATCTGCAGCATAGAGGGGCATCTCGCCCTGCTGTGCCTCTCACTGGGGACACTGGACAATTCAATGACGTGGACTATCGGTGAGTCTAACAGATGCTGGGCTGCAGAGGAGTCCACATTCAGGACCTGGGGCTTACGTGCGACAACTCGTTTCTCGTCTGAAATCCGTGGCAGACCCCTGTTCACAACGCCTTTACTTCAGGTCTTGCCACAGAAGTGGGCGTTCCAGAAAAACAAGCTAAATACGTATAAAGGAATATTCAGGCTCCCTAACATGCTTTCTGACTTGAATATAAACAACTTTCATAAAATGGCCTCTGAGCCTCCATCTTCTGTGTAGCAAACAGCAGCAACCGTCAACGAATGATATTTACAACACGGGTCAGGAAAGCAATTGGAAAAGTCCAGAATGTCCTGTTTTAATTCTTTGCCACCTTGTTAAAACAATTTGTCTTCAGCAGAGATTCCAGGATCAACCTCGAATTTTAAGGGGTGGGATGAAGCTGCTTCTGTCATCCTTATGGATGCTTTCTTTACGTGGGGGCTCAGAGCGTGTGAGCATCCACGTCTAGCGTTGGCCCTCAGGCTCAGAGCAGGGTCTTCGGGATTCCTGGCTCTCTGAAGAGGGCTTTGGCCTCAGCAGGATTTATGTATTGACAAAAAGCAGGCTATTCTCTCTTTCTGGCCTCTCACCATAAAATGCCAAGAATCCAATATGACAGAAATGCAGGTTGTGCATTTTTGCTGAAATGGGACCTGCATCTGGGAATCAAAACACATATGACAGTCTGATGCATGGTGAGGTTTGGCTGTCCAGCGCCCCAGCCCCACCGCCTGGACTACCAACGGGCCAGGAAGTTGGGAGCATTCCACTAGGACGTGAGACCGAGCACACCTCTGCCAATCCAGGTGTCCCTGATTCCTAGTGATGTCTTCACTGATTCCCTAGTGACCTGGGACACTGCTCCCCGCTGCCCCTGACCTAATCCCTTCAAGTCTGCCTTAGAGTCTCATTTCTCTCCCATTTCCACTTTTTTTTTTTTTTTTTTTGAGACAGAGTCTCACTCTGTCACCCAGGCTGGAGTGCAGTGGCACAATCTTGGCTCATTGAAACTTCTGCCTCCTGAGTTCAAGCAATTCTCGTGCCTCAGCCTCCTGACATAGCTGGGATTACAGGCAAGCACTACGCTGGACTTTTAGGTGAGATACGGTTTCACCATGTTGGCCAGCCTGGTCTCGAATTCCTGACCTCAAGCAATCCACTCCCCTCTGGCTCCCAAAGTGTCAGGATTACAGGGGTCAGCCATCACGTCCAGCCCATTTCTGCTTTCTGTGTAGGTTTACTTAGTGTTTTCAGTAATCAAAGGAGGATAAAAACAGCAGCGAACAGAGGCACAAGCAATTGGGAGTAGACTCATTTGCCTTGGTGTGTACATCAGCTGGGAAGAGTAGGTTGCCTATGGAAGAGCACATGGCATTCTCTGTCATTTGTATTCTTTTGAGGGTGCCCGGAAGGAGAAGTCATCTTTAGCTGGTCGAGGGAGGATTCCACCTTAGAGAAGGTGGCTCGCATTTCTCTCTGAGAAGGAGGGTTCATCTAGAACAAGGATGTCCAATCTCTGGCTTCCCTGAGCCGCCTTGAGAAAACAAGAATTGCCTTTGGTCACACATAAAATACACTAACACTAACGATAGCTGATGAATGAGCTTAAAAAAAAGAATCTCAAAAAAAATCTCATGTTTTTAAAAAGGTTATGAATTTGTGTTGGACCACATTCAAAGTCGTCCCAGGCTGCCTGCAGCCTATGGGCTGTGGGTTGGACAAACTTGACTAGAAGGATGCTTTACTGGAAGCTTCTGCATTATTGAGAGTCCCAAGAGACTGCAGGAGGCTGGTGTTCTTGAGCAGGTCATCTGAACAGCCACAGTTTCACCAAGGCAGACCTGGGAAGAGAACTATACCGTCAAGACGCAGCTCTGTCTGTGGAAGATAATGACTCACAGACTGAAGCATTCAGAAGGTTAAAATCTCAAGTTCACCTGCAGTGTTTAAATTGTGCTTTCAGAACGGCAACCCAGAATCTTTATACCTCACTGTGTGGTCCAGGGTGAAAAGGAAGAGTGGGGAAGTCACGTGGCTCAAGGTGAGCCTTTTACATTCACAGGCATAAATACTGGTGTTTTCACACAGTGGTTCCTGGGTCAACGTGATGCGATTGTGACATGTTCGTGGTTTTTTTTTTTTAGATGACATATAATAATTGTACACAGAATGATTCATGGGATACAATGTGATATTTCTATACATATAAACAATCTATAGTAACGAAATCATGGTAATTAGCATATCCATCACCTCGAACGTTTATTATTTATTTGTGTTGGGAACTTCCAAAATCCTTTTTTGTAGCAATTTAAAAACACACAATAAATCACTGTTGACTGTGGTCACCCCACAGTGCTAAAGAACACTGGGATTTACTGCTCCTATCTAGCCATGATTTTGTAGCCCTTACAAATCCCTCCTGTCTCTCCTTCCCCTGTCTTTCCCAGCCCATAATAACCAGTATTCTACTGAGTGTTTCTATAAGAGTAACTTTTTAAGCTTGCACACATGAGTGAGAACATGCAATATTTTCTTTCCCTGCCTGGTGTCTTTCACTTAGCATAAGATCTTCTAGGCTTATCCATGTTGCCATGAATGACAGGAATTCATTCTTTTGACGGCTGAATAGTGTTCCATTGTGTATACATAACACATTTTCTTTAGCCATTCATTCATCAGTGGACACTTAAGTTGATTTAATGTCTTGACTTTTCTGAAGAGTGCTGCAGTAACTATGGAAATGCAGATATCTCCTTGACATACTGATTTCCTTTTCTTCAAGTCCCAGCAGTGGGATTGCTGGATCATATACAAGTTCTATTTTTAGTTTTTTTTGAAGAAACTCGATGCTGTTTTGCGTAATGCTGCACTAGTTAGCATCTTCATCAACAGTGTACAGGAATTTCCCTTTCTCTACATCCTCACCAGCATTTGCCGTTGTTTGTCTTTTCTGTAGTAGCCATTCTAACTGGGGTGAAATTATATCTCATTATGATTTTGATTTGCATTTCCCTGATGATTAGTGATGTTGAACGTTTTAAATACTTTTTTTGGCCATATATGTCTTCTTTTTAGAGATTCTAGATTATTTGAGCATTTTAAATTGGATTCTTTGGCTTTTTCCTCTTAAATTGTTCGAATATCATGTATATTCTAGATGTTAATCACTTGTTTAGATGAATAGTTTGCAAATACTTTTTCTCATTATGCAGGTTATCGTTCCACTCTATTGATTTTCTGCTGCGGAGAAGCTTGTTAGTTTTATATAATCCCATTTGTCTACATTTTGCTTTTGTTGTCTGTGCTTTGGAGGTCTTTTGCATGAAATCTTTGCCCAGACCAGTGTTCAATGTCTTGTGTGTTATCTCTGTTTTCTTCTAGTAGTTTTATAGTTTTGGGTCTTTCATTTAAGTCTTTTATCCATTTTACGTTAATATATGATGAGACCTAAGAGATGTTTCATTCTTTTGCATATCAATAATCTTTTCAGTAGCATTTATTGAAGATACTGTTCTTTCCCCTAATGTGTGTTCTTGGAATATTTGTTGGCAATCTGTTGACTGTAAAAATGTGATTTTAAATTTCTCGGTGCTCTATTGCGTTCTATTGGTCTGTGTGTCTGTTTCTATGCCAGTACTATGCTGTTTGGGTGCTACAGTTTGTGTGTCTATTTTTATGCCAGTTCCATGCTGTTTTGGGTACTATAATTTGTAAAGTATTTTGAATTCATGTAGTGTGATGCCTCCAGCTCTGACCTTTACTCTGATCTTAATTATTTCTTTTCTTCTACTGATTTTGGGTTTAGTTTCTTCTTGCTTTTCCAGTTCCTTGAGGTGTACCATTAGCTGCTACATCTGAAATCTTTACTTCCTGATGTAGGCATTTATTGTCATAAACTTCGCTCTAAGTACTGCTTTTGCTGTATTTCATAGGTTTTGGTATGCTTTGTTTCTGTTTCCATTTGTTTCAGAAAACTTTTAAATTTTCTTAATTTCTTCATTGCTCAGAAATTCTTTAGCTGTTCAGGGTCTTTTGTGATGCCAGATGATTTTAGAATTTTTTTCCTATTTTTGCAAAGCATGTTGTTGGTATTTTGATAAGGATTGCACTGAATCTATAGATTACTTTGGATAGTATAATCTCTTTAACAATATTAATTTTTCAATACGTGAATGAGATCTCCTTCTATTTTTGTGTCATCATTTCTTCCATAGTTGTTATTTTAAAGATCTTCCACTTACTTGGTTAAATTTATTTCTAGATAATGTTTTTGTAGCTATTGTAAAGGAGATTGCTTTCGTGATTACTTTTTCAGCTAGTTTATTATTGGTGTACAGAAATGTTACTAATTTTCGAATGTTGATTTTGTGTTCTGCAATTTTACCAAATTTGTTTATTAGTTCTAAGAGTTTTCTGATGGAATCTTTAGGTTCGAAAGACCATGCGACATCTGCAAGGAGAACCAATTTGGCTTCTTCCTTTTCAATCTGGATGGGCTTTAGTTCTTTCTCTTGTCAAATTGCTCTGGCCAGGCGAGTACTGTATTGAATAACAGTGGTGAAAGTGGACACCCTTGTCTTGTTTCAGTTCTTAGACAAAAAGCTTTCAACTTTTTCTTATTCAGCACAAGGTTAGGTGTGGACTTGTCATAAATGGTTTTTGTTGTGTTGAGGTATGTGCCTTCTGTGCCTAGTTTGTTAAGAGTTTTTGAGGTTTTTTTTTTTTTTTTTTTTTGAGAAGGAGTCTCTTTCTCTCACCCAGGTTGGAGTGCAGTGGTGTGATCTCGGCTTACTACAGCCTCTGCCTCCTGCATTCAAGTGATTCACCTGCCTCAGCCTCCTGAGTAGCTGGGACCACAGGCATGTGCCACCATGCCAGGCTAATTTTTTTAATTTTTGGTGGAGAAGGGATTTCACCATGTTAGCCAAGAGGGTTTCAATCTCCTGACCTCATGATCCACCCACCTCAGCCTCCCAAAGTGCTGGGATTATGTTGAGAGGTTTTTTTGTTTTATTGTATTGGGGCTCTGGGGTACATGTGCACATCCTGCATCCTATAGGATTGTTGCATAGGTACATACATGCCATGGTGGTTTGCTGTCTCCATCCCCGCCCCCACTGTTGCCCACATCAGCTATTTCTCCTGGTGTTATCCCTCCCCGTCCTCCCTGCCCCCGCTGCCGGCCCTCCCTCCCCTCCACTCCACCCCGCCACCTAGCCCTGTGAGTGTAGTTCCTTCCCTGTGCCCAGGTGTTCTCATTGTTCATCACCTGCCTATGAGTGAGAACATGCGGTGTTTGATTTTCTGTTCTTGTGTCAGTCTGCTGAGAATGATGGTTTCTAGGTTCATCCATGTTTCTACAAAGGACACAAACTCATCATTTTTTATGGCTGCAGAGTATTCCATGGTGTATATGTGCCACATTTTTTTGTCCAGTCTAGCAGTGATGGGCATTTGGGTTGATTCCAGGTCTTTGCTATCATAAACAGCACCACAATGAATGATCATATGTGTTCTTGTGTTTTTATGATAGAATGATTTATAATCCTTTGGATATATGCCCAGTAATGGGATTGCAGGGTCAAATGGAATTTCTATTTCTAGATCCTTGAGGAATCGCCACACTGTCTTCCACAATGGTTGAACTAATTTACACTTCCACCAACAGTGTAAAAGTGTTCCTATTTCTCCACATCCTCTCCAGCACCAGATTTTTTAATGATCACCATTCTAACTGGTGTGAGATGGTATCTCAATGTGGTTTTGATTTGCATTTCTCTAATGACCAGTGATGATGAGCATTTTTTCATATATTTGTTGGCCACATATCTGTCTTCTTTTGAAAAGTGTCTGTTCATATCCTTTTCCCAGTTTTGAATGGGTTTGATTTTTTTCCTGTAAATCTGCTTTAGTTCTTTGTAGATTCTGGATATTAGCCCTTTGTCTGATGGGTAGCTTGCAAAAATTTTGAGACTTTTTATTATGAAGAATGTTGAATGTTATCCAGTTCTTTTTCTACATCAATTAAGATTATCATATTATTTTTGCCCTTCATTCTGTCCATGTGATGTAGCCCATGTATTTATTGGCATGTGTTAAACCATCCTCACGTTGCTGGGATAACTCCTTGATCATGGTGTATTATCTTTCCGATGTGCTGTTGGATTTACTTTCCTGGTATTTTGTTGAGAGTTTTTCCATCTATGTTCTTCAGGAATATTGGCCTGTAGTTTGCGTGTGTGTTTGTCTTTGTGTGGTTTTCTGGTCAGGGTAATTCTGGCCTCATAGAATGAATTTGGGAGAATTCGCTTCCCTTAATATACCTGGAAGAGTTAGAGAAGAATGGTGTAAACGCTTCTTTAAGAGTTTGGTGGTATTCATTTGTGAAGCCATGCGGTACTTGGCTTTTATTTGTTGAGAGACATTGTATTATTGATTCAATCTCATTACTCTCTGTTGGTCTGTTCAGGTTTTCTGTTTCTTTTGGGTTCAATCTTGATAGGCTGTAGGTCTCCAAGAATTTATTCATTTCTTCTAGGTTTTCCAATTTATTAGCATAGTAGTCTCTGAAGAACCTTTGTATTTCTGTGGTATCAGCTGCAATATCTGATGTTTTGTTTCTAATTTTATTTGGGTCTTTTCTCCTTTATTCTTGTCTAGTTAATGGTCTGTCAATTTTGTTTCTCTTTTTTTTTTAAAAAAAAACAACTTTTTATTGTGTTGGTTCTTTTGTATGTTTGAGACTTAAGTGTTTATTTCTATTTTGATCTTTATTATTTATTTTCTTATACTAATTTTGGGTTTAGTTTCTTCTTGCTTTTCTAGTTCCTTGGGATGTACCATTAGGTTGTATATCTGAAACCTTTACTTTGTGATGTAGGCATGTATTGTTATAAACTTCTCTCTATGTATTGCTTTTGTTTTATCTCATGGGTTTTGGTATATTTTGCTTCTGCTTTCATTTGTTTCAAAAACTTTTTTAATTTCTACATTGACCCAATTGTTGTTGAGGAGCACGTTGTTTAATTTCCAGGTGTTTGCCCAGTTTTAAAAGTTCCTTTTGTTATTGATATCTAGTTTTATTCCATGGTCATCTGTAAAGATACTTAATATGGTTTTCATTTTTAAGAAAATGATTAAGACTTATTTTGTAGCCTAAAATGTGATCTATTCTAGAGAAGGTTCCCTGTGCTGCTGAGAAGAATGTATATTCTGTAGCTGTTAGATGAAATATCCTATAAATGTCTGTGAGGTCCATTTGTTATATAGTCCAGCTTAAAGATGATGTTTTTTGTTAGTTTTCTGTCTAGATGATCTGTTCAATACTTAGCGTGATTGGAGCCTATCTCTCCCTTTAGATATGATAATATGTGCTATTTGTATCTGGGTGCTCTGATGTTAGTTGCACATTTATTTACAATGGTTATATCCTCTTACATGAATTCCTTCATCATATAATGCCCTTCTTTGTCTCTTTGTACGGTCTTGGACTTAAAATCTACTCTATCTAAGTACAGTTATACTTTGGAGATACTAGGGATTCAGTTCCGGAACATTGCAATAAAGTGACTATCACAATTAAACAATCAAAACAAAAATGTTTCTTGGTTTTCTAGTGCATGAAAAAGTTATGTTTATTCTATACTGTGGTCTATTAAGTGTGTAATAGCACTATTTCTAAAAACATTGTACATAGCTTAGTTAAAAATTACTTTATTGCTAAATATTGATAATACTGTTAAAGACAGCACATGCTGATGAAAAATTGGAACAATAGACTTGCTTAGTGTAAGGTTGCCACAAACCCTCAATTTTTTAAAAAATGGAATATCTGCAAAGTACAATAAAATGAAACAAACTGTACAGCAACTCTCACTTGCTTTATGTTTCTATTTGGATAGACTATCTTTTTTCTCCCTTATCTTTCAGTTTACATGTATTTTCACAGGTGAAGTGTAAGTTTCTTGTGGTAGATAGCATATAGTTGGGTCTTTAAAAAATCCATTTAGGCTGGGAGTGGTGGCTCACGCCTTTAATCCCAGGACTTTGGGAGGTCGAGGCAGGCAGATCATGAGGTCAAGAGGTCGAGACCATACTGGCCAACATGGTGAAATCCTGTCTCTACTAAAAGTACGAAAAATTAGCCAGGCATGGTGGTGCGTGCCTGTAGTCCCAGCTACTCGGGAGGCTGAGGCAGGAGAATCACTTGAAACCAGAAAACGGAAGTTTCAGTGAGACGGGATCACACCACTGCACTCCAGCCTGGTGATAGAGCGAGACTCTGTCTCAAAAAACAACAAAAAAAACATTTAACTACTCTGTATTTTTTTAATTGGATAATTTAATTTATTTACATTCATGTTTATTATCAATAAGTAAGAACTTATTTCTGTTGTTTTCTTAATTGGTTTTCTGGATGTTTTGCATAACCTTTGTTCCTTTCTTCTTCTCTTATTGTTAATTTTTGCAGTTTGGTGGTTTTCAGTAGTGATAAGGTTTGGTTCTTTTCTCATTCCTATTTGTCAATCTGTTTTAACAGTAAGTTTTACACATTCATGTTTGTTTATGATGGTAGTTATCATTCTTTCACTTTCAACTGACTTTGTTAAGTATTTTTTGAAAAACATGTTTAGTGGTGATGATTTCTCTCAGTTTTTGCTTGTCTTGGAAAGACTAATTTTCATTTACTCTGAAAATAGCTTTGCTGGGTATAGACTTCGTGGTTGAAAGAATTTGTTTTTTTGTTTCACACTTTTAATATACTAACCCAGTCTCTCTTGGGCTTTAATGCTTCTGCTGAAAAATCTGCTGATAGCCTAATGAAAATTCCTTTAAATATGACTTGATGCTTTTCTTTTGCAGTTTTTAGAATTATCTCTTTGTCTTTTATTTTTGGCATCTTAACTGTAATGTGCCATGGGGAAGACATTTTTGGATTATACATGGGGAATTTTCAGCTTTTTTGGTCTAGTTGTTCATATCTCTGCCAAGACTAGGGAATTTCTTAGATATTATTTTACTAAATAGCTTTATTATAACTTTATCTATTGCTTCTTCTTCAGAAATTCCCAAAGTGCAAATATTTGTTTGCTTAATGATGTCCCATAAGTCCCATTTTAAAAAACTAATTTCTTTACTTTTTCATTTTTATTCCTTTTTGTGTCTGACTCCGTCATTTCAAAAAGTGTATCTTCAAGTTCAGAAATTTTTTATTTTACTTGATCTAGTCTGTTCTATAAAGTCTCAAATGTATTTTTTTATTTCATTCATTGCATTCCTCACCTCAAAGATTTGTTTGATTCTTTTCTAATAGTGTGTACCTCTTTATGGAATTTATTATTCAAAACATAAGAAATTTTATTTCCTGATTTTGTTAAATCATCTACCTGTATGTGTCACACTGAGTTTCCCTAACATTATTATTCTGAATTTGTTTTCAGGCATTTCATATATATTCTTTACTTTAAGGGAATCTTACTGAAGAACTATTGTGTTTCTCTTGCTACAGCTTTTTATTTCCTTTTGCTTTTTCATGTTTTATGAGCCTCTATGTTGACATCAACACATCTGTGGAACATCTAATTCTTTCAATTTTAGGGGTAGCTCCCATAGAGAGACTTTTTCTTAAAGATGTGTTCTATAGCGTCTGTTGGGCAGCATGCTCTGGCTTTCATTCTGAATGGGTACATTATATAGTCTCTATGTAATTTCTTTGGATCGTCAATGTCAGTGGTGTCTCTGCATATCTCAGTGGCCTAGAATGTAGGTATTTGTGGAAGCAAGAATTTTACTTGGGAAAGGGGCAACCAGATAGGCCAGTTCTCAGGCCCTGGGTGAGTGCATGCCAAATGTGATGGCTCCACTGATTGTGGAGGCAGGGCAGGATCACTGGCAGTGACGGGGCCCTGGTTAGGTAAGTCCTTGGACCCTGGGAAGTACATGCAGCATGTGATGGCTTCATTGGTTGAAGTGACAGAGTCACCACTGGTGATGGGCATTGGGTAGCCAGTCCTCGGTCTCTGGGAAGCACACACATTAGTTTCCTCTGTCTTGAGGGTGGCCTCTCCACTATTCTTGACTGCTTTTTTGGGGGTGGGGGAGGGGTGCAGGATGTGGGGCACTCCACTGCTGTGGTTATAGTTGTACTTCTGGATCTAACTGGGGTTGCATCATTATAACCTGTTGCATGGGTTTAGTGAGAATAAGTCAGGCCCTCAGAAATGTAGAGATGCACAATCTATTAGCTCCTAGGACAGGATGCATTCTAGCAGTGGTTCTGTCCCAAAATGGCATTATGTTGTAGCCACTTGGGTCTCGGGGAGTGGGGTGACTCAGCGTTAGTTCCTTCCCTGAAATGATGCACTGTGTTGACTCAAGACAGCTCCCTGTGCTGAGCTCAGAGCTTGTGAGGGCTGAGTGACCCTCTTGTATCTAGGAATGCAGGTGTCCATGGTGGTAGTTGAGAGTTCTGGGGATCTGCAGCTTACCCTTACAATCAGGGGAATTCACTCTTGGTTCTGAGCTGATCTTAGCTGAGGACTTTACTTCCCTCTCATGCCATCCTGAGTTCCTGACCCTCAAAGGGTTTTCATCACTTCCTTGCTGAATCCCAGTGTTCTCTCTCAGACACCACTCAAATGTAATTACTTGTTTGTCATTTTGGTTCTTCCTTGTGGAGACATGAGTAGTGGGCATCTCTTTTTAGCCATTTAGATGATTTAACCAGTGAAGTGCCTGGTTTTGGGAGTCCCCAGGTCAGAGAGATGTCTTTTTGATGGCTGAAACAGGTGGCACCTAATGCCAACTTTTATCCCTGTCAAGAAAAGAAAAAGCCCCAGATGGTTGAGGTCTGGGGTGTATCTCTTTTCTTGAATAAATGGTACCCAGAAAACCACAAAGGAAATGAAAGACAACTCTGCTTGAGGTTGGAGAGAAAGGCTGAGGAGGATGAGTTGAATATTTACTGCAACCAAGCCACTAGCCCTTCTGCCACCTTTCCCCCACACAACTTCATTGTTTAAATGTGACACAAACCTCAAAGGTCAACATTTGCAGGTCTTCCTTGCCAGCACTCACACTCTGCTCTCTTGCAACCAGCATTTCTCAGGGGACCTGCCAAGGAAAGGCCATTCCAGTCAGTAATCTGGCTGCATGTTTGCAAGAAGATCAAATAAAATGTAATGTCTGAGATAGCTTTTCTCTTCCTGTGTGATGTACAGAGGCTGAAAGATCACTGTAGCTTACTGTGGCAAGAAAGAATGTGCATGTATGAAGAAAATGCTTCTTGGGGAATTACATTTCAGATGTAAGCAGGTCATTTGATACCTGGACTTTGGGCGTGTCAGCTAAGAGTCCTGGCTGAGTTCACCACCTTGAGGCCACAATCTGGATCACAAAACCGCGTGCCTCATGAGTGTGTACGTAGCAGGCTGGATAAGTGGCAGGGTGCAGAAAAACTGTCTTTGTTTCTACAGTCTCAGAGAGCATCTGGGGGAACAGAGTTGTTTGTTGCCAAAAGTAAAAAAATAACAAGATCCGAGTTGACTGTGACCTCCGTGGTCTATCCAGGAAGGTCTGTTGGAGTTCCACCATCCACCCTCCAGCTGGTTCATTCCTGTGCATGTAGAATGTCTGTGCTGTGTCTGATCAGAACCACTCCCTGTCCACTTTCTAACACCTTATCCAAGCAGGCAAGGATCCCAGAAGAGAACCAGAGTATCTGTGGACTTGCTGCATCTGTCTCTGCTGGAGACCTGACCATGTCCCCACAGTTCAGTCACGGAAGCCAAAAACTTAGGGAGGCCATTTTTGGTCCCCAAGATTAATGCATTCTCCAAAATTGTTGTGCACTGCATCCTCGATCTTCATTTCAGGTCACCAAACTGAAAACACCTTAGCCTGGATTAAGAGAGAATTGTAACCCAGTATTCACCTTTCAGAGGCTGTGACCTATGTACCCAGCAGTAGCCATGTCATGATCTGTAGAGAATAGAATAGAGCCTGCATTAGTCAGGGTTTTCCGGAGAAACAGTACATTGGCTTACACAGCTACAGAGGGGAGAAGATCCACAGTCTGATGTGGGCAAGCAAGGTCTCCCTAAGACGTGGAGAAACTAGTCCAAATCAGGGGCCTGAAAAATCTCACTCCCACTGCCTGCATCCACTCCCTTTGCTCATGGGGCAGGCAGGTGGCTGATGGTTTCAGCCCAGATCTGAGTTCAAAGACCCAAGAATGAGGAGCACCAGTGTCTGAGGACAGGATAATTGTTTCAGTTCAGAGAGAGCAAATTCTTTTCTCCTCTGCCTTTTTGTTATTTGTGCATTCTCAACAGATTGGAGGTAGATGCCACCTACATTGGTGAGGGTGGGTCTTCTTCACCTCAGTCCATGGAATTAAATCCTCATCTCTTCTCAGACCCCGACAGATACACTAAGAAATAATGGTTTACCAACTATCTTGAGTATTCATTAGGCCAGTCAAGTTGACAGAATTAACTATCACAGAGTTCATTAAAAAGAATTCAAATGTTTTTCTACAAAAAGGCAAATCAGCTCTTTAGAATCCTGATGCCTTTGCACCCACCGATGCAAGCATTTTCAATTTTTTCCCCAGAGTATTTGGCACAGTGTAGACAGCTTTTGAGTACGGAGAAATAAGTCTTCTCCTGTCATTTGCCCTGGGGCATGGATTTTGCCCTGGCAAGTTTCCTAACATTTTAATTATTTTCCTTCGTCAACTGAGTGATGGCGACCACAATGCATCGGGAATGTCCCTTCAATATCTGGCTTGATGTCACCACTTGTTGATGTGCAAGACAGAACAACATAATGCCAAATGGTTCTGGAAAGCAGTGGGGGCCGCGGTGGGCGGCTCCTGGAAAGGAGTGGGGGCTGCGGTGGGCGGCTCCTGGAAAGGAGTGGGGGCCGCGGTGGGCGGCTGCTGGAAAGGAGTGGGGGCCATGATGGGTGGCTGCTGAAGGAGGCAGTCAGCCTCTGCTGACGCCATCGTGCCAAGGTGAGCTTTCTTGCTAATTCATGTGTCCCAAAAGAGAGGACACAGAGAAGCAATTGTTCTAAACCCATGCTTTTCCTTCATGCAAAGAAAAGTGAGTTGTGACAGATCACCCTCACATGAGTGAAAATAAATGTGCTTTTCACAGTATCATTAACAAAAATTGAAAATAAAACAGGATCATTAGTCAAAATGCAGGTGACAGAAGGCATCATAGTAAGTGATTGATGAGGCAAAAAATATTGCAAGAATCTACTCTCCACAACACTGGGAGTTTATTCTCTACTTGGAGAGTTCATGGGGAATAATAGGAGTTTCTCTGAGACCCTGGCCTGTCTTTTCATGTTTACTGGATCTGTTTATTAAAACTTCATCACACTTTCAGTGGAAATCATTTTCTTGATTCACCTCAAGCGATCTCAGGCATGGAAATATGGAAAACGTTATGTGAAGTTTTATGGAAATTGTTGTATGACGTCCTGTACCCAAATCACTGAATTATTTACTGTGTTGTAGCCATTTCTGGAGACAAATGGAGTTTCCCAGCATGTGCGGCTCCTACAGGCCCCTGGGGGCCAGCTGGGCAGAAAATGTGAGAGGAGCCACAGAGAAGCTGCCGCTGGGCTGGCTGCCGACATTCACCGCAGAAGCAACGTGACGTTTTCTGCCTAATTAGAAGTGTTATAAAGAGTGACTCGATAAATGTGAGGGTCTCAGTGACTACGAGGGGCTCCCCCACTTGAATTGGACAGACCCCACGTTCGTCCTTAAACTCATGTGCTCGTGTGTCCACCCTGGGTGTCCCCTTTGCCTCGAAACAATTAACTCCAACAAACTAAGTCATAAAATCCAATGCTTCATTGTTTAGCTTGTAGGCATATTTATTGTGAGTATTTATTACATGGGTGAGCACACCAAAATGCAAGTGGGGGTGAAGACATGGCTAAATGCAATCCCACCTCTACAAATACTAAACCAGGTGAAACCGGTGGCCTATTTTAGTCATAAGTTAGTTTTAGCAACATGTTCTTTCTACAGCAGACACTGGACGGTCAGTGGTTTAGTGGCTGGGTCATTTCCTGGCCATCTGCCCCGGGGATTCCCGGGACCAGTTGTGCACCAGCAGCTAACTGGACAGTCGCAGGGCTCTGCTTCTCTGTGGGCCTCCATGGAACAGCACATGCCTACTTTACAGAGGCCTGCGGGACATGGCCAGGCCAGCTGATGGTCCCACAGAGATAGGCTGTCTCCGAGTCCATGTGTATTAGTCTATTTTCAGCCTACTGATACCCAAGACTGGGTAATTTATACAGAATAAAGATTTTAACGGACTTTCAGTTCCATGTGGCTGGGAGAACTCACAGTTATGGCAGAAGGCGAAAGGCATGTTTCACATCATTTGCAGACAAGAGAGGAAGAAAGCTTGTGCAGTAAAATCCCCTTTTAAGACCATCAGATCTCCTGAAACTTACTCACCATCATGAGAACAGCGTGGGAAATTCCTGCCCCCGTCTTCAATTACCTCTCACTGGGTTCTTCCCACGGTACCTTGGGACACAGCTGAACCATATCACCATGGGAGGGGCAAGAATCTCTGCAGATTGACTGGGCTACCTAGCTAGACTTTGCTTATCCCCGGAGACTCCAGAAGCAAAGCAGGCACAGACTGTGATGTCCACTCAACTCCCGATTTCTTTTCCTCTTGAGTTTAGAAAGTGTATGAGAAGTGGCATCTTCCTTTACTCAGTTTTGGTATCTGATGTAAGACTTAGCTATACCAAATTAGCTTCTCTTAGGGTTATCCCACTTGCCAAGTCTGCTGACCACAGACCTTTTATTGAGGAGAGTGTGAGAGTCAAGAATTCCAAGTGCTTTGGGAAACCCAGGAGGCTAGTGAGGAAAGGAAGAGGAGCTACGATTTGCTGCTGGCTAAGTTGGTCCCAGGCAAGAGGGAAGAGGCTTTGCCTGTGTTATCTTAGGTCTAGATGCTTGAAGAAGTCTAAGGAGGCTTCACAAAGATAATGGTCTTAGCTCTGAGTTGGAAGGTTGAACAGGAGGATGAAAGACAAAGGAAACCAAGTGAGCGGAGCAGGAGGCAAGAGTTCACCCTTAGCTCCTCCTGAGTCGGGCCAGGCCCTCGAGCCCTGGGCTTAACCCTGAGCTTCCTGGGATGCTGGGATGGCTCAGAAGGCAGAACCCTGTCTCTAGCCCAGCTCTCACAACAACATTCTTGTGATAGGAATTCCTGGGTGTCCAAAAGACTTTGGAACAATTGACAAAACGTTTATATTGGAACTCGTGTCTTTCCTGCTAAAATTTTATTCACTCAAAATTAAATTATTATGTGACAGATGGGGACTGAATTTTGGCAAAAACTTTCCAAATATACAGTGGTATTTGGATGTTATCTTGAAGTTCATATAAATTAAATCATTCTGTCAGAGACTTCTAATAATCATTGCAGCTCCAAAAAGACTGTTTGTTTTCAGAAGAATGAGGAATGGTAAGATTGATGCACGATTTTTTGCTCCTTACTTCAGCTAAAATCTGGGTTCTAGTCTCATGATTGGGAAAAATTAGGCACACAGACACAGTCAAAGGTAAGGAGGGTGGCAGAATTTATTAAGCAAAAGAAAAGCTCTCAACAAAAGTGGGACCCTGAATGCAGGTTTTCCACCTCACAAAATTGGACACCAGGCCACCACACACAAGCTGAAGAGGCCGAGCTCCTCCCCGGCATAAGGCATGAGTTCCTGGTGGCCCCGCTGGCTCCGCCAGTGCACATGCTGGCGTGCTCAGGGAAACCATAAGTAGTATTGGAAAAGGCAGCATTCGATTGGTTAAAAGGCATTATTCAGAAAAAATCCACTGGGAACAGGCAGACTAACAGTAGCAGTTCTCCCTGTGGGTCACCGGTTTCATCTGGGACCAGCAGTCAGGTCTTTCAGCACTCAGGCTGTTTCAGGCTTAAAGGTAGGTTTCACAGGGAACCGTTTCCTCTCTGTACCAGGCATTTGCCTCCTGCCTCTACCAACATGGACAATTGATTTCCTATTCCATCATTCACTGGTCCATGTTCCTTTTAACTGGGAGTAAAACAAAGGACAGCCTTTTATCAAGGAGACCCACACAGAGATGCCCAGTGTTTTTCAGTGTGTTTCAATCAACGTAAATGCTCCAGACTCACAGATTCAATTGCCAGATAAATTTGGGAGGAGCATCCTGTGAAAGCTCTCTCTTAGAGATTCATAGTGCAGGTCAGCATACTGAAGAGACAAATCCCGGTAATATGTATCTAAGCAATTTTGTGAATCTCCTCATTTCTCTAAATTCTTTGACAGTGGAACACTTGTTAATGTAAAACACAGAAAATCCACAAAATTATGTGTTTTTAAATTGCACCCTGGGTAATATCTTGTATTTTTAAATCTCCTCACTGAATGGGAAGAACTCTGTTTACATCAGTTATCGATAGCTTGGGCACATTTATAAATATTAGAACTCTGACGTGAAAGGATCTCAAAAATCTTGTAATTCTTAGTTGGGGTTTCCATAGCAGGAAACTTCTTGCTGATTCCAGCCAAATGGCTCCATGAGAGAGTTGTTCTTATGAACTCACCTGGACTTTTTATTTAGAGACATTTAAACTGTGTGACTATGTGCTTCCTTTATCATTCCACAATAAACTTATTATTAAATATGCTGTGAGAGGTTGAACTAGCCAAGCCTTAACTGGAGCTGAGCTTTGATATTGAGCAAGACACCTAGTTTTATGATTACCAGGCCACCTTCAGGTAAATTAAAAATGTCAGCTGTCCATGAGAAGAAGGAACTAGAACCTTAGACTCACAACAGAAGCAGAAGGAAATTCGTATGTCGTGTTATTCAAAGATTGATGATGGTTTGAATTCAATTAGGAAAAGTCACGCGTTTCCAAAGTAGCCTTAGCAGACATTTATCCTCCGTTATTGTGATTTTAACAGTAAATGTTTTATATGGTGCCATACCAGGATGTCTAAAATTTATTCTGCGTGCTTTTAAGCTTATAGTTGTCAAACTTAAATGGTAATCTAAGACATCCGCCAACTGGGAGCTTATACATTCAGTTATGTGGACTGGTCTAGAATCGATTGACATTATAAAATATCTCTGTATGTCTTTCTTTATTAAGTAGCTACAGTGTTTTTTAACTTGGAACAATAGAAAGAGAGAACATTGTCTAATAAAGACATTGTGTTGGGGGCCCCAGATCTTCTGGTCACGGGGTTGCCCCTGAGGCCTGTTCCACAGCAGCAGAGTTTAATGTACAGGCAGCCCGCCCACTTCCTGCACATGTCATCTCTCCAAGTTGTGCAGGAAGCAGGAAGCAGGAGGCTTGGATTTGCTTCCCTGTGACCATTTAAAAGTGATGTCATTTTGTGCAGAAAGACCCTCTTTCAGGGTCTCATTTTCTCATTTCTAAATGTGGGTAGACGTGTACTCTTTCTCCTGAAGGGGTGGGAGCAAAATCATGTGATTTTATGACTCTCTTGTTTAGACCCATGAGCTGTAATATTATTGAAGAAATTAGATGAAAAATTAGATGGAAACAGTAAACAGTTAATAACTGGCTCAATATTTCAACTCTTGGAACACATAAATTCAGACGTGCAGTTTGCTGAGCGACACCTGAGAGGGTTCTGCTGCTGGAAGCCTCCTCCCAGATCTCAAAAGTATGCTCTGCTTCTTTTAGTTCAGTTTTGCTTTATCTGAGTCAACAATGGCAGAAAAGGGTGAAATTGTGCTCCTTCAGCAGCTGAAAATTCTGCCTGTCTATCCATTCCAATTATCAAGTTCCTATTTAATTAAGGAAACACTTTCAAAGTGGTGTAGCTACAAAGAAAAGATGCTTTTACAGTGTGAAGTTTGGGTTCATCCCTGATTGATTCTTTATGTTCGATTAGTGCATATCTGAAACCTGTAAGTCACTCATCAATCTTCTTAGTTTCAAGGGCTGTAGTCTTAGAAAACCGCATCAATGTCTTCTGAATGGCCATTGAGTGCAAAGCCATGCTCATTTCTCCAAGAAAGCTTATTAACAAATGCATTCAGCACAGCTTGCAGGAAGCATCACGTTCGTGTAGAGTACCATGGCGTCCGCATCTGTCTGAGCATGGCCAACAGGAGAACTGGTGGTTTTGGTCCATGAGAGAGCTGGGGTTCCTAGAAGTTTTTGGAACACCTGGCTATGACATTGGTCGGAGCCTAACTGGGGTCCATGCAGAAGATGCTCCCCTCTGTTGAGCAGGCATCTCTGTGTTCTCCTAGAAGGCCCGGGAATTCGTGAAGGAAAAGACCTAAGGCACTGAAAAATTCTGAAGGTAAAAATGTCACCCATACAAATCAAATCAAAATTGAAAATGTTTTTCTGACTTCGTGGAAAAGGGGAAAACACCGATTTAGTTGTTGCTGCGGCTGCTTTTCACATAGCGCTTTGGAGTTACAGACTCCACATGTGGCTGAAAACCTGTTACTCTCCTGTTGGCTTACTCAAAGGCATTTGCCTGTGTGCTAAAAATATTTCTTACTATGCACTGTGTTGAAAGTTCCTTATTTGTTTCTGCTCTTCTATTTAATTAAAATCTGAAGTTACAGTGGAAACACTGAAGCAAGACCATGAGAGGAAGCTCACCATACAGATGAGTTCTTTATGATATGAAAACATTACCTCTTGTTCGATTGATGTTTTTCCTGACACTTAGTGTTTGGGGACATTTTAATTGTTGAATCACTTTGACTGTGGTCAGAACGGTGCTTCTTACCCGGACTAGTGAAAGCAGCCACATTGGTTTTAAGCACTAATGAGGTAAACGAGTGAAAGCAGCCATATTGGTTTTAAAGACTAACAAGGTAATGGTGTTTCTTCTTTCGTGGCATAGATTCTGAATGTGTTCCATTCAATTTCCACATAGCATCATGACAGGGTAAACATAGACCATCCACAAGCTCCACAGACTGGCCAGCAAGAGAACTCTGGGGGTCCATCATGATGCTCTCTGGCCAGTTCACTGGGGTCTACATGAAAGACCTGAGTGTCTCCCAGGGTGTGTGTGGGCTCAGTGAAGGGGAGGCAATGGAGTCTTCAGGGCCGGGCACATAGTATGTGTTCAATAAATACTTATTTGGATGATTGAGGGTGACCTAACCATGCATTTAGTTCCTTACGATGCATCTTAATCTCCAAGATGTCTTTGCTAAGTATATTTGACAAAAATACATAAGAAAAACATTTGTGTTCCTCAATCTCTAGTGAGATGTTTTTACAATCATCTCATGATTGTAAATGATGATGTAAAAATCATCATTTTTACATCAGTGTTTGGTCCATGATCAATCAGGCCCCATCTCCCCTCTTCAGATGCTCTACTCGTCCCACTTCTGGTCTCCCCAGAGCGGGCCCCATCTCCCCTCCCTGGCTCCCTGCTTTCTCTGTGTACCATGTGCTTTTATTCGCCTGTCGAAATCCCATCCAACATGACCCAGGCAGGATCCACGGTCGGCCAGAGGCGTGACTGAGAATCAACGTGGATGAACGGTGTCTTCCTGTCAGACGCTGGTGCAGCTGGGAACCCGTCCCTGCCCCCACCCGTCAGCTGAGAATGTGAAGCCGCATCCAGCCCGGCCCCACCCAGGGTGAAAATGCGCCTGCCCTCCTCTTGAGAGGCTCTAGGGACACCCCCACCCGCCTGTGTCCATCAGATGTGCTGATGGGCATGAATGGGGCAGAGGGGGGAGTCCCTTGCCTGCTTGCACCTGTCAGCAGAGCTGATGGGCAGGGAAAGGTGGGGGAGGCTCTCCTCTCATCCTGTCAACCCAGCTGACAGACAAATGTAAGTGGGCAAGGCCCGTGGCCTCTCAAAGTCTGATGGGGGTGTTGTTTGATTGGGGAGTGGATGGGGTTCTGCTTGCCGCTTGCCTGGCAGACTGAGGGGCCGTAAGTGTTGAAGGCAGAAGAGTCTACACACAGTAGAGTGAGAAGCAGGGCTGGAGTGTGTGTGTGTGTGTGTGTGTGCTCGTATGTGTATGCAAACCTTTATATTTTGAATGTGAAAATGTGGCCCACGTCCACACCATGGTATATTCACTGAGCCATGACGTTTGTGTGATAGAGATTGGGGCAATGGCAATCTTTTGTCCAAAAGAGTGGGACTTTCACATAAGTTACTTTTGGAAATAAAGAGGGGAAGAAAGGACATTATTTGTTAAGTTTGATCTTCACGTTTGTAAGAAAACTACTTGGTAACATTTTTCATATTGATAACAGAACTAGCAAGCTAATCTGTTATCTCTTAGTTGGGGTAGAATTTGGTCTCTAAATTCTCCAGTCGGTGGTTTCAACGTTTTTCTTTCTTTGGTTAGAATTCCTTAACCCCCAGCAACATGTAATTTGAGGATTTGAATGCAGATCTTACAGGAAAATTTGTCTTTGATGAGAAATGTTATGTTCACTTAGCAGGCACTTGGACAGTGTTGATGTGTTGAAGCCTCCGTGTGATCAAGCCTTAGCCACATTTTCATGGAAGTCGAGCCCCGGCAAGGCCTTCTAGGAAGGAAGGGTTCCCATTGGAAGGGTTGGCCATGGCCCCAGCCTCACACTGGTTGGAGAGAGCTCAGTGAGGCATCTTCCCAGGGCGTTTCAGGACGCAGCATTTCATGGCTGGCTTTGCACAACGTGCAAATGAACAAAAACTAAAACAAAAAACAAAGTGTTATAGGGAATCATTAGGTAAATAAATTTCACAGAAACTCAACAATCTTCAATTTGGAAGTAGAAATACGGTCATTTATTCAAATCCTGTTTTGTTTTCATGAACTAAGAAATACAATCCTGATTTTTGTGTCTGGGCAGTTGGGTGTCAACAAACAGAACAAACCGTCAACAGAGTAGACAATAGAACCCTCAATTCTGATGACTCATTCAGATGAAGGGTAATCCCTTAAAGAAGGGTGATCACTCCAAAAATTTACTGATTTTGTTCTGAAATCTTTCAGCAAAAATCATCAACAAGCTCATGCAATCTCTGTCATTTGTGTGGGAAAATATAACAGGTCAATTCTTTGAAGCCAAAATTAACCTATTGTTCGACTATACACCTCCTTTCATCAAAGAACGACACTGAAGCTGCCACTAGTACAAACAGCAGAACTGATGACAATGAATGCCTTCTCCTTCCCCCGAAATACACCTGTTACTTCTGTTCACAGGTCCTGATTTTATCACCCTAACTTTCTAATGAATACGGTATGTAACCGGGCTTTTAGAAGACACGGAATTTGTGACGCTTTGCAGGTTCTCTGTTATTCCGAGCTGTACAGTGGCTTTCTTGACTCAGCAGACATCCTGTTGGTACGTGCAAGTGCGTTTCGGTAACGTGATTCACCGTTTGTTGTAGGACTCCATTGTCAATTTGGGTATGAACAGGTGTGTTAAAGAAAATATGTCTCTAATGAACCAGGACAGAGAGGCCCTAGTTGGTGCTTGATTCCCCTTTGCGTGTGGGAAGCTTAACCCTGTGATCTATACTGATACGGCAGGTGCACGTGGGCGGCCTGTTGGGGCCTTTTCATTTGGAGCCACGGATTTCTATGTACTTCCAAGGCTAGGCTTTGCTTCAAGGATAGCATCCAGAAGAAGAAAAGCGAGAGGTGTTTTCTGAGCTCTGTGACATTTTCCTTTCCTGCTCTATACTGGTCATCTTACACCTACAGTAGATCCTGTTTGGTGAACCATACTCCGAAGACACACAAACCAAAAGCCCCAAAATGGAAAACACTCTGGGGAGGAACTTGCAACAGCAAAAGTCTTGGTTAACACTATGAAAAATTGTTGAAGACTAACTAGAGGTATTTAAACGGAGAAGAAGACTACTCAGATAGACACTGAAGTATTGAAGATTTTATATGGGAGAGATTAGGTTATAGTCTTCATAATCTCTGAGGCTTTAGTTAGTAACCATCAGTGAGTCAGAGTTACAGTGAACAAGGCAGCGGTAACACAACAGGCAGAATCTTCAATAGACAGATGGCAGAATGTCTCTCAGGGAGAGTGAAGAAAGAGGAGTCGTTCCTTTGAGTGGGAGTTCAAAGTGAGAAACTCTAAATTTTCTTTTCTTCTAAGGGTACACGATTCAATTGAAGAGCTGTTTAGAATACTCTGATTCAGGATGGAGGTAGAGCCTTCCTGTTCATTACTGATCATTTGAGCCTGTCCATATTTAACATCATGAGGTTTGTTTTTAAACAGAATAGAATAGATTTATCAAGTTTTCTCGTATCATGTCCCAAGTTGATTGCATATTCGGTTTGGGTAGTTATACGTCACCCTGAAGACAACTAGCTCGTATGAAAGAAAAATGAAATGAGATTTAAAATGGTAAATTTTGACTGCCTGATAAATAAATACACCCTAAAGATTCAATAATTCATCACTTTGAGTTATTTATCTCTCTCCAAAGATTTCTGAAGTCATTCTTTACTGTTTTGCTTGATTAATTCTTTGATCTCTGCAACGAAGATCACTTTATCCACGGCCACTGCACAGACTGAGTTATTAAAGGAACAGAGTGGTGAGAAATGCAGGGATGCGGATCAGCTAAAACTGCGAACGGGCTGGGTAGGAGGGTGGGAGCCACAGACTTTACACTAACCATGATTTTGAGAGCCACAACTGCTATACCTTTGTATATTTATAAAGCTTAAGAGACTAATTTGCAAGCAAACTGGTCACCAGTGCCATGTTCCCTGCATGCAAGGAGCACGTCTGAGTAACACGGGTGAAGGACCTACTTGAATTTCGCCAGGGTGATTGGTTGCTAGTTATCTTATCAGGAGATCAGTGCAGTATTGACGGTTAAGTTTGGTGAAGGCCCCGAAGGGACATTCTGAGGATCACATGTACTTTGAGTGAATAACTGAGTAAGAAAGTTAATCTTCTCCACCACTACAGAGCAAGAGTTTGTACAGGCCATGACAGGGAGGAGCCTTGAAGACAGTATTCTAAGCAGAACGAGCAAGCCACAGAAGGACAGGGCTGCACAATTCCACTGAGATGAGGCATCTAAATTGGCCAGCATCGTAGAATCCAGGAGAAGAATGCCAGTTACCAGGAGATGCGGTGAGCTGGGAAATCACTGAGCGACAGACATGAAGGTTCAGTTTTGCAAGGTGAATCCATTCTAGACCTGCTACATTGCATGATCCTCACTGTACGCTTAAACTGGGTTCAGGAGCAGATTTCACAGGCAGTGTTCTCTCCCAGTGACAGCACACTCTGTGTGTATTTGGAAGAACTGAATTAAATGCCAACTTTTTTAACAAAAACATTCTATGTGAGACATGAACATAAATTATTATGTCTTTTTGCTTTTCACATGTTCAGACGTTCTGAACAGGGGCCCAAAGCTTCATTTAAGATTGTTGGGGTTGACCCTCTAGAAAGATATTGGCTAAGGCCAGTTTCACAGATCAATTTGAACAAACAAAAGTCTGAATTGTAAACCAGCCTTCTTGAAACCATTTTGTTCTCTTAAATGAATACAATAGCCTGATAAAACATTTCCAGGCCAAGGAAGTTCTCTTTAAACAAAAAGATCAGAATGGTGCATGACTGATATTTAACTGTATGTAGGAGGCTCTCTAATGCTTGAAGTTCTGGGTCACTGTTTAGATCTACTGCTTCACCTTGTTCCTGTGGATCCAGGATCTGGAAGTGATTCGGAACCTCCAGAGCAGAGGAGTGATCATGGGCTGAAGATCTCGACCATTCTTCGTGTCCATGCTTGAAAAGTAAAATCATGCAAAGCACCTGAAGTCATAACATTCCAAAGTAGCAGAGGAAGGATAGGAAGTCTGTCTTCTCACATCTGGAGCTGACATTGCCTCTCCCTCCCTCCACTTTCCCTTCTTCTATTCTGCCCATTCTCTATCCTGTTATGGCTTCGAAAGTCCTAGGATGGTTATAGAGAGAATGCTTAGCTTCTGCAGCAGC
This sequence comes from Leontopithecus rosalia, assembly GCA_028533165.1. Lineage (NCBI taxonomy): Eukaryota > Metazoa > Chordata > Mammalia > Primates > Cebidae > Leontopithecus > Leontopithecus rosalia. The sequence goes on from CM052649.1 coordinate 2,334,186, forward strand.
ACTTCCCAAGTTACAGTCAATTCCATTCTGAGAAGGAGGGAGGAGGGCTGGGGGTCTCCACTGTGGCTGTCCTTGGAGATCACTTTGGTGTCCGGGGTTCCTTCAGGAGGCTCGATGTGCTAGTCTGCATTGCCAGTCTCCCAGGAAGGACCGTGCACGCCAGCCTGCCTAAATTACTGGTCCATGAAATCCTTTATCCGTGGAGTACCTATTAATATCTCAGAACACAGTATGGAAAGCTCTGCTTTACTTTATTAATTTGCTTACCAAACCCTTTCTCCATGGATAAAGAACCGACAAACACCATCCTTGGTGAAGACAAATTGGTGACATTTTATCTTTCTGACAGTTCTCTTCCAGGAGTGCTAATTAAGTAACAACTGGCATGATTCTCAAAGTGCCCAGGCTTTCCCTCTTCTGTGAAATGTCCAAAGAAAATAGTCTTTAACACCCCAGTAACTCCAGAAACGACTTCAGAATCTATTTGTTCTCCCTGACACCCAGCTCTTCATGGAGATTTAAATAGAGATGATAATTCTGAAAACATTACAGAAATTAATAAACAATAAAATGAGAACAAAACCCAAATCCAACATAAAACCTTCATATGTCTTTAATCTACAATTCTGAAAACTTAATTGACATTAAGTTGTTTTATTTTGTTATTGATAATACAGAATAACCCCATAAGCTAGTTTTCTAGGAATGCTGGCCTGTAGGTGTGAGTTTAAAACATCACCTGGGGCCGGGCACAGTGCTTCATGCCAGTAATCCCAGCAGTTTAGGAGGCCAGTGAGGGTGGATCATGAGGTCAAGAGATCAAGGCCCTCCTGGCCAACATGGTGAAACTCTGTCTCTACTAAAAATACAAAAATTAGCTGGGCCTGGTAGCACACACCTGCAGTCTAGCTACTTTGGAGGCTGAGGCAGAAGAATCACTTGAATCAGGGAAGCAGAGGTTGCAGCGAGCCGAGATTGCACCACTGCACTCTAGCCTGGCGACAAAGCAAGACTCCATCTCAAACACAAACAAATAAACATCACTTGCAAGCACAGTTGTCCCAGCCTCCTGTCCTTCATGTGCTTAAGGAGCTTTAGGCAAGAACAAGGAAGGGTGTTCATCTGCAACATGCCTGGAACCTGGACCATGTTAGAAAAAGAAAACCAAGGCTGAGATATAATTTAACTAAGTTTGTTTTAAGCAGAGCTGCTACGAAGCTCAGTTTGAAGCCTCCTGTTATCCCCTTAGTCCTTTGGAGTTACTGGGGTCCTGGATGAGACAAACCAGATTCTAACTGAACCCATTAATGTACCTTTAACACTCACAACTGAGACAACACTTGAAGTGTGTGGATATTTCTAGAGGGAATCTGTTCTACTTTACAACACAAAACAATCTGTTTTAGCTCTTAGATTAGTAATAGTGTTGCCATGGATATATGCTGACGTAATTCATATATTTAGACTTCAAAACATTATTAGTAAAAAAGAAAAATTACTTGTAATTTAATAGCATGTTAAACTTTATAAGAAATAGTCTAAAAAGTTATTTTCCTGGATGCTGCCAGTACGCAACAGCTCTTTTCTTTAATGTTTGTATAGGGTTTGTAAACACAAGCAAGTAAAGTCTTTCTTCAGCTGGCTATCTTTAGTTCCTCCCTTGGGGGTCAAACCTCTGTCAACTTTTTATAGGACATTGGGTAATTTCAGTTATCAATATACTCCATGGTGTGATTATGCTTAATAGAAAACAATAATGTATCTATCTGACAGCTAGAACGACATTTTATGATATCAAAATTATTGTTGATATATTTACTGTAACCGTGATCAGTATTAGTCCAAGCCTCCATGGTAACAAATAATTTCAAATGTACTAATGTGGATATTTTATAATTAATAATCCAATTAAAATAGAAATGAGTAGCTTTTCCATATTTATTTTGAAAGTAAAAGTAATATAAAATAATTCACAATTTTCATTCATGCAATTAGTGCAAAAATATTCATGCAATATTTTTCTTCAAAATATATCAAGAAAACACCTTTTACAGAAAGAACACATGCAAACCAAGCACCTACCAGATGTTAGATATTTTGCAAGTATTGTTTTTAATAAATGTAAAGTGTGCAGGTTTTTACCTGTAAGTAAACTGGGGCTTAGAAAGGTGGACAGCTAATAAGAGAGAATCCAGGATTCCAAGCACAGTCGTTGCTCCGTATCCTGGGAATTGGCTTCAGGACTCCAGTTCACAGTTGCTAAGTCTCTTACATAAAATGGTGTAGTATTTACACAAAGCTATGCCCTTCCTCTACATATTTTAAACCATCTCTAGATTACTTAGGAGAACTAATGCAATGTAATGCTAGGTAAATAGTTGTTATGCTGTATTTGTTTTACTTGTGTTATTTATTGCTGTATTGTTATTTTTGTTGTTGTTCTAACATTTTTTATCTACACTTGGTAGAATCCATGGATGTTGGACCCATGGATTTGAAGGGCTGATGATACGTACAGTGCTTTCTGACCTACTGGACCTCCTCAGTAGGAGTCCCTCAAGTGACAAGGTGCTATATGAACCTAAAAGAACCACAGTAACTGCAAAATAGTTATAATGGCTAATATTTTAGAATTTAACTTAATGATATTTTATTTTACAATTATGTCAAAATTGTTATTCCTATTTAAGTTGTGCCTATAAACTTGAAGACAGTAAGTGTGTTCAGTTGCAAAGTTGTCTCCTTCTGTTGATGAGTAAACATTTGATCAGTTTTGCCAAGAAATTACTAGATGAAACATCACTACATGGGGATCAGCATTATAAAATCTCATAAGCAGTAACCTTGTCTCCATCTACCAATTGTCAGAATCCCATAGCCAACCTAGAGATCTGTCTTCAGTATCTGTGTATCCACAAGGATCCATACATGTAGACTCTCTGTGGCATTTTCCCTGAGTTTCCAGAGCTCCTGGGAGTCCATCACATCACACCTCTCAGTCAGGTCTCCTCCCTGCAGGTTTCCATGGATGATGGGTAAAAGGCCTGTATTCATTATCCCTGAGCCCTCAGCCCTTAAATCCACTGGACTTTCTATATCATCAGTGTTTCTTTTTGTTGAGTCCTATATATATATATATATATATCTAATATAAATAAATGTATATTCATTATTCTGGTGGGAAAAAAAACCATGCAGAATGGTAAGTTTTAAAAGGTATCTTGCCTTATGTCCATCCATGGAGGTCACCCTGTTAACAGCCTGTGGTAACTGTCCCTACCCTGGCATGACCAAGAGGTTGTACAAATGCAATAACACACAGAGAAGATTACCCTTTAGAGAAAAGGGGTAATTCCAAACTCATTAGACTGGGGTTAAGTGTTCTCACTTAGCTACGCCATGAGCATCTCATGCCCATAGGCATTTCTCCAGGCAGTAACTCAACAACTCATTCCTATGAGTTGTACAATATTTCAGTGTATGGGTAAATACAGTTTACTCACCCAACAGCTTACACACAGATATTTCTATTGATTCAGATTCATTTTTAACCACAGAACACACCACAATATTCTTATTCAAGTATCCTTAATCTTATTGCTTTTTATATTTTTAATATTCGATGTTCCCAAAAGAAAGACTGCTAGAAGAAAAGGCATGCACATCTTTATTTAAATACTTAAAATTTAAAGTGAGAATTTAAATTGTTGTTACCTCTAGGAGACTCATTTATTTCTAAGCACTGTCATGCATGCTGGGCATTATTATGCTTTTAATTTTTTCTAACTTGATGGGGTTAAAAAACGTTGTGCACCATTGACTTGCATTTTTCTAACAAAGGATGTCAACATCTTTTTATATTTCTATTATAACCTTTCAGATTGCCTTTTCTATGGGTAAAGTTTCCACTAAATCTTTCTTGTTTGCCTTTTTATCAATTTATACAATCCTGGTGATGTGTACAGTTTATTTGCTTGTATTGCAAATATTTTACCAGTGCATTACTTATCTTTGACTGTTTTTGTTATCTTTTGCCATTTAAAAAAAGTGTATTCAGATAGGTCTTTTATTAGACTATTCTATAGGCTCTTTACTTTTCAATAATACAAATTTCTCCCAAAGGAGTCTCAAATTTTTTATGTTTTTATTGATTTTTTTAACATTTTGTTTTCTATATGGTATAAGCAGAAGTTTAGTGTTGTTTTCTTTTAGATGGATAGCTAATTATGCCAGTACCACTCATTAAGCAATCCATACTCCCTTCCTGAATTGAAATATCCCTCTGTCATATATTATTTCTATATACACTAAATTTTATGTAGACTTCCTATTACAATATGTCACATCAATGCCTTGCTTAATTTTATATTAATGTCCTCGTGTACATTTTAAAATAGGTTAAGACAAGTGCCTGATCACTATACTGATATTTAAAATTATAACACCCATTCTGAAACAATTACTTTCCCATATTATTTCAGTCAGGTTAAGCTAGGCAAAGGTGACTTCATTAAAACTTCATTAAATCTTGAAGTTTTAATGATTAATTAAACACAGGGGTGTATTTTGCTCTTCCAGTCTCCCACAAAGGAGCGGATTAGTGCAGATCTTTTCCAACAGATGACCCAGGGATTGAGATCTCCCAACATGTGGCATCACCACTTCAAAATGCAGCTTTTATATTTATCCTGCCAAAAGGAAAGTGCATAGAAAAATTACCTCACTCTCAAATACAATTTATTGTCCCAAACTGGTCATGTAGAGTCAATCAAAGAATAGAGCTCATTATAATATGTAGATGAGAATGTGAAATATTGCCAAGTAGGATTTTTTCTGCCTCATACATATCTGGCCTTTTGCACCATTTTACTAAGTTCAAATTAAAGTTTCTTCTGATTAAAATTGCATCATATGTGTATATTACTTGGGAATAATTAATATTCTTAAAATATTAAACTTTTCTACTCAGGAGAATATTTTTAGCTGAATATCTAATCTGTTTTATGTTCTTCAATAAGATTTAAAATATAAATCTTTTACCCTTTTCATTTAGTTGTTTTCTAAGTATTTTATAGTTCTTGCTACTTTGGAAAAAGGAATTAGTTTGTTTGCATTTTCATTTCTAACTAATATGGAATGTATAAAGAAAACTATGTTTTGTGTATTTAGCATGTATCCAGCCACTTTACCAAATTTTATTATAAACTAGTAATTTTTTATTAGTTTCTAATTTTTTCTGCATTTACAATATCATCCATAAAGTTGATGGATTTGTTATTCTCCAGTATATAAACCAATTATTTTATATGTCATATTATGTTTCTTAGATTATCTTAAACAATTTTGTGTAATATTGATGCTACTTTATTTTTAGATATATCATCTCCAAGACAAGTGTAGTAGAAAGACTTGAATTCATCTCTACCTTGCAGTCTCCCTCCAAGTCTACATGTGATCTATCATGAAGTTTTACTGATTCTATCCTTTTAATATCTTCCAATTTATTCCTCATTCTTTCTTCATACTGTCACAGTCTCAGGTCATAATTTCATCATTCTAACTTGATTATTACATATATTTTTCATTGCCCTCTCTAACTATATAGTCACCTCCAAGGTTGTATTTTAATCAAAAATCTAATAATGACTCTCCTTTTATAAAAACATTCTATGGCTCTTCATTTTCATTCTTCATTCATTGCTTTTCACAATAGGGTATATATACTAAACTTTGTCTTTTTCGTGGTCATTCTACATTCTAAGCTACATCCGCATGTCACTATGGGCATGTTCTTTCTTCAGCATAGAAAAATCTCCCATTCTAATTACATGTATAGATCCTTCTATGTCATTACACTGATCATTTCTTTCTCAAATCATGACTTGTTAACTGAAGTTAGACTTTTCAGACTCTAATACAAAACTTTCTGCTGTGTTGTCCCTGTTCCTCTTCATTCCAATCATTGCAATAATAAGAAGGACATAGGTTGTCGATGCATCTGTACAATGCCTGTTGGATGCTTTTATGAAGTTCTGAATTGTTAGTACTTGATACAACAGTGATGCTTGTACATATATGAAGAGATTTAAGTAACTGCTGAACTGAAAGAGGTCAAGAAAATGTTATATTCTGGCATAAAAAGAGTATAACTTTGTGACAGAATAGTAAAGTAAATTAGTCTTTGTGAATGAGTTCTTAAATTTTATTTCTATTTTTAAAGGAGATAGTAATGAAACAACTCATAGATTTAATATTAAGACCAGATATACACACACACACACACACACACACACACGCACATGTCATAACATTAAATAAACATTATGCAAACATAAACAGAGAAAATACTACTAGGATAAAATTGCATGAATTCAAATATATTGCTGAGATGTGTCCCTGCTTCAGAATACTATGGCAGACATATTTTGCCTCATCAGCTTTTTTATTATCAAGAAAAAGAAGAAAAGCCTCATGGACTCAGCCAAGTTTGAAAATCAGATATTGTTCATTCTGCACCATTCAATTTTTCAGACATCTCGTGTCTTTTGCTTCCTCCAGTCTCAGGTTCTCTCTGTTTGCAGTTTTCGGCAAATATTTTAATATGACTATTATTCTTTTTTAAAAAATAGGATTATCTTCTCCAGTGTTTAATATATTAAGCCTCTACAGGGATTCAAGTTAAGGGATGTCTTTCAGGGATTCACTTGGTAAGAACCATAAACTTTAAAGGTACTGCACATATAAACTGATACTTATTCCAATCTGAAGGAGAAACCACTACGAATGGGCCTCTTAACTATCTACCAGAGCAAAGAAAGCAATGATATAAGTTTTCAGTTATGTTTATCAAACTTCAAAGTGTCTGAGATTCTCTCCTCTAATCAAAACTTTAGTCAGGCTCCTCTGAGTCCTTTGTTTTACTAAGCTCACACTTGAACGTCTCTCTTGGCTTCTACAGAACTCAATTTGAGCAAGAATCCTGCTAAATTGGTTAAGGGAAAATCCCCACGTTTGGTATCTGACCACATTCGACATCTGATAGCCCTGGCCTGCCTTCATCAATGATTGTATCAAGTCAGTTTAACTAGGATCCCCTCATTGCGAGTGTTTCTCTCAGTAATTTTCCATGCACTGGCCCCCACCTTGCTCCTTAGTTATAAGCCCTGACTTGTCTTTGTTGCAGTTGGAGTTGAGTCCAGTCTCTCTCCCCGAGAGCAAGACCCCGGTGGTGCCTACATCAATCAACCTGACCCTCTTTAAATTAAGTCTGCTGCCTTCCCATCTTTAGCAAGTATCACGAATAAGTTTTTCTCTAACAAAGGTCAAAGTAAAGCATGGATTTCTGGAAGTTGTCGTCTCTTTCCCCCTTGGCAGCTTTACCTTTAGATGCTTTGGTAATAGATGGCTTGAAACCTGCCTTACTTCCTTTCATTCTCCTCTTCTCTTGCCCTCCTGTTTTCTTTTGTGATGTTACTGTGTTTTCACAGAATTACCAGACCATGGGCAGATACACAAGTAGGATCAAGAATGGAGAGCTCTTGGGAAGCAAATCAATGAAGCCACGCCTTTGTTTCCACAGCACAGCAGCAGGCCCCTTGCGTAAGATGAGTATGTAACCCTCTGCCACAAGACAGGATCAACTGGTTTCACTGGGGAGTCAAATCCATCATAAGCCCCACTAACTTGAGCATAATATTTGGTCATTATAACTTTACTTTCATAGCCTCGGTGCACCTGATATCCTCCTCTGAAAGGGACATGCCACTCAACAGAGAGATCTGACTTGAGACCATTCTGCTCCTCACTGTAACTTTGGTTAAGTTATCTAGCTTTTTAAAATGAATTTGCATAACTTTTTACTGCTCGCTAGATGAACAATTAGAGACATACTATGCCTCTGCTGATGCTATCTTTATTTAAAATAGGGGTATTTTTGTTCATCATGGATTTGGTTGTGTTAATTTGACTTTTTAAAATGTTGCACCAAAATTTTATTTACCTTGATGACTGGCTTTGGTCCCTCCTTAAAATTTTCCTATGATTAGTGCCTCATACACCACTCCAATCCCAGCCCTCAGCCCAACAAATAATATCGAGAGACACTAAATTTAAAATACCTTTAATTTACATCAGATAAAAGAAAACTTGAACTGGATAAGTAGGCTGTATTGTTTCAAACCCAGGTCAAAACATTAACATAATGTTTTAAATGAGCAATCAACTTCGTGAGCAAGTATTTCTCATTAGATGTGGTTGAAAAACATCAGCAATATTAAAATTGTGACATAGTTTTTTAAAGATCTCACAAAACGGGTACTCACGGGTGAGCAGGCAACACAAATGAACTTCAGTGGTCAATGACATGGAGCTCATGTTTTGTTCTGGAAAACAAATTACTGCAGGAGTGCCGCTTGGAATTGTAAGGAATAGAATACAAATTACTTCCCTTTGTGCAGCGAATATCTTTCAAAAATGAAAATGTAGTTTAAATTATATTCTACAGAGACACGGTGAAAAAATACGGTTAAGGCTAATTTATAGAGAAAATTATTTAGTCATCTTTGTGTACTAACAAGTTAAAATTTGAAATTGAGGCTTTTTTTTGTACTGAAAGAGATCTTCAGAGGCATTCAGTACCAATCTTTTACAGATGAGGAAACTGAAGCTAAAAGAAAACGTCAATTTCCATCTTGTTAGATCCCCTTAAGTCTTATGAAACAATCCTAATGTAATCCTAGTGTATTTGCTGAGAACCTAAATATCCAGTGTTTTATACCTTACATAGCGAAATCCTATACAGTATAGTTGCTAAGTTTAAAGTTAACAAATATTTTTCTTTTTGCAGTAACGTTTCCCCTACTGGAAAAGTTGCGATGCAGATTCTTCTCCCGTCATGTCACCCCAATTACCATAAGCACTTCTGTCATGCTGTGTTTATTTGCATATTGGTTTGGCTCACGGAAGTGTTAGGCAGCATACCACAGTAACACATTCGTAGCTGAGAGACTGAGAAAATCTAACTCGTTATTGATCATTTAAACTTGGTCTCTAGGTTGGCGATTTAATCACGGAGATTAACAGTTAATGGACTAGAAGTGGAAAAACAGATGTCGTAAGGTCAGCTATCCTGAAGCCCAGTAGTTTTTTTCTTTGAAATGGAGTCTAGCTCTGTTGCTCAGGCTAGAGTGCAGTGGTGTGATCTCAGCTCACTGCAACCTTTACCTCCTGGGTTCATGCTCTTCTCTTGCCTCAGCCTCCCAAGTACTGGGTTTACAGACATGCACCACCACGCCAGGCTAATCTTTTGTATTTTTGATAGAGTCATGGTTTCACCATGTTGGCCAGGCTGGTCTTGAACTCCTGACCTCAAGTGATTCGCCCATCTTGGCCTCCCGAAGTGCTAGGATATTAGAAGTGAGCCTCCGCTCCTAATTGCTTAGTGTTTCTTCATTCCCTAAAGTTCTTGCGAGCTGTTTGTCGATGCATACCTTTCAGTATTCCTATTTTTAACATTTCAGAATCGTTTCTCCACCAATGTACGTATGTTGTGTGTACACGTACATGCAAGCCGAAAGAGAATGTCAGATGCAGATTTTGTAGAGACATCTATTAATATAAAATAGTCTTGCTCCAAATTGTCCAAATAAAAGTTTATTTAATGCAGCTGTAAACATGTAAAGCTTCGTCACACAGTATAGCATAAGGTTGCACAGGTTGTCAGCTCCATGGAGGTAAGTTTATACCCCTTTGTTTAGTGCTTTTTCTACAGAACCTTGTAATAATCACTTGCCCATAGCAGTCACTCAGTAAACATTAAACAATGAATAGGTGAGGGTACAAATGAATACGGGAATAGTGCTCAACTTCCTTATTTCTGTTATTTCATGGGAGCACTCTAGTTATTTATAAATTTAACAATTAGTACACATTGATAATATATCATCACTTCATGGTTTTTTCATGGACTTTAAGAATACAGCACACTTTGGCCAGGCGCGGTGGCTGACGCCTGTAATCTCAGCACTTTGGGAGGCCAAGGCGGGTGGATCACAAGGTCAAGACATCGAAACCATCCTGGTCAACATGGTGAAACCCCATCTCTACTAAAAATACAAAAATTTAGCTGGGCACGGTGGCGCGTGCCTGTAATCCCAGCTACTCGGGAGGCTGAGGCAGGAGAATTGCCTGAACCCAGGAGGCGGAGGTTGTGGTGAGCCGAGATCGCGCCATTGCACTCCAGCCTGGTTAACAAGAGCGAAACTCCATCTCAAAATAAAAAAGAATACAGCACACTTAACTTTACATTCAGATTGATGTTAGGAAAGAACAGTCAAAATGCAATTCACGTAAGGGTTTATTGGAGCAAAAACAACAGACAATCAAATGCTTTTCCATATACTAAACTTTGCTATTTCTGTAAGGTTTTAATCATAAATAAATCGAAATTCCACAGATTTCAATAATTTATTTTTCATTTGCTCTTTTGAAATTCTGGAAGAGCATTTCAAGGATGTTGGAGATGGAGTGCCAGCTGAAAGGAACCGAATAGGAAGTGCTGCTTTCAGCCTCCTCGGTCCCTGGGCGTGAATTCACCATCCTGGGTGTGTCAGGCTTTCCTGCATCAGCTGCTTCACTCCCACCTCCTCCTCTGGGCAGCTGTCCAGAAATTGGCAGGGCAGGGAGGCCTCTCACTAGTCAACTGCCCCACTGTCCACATCCCAGGCCAACCTCTCCCGCCCAGGGCACACTTCATCCCAGAAACTAGGCCAGTGAGAAGGCAGACTCGACGCCATGGACACGCAGCACTGGGCTGGCATTGCCGTGAGTCATAGGAGTCCCGGGAGCCGCTCCGGACTGCAGGTCCCCAGTTGCTCAACACAAAGTTTCCCTGTCACCTCTTCACGCTTCCCTCTGATCAAAGGAGGCTCCAACAAACTCAATGATCAAAGTAATTAACACTTCAGTACAATATTCTAAGGATGTCAAAATTACTGCCCCCAGTCCCCCACAAATCCATGCTGAAGAAGTATCACAATTTAAATAAAGACAGGGTGAGTGGAAGCCCACACTGCCTCTGACTGTTCCCCCAGTGAGTGGTGGAGAACTGTGCAAAGTTATTCAAAACACAAGATAATTTGACCAAAGTCAGAACGAGGGGCAGAACATACCCCACGTCAGACTGCCCAGCTGGATTAGATCTCCCTGCAGAGGAGGAGGAAAGGGAGGCTGAAAACACGCAAGAAAGCAACAAAGAATCACATATGAGTCAGTGGCTCCTCTGGCAAGGCTGACCTCCCAGGATTCAAACAGGGTGATCACCCACTACGGGGGAAGACTCTACACTCACCCTCTCCAGGTGCTTGGGTAGGGCTTCCAGGACCCTCTCGTGCGGAGAAGCCAGCCCTGCTCTGGGGCTAATTCCTTTGCTCCCACAGCATGTGCTGCCCATGCACTTTCAGTCCCTTCCTCTGTTTCCTCAGTTTCCCCACAAGTTTCTATGACTTGCAAATTCACCGAGTTTCCTAAATGCATTGACTGCGTGCGTTCTCATTCTCCAGCTCTAGCTCCCTCCCAGTAAAATAGATTCCTCTTCGGATCAAAATGTTCCCATCGTGGATATCTATTTATTTTAAAATAATGCACAGATTGTTTTTAGTTTAATGAAATAAATTAAAAGTCCACCATTTATGGGGACAAGTTTTGGACTTATTTAAATATATTGATTAAAAAAAATGTAGCTGCTGCTGAATTAGTTCAACCATTGTGGAAAGCAGTGTGTCGATTCCTCAAAGACCTAAAAACAGAAATACCATTTGAGACAGCAAGCCTATTACTGGGTATATGCCCAGAGGAATGTAACTCATTCTACCAGGAAGACACATGCATATGTTCACTGCAGTACTGTTCCCAATAGCAAAGACATGAGACGGATATAAATGCCTATTAGGGGTGGCCTGGGGAAAGAAAAGGTGGCGCGTATACACCATGGAATACTACACAGCCATAAAATGAATGAGATCATGTCTTTTGCAGAAACCCGGATGGGGCTGAAGGCCATCATCCTTAGCAAATTAATTCAGGAACAGAAAACACCTCGTGTTCTCACTTATTAGCGGGTGCCAAACGATGAAAACGCAAGAACACAAAGAAGGTGACAGCACGCACGAAGGCCTGCTTCAGGGAGGAAGGCGGGAGGAGGGAGAGGAGCGGAAAAAAATAACGATTGGGTACTAGGCTTAGTATTTGGGTGATGCAATAATCTGTGCAACAAACCCTCAAGGCACCAGTTTACCTGTATAACAAACCTGCGCATGTAACCCTGAACCTAAAAGTTAGAAAAAGTAGTCTGTATCATGTTTAAAATGGGAATTTAAAATGCTAATTTTGCCTGTAGAATAAATCTATTATAGCCCAACCCATCATTATGTGACTTTTAATCAACAAAGAGTCTGATGAAGTAACTTCAAACATAACAGCGGCATATAGTGAAACCCACAGAAAAGCCACCTAGCCTAAGGACAGTTGCTCCTGATCCTGAACGTGTGTGTTAGAAGAAGCAGAACCACCGTGCATGGGTTTTGTGTGACTTCCTGTGTGTAATGAATTCTCAGGGTCACTGCCCAGCCTCAGAAGACAATTTGTCCTTCTGTGCACACCAGTGGTCTTGTGAAAAGATGAACCCAGTGAAACAAGAGGACTTCTGGTTCCTGTTAGTGTGCTGGCCAGGGCAGAGGAGGGTGTCCAGGGAAAGAAAATATGTATGTGTTGTGGAGATTCTGCACGCTTATATGTTTTAGGTACTTGTTTTCTTAGAAACATATTAAACAAAATAGGACCTCACTAAGATGCCCACACATTGGCCCAGCAAGTGTCCGCGTTCTTCTAGAACATTCTGCAGGCCCCTAGCAGCTTCGTTGCCCATTAGGTAGAGCCTGTCTGGCTCCTGCCTCTTCAGGGCCCAAGCCAGCCCCCTTCCCTTCCCACATACAGGGCTGCCATCTGCAGGGGCCTCCTCTGTAAGAGCCCCCCCGCACAGAAACCTGGTTTTCCTTATTGGGAAACTTGTGGTGACCCTGGCAGGTTCTGCCCCCTGGCTCCAGGGAGCCCTGTTCTTGATCTACAAAGTTGGGGGCTTAGCCCACTCAGTCGTTCCCTCCAGCTATTGCAGGTCAGCACAAAGCGCATCAAGCAAATTACAACCCTGGGGGAAGCTGGAAAGAGAAAGATGCAGCATCAATCTTCCTTGAAGACTTAGGTCTTACAAATAAAAATAAAAAAATAAAATACTTGGTCCAAGCATTCCAGTCTGCACAAACCTTTTCTCTTCTAAGCCCCCGAGCCTGGCAATTGAAATTGCAAATGAGTGAAGCTCTAGGCATCAAACAACCTGCCAGGCCTGCCAGTGAGTGCAGTGCAGCTCTCCTGGCTTTGAGCATCCTCAGGCAGCCGTATTTTATAAATGATCTATGACAAATGCTTATTGTGGGCCCCTCTATCCCCTTTCGGGGCCTTTCTCATGTCACTGCAGCTCCACTGTGATCCTGTGACGTCCACATTCTGCAGGTGGTGACGCCCAGCAAGGGTGAGTGCAGGCCTGCCAGCAGGCGAAGCCCGTGACCTGTCCCAGCACCCGGGAGCCTCATGTTCTCACCACACAGAAGGCAGGGAGGCTCAGCTTCCTGACTGGCTTCTCTGCTTTCCCTCAGTTGAACAGAAGCCTCTAAACTCTGAGTTAGTCTTCCTCAAATGGAATCTGCACTTTCCGTCCTAAAGAATACTAAGGCATATGATTCCCAACACCATCCTTGTCAACTCTTCTCCCCAGTGGCTCTCCTGGACCTGGGTCTCCCAGTGCCCATGGGCTGTTCTGCATGACCATGCATGGGCTATGGACACTGTGGTGCCCACGCCTCTTAAAGGGGCAGGCAGGGTCGCCTGGTCACTGGCCCTGGGAGTTACTGAGCCAGCCTCTATTGGAGTCCTGGGGATTCTGCCCACAGATTGGGGGCCCAAAACAACAGGCATTTGTTCTTTCACAGTTCTGGAGGCCAGAAGTCTAAAGTCAAGGTGAGGGTAGGGCCCTGCCCCCCTGAGGACTCTAAGGATGGATCCTTCCTTTCTTCTTCCAGCCCTTGGTGGCTGCTAGAAATCTTGGCTTATGGACGTGTCACTCCCTGCTCTGCCTCTGTGTTCACGTGGACTTCTCCTCTCTGTGTCTCCATGTCCTCATGTGGTCACATGACGTTTTTAGATGGACACCTGGCCTTGGATTTAGGGCCTACCTAATCTGGTCTGACCTCATGTAACTAATTCCAGCTATAATGACCGTATTTCCAAATAAGGCCATATTCTGAGGCTGCAGATGGAGATGAATTTGAGGGTGAGAGTATATTATTCAACCTAGTACCTTGCCTTGCCTTGGAGATGAAAATTAAATGTGCAGGTCACTTTTAAGCCAGGGTGTGGCAGTCAAGAAAATGGATGGAATTGTCACCAGTGGAAGATGAGAGACAATATAACGTACAGAGATTGCCCATCCTATTGAGCTTTTAAATATTTACTTGGTTATTTTTACTGCTTTTTTTTAAAAAAATAAACTCATGTTTCCATAATTAAATTAAACATGTTGATGAGCAAGTGTTTTCTCTATGTGTAGCATAATTTTTTCTTATTTTATTTTTTGAAAGAAAGCATTTGTTTGCAGTAAACAGACAAGGAAGAAAAATAAGAAAGGGGGAGGTGCTGGGGACCAAGGTTTAAGCATGTCACTTTTCTGGCTGTCAAGTTCTCCCCAAAGCTCCGTGTATTCTCCTTAGGACTTCAGAGATCCAAACGGAAGCCTATTACTTAAATAAAGCCAAAGGGGGCTCCCAGGAACACTGCTGTTCTCCTGCTCTGGAGTCCAGAAAAACTCAGATGGGGAAAGAAGAAATCCCAGCTGCCTTCTACTGCCCAGACCCCTCCCACAGTCACGTGCGGGCTTTGGGATCCTTTCAAGGGTCTTGCAGAATCACAGTGATTCATCCCAGTGACACGATGCCGCCTCCGTTTACTGGATTCCTTCGCTCACCTCCCACGCAGGAAACGGAACGGGCCAGAGATCTGGCCAACAATAATGCATCAGAGCAAGCGTTAGAATATAGGTCCCGGCGCCCGGACAGACACAGCCAGCGGTTTCTGCTGGAAAATAAGTCGGCAAATCGGTTTCCCTCAACCCCCAGTCCACCCTCCCGACCAGAGGCCAGTCCTGACTTTGTAAGGCCTAAGTTTGAGAGCCTGGGGGATCCCACCCACAGGAAAAATAACACAAAACTGACTTTTTTGTACATGTTACAAGAACATGTGAACACTGGAATGCACTGGGGAGAGTTCCAGGACCTGGGAGGATCCTGTGCTGGTGACAGGCTCCTTTGATTCCTGGAAAGTGCGTCTGGGCCCCTGGCCCTGAGCACCGCACCGTGAGTTACTCTTCACAGGCCCTCTTGACTTCAGACACACTTCCCTTGGGATTCCAGACAGCTGTCCTGACCCTTAACCAAACCGGGAAGAATTCAGATTGCCTGCCTCTGCAGTCTCCATCCAGACAACCTCATTTTCCAAGGACTTGGAAGTCGCCGTCCAGGCACCTGCGTAACTTCTGAGGCTTTGTCTTGTTTATTGTTTTGCTTCCCAAAAATACAAGAGGATAGCTGCAAATAACAGTAACAACCAATACTGAACCCAAAGGGAAAAAAAGACAGCTGGAGGCTGTTCTCTGCAGAATACAAGCAGGATACAGTCAGCGCAGGGTGAGAAAATCCTAAGCAAAGATGGTGGCAGGACAGCGGGAAGGTGGCCCTTGGAGCCAGGGACCATAGAACCCCCAGGAAGCAAAGGAAAGGACCAATGACAGGGAGCGAACCAGCCCAGCCCAGGAGCGTCTCCTAGGGTGGGTGGCCCAAGGTCAGGGAAGCAGGTCTCAAAGCTGTTGTGATAGCGGGGCTCCAGACTCTCGGAAGAGGAGGGGATAATTTCAGGATAAGAAACCACTTTCGCTGGTCATATTCAGCTGAAGACATCAGAAAAGGTTCATGGAGCCCTTGGTGGCCCAGGAACAACCAGAGTCCATGATCAATCAGCAGCCAAGGAACCCAGCAAACTTTGAACACTGGTCTCTGCCTGTGTCGGGAAGCAGAGGACCGCGGCACTGGCCTAGGGTCGCTTTTCTGGACACTGTGCTTCAAGACAGCAACAGGCTCGACTATCCCCATTTCCTTCAGGGACTTTCATGGGTCTTCTATGCATTACTGTATACCGTTAATCTCAATCTACAGTTCTTTCTGCTTGTATCTCTCACGAAAGAATGAGGATTAAAAGTTGCTACCTGGGCCGGGCGCGGTGGCTCACGCCTGTAATCCCAGCACTTTGGGAGGCCGAGGCAGGTAGATCACGAGGTCAAGAGATCGAGACCATCCTGGTCAACATGGTGAAACCCCGTCTCTACTAAAAATACAAAAATTAGCTGGGCATGGTGGTGCGTGCCTGTAATCCCAGCTACTCAGGAGGCTGAGGCAGGAGAATCGCCTGAACCCAGGAGGCGGAGGTTGCGGTGAGCCGAGATCGCGCCATTGCACTCCAGCCTGGGTAACAAGAGCGAAACTCCGTCTCAAAAAAAAAAGAAAGTTGCTACCTGCTGGGTAATTCCTTTGAGTAGGTTTACATTTTCCTGACCCAGGGTTCACGTGTACTCCTTTTACCGAGAATTAACAAATGATCACGTCCATGAGGTGCCTGCCTTTCCTTCCCTCTTCCTCCTTCCTTTCTTTCTGCCTTCTCACCTGTCCTTCTACTTTCCCCGCCTTTCTTCAATGGGTAGATATTGAGTAACTACTTGGGACTCAGTGGTGTTCAAATTACTTTGAATTGGAGTTTTATCGGTCACGTTTACTCTGTTACTTCTGTCTTTCACGACGTGAGTTCCATTGTACTTCGCCAAATCCCTAACCCCAGTCACTTATTAGTCGGCTGTTACATAACCCATGTCAATGGGACAGAGCCATAAAGTGTCATTAAAGTGAACCAGCTTGCTGAGAAACTCACTTCTAATACATGTTGAACACACTTTTTCTGATACTTGCACCTGCAGAAGTATCAATATTCCAGGGAACAAGTGGCCGCTGGCAGGCTCCTTCCCAGGCGCCATAAACCAGTGTGATTGCTCATTTTAGCACCAACTTGAGTGGGCCATGAAGTGCCCACATATTTTGTTCATTATTATCTATAGATGTGCCTGAGAGGATGTTTCTGGATGAGATTAACATTTGGATAGCTAGACTGAGTCAAGCAGGTTGCTCTCCCCAATATGGGTGGGTTTCATCCACGCCATTGAGGGCCTGAATGGAAGAAAACATTTTTTTCTGTCTGACTGTCTGACTATCTTTGAGCTGGGACATTGGTCTTATCCTGCCTTGGGCTTTAACTCAGCCTGGTTCTCAGCCATTGGCTCTCTAGGTTCTCAGGTTTCCAGACTTGAACTGGAGCACGGCATCTTCTCTCCAAGGTCCTTGGCTCTCGGAACCTCTCAGACACTGAGCTCGGAACCTCTCACTGTCCATAACCACGTGAGCTAATTTCTTACAATAAAGCTCTTTCCAATCAGTTCTTTTTCTCCAGAGAACTCTGACTGTATTAGGATGTAAAAAAAAAATTCTCATGACCATTTATCACTGGGCAAATGAAAATGGATGCTTTTCATTTTATTTCATAGTTTAAGTTATTTTACAAATAATTTACAATTATATAAGTAAAGGAACACTACTTTTTTATTTAAAAAAAATGTTGAAGAATTTTAACAAGGCAAACCCAAATTTTTATTTCATATTTTCCAGGCTTGAAGATCTCTGTATGTGACATGAGCAAAGTTCTGTGAATACACTGTCCACTCATAAGCTTTCTCCTATAAATCTGGAGTGCAACTTCCTTGTAAAAACTGACTTTGGATTTCAGATTCCAAACATTTTGAAATAATTTTAATTCTCCTTATAAGTTTTTCTTTTTTCACTTCCAACATCCAAGCACAATACTTCATTCTTTGACGGTTCACAATTTTTTGGAAAAGAGAGCACAGCTGTCTTTTTTGCGCCATAGTTAAAAATAATTTTCATTCTTAGTTTTATTATCAATAATTAGAAAAGGAAACCCTTTTTAAAAATTTTTACAGAATCTGTTTTCTTCTAATCACTTTGTACGCTTAGCTACATTTTGTGCACTTAGGAACCATATTAAGTAGATTTTGGTGCACAAGCAGCATAGAAGTTGAAAGAATACTGTCACCTCTCCATTTGGCAAAACAAGAAGCTGCAGCAATCTGCGGTGGGATGGAGCCCTTCCTATTGAATGACTAAGTGGATGAAAGTATCATTTCCTTTTCGTCCATAGAAATATGTTGCTGACATGAACATTCTTGAGTTTGAGAAAATTAATCTAGAATATCTAAAGACCACACTCTGAGATTTCACTTATAACATCAATTTCACGACCATCATCAGGATCTAGGGAGCAGATACACGTGTCTTTGTATTAACCTTCTGATTTGTCTAAGGGTTGTAAAATATCCTCCGTGTTCATTTCTTTTCTCTACCATTATAGGCAGAATCTGAAAAGTTGTGGATTTCCAAATATGTTCAGTAAAACTAAAAATGAACTAAAGAAATGTGTTCCAAGTCATTTTAACATCTTCCAAAAAGGTGTTTCAATATTTTGGGCAATACAAAAAGAAAACGAAAGGAAAGTGAAACGATCACCGTTTATTTCACCTTTATCCTTTCACATGATTAGATCATTCTTTTATTCCCCTTCTCTTGGTGTTTGCTTTTTTTAAAGCACATTTGAAAGTAACTAATGAATAATGATAAAAGAGTTTCTAGAATGATAAAATAGTTAAATTCTTCAAAATACAAGAAAAAATCACAATCCTTTTATCTTTGATTTCAGAAAAGGATCCAAAGGACCCAAATGTTAATTACACATGAAACAGAATTGTTTCCTCTTCAAAATAACATTACATGATGTTATATAAGGGCAAATAAATTTTAAAATATGTAAATTTTATTTCCTCTTTGGAAAATCCCTACTAAATAGTAACGCTTATGAAATATTAATCCATACAAATGGTTAGAAATGCCCTAAAAAGCCTTAAGACTAAAGACGTTGTCTCCTGACCACTGACATCCCGACGGTTAGAGGACCCACTTTCTGGCTAGTTGTTTTCACTAAGACTCACAGCGATCTCCTCCATGTGAATTTTAACACGTGACAAGGTGATGATTCCCTAAAACAACAAGATTGCCGAGAGTGTCATCGGAGGATGAGAAGTGAGCCCTGGACTGCACAGTAAGCTGCGCTCACCCCAGCGGGAAGCACCACCAGCCTCGCTTTTGCAGTTGCTGCGTGAGGACGCTGTCCTAACAGTGCCCGTGTCCAGTGCTTTTCCGGAGGCTTCACCTCTACCTGCTTTTATCTGGAAGTCCGTTCTCATGGCCCTGCAGACACGGCAGCCGCACCCAGGCAGGGAGCTGAACATGAAGACCAGAAACATCTCACTTCCTAGGACGTATTTGTCTCTAATTTCTTAAAACTATATTTTGCCTCAAGTCTCACAGATTACTTAATTTGCACATTCATTGAATCAAGTGCGAGCATTTTGACTAAAAACTAAATTATCATGTATGTCTTCATGTATGTTGGCCTCATGTTGTTGATGAAGCCAACAAACATATGAAAAATGCTCATCATCACTGGTCATTAGAGAGATGCAAATCAAAACCACATTGAGATACTACATCACACCAGTTAGAATGGCGATCATTAAAAAATATGGACATGACAGATGCTGGAGAGGATGTGGAGAACTAGGAACACTTTTACACTGTTGGTGGGAGTGTAAATTATTTCAATCATTGTGGAAGACAGTGTGGCGATTCCTCAGGGACCTAGAAACAGAAATTCCATTTGACCCAGCAATCCCATTACTGGGTATATATCCAAAGGATTGTAAATCATTCTACTATAAGGACACATGCACACAAATGTTCATAGCAGCACAGTTTACAATAGCAAAGACTTGGAACCAACTTAAATGCCCATCGATGATAGACTGGACAGGGAAAATGTGGTACCTATATACCATGGAATATTATGCAGCCATCAAAAATGATGAGTTTGTGTTCTTTGTAGGGACATGGATGAACCTGGAAACCATCATTCTCAGAAAACTAACACAAGAACAGAAAATCAAACACCACATGTTCTCACTCATAGGTGGGTGATGAACAATGAGAACACATGGACACGGAGAAGAGAGCATCACACACTGGAGTCTGTTGGGGGGGGAAGGGGAGGGACAGTGGAGGGTGGGGAGTTGGGGAGGGATAACATGGGGAGAAATGCCAGATATAGGTGATGGGGAGGAAGGCAGCAAATCACACTGCCATGCGTGTACCTATGCAACAATCTTACATGTTCTTCCCATGTACCCCAAAACCTAAAATGCAATTCAAAAAAAGTAAATTCTAAGACAGAAATTTCTTCATCTCTAAGGAAGTGAAGCGTGAAAAACTAAAGGCATCCTGCTGATACGAACTAGCTTCTTCATTCCACTGAGCCTCGTGGGGATGTGCAGCTGCTGGTGAGCCTGACAGCCCAGTTGCACGGGACAGGGAGCCAGACAGCACGGCACCTACCCACAGCCTGGCGGGTCCCCAGGCTGCACTCGGGAAAGGAGAAGAGGATATTTTTTTTCCAGTGGTAGCAGAAGATGTACAGTTTTACAGGTCTGGTATCTGCACGGCAGACTGCAGATGTACACACGTGCTCTCATATGACAGAGGCTTCACAGCTGTTTTATACACAGTTGGTTTGGGGCAAAAAAAAAAAAACAAGTCAGGAGTATGACCTAGATGTTGCCAAGAGTTCTTCTGGACTGTCCCCAGTTGCTATCAAACAGTTTGAATCTCACCTCCTCTCGTGGAGGAGATGCTTCTGTGACACCTTCTTCAAGAGAAAGTTCATTTGCCAGAACTGATTTTCTGAAGCAAAGAGGACGTTTTTGAAAAGTAGTTTAAATGAGCTTCTTTCAAAGAGTCACGTTCATCCACGTACTACCAGGCATGAAGCCCACCTTGCCAAACGCGCCATCTTTGGAAATGAGTGTTCTTGGAACAGATGACTTAGTATCGGGGACTCAGATTTTCTGGCAGGGACATGCTGTGGAGGGGCGAGTCTCATTACTCCTCAGGGCAGGATGCAAAGGAAAGTGAGACCCGATCCCTGGGGATCCATGGCTGGATTTCACACACACCTGTGCGAATCGTCCTTGAAGCCGCCCCTCCTGGGCATCATAGATTACCCCACACATCCTAGGATAATATTTACACTAGAATAAATATTGGCTTTAAGTAAAATAAAATTGTGTTAACATTTTGGGCAATTAAGGGATAAAACATGTAGGGCTTATTGAAGCAACAAGGAGGACTTTCTTTTTTCTTCAGAATATTAAATGTAAAAGGCCATCCTTTCCAAATACAGGAGCATTGCACCAGTGCGATGGAGACGCCATCGTGAAGGAGAAAGTTACCACCAGGGGAAACATCTGTGTCAGGCCCACGGACTGCGGCGCGGCAGGTGTGCAGCACAGACCTCATCAACGAGAGTGACCCACACAATTCTCAGTTTAGTGCAATGAGTTGGTGACATAGTTTCAAAATGAGAAGTGATGATACAATTTCGTTTTTATGTAACTCGTCTCTCCTCATAAGCATAGAAAAATTTACATTCCATTTTGATGTTCGCTTTCAACAAAATAAGCCTGTAGTTTACATACACTTCCCGTTAACGTTTTCAGCAGTACAAACATCAGCTAGCAGGGGGTATCGAACTTCTACTGAAACAGAGAACAGTCACACACCTTCCGTTTTTGCTGCTCACAGTTTTTTCTAATGAACTAGACTTTGACAGTAAACAGATGAAACAGACCTGGATCATAAAAATAGAAATAGGTATTAAGGAGCTGGGCTGATCTTTCCATTTTTGAAAAGTTTAATTTCCTATTTCAGCAAAATAATATATGAAAATTTGATAACAAAATGGCCCATTTTATAAATTGTATTAATTATACATTTCTCTTTCTTTCTCACTATGTATATATTTATACCTATATCTTCAGCTATATCTGAACTGTACTTAAACCCATCTGTTTATCACTGTCCCTTTCAATTAGTCTGTTAAAATGGTTCAGTAGCAACTCAGACTATTCCGTTCGCAGAAGCACCTGTCTTTCTGTTCCTGGCAGTCATAAAGATCAAAATGTATTTTGCCTGTGCCTTTTCCAAGGTTTCCGAAGAGTTGGATGAGGTTCCTAATGGAAATCACTGTTTGCTCACCTAAAACAAACACCTCTGGGCCTTCTCAGTGCCCGGGCTGGGCACTGTGCGGACATCCACAGATAACATGAGGCATGGGACTGCTGGCTGAGTGCCTCCAGCATGATGCTATGCAAATAAGTCATCAGTTTTCTAACAGGTCTGAAACAAGCCACGTCCTATGAGCTGCCACCTGCTTCATGAGGACGTGCCCTGCGAGGCGTTTCCCCTCTGGAGCCCGGCGGGGTTGCCGGACAACGTGCTGTCGCTCTGCAGTGGTTGCTGATCTTCAGGCATCATTGTTGAACCTTCAGCAATCACCCATGTGCTCAAAAAGCCCCTCATTAAATCCACAAACCCTGCCCCGAGAGCACGGCCTCATCTTACCTACACAGGTGCTCCTGGGCAGATCACACTAGCCTCCTTCCACATACAGCTTTTTAAAAAGCAGGTTTTCAAATGGATTCATCCCAAGACAGAAGAAGGAAAGAAGAACTGCCCGCAGTCCATACTCACGTGCCGGGCGCTGTCAGCCATCACCATGAAAGCCCTCCTTCGCTGAAACAACAGAGAGAACCCTTTTTATTTTAAACATTTCATATCTTAATAAAAGTAATACAATTTCTTTCATGTGAAGTTCAATCTTACCATGGATGACTGTGTCTTCTCAGGTATGACTGAGGTTGCCCCAGAAAGAAGAAATTTGGCCTGGAGACCGCAGCCACAGCTCCTGCCTGAGTTTCCAGCCTGTGGGCGGCTCTGTGGATTTCAGACTTGTCAGCTCCACAGCCAACCATGTGAGCCAATTCCTTAAAACAAATTTCTTTAAAAAACTGTACCTACCTATGTTTACATGTATAAGGGTTCACATATAACCTATGGGTTCTATTTCTCTGCAGAGCCCCCGCCTGAGTCAGACAGAAGAGACCAGGTAAAGAGCAGATGCTCCTCTCTGCTATGAGAGGGGACCTCACCTACTACATGGCAAAGTCCACTCAGGGGCC
Source organism: Leontopithecus rosalia (assembly GCA_028533165.1). NCBI lineage: Eukaryota > Metazoa > Chordata > Mammalia > Primates > Cebidae > Leontopithecus > Leontopithecus rosalia. The sequence continues at coordinate 2,357,587 of CM052649.1, forward strand.
TTGGACTTCACTGCAGTTAACATGGACTACAGAGGAGAGGTGGAGAGGAGAGTGTCCCGAGGTGGAGGGGAGAGCGTCCCAAGGTGCGGGGGAGAGGGTCCCGAGGTGGAGGGGAGAG
>CM052649.1:2358204-2406863 GCA_028533165.1 Leontopithecus rosalia
ACGCCCGTCCACCCCCCTATAAAACCCTCCTACCCCAGCCACGCGGTCGCAGCCAGCCCTGATCCTCTTCCTTTCCTGGCCTGCCCGCTGGTCCCAATAAACCTGAACTCGGCTTCCAACTCTCGCTCGAGCTGTTACTTGGGATCGGGTACCGGGCAGGGGTCTCCAGGGGGTCGCTCATATGCAACATACATTGAAAATATCCAAAGGGTTCTTAAGGTCAGAAGTCCTGACTGGGGCCTGTGACTCACACCTGCTTAAGGTCGGAAGTCCTGGCTGGGCCCCGTGACTCACACCTGTAATCCCAGCACTTTGAGAGGCTGAGGTGGGTGGATCACATGTGGTCAGGAGTTCAAGATGAGCCTGGCCAACATGGCTAAAGCCCATCTCTACTAGAAATAGAAAAAGTAGCCAGGTGTGGTGGCACATGCCTGTAATCCCAGCTACTCAGGGGGCTAATGCTAGAGAATCACTTGAACTCGGGAGGCAGAGTTTACAGTGAACTGAGATAGCACCACTGTACTCCAGCCTGGGAGACAGAGAAAGACCCTGTCTCAAAAACATAAATAAAATAAAATGGGCCTGGTACAGTGGCTCACAGCTGTAATCCCAGCCCTTTGGGAGGCCAAGGCAGGCAGATCACAAGGTCAGCAGATCGAGATCATCCTTGCCAACAAAATAAAACCCTGTCTCTACTAAAATATAAAAAATTAGCCAGGCATGGTGGCAGGTGCATGTAGTTGCAGGTGCCTGTAGTTCCAGCTACTTGCGAGGCTGAGGCAGAAGAATCCCTTAAGCCTAGGAGGTAAAGGTTACAGTGAGCCGAGATCCCACCACTGCACTCCAGTCTGGTGACAGAGCAAGACTCCATCTCAAAATAAAATAAAGAAGAAAGAAGTATTCTTGCTGTGGTTCAAATGTGTGTGTTCCCACCAAAGTTCATGTATTGAAACCAGTCACCAATAGGATAGTATTTAGAGGTAGGGCCGTTAGAGCAGGACTAAGCCATGAAGTCAAAGGGTAGAGATGGGCATCAAGGCCTCTGCGAAGGGGCTTCACACACCACTCGGTCCTCTTCCACCCTTCTGGTACAGGAGCTAAAAATAAATTATTCAGGCAGATAGTGAGGGTAAGAGAGTTCTCAGTGAAATTTCCTTTCAATGAAAGCAGTCCACAGACCATTTCTTTTCTAACAAAAAGCAGCCTGAAAAATCAAGCTGCAAACATAGATAAGAAAGCTGGAAGCTTGCGTCATTAATTCCGGCAACTGCACTAGTAGAAAAGAGATACCTGAAAGCCAGGTATGTTCAACACGGAGGCGCCCTCTTCCCTTGTCTTGGTTGCCACGTGTGCAGAAAAGAAGCAGGGAAGATGGCGCCGGCCAGGTAGAGAACCCATCTACATAATGAAAGACTAGGATGGGGTGCAGCTTCTTTGCGCACTATGTAAATGGCACACCTGGTCCAACAAATCCTCTGCACCCTATGTAAATCCGAGACCTGCTCCTCAAGCTCATCTATAAACCCAACCACATTTCACTGTGAACTGGGGAAATTTGCTCAGAAACCCCTCTTTCTGCAAAAAAAGAGCTTTTCTCTTTTGCCTATTAAACTTCCTTGGCATGATGCAAGGAACCTCAGGTGTTACCCCAGATGAATGAAGCCACTTCACTTCCCTCCCTTTCACCCTGTAAGGACCCAGCTCCTCCCTCCTGGGAATGCAGAAACAAGTCCCCATCTTGGAAGCAGGGATACTGATAAATTTCTATTGTTTATAAGTTACCCAATCTCTTAGTGCGGTTTTCCCGAAGCAGTGCAAAGGGCAAAGACAATAGATTGGTTTTATTTCACTAAGGTTCTTGTGGGACTGGTGGTCACAGGTGTCTTCAGTCATTCTAGAAAACATGAGTGGAAAGCTAGTTTTCAAAAACTAGCTCTCCCTTTTCACTCTTGGTATTCTAAATATGGAAATTGCTCTGATCCGTTGTGTTTTGTAAATTTTATAAATTAATTTCTATTATTTCTAATAAAATACCTTGCGCTACAAAATGTAAGTTATGACTGAATACATTAGCAAGAGACATAAACAGGCTCCTGCTGAATCATGTAAGTAGATGATGTAAAACACATAGAAAATGACAGATTCTTGAAAACTGAGCTGTACAAGTCAAAGCCAGCAGTCTCTAAGCTATTACGTTTCAACCACTTCACCTCGCCTGTATTTCACTTAGGGTTTGAAGTTGGGTGCAGGTTTTAAGGTAAATAAAGCCTGAATTCCAACTGCTTCTGTACTCATGATGACCTGACTTTATTAGTAATGGTATCTAATGACATCATTGCTGACAGTCATGATCTTTAACCTAGTTTGATCTAAACCAGACTCCTTGGGAATGATATCATCAAGGTAAATCCCTGAAAGGAGACCCCGTCACTTGAGTGTGAACCGTTTAGAGGTATTAGATTACTGGGAATGACTTCACCTATCATTTTTCCCTTCCTTGAGCAACACAGACCGTATCAAAACTGCAGAGAAGTACGGCGGATAATTGTCGTTTTTAGTAATAACAGCCCAAGTCATATCAGAATTCGAATGATGCATACGGGCAGACTTCTTTAATTCTTTTCTTTAGGCAGCTGGGAACTCTTAGAGTCTTACCTCCCTCCGCATTTGAAAACCATACCTAGCATTAACACAGAGGTAACTTTGGATACACCTTGTGCTCCTATGTACAGGATAAAGTACCAGCCTCTGTCTGAAAATGCTCCTTGCTCTAGGAAAAAGTTGTGAGAATTGTCAACATGTATTTTATGTGTGAGCCAAATCTGTGCTTGCAAAGAGTATGTCGGGGCCCCTGCCTGCCCGTCTTCTCTGCTCCTGTCCCAAGACCTGGCCACGTTTTCTGTTTCTGCTCCCAGAAGCCTACTCTCTGGTCTCCTGGTTTCTACTGGTGTCCCCAGAAAGCAGTCTTTAAAGAGCAGCAAAATGTTGACCTCACATGTCAAGGCTAAAAAAACCTATCTCCACACCAGCTATGCCAGCTTGTCTTATGCTATTTACCAATATCTACGTAAACATTTATATAAACGTAGCATTTATCAACAGCATCAAATGCTAACTGGACAAACTCTTTCCAAAAAGAATTACCGTTGTTTTCTTGATCTGACAGAGACATCGGACCTCATTTTCTTCCTCCTTTTAAATCTCTCACTAGTTCATACATCTGAGTGTGAAAAAAAAAAATTCAGCAGACTCTTCAGAAAAGAAACGCAGTAAATCTCAAATTATTACTAGCAAAAGGTACTTTACATTCTAAATAAATGTGAACTTAATCATGCCACAAAGATACATTGTTGCTCATGGTAAATTATCCCATGCATCTTTGTAAAGCTACTGAGTAATGGCTATGCTAAGCTGGTTGGGCAGGACAAACACCCCACATTTGGCTTATGCAAAAGTAAAGGCAGGAGCTCCTGGGTGGGCCTGGCTTCCGGCACAGGAGGCCGTGCTTCTAAGAACAGCACCCAGCTTTGTCTGCCTCACCTCCATTTGTGCTTCTTCCCCTCAGGGCCTGTGTGTAAAGGAGAGGGTGGTCGGGGTTCAAGGCCTGGGGGCCGCAGCAGGACACCCGATACTAGGAGCCTGGACAAATTTCCGTTCCCCATCGGCTCTGACTGGACCCCAGCCAGTCGCTCACCTAACACTCCCCGTAGCTGGGCCTGCAATGAGCTCTTTTCCTCTGACCTGCTCCTGGCTTCCGCTGTGGGGTGTGTTCAAGGGAGTGGACACTGGATCAGGCATGGGGAGGGCTGGGTTCCCCACGGGTGCTGTCAGGAGCTCTGCTAGGTGTTCCTAGCTGAGGAAAGTCTCGTCCATGAGATCCACTATGAGCAGCTGCGGTGCCACCTCCCCCAGCACCAGGGAAAGAGACGAAGGTGGAAGCTACCGTCTACAGGCTTCTGGTTAGGTGACATGGTGGCAAGTCAGCACCCTCCCCAGGTTGAGTGTTCCAGTTTCCTCCTCTGTGAAATGAGAAAGATGCTTCCCGCACATGCCCCCACTAAGAGACTTAGTGAGACTGTGGGAAACCATGTCCAGGAATCATACCTGTGAACTGGAAGTTGATCTCTGTCACAGCCTTCTATCCCATGACTGAAACAGAACTCCAGGGCCAGGAAGGCAGGAGGAGGGGGAGAAGGCAGGAGGCACGAGGAGGGGGAGGAGAGAGAAGGCAGAAGGCAGGAGGCAGGAGGAGGGAGGTGAATCTCTGCATGTGAGGCTTTGTCTATCCATGGCTGGCTGCAGCTCCTGGACTGGTCACCGTTTGCCTGTGTTAACATGAGTTCCCTTCTTTTACAGACAGGAGTTTCCAAACTTAAAACAGTGTAATGGGAGGTAACTTACTAATGTGTGATTTATGTAGCCATCAGAAGAAATATCAACATCTCCATCCTGGAAACAAATCAAAGTTCAGATATGGATGGAAACACTAATTACTTTTAACAAGTGCAAGGTTGAGGTGAACGGAGGGCAGGATTGAATTTTGCCAGGCCAGACAGCCGGGCGCAGGATAACCTGAGCTTTGCTATGCCCAGTGCGGTGTGCACAGGAAGCATCAGGATGGGGGCTGTGTTGGCTGGGCCCTCTTCCACCCTTTGAAGTTTCCGGAGTGAGAAGGGACGAACATCCATCTCCAGGAGCCCCGAGTCCTGCGGGCTGCTTTGGGTTACTGAGGAATGTGCACTTATTGGAAACCTGAGCTCATGGTCCCTAAAAAGTTGGGCTTAGGTGGGGCAAGGAGTGACCCTGTCAATTTAGACAGCTGCTAGACCACTGCTCGGAGCAAATTATTACAGCAGCGGTGATTTTCCTGATGAGAAAAAAAGCAAAGGTCTCCTCTTTAGCTCCACTGGGTCAGCTTTCGCCTTGAAGGTCCGTGTGAGAACCGGAGCCTCGGAACAATGAGGGCAATGCCAGGGCTGAGGCTGAAGGACAGACAGGCCGCTGGGTACGGGGCTGGGGACTCAAGCCCAGATAAACCTGAAAGACACTGGCCTCTCTGGAGGGATCCATTACTGTCCTGCGACCGTCTCGCATTTAGAAAACGTTAAGCTCCGGCCGGGCGCGGTGGCTCACGCCTGAAATCCCAGCACTTTGGGAGGCCGAGGGGGGTGGATCACGAGGTCAAGAGATCGAGACCATCCTGGTCAACATGGTGAAACCCCGTCTCTACTAAAAATACAAAAACTTAGCTGGGCATGGTGGCGCGTGCCTGTAATCCCAGCTACTCGGGAGGCTGAGGCAGGAGAATTGCCTGAACCCAGGAGGCGGAGGTTGCGGTGAGCCGAGATCGCGCCATTGCACTCCAGCCTGGGTAACAAGAGCGAAACTCCATCTCAAAAAAAAAAAAAAAGAAAGAAAGAAAACGCTAAGCTCACCGCATAACTCAGGGAGCAGTTACTTTGGAGTGATTCTGCACCAGGTGGTCAGACGATTCCACCCACTGGGCCCCAGTGCCCTCTTGAGTCAGCCAGCACCTGCAGTGCATTTACAATGCAATTCGCAATGCAGGCAGCTCCGCCGCTGCCGAAGTCGGTCGTGGGTCTTTCACATGAGCTCGCTACAGAGCAACTTCAAATGGGGCCTATAAAATGTGTCTTTCTATCCTAAGGCTTGAGAATGAGAGACAAGTAGGATTCTACAGCAGGACTTTGAAGGGCCATGTCATCTGCTTCTCTTCTGTCTGGGTGAAATCTCCGATTTTCTTCTATAAAAACATTTGTTCTTAAACATAGGGCCCACCTGGGCCATCCAGGGTGACCCCCATCTCAATATCCTCAACTTAATCATGGAAAGGCCATTTTCTAAACAAGGTCGCGCAGGCTCAGGGGCTGCAGAGGGGCACATGTCTCTTTGGGGTCACCATCAGCCCACTATACCCAGTGCAGGACACATGACCACAACAATATGACTGAGGCTACTGCCCTGTCAGTCTTTGATCACGGAAGTGTAGCTGTCTGCACTCCTGCTTCCTGCAAACTGCAGAGCGGCTGCTCTGGGAATCTCCTTTCTGTTGCAGAGACACACAGCCCTTCCCACAGGATGCCCAAGGGCAGCTCGGCAGGGGCCTTTTCTGGGGGAGCAATAGGGCCAGGAGCTTGGAGCCCAGCAGCGCAGGGGAGCAGGAAGAGGCAAAGACGCTTCCTCCCGCAGAACCTTGGAGAGGGCAGCCCTGCAGACGCGGGACTTTAGATTTCTGGCCTCCAGAGCTTCTGGAGGATGAATTTCTGCTTTTGTGACTCCCCCACTTTTTCGTCATCTGTAACAGCCGTTGCAGACATCCATGCACTTCCAAAAGGCTGTCACGCTTATTTTAATTTGTGCCTCACCGAAACCCTGTGACATGGATGTTAGTTGTCATTAACATCAAGAAAAGTGGAATAAAGAGTAGTATTTCCTCCCAGAGTAGGTCCTGGAACTTCTCCCTCAGAACCAGCTGGGTGCTGTGGAAGATGGGCACCTCCACCCTCTCCAGGCGTGTGGATGGTGTCTGTGGCAGCCTGAGAGGCCTGGCTAGCCCCTCCAGGTGTTCCTGAAACTTCCATGCCTCAGGTCCCCTGGGCACCACTGCACTGCCAGTTAGAGGGTCTCATACCAAATATTTTAAGTATGTGAAGTTCAACTTTTTAACGTTTGAGTCCCTGATAGTTCAAATGGCCAATCTGTGGGCCAAGTTCCAGAGGCAGGAGAGTCGGAAAGGAAGTCTCCTCTCTTGCCAGCCGCCTGCCAGGTGAGAACACGGCTGTGACCTCCCCAGCGAGAACACGGCTGTGACCAGGCCATCGTCTGCTCCTGGTGGCCTTACTGAGCCCCTGCGGCCCCTGCCACCAAGCCTGAGTGCCTGGCCCAGGGGAGGGGGGGCTGGACACCTCAGGCATGTCCTAAAGCAGCTTTCAGGGCAGCCACCAGGGGAGAAAGTAACCTGATAAGGCCATAGGCTCACCATGGTTCAAAGCAGACCCCTGCCCGGTAACCTGAGCTCAGACCCTAGCCCTGGCCCTCGCTGTGCCCTTGGACTTGTTTCCTTCATTTATTAGTCTCTCAGTTTTCTTACCTGGAAAATGGACAATTTGCTAAGAGGTTGAATGAGTTACTGATGTAAGTGCTTTGGAGAGCACCTGGCTCAGAACGCGTGCAGGACATCATCTGTGGCGGCTGCGGGGTGGTGAACAGGCGGGCCAGTTGCAAGGAGAGACAGAGAGGGATGTAGAGCTCAGAAACGGGCTGAAGAGCAGCCCACGTCGCGTGGAAAAGTCAACAGGCCGATGTGAGAGTGAGCCAGGTGCACATCCAGCCGTCGGGAAAGGGGTCTCCTGACTGGGATTCGGAAGAGCTAGCTCAGGGCTCCACGCTCAAGGCCTTGGTTCCGGCCCCGTCCTGCGTTTCATTTTCCTGTGTGAGCTCACGGAGCTCAGCACTTCCTGTTTGTCTCAGTTTCTTGTGACAAGTAATAGCTGCCTTCCTGAGATAAGAAAATGCCAAAAGGAATCAGAAATCAAACCGAGACGCTAAAAGCATTGTATAAATTTCTACCACGAAGGTCTTAAATTTGAAATCATCCATCAAAACTTTAGACAAATCACAAAATCACCCATGATGTTAGGCCCAGCCTGCACCTGCCCTGCCCCCAGGCTCTCCCAGGAGGAAGGCCCTCTCCCTCCTCTCAGGAAGTCATGCCCTCTCCTGGGTATGATGCTCCGGAACCAGGAGGGGCTACTGCCCACAGCCCCTGAGCCTTGGGCATGTGGGAGGTCATGGGGGCAACCGGAGAGAAGACCTCCTCCCAGATCCAAGGACCTTGGCCGAAAAAGGCCACCTCCTTCCTGCCCTGCAGAGTGGGCAGAAGAAGAAGAAGATGTGGGGAAGCCGGGACTTGGGCTGGCCCAAGAGGGACAGGGAGTGACGTCTGTCTTGCTCATGGCGAGTGAAGATTGGTGCTCTCTGCAGAGATGTGGGTGGGCGTTCCAGAGGTTAAAGCCCCTCAAGCCCAGAGGCCTGGGAACAGTGCAAGGTGCTCGGTGAGGACTGTTCACCCTGGGAAGACCAGGCGGGTGTCCATCAGGTGGGCAGCAAGGTGAGGGTGGCTGGTGTGGGAGTGTACGGGGGGGCCACGCAGCAGTCGCTCCTGGATGGAATGAAGAGCGCAGCAGAAGGGATGTTAAAAGGGAATCTGGCCGGGTGCCTTGGCTCATGCCTGTAATCCCAGTAGTTGAAGGCAGGGGAGAGCGGATCACCCAAGGTCGGGAGTTCAAGACCAGCCTGACCAACACGGAAAAACGCTGTCTCTACTAAAAATACAAAATTAGCTGGCGTGGTGGCACATGGCAGTGTGGGTGGCCTCATCCAACCTCTTGAAGGCCTGAATAGAGAGAAAGGCCAATCCTCCAACTGGTAAGAGTGAGCTCCTCCTGCCCTTACACCCTTGAAACAGCAGCCTCCAGGAACACCTCGCTGACCCCAGACCTGCGTCTCCTCAGCCTCCATAACCACAGGAGCAGTTCCCTGTTGGAAATACGTGTGTGTGGTGTGTATGTGTGTGTGTGCGTGTGTGCACGCCGATGTGCATGTGTGTATGTGTGTGGTGTGCACGTGTGTCTGGTGTGTATGTGTGTGTGGTGTGCATGTGTGTGTGGTGTGCATGTGTGTGTGGTGTGCACGTGTGTGTGGTGTGTATGTGTGTGTGGTGTGCATGTGTGTGTGTCCTATTGGTCCTATTCCTCTGATGAACCGTAACTCATACACCAACTCTATGACTTTTCAACCAAGGCAGGACCATGGGAAAGAGATCTTCAGCTGCCAAGAATTTGGGTGGGGGAGGGGTCAGCAGGCTGAGCACGGGGCTTTCGAGGGCAGTGAAAGTGTTCCAAGTGACAGGTAACGGGACCCACACCGTGATGCATTTGCCCAAACCATAGAAGGCACAGCACCAGGAGGGACCTGCATGTGCACTGCAGCCTGTGGGTGACAATCATCCATCACTGTGCCTCATCCTTGTGACCAAGCTGCCATTGATGGGGGTTCTGCGTGTGGGATGGGGTGTGCGGGAATGTACCTTCCGCTCAGTTTTGCTGGGAACCTAAAAGTGCTCCAAAGAGTGAAGTCTATTAAGAAACGCCACTGCCCTTAGCCGTTTGGGTCATGGAAGTTTCTGGAAGAGAGGGCATTGGGTTAGATCTTCAGTGGGGAGGCTGCATGGGCTTTTGGTGTGCTGGGGAGAGCATCCCCCCACAGAGGGGGTGGGCAGGACGCAGCCTCAAGGCTCATACTTGCCACCAACCGTGTGCGGCATGGGGGAGACAATGGAGCACTTTTAGTTTTCCTCAGAAAAACCGGAGTAAGTCGGGCGCGTTCTTGGATCTTTGAAATTTGGAGAAAATCTGGAATTTATTTCTAAGTCAACGTAAGCCCATTGAGTCATCTGATCCTAGAAGTATCTCCCTACGTGTGTCTGCACTTAAGTGCTTCTTACACCTGTGAACAGTGGTAGAAAGAAAGCATAAAGCGAACATTTCACAAATTTGTCCAAATAATTGTACTAAGATGGGTTTTACTTACTCTCCTTCCAGGAAGCAGAGGCCCTAAATTTTGCATTTGAATTCTCCTTGGCATCCGCATTCCTGGCCGCCAAGCCCCTGTCAGATTGGAGCTGGGTAATCGTGCTATGTGGCGTGACTGTGATATTTTACACCCTTTTAATTGGACGCACAGTGGCAATCCGACTGCCGTTAGCACGGGGGTGATGCCCGAGGGTTTTGCTATGATTATGTGTAAACCGCAGAGGGTGGCCTGGGTCTGACAGCGTGGCCTGGGTCTGACCGTGTGGCCTGACCTCCACTCTCTCTGTTGGGGTGAATAAAACACTCTTGAGAAAACTATTTGCTTTTAGCTTTTTGTAGCCAGGGCAAAATAAATATGCACAGTTACCAATTAATGTTTCTTACCAATGGTGCTGAAAAAAGTGACTGGATGTTGAGGCCAGACGTAGGAAATGGGATGGAGGAATGGCACCCCTCACCGCCCTGCGTGCCTGCTGGTGGCCGCTCCTGACCCTCACTTAAACAGCTCGGCTCCATCAGAGCAGTATGTTTGGAAATAAAATTTTTCAGTGCTGTTTTCAAATTGATTTTGCATAGTCAAGTCTAACAAAAGACATTGCAGCACAGCTTTTAACTCCTGCCAGGCTTCAGTTTCATATTATGTAAATAGATTGTAGTATCTGTGTTATTGCTGTAACTGGACCTGGTGCTTGCAAGGGAGAAAGGCTTTAGGCTGCTCCACACACGCCCGGCCCAGCCATCGGCCCACTGCAGCCTCTTCCGGCTTCCAGGGAATTGAGTCTAACTCTGTGCGATTGCACTTATGTGTTTGTCTCTTCACTGGCTTACACGGTCTCCCATTACATTAAATTCCCCTGGTGGAACTGGTGGGCTATCTGGGGCCCTCCTCCATCCATTACTCACACTTGGCTCAGTCTCCCTGTTAACAGAGCCCCTTAAGGCTCAATCGCTTGGCCCCATGTCAAAGGAAACTCTCCATGCAGGCAAACTTGAGAGTTTGATTGACATTCACTCAAAGGCCACCCTGAGAAACTCTGAACCCCCCCTTTCTGGCATGCACCTGAGGCGGTACCAGGCATGGGAAGAGAATGCCAACGTGCTGCTCAGATGCATGTCCTTGCCCTGGATGGCAGTGCTCAATACCATTACACTGTTTCCATTTGAACAAAGACAAGGACACACATAATGGTGCCTCTGTGTCCCTTCATCACAAACCAGCGCACGTCACTGAAAGGGGATCAAATAACTTTCAGAAATGCCTAAGATGACTGCCTGGGTTTAGAACTGGGAATGAGCGACGGCCACATAGCACGCAGTTTAGTGTGTACCTGCCATCGGGGCCTCAGCAAGAGACGTTGACTGGTATCTTTCTACACCTAGGGCAAAGCTCTAAGAGGTCACGTGCTTGGCCCTGGGCTCACCGCTCACAGAGAGGAAGCTGGATACAAAATCCAACTCCTGCAAGGGAGCAACTTAGCTTAATAGATGCACGAGAAACGTCCACTGAATATACTAATGAAGGAGCATTTAGCAGTATTAATGTCCCCTTAAAACAGATTTAAAATGACGTTCCCTATCATCGTGGCTCTTCTAAGTCCAACACCTGTTTATCACTAATCCCATTTAACCTAACAGAGGCGGAAGCTGTCCTGTTTGCAATCCAGGATCTCCCAAATGTCACCAGCAAAGTTAGGACAGAGACCAGGACCGTGTTAGACCCACAGACCTGCGTAGGGACCGGCCCGCTCAGCTGCTTTCCATGACTCAGGACGTGTTCCAAGACAGAGTGTCAGATTTCATGACCTCAGCCTTTGTAACACCCTCACAAAAACTGTGGCCCACTTAATGTATTGCATTTTTTAATAAAATCTTATTTCCAAGTTACCATTAAAAGTAACTTTGCAATATCATTTTAGCACGTAGGTCCCCTGCAGATCTAGGTGGAGGTGGAAAAACCCTTCCATGTCTGGGCTCCATCCCTGTGAAGGGGAGGCCCTGGCTAGATGGGGTCATGTCTAGGTTGGGTCATGTCCCTATGAAGTGGCGGCCCTGGCTAGGTGGAGTCACGTCTCTATGAAGATGGGTCTTTTCTAGGTGAGGCCATGTTCCTATGAAGGGGTGATCCTTGCTAGATGGGGTCACGTGACTATGAAGACGGTGAAGATAGGCCCCTGACTAGGTGGAGTCATGTCCCTACAACCATAGGGCCCTTGTTAGGTGGCACCATGTCCCTATGAAGGGACAGCCCTCTAGGTGGGGCCATGTCCCTATGAAGAGGGGAGCCCTTTCTAAGAGAGGTAGTGTTTCTATGGAGGTAGATCCCTTGCCAGCTGGGGCCCTGTCCCTGTGAAGATGGGGCCTTTGTTTGGTGGGGTTGGGCCCGTAGGAAGATGGAACCTTGCTCTGTGCGGCCCTGTCACTATGGAGGTGGCGTCCTTGCTTCCTGGGAGCCTGGCTGAGCTGCTCATCCTCCGTGTACCTGTCTTCTCATCCTTGGAATGGGGTGATAATATATGCCTTCCTCATCTCCCTAGATGACCATCACAAGAAGGATATTTTTTAAAGTATCTAATTCCTCAGGTGGCTTTTCTATCGACGATACAAGAATTTAGCCTAAGGCACAAGTGACAGTCAAAGGCATTGAGGCAAGCTTCAGGGTAGGCGCTCTCTTGTTGCTTTCTTTGAACTTTTAATTTTTTATGCAGAAAAGTGCACAGACCAAAGGGTGGCTGCATTCTTACAAGGTGAGGACACCCAGGTAGCCATCCACATCAGAAAGCCCCAGTGTCCTGCCCTCCAGCCGTCACGCCAGCCTGGCTGCTGACGTCCTCACAGCCAACACCACCCAGCAGCCACGTCCCACCTGGAGTGTACTGAATGGGATCCTGCCGTACGTAACTGCTGGGTCTGAATTTTGTTGCCAGTACACTATCTGACGGCACACACATCTCTGCTGTTGTAGGCAGCTCAGTCTCGTGGATATATAAGAGGCCACTGTGGAAATAGACCAGGGTGGACACCTCAGGGCTCCCCGTCTTCTACCACCCTTGACATTTTATTTTTCCTGTGTCCCAGTGCTTACCTCTCCTCCCCTCCTCTGCCCCGTCACTCATCCTGGCCCGCATTCCCTTCCCAGGCCCAGGTGATTCCCAGCCAGCTACATCCAGGGCTGCAGAGTGCACAGGCCATGCTCTGTCCCCTCTGACAGGGTGGGTCCCCTCATCCAACCCCAGAAAGATGGGGAGAGCCAGAGAATCACTGGTGTAGACTCCTCCACCTGCCACCCATGCTGCCCTGCAAGGCAGAGGTGGGAGAGGGTCCCACTTCACCAACGCTGAGTGGGAGCTGATGGATGGGCACCTGTGGCTGCAGCCCACCCACTCCTGATGGTCAGTTTCAGGTGTCCCATCAGCCAGGCCACGGTGTTCAGTGGCATGGAAGCCACACGGTACTGTCTTGTGGATGTGGGTAAGCCTGTGGTCAGTGGACTGCACATAAGCGGCTTTCCACAGCTGTGTATGTGGGCTTCCTCCCCCAGCTGAAAGGCCCTCAGCCCAGCTTGGAGGCTCCCTGAGGAAGAAGAACCTCTGCCTGAAGCCTGCAGCACAGACCCCCTGAGAGTTCCCAGACGGCTCTGCCCAGAGCCTGGCCTGCAGATCTGAACTTGCCAATCCCCACAGCCACAGAAGCTCTGACTCACTGAAATAAATCTCTTAAACTGCACGTATGTGTCACATGGCAAAGTTTTGGTCAACAAAGGACCGCGCACAGGACGGTGGTTCCATAAGACGGTGATGGAGCTGAGGATTACTGTTGCCTTGTGGTCCTCTTAGCATTGAGGCACGGTGCACTCCTCGTGTGTGTGGTGAGGCTGCCGTAAGCCAACCTGCCGTGCTGCCAGTCACATAAAAGCCCAGCACATACGGACATGAACATGCGGTGCTTGATGATGGAAATAAGCCGTAATGTTACTGGTTTACGTCTTTACTGTAACACACCTTTTATTATGATTATTTACAGAGTAAATTCCTTCTGCTTGTAAAAACAAGCTAACTGTAAACAGCCAAAGGCAGGTTCTTCAGGAGGGGTCCTAAAGAAGGCATTGTCCTCCTAGGAGCTGGCAGGTCCATGCCCATCACTGCCCCTGAAGACCTTCCAGTGGGGCAAGGGGAGGACGTGGAAGAGGGCGATGTGGGTGACCCTGATCCTGTGTAGGCTGAGGCGAGGGTGTGGGTTTGTGTCTTGCTTATTTTTGTGTTACTGTGTTTATTTATTTATTATTACCGAGCCTTAATCAACTCTTAATCGGATGAGCTTTCTGGCCTGGCCTCTGTAGTCGGGGCCTGTCTTCAGCCAGGGACATTCACGGGATTAAGGTCAACATCATCTACAAAGCCACAGCCTTGCAGAGTCCCCTGAGGGCAGAGTGCGCTGATGACTCTTCAGTACTTCCTCCTGCCTGAGACTGACAAGAATCACTGCAGCCTTTACAGAAAGTCTTACAGAGAGTGGGGCTCAGGGATATTGAAGTCCATCCGTGGCGTTCCTGGGAGAGCTCACTGTGCCCGAGGTCATGCTGGGCATTTTCTGCTCCTGTCACAGGTGACCCTCAAAGACCCTCTTTCAAGAGAGCTCTTTTCATTTCACTTTTCTGTTGTCCCAGCACCATTTGTGGAAAATACGATTTTCTTCATTTTATTGTCTTTGCTGCTTTGTCAGAGATTAGTTGACTCTGTGTAGGTTGGTCTGTTTCTGAGCTCTCCGTTCTGCTCCGTTGGTCTATCTGACTGTCCTTCCACCAGTGCCACACTGCCTTGGCTCCTGGAGCTTTATTGTAAGTCTGGAAGTCAGGTAATGCACAGTCCTCTCACTCCGCTCTCCTATATTGTACTGGCTATCCTGGGTCTCTTGGACTTTCATAAAAACTTTGGAGAAGTTCCTTTTGTCAATATTCATATAATAATTTGCTAAAATTTTGATTGGATTGCATTGATTCTATAGATTGGGTTTGGAAGAACCAACATCTTGACAATATTGAGTCTTCTTGTCCATGAACATAGAATAGCTCCTTACTGATTTAGTTACTATATTCCTTTCATAGATATTACATATGTTTTATTAAATTTATACTTAAGTTTTTCATTTTGGGGGGGTGCTAATGTAAATAATATTGTGCTTTTAGTTTCAAATTCCAGTTGTTCATTGCTGGTGTATAGGAAAGGATTGGCTTTTGTATACTAACTTTATTTCATTCAACCTCATGAAAATGCCTTGTTTTACGGCTGATTACTTCAAAAGCATGTCATCTCCAAACCAGCAGTTTCATTTCTTCCTTCCCAATCTGTATAGCTTGTTTTTCCTTTTCCTGTCTTACTGTATTAGCTAGGACTTTCAGTCCAATGTCAAAAAGCAATGGTGAGAAGGAATATCCTTGCCTTGTTCTTCATCTTCACAGGGAAGCTTCCAGTTTCTCACCATTAAATATGATGCTAGCTGTGAGCATTTGTAGATGATACTCTAGTTTAAAAATTTTTGTTATAGGTTCAGGGGTGCATGTGCAGGTTTGTTATATAGGTAAACTCATGGAGTTTTTTTGTATAGATTATTTCATCAATCAGGTATGAAGCCTAGTACCCAACAGAACTGCAGATAAAAACCTCATGATCATTTCTACAGATGCAGAAAAGGCTTTTGATAAAATTCCACATACCTTCATATTAAAAATTCCCAGTAAGCTAGGTACTGAAGGAACATACATCAAAATAATCAGATCCATCTGTGACAAACCCACAGTCAATGTCTTACTGAATGGGCAAGAGCTGGAAGCATTTCCTTTGAAAACTGGCACAAGGATGCCCTCTCTCACCACTCCTATTCTATATAGTACTGGAAGTCCTGGTCAGAACAATCAGAAAAGAGAAAAAAATAACAGCACCCAAATAGGAAGAGAGGAAGTCAGAGTATCCCTGTGTTCGGATGACGTGACTCTATATAGAAAGCCGCAGAGTCCCAGCCCAAAAGCTCCTTCAGCTGATGAACAACTTTAGAAAGTTTCAGAATACATCAGTGTACAGTGCTCACTAGCGATCCGACACGCCGACCGCAGTCAAGCTGAGAGCCAAATCCGGAAGGGAATCCCATTCACAACTGACACACGAAGAATAAAATAGCCAGAAATACTGCGAGCTGAGGGGGTTGAAGATGCTACAGTGAGGGTTACAAAACACTGCTCGAATAAATCAGAGATGACACAAACCAGTGCAAAAACATTCTGCTTCTGTTTTTAACAAGAAAATGTAAAAAGTAAAAAACTAAAAATAAAAGAAATAGAGGCCGGACACAGTGGCTCACGCCTATAGTCTCAGCACTTTGGGAGGCTGAGGCAGGTGGATCACCTGAGGTTAGGAGTTTGAGACCAGCCTGGCCAACATGGCAAAACCCTGTCTCTACTAAATATACAAAAAAAATTAGCTGGGCATGGCAGCGCATGCCTGTAATCCCAGTTACTCGGGAGGCTGAGGCAGGAGAACCACTTGAATCCAGGAGGTAGAGGTTGCAGTGAGCCAAGATCGTGCCACTGCACTCCAGCACGGGAAACAGAGCAGGACTGCATCTCAAAAATAATAGTAATAAAATAAAATGAAAAAACTTACTATAAGAAAACATTTTAATTTTTTAAATATTTTCTTAGTCCATAAGCTTTTTATCAAGCAGGTATGAAGCCTAGTACCCTTGCATAAAGAAAGAAAATATTTTATTTCTTCTTTATTTTCATAGTCTATAAGCTTTTTAGACTAAAGCTGTGCAGTGTTTGTGGTTTAAGCTAAGGATTATTACAAAGGAGTAAAAACGTTAAGAAATTTTAAAAGTTAATAAAGTAAAATAGTTACAGCAAGCATCTGAAAACAGCGAGCAGGGGCTGATTTATGAGTGAAGAAACAGTGCTTTTAATGAATTGGGCACAGTCCAGGGCACAGCGCAGGGCACAGTGGTCCTGCGGTCCAGGGCATGTGCAGTGACGCCCCAGCCTGGCACGCTCACTCCCCACTCACTCCCTGACCCCGTCACAGCAGCTTCTTGTCCTGAAGCTTCATTCATGATAAGTGCCCTGTACGCGTGTACCATTTGTTATATTTTATATTGTGTTTTTATTGTACCTTTGCTATTCTTAGACACACAAATACTCACCATTGCGTTACAATTCAGTACAGTAACATGCTGTACTGGTTTGCAGCCCAGGAGCCACAGGCTCCACCATCCAGCCTAGGTGTGGCGTGCAGTAGGCTGTCCCATGGTCTAGGTTTGCGTGAGTGCACTCTGTGTTTGCACAGTGATGAAATCGCCTAATGAGATGTCCCTCAGAACACGCTCCTTTCACCAAGGGACACGTGACTGTAAACCTGTTTCTTTCTCTCTCCCTCTCTTCGTTTGTGTGTGTGTGTGTGTGTGTGTGTGTGTTTGGGTGTGTCCGCATGTACCACATGTGCATCTATATATAATGTATTACCTATGTATAGGTAGTAGATGCTGTGTAGGTCTAGAGATAGATGCCCTCCTTACTGGCCCTGTTCTTTGGAGAACCCTGACCACACGTAACAGCTGACCAGATGCTGCGGGCCATCTGCACGCACAGTCCACGCTCTCTTCATCTTCCCATTTGGCGCATGCTGTGCACACTCATACACTGCCCTCATGTTACTCTAGGGCAGCTCATCCCACACATATGTGGCCCCGTATTTCACTCACCTGACCTCCACCTTTCCTGCTCAGGCTTCCTGGGTCTTGAATGCATTTTCCATATTAAAAAAAGAAAAAGATTCTAATTGGGTGGAATTGTGTCTATGGCTTGATGGCTTCTCATCGGAAGGGTTTGTGTTGAGGTTGAGTGTGAGGCCGCTCGTAGCTCTTGAGGCCGCGGTGTACCCTGCAGAGATGTTCAGAGGAGCGTGTTCCTTGGCTAACAAAAGGCCATACGATGAATCAGAACTTTAGGAAATAATGAGCACCTACATCGAGTTCAGCAGTTTTATGACTAAGCTAAAGCTGGTTTTACAGAGGCAGCTGAGAAACCAGTTTGAACTGTTTGGATACCATCTCCCGACGTGGGGAAACCTGTCCCTATGATGCATTTTGAAACTGGAGGTAAATTACGGTGCAGGCTGCTGGTTTGTGACTGCCCCGCTGTTCATCCTTTCATCTGCTCTGAGGATCAACGTTTCTGAATTTATTGCATACATATGTCTGAGCTCTCACTCCGTGGGGAGCCACACAATTTAAAACTACGAAACGGGGCTGCAGCGTTGGCAGGAGACGGATTGTAGCATGAGGAATAAGCAAACACCGTTTCCATGTTTTAAAGAGATGCTCTGAAAGCAGTAGGATTTCGACTTACCGGCTGATATGGCACAGGTAAGAGTTACCGGAAAGGTTTACCTGAGAACAGCTGGGTTCTGCTGCAAGCTGGGTGGATCCGTTCTCCAAGACTAGCAGACATGTACAGGTCTGCAACTGTGTGATTCCTGTGTTCTTAATTTTTAAGTGTGCAAGTTAAGACTCTGGGGAGAGCTAAATAAACGAAGCTGTCGTTTTTCCTGCCAGCTCTGCAGTGCGAGTGGAGTCCGCGTTCCTTCTTGCTGTTGAGCTTGGGGGATAGGCAGCTATCCCTTGTGCTCACACAGTTCTTTGGTTGAACAGATTTGAGGGACTGTGACACTTGGTCGGAGCCCACATGGGTGCTCCTGGAACCTGGAGCAGACAGGCTCCAAGGGGAGACTGAAGATTTCCCAGATGCTGGGACTCCGGGCCGAATCACTTCACGTGGCCTTGGAGGGAACACCTGTCCGAAATAAACCTTTCAGGGAAAGGCAAGTTCGGTCATAATTCAGTCCCCATTTGTCCTGTTGTATTTTGGAAACCTCATTTGTTTGACAGATGCTTATTCAGAGGCCATGTGTAAGCCACTCGTGTTCTAAAGACCAGTGTGCAGGGACCGGCAGATAAGAAAGGAGAACATTTCTGTCTAGGAAGGTCCAAGGTGCCGTGGGGTGTGGAGTAAGGGCTCCGTCACTCCGCTCAGACATGTCTAGAAGGCAACAGCTGGAGGACGTGGAGACAGGCAAAGGGCATTCTAGACGAGGGAAGGCAGTGTGTCACTTTCACCGGGTAACTCACTGAAGAACAATCTGAAGTGACATCATCAATTCCACACCCATCCGTAAAAAGCCTGGGTGACAGACCCATGAGATCAACCAGGGCTCCTGTGCTAACCAGAAGGTCGGTGCAGGGAAGACACATGAGGCTGTGAGTGGGGGCCATTGGATGTGGGTCTCAGAGCCAGGAAGCGTGAACTAACACCCCCCAACCTTCTTACTCAGGAAGTCAAGTGACCAGTGGTCAGAGAATGAGGTGCCCATGGGAGAGGCTTTGGGAACTGGTTTTGGGAGTCACTGATGACCAAAGGCACTGGGAATGAAGATGGTTGCTCAGAGCCCACAGAATGAGCAGGGGGAACACCAGGATGGATGAGGCAGGCACAAGAAGGCGAGTCCCGAAAGGCCGTCAGGAAGGCCACCTAGAGGCAGAGCAGCTGGGGAAGAACTGCAGCCCGGAACCCACATAGTAAATTAGCCTGGTGAGACAATACGACCAAGCAAGATGGCAAAATGACCGTGAAATAACTCATTCAACGTCTGAAACGTGATGGACTCTGCTTCTGCACCTTCTGTCCTTCCCTTTAGTATAATCACCTCAAGTTCATAAGATGCTCTCACACAGATGGTCTCTCTCATCTGAGGATTCAATGACCCTATGAGATGCACTGGGAAAGCATTTTTTTTCAATTCCAGTTTTTAGTAGTGTGTTCACTGAGACACAGGCTTTAAAAGAGAATCATTTCACCTTAACTGTCGTGCTCGCTGAGCAGCCTGAAGTGGGATTTTCTGTGTTTTCATTTCTGAGCTCCATGAGGTTTCTACTCTGGAGGAGGAAGGGAACAGACAGGGGCATGCAGCAGAGGCTACCTGGGGCATTCAGTGCTGGGCAAGGCACACAGGCAAGTTAGCGACGACAAGGACTCCTGTCTCCAGAGAGCGGGGTGGCGAGGGCTCCTGGAGAAGCCAGTGCTTACGAGGAAAGTTAGAGACAGGAGGAAGCACAGACAAGGCCAAGTGGGGAAACATGCTCGACAGTAGGGACAGGCATGCTGACCGTGAGCCTTCTTCTCAGGGGGCAGAAAGAGGTACCCAGGGTCCCAGGTTCACAGCTGGTGGAATCAATGCCAGATTAGGCCCAGGACTCCTGGATGCCCACCCTGGGGTGCTGCTGCTTTTCCTTCTCTGGCTTCATTGTCGATTTGCCTATTATCTGTATATCCATCTCTCTCTATATATATAGCTCCCTCTCTAGCTCTCTAGCTCTCTATTTCTAACTATCCGTGTCTCTATCTCTTTATCCACGAAGATATCTCCATATCTTCATCTATCTCTTTATCATTCTCTCTATTTATCTGTCTGTCTCCATCCATGTCTTTATCTCTCACGTCTCATCTCTCTGTCTCTAACAGCCTGTCTCTATCTAGCTCTCTATCTCCATCCATCCATGTATCTATCAATGTCCTATATAGCTCTCTCTCTCTCTCTATCTATCTGTATGTATGTATGTATGTATCCACCCATCTAGCTATTTATCATCCAGCTATCTAGTTACCATCCTCTATCTTTATCCATCGTCTATTTAATTGTTTGAAACTTAAGCCCCTACATCAAATGTTGAATAAGTATGAAACAGCTTCACTCTCAGATATTTTTGGTTAGAGTGTAAATTGGTTCAACTACTTTGGAAAACTCTTTTTCCCTAAAAGTAAACCCACTACCCAATGACCCAGAAACTTGACTAAGTATTTACTCGAGAGAACTGAACTTGATTGATTGGAAATTGATGGGTCAATGCCACAAAAACATGAAATGCTCAAGGAAGCTATCTAGCCTTTTCAACAATGAAATCAGTCAACCGTAGGAGACATGAGAAGAGCGTGTGTGTGTGTGTGTGTGTGTGTGTGTGTGTGTGTGTGTGTGAGTACATGTGTACGTGCATGTGGGCATCCACGTGAGTACACACACAGGATCATGGTGGTCCAGGACAAGCACACAGCTGCTATCCATGACGGCAACCAGGGACAAGCAGGATTTGGCGTTAGGGAATTGGGGGAGGAAGTAGGCGCATTGGAGGTCACTGCTATCTGGACCACTTGGGAGGTAATAAAAACACAGAGCATGACAGGTTTCATGGCTGAAGGATGTTGTGACCTGTGGAGGTAGCGGGGATTGAGTGTGGAACTTCCTGGTGAGAAAGAGACAGTGGACCTGGCCAGGGCTGACGGTGGACAAACAGCAGCTGCCACGGTTACCGGACCGTTCCCTTCTCCTGAGGAAGCTTCCTGAGAAAACAGCTAGTCATGATGTCTTCTGTAGTGGGGTGGCTCCTTCTGTGACGGGAACCAGTGGATGGATGGTGGCAGGAGATTTTGGGTGCAGACACCAAAATCAAGAAAAAGGCTCTTCCTTGGAGGTGATGGTTTTTAAGGATACGTGTATTTTTTTTCTTGGGGCGGGGAGTGTTGTATTCGTCTTTTCTTTTTTTCCCCTCTCTACCTCCTTTCTTTCTTTCGCATTTGTGTTAGTGTGTTATCTACATTTCCTGCAACAAACATGTATTGCTTTTCTAAGAAACATACACGACATAATTTCTTGCAAATTCGGAGAAAATTTTATTATACTCTGATGCTGTCTTTGTAATTAAAAAAATAAGAAATAGACTTGAAAATGTTTCAAGAGAAGTTGTATTCTTCAGTGCTCAAAACAACTATGAAGGTCGACCAGATGGTAAAGGTAACAGGATTTTGGAAGCCTTTAGGATACATTTTAGGGCCACAGACACATCCCAGGTGATCACAGCCTTCTGCAGGCAGAGATGTCTAAACACTCCTGCAGATGGGAGGCTCAGAGGAGCCAACAGCCAGCCCTGGACAGAGAACAGATTTGGGGCAAAAGAATCAGAGGCAGACTTTCTTATGCTTGGAATTAGAACTACGAAAGAAAATGAAGGGAGAGGGAGGAAAGAAAGATTGATTAAACTACACCCCAAGAATGATTTAGTTTCCTTTCAATGGCCATCAGGAGCATATCTGCTTCACATGGCACCTTGTTGGCTGACAGACACATCTCAGCATCTCACAAAAGGCTGAGGCCATCAAGAAACTCCCAACCACATCTGCAGAAGGATGCGTGCTGGAAACACCTAAAATGTGTCTGGTAGTGTTAATTAAAGACAGAACCACTGGGAGGAAGCCACTCACTGAAGCAAAAATATGTGTTCCCAGATGGGGTAATTTCCCTGTAGCTCTCTTTATTTTTTATTTGCTGATGGGTGGAGACTTTTGATGAATACTTATGGGACACTTCGGGCTTGACTAGGGTTAATCTCTTTAGTTCAGGTGAGTTCATTTTGGCCATGATTCACTTCATTGGCTATCTGTAATGATTATTAACAAGCTTAAAGACCTCTGGGAGATTGTGGATAAAAATGCAGAGCCAGAGAAGTAGGCTATCATTATGCTAATAAGGTCGGAGTAATAATTACCAGACACACACAGTTTCCATAGGAATCCCTGGGACGGGGATAGGTCACCAGGTTAGAAAATCTCTCCCCAGCTGTATATCCTGTGGCTGCACTGCGCGCGCGCGCACACACACACACACACACACACACACACACACACACACACCTGCTCTTACATAGAAAGGGAATGAATAGATGTTTCTGTACATTATTTTGCCATTGCACTTAGAGGAATTCGTAGTCAGATGAACAAAGATGTGAAGAAATAACACGCTTTTTATGCATCAGTGACACATTCTAATAGCCTTAAGTATGGATATGGTTAAAGTATTATTTAACTTTTTTTTTCAAATATGTCACATGCATTCCAATTGCTTATTTCATAAAAGTATTTCGAACGGTATCCTTATAACGACAGAAATGGAATGCATCTACCACCTTTGTCTGATTGTCGGTGGGAGAGCCTTTATTTTCTCTGCCCTGTTTCTCTCTCTGGTTCCCATGCACACACACGGCAGTCCTTCCTCCGTGTCCGCACCCACTGCTGTTTTCCCGCATCCTCCTCTGTCTCTGCATTTGGCCGTGTGCTCTTGAGGGTAGGAATTTTGCCTTATTCATCATCATGTACTCAGTTTCTGAACACAATATGTTGCTTACAGATTTTTTTTTTTTTGAGATGGAGGTTTGCTCTTGGTGCCCAGGCTGGAGAGCAATGGTATGATCTCGGCTCACCACAACCTCCACCTCCCAGGTTCAAATGATTCTCCTGACTCAGCCTCCTGAGTAGCTGGGATTACAAGCATGCATCACTAGACCTGGCTAATTTTGTATTTTTTAGTAAAGATGGGGTTTCTCCATGTTGGTGAGGCTGGTCTCACTCCCATCCTCAGGTGATCCACCAGCCTCGACCTCCCAAAGTGTTGGGATTACAGAAGTGAGCCACCGTGCCCGGCCATTCACAGATATTTAATACAAAACGTTTCTTTTCCCAAATGCATGAATAACTGGCCAGAGATACTCAGCTATTTATGTCTAGGTTTCCCCGAATCACATCCATGAGCCTTCCCAGCATACATCCAATTCCCAGGCCAACCGGCGGGTAGGGAGAGAATTACCATTTGTGGAGGGAGTATGCCAGACTCCAGCAACCTGTGTCTTAGCTAACCTGGAGTCATCTTTAGTGGGAAAGTGTCCAAGCCAGAGGGCTGCTTAGGCCAGAGGAGGCTTCCCTCGTCCCCCGGGGTGGAAGAGGTTGGCATCCATCTCAAGGTTCTTGTGTGGACAGATGAAATGTGACAGGTCTTAGGGAATGAGGAAGACACACACGTAGAAATGAAGCCTCATCTCAGTGGAATTCAGTGGGTGAGGTAGGGGTCATGGCTGGTACTCACGTTAGGAAGGAAAGGATGGGTGAAGAAGGAGCTGCCGACTCCAGTGTCCTCCCTGAGTGGATGGGCTCCACCTCCGGACCAGGTGGCAGAGAGGGTGGTCCTCCCCTGGGGGCGTCACCGTGAGGATGCTGCAGACAACAGCCCCGGGGAGCAGTGTTCTGGGACGTGGAGCAGGCGATGAGTGGAGCAGCTTCCCCTTCAGGGAGTCACTGTGGATGCTCAGGTGAAAGTCTCCAGGAGCCAGCATCCCTCAGCAGTGCTGTCCCAGGAGTGACAACAGTTCACACGCCCATCGATGATAAGCTCTGCCACATCCCCCAGGCAGCGTCCCTCTTTAGTGAGACTATGCAGCAGGCAGGGCAAGGCCAGACTTGGTGGTGAGGGGGGCCCAGCAGGGAGCCAGCGGGAGGCAGGGCTTGGACCCAGGTTTCAGGGCCCAGGAACATCTGCCCACTGCGGGCTGCCTCCCCAGGCTCCTCAGCATTGAGAAAGCCAGGCCCTCACCTGCTGTCCATGCACAGCGCAAGGCCCTGGGGACCAGGTGTTGGAAAGGGAGGAAGCTGAGGAGGTACTGCAGGGCTGAGTAAGTCCTGAAGGAGCCTGCAGGACCCCTGGGACCCCGTTTACAGCTGAGGCCATTCTGTGATGTTGTTCACACAGTGTTTGCTTCTGACCTTCAAAGCCTAGAGTGAGCTCTAACACGAAGGAAAAGCTGGGAAGAAAAGGGATCCCTCTCTAAGGGCAGCTTGTTATGCTGTATGTATAGCACTTTTTCTATCTCAATTTGGTGAATTTTTAAATCTCAGTTTATAACAGTTTTTAAATCTCAATTTTGGTAACTATTTATTTATTTATTTATGAGATAGAGTCTCGCTCTGTCACCCAGGCTGAAGGGAGTGCAGTGGCATAATCTTGGCTCACTGTAACCTCCATCTCCCAGGTTCAAGCCATTCTGCCTCAGCCTCCTGAGTAGATGGGACTACAGGCACACACCACTATGCCTGGCTAAGATTTGTATTTTTAGTAGACACAGGGTTTCACCATATTGGCCAGGCTGGTCTTGAACTCCTGACCTTTTGATCCCCCTGCCTCAGCCACCCAAAGTGCTGGGATTACAGACATAAAACACAGCATCTGGCCGACAACATTTTAAAATCTCAATTTTGATAATGCTTTTTAAGTCTCAGTATAACCAAATAGTTACATTACCTCTCAAAAAGTGTCTAATGAATCCAAAAAATGTACATTGTTGCCTGGCTGCTTTTCCATCTTAATGAAATATTTCAATGAACAACCAGCTACCTTCATCAGTAACTTCTGTGCACCTGTTCCGTCAGCCTCTCAAGGGTCATTGCTGCCAATATTTAAACCTGGATGGTGCACTCTCCGCTGATTCTTCCAAAGGCAACTTGTCCAATATCACAACTCCGAGATTTCCGTTAAAAACCTCTAAGTTCAGTGAGATGAAATTAATTGAATTCCTGCCTAGTTTTGTTTTAAACACAGCATTTTCGGTGGAGAATTACTCGTATTACTATTCTGGTGCCTACAGGGGGCAAGTGTGAGTGCAGAGTTCCTGCGGTTGTTTAAAGGACGGTGGGAAGGAGGGTGACATGCCCAGCTGTGGCCGGGCGAAATTTCCCCGGAAACCCCTGTCCTGAGGACCCGCCCAGCACGTGCCTGTCTGCTGGAGCCGGCCGGGCTCTGTCTTCAGCACATGCCAACGAGCGTCCTGTGTAGTGTGTCTCAGGTGTGGTCATCCACCCTCCGGAGCACTGAGTGGGACCCAGAGACCTGCCCATCAGCCCTGTGTGTCCCGGCAGAATGACGCGTGCCACCCACACGTCGCTGATGCGTCTTCCCGCAAAGCGGGCAGGTGTGAACGCGAATTTGTCATCATTGCAAACACGTTGAACCCATTGATTTTGACCCAGAGTTTGGCCCCATAAAACATGAATTTTAAACAAACAATCTGGTTTCTGCTGCTAAATTCTTGATAAAAGACGTTTCAATACATACTTAGAAAGTTTACCTAAAAGTTTAATATATTTGATTAAAAGTTTATGAAGCTGCTTTTTGAGAAAGTTTGTGTTTGGCCAGTTAGGTCAAATAGAAATACATACTGTTCCAATGGTATCCATGTCATACAAATGCACCTGTATACAGTTTTCTTTTATGTCTACTCATGAAAATACCAGTATGGGGTGGGAATATTTAAACACATACAACTTTAAGTGTATTTTTTCATGTAAATCTCAGAGACTTCATGCAGACTCAGCCAGAGGATTGAAAGGAAAAGTTTTTTGTGAGGCAGGGCGTCAAGGGTGAGGGAAGTGGAAGAAGCCTCTCAAACCCTTTCTCCTTTCTCCAAATCTGACAATAAACAGATAGATCAATGAGTATTTCCATAAATGTGTTCCTTGTGTTTCATGGCTCCCTGACACACAGGCATCCTCCTGACGGAGTGACAAGATGCTCACCCTTCCTCCCCATCTCTGTTGTCCCAACAAGTAAGCCCCGTTCTGCAAGCCTCCCCCACATCACAGCACGTGATAAATCTCTCCTCTAATATGCCTTGCAGGGAAAAGTTGAACAAGATGAAGACTGTCTTGAGCACAGCTTCGTTATATTCTAGCAGTCCTGCTTCTCCATCTGGCAACCATCTTTCAGGAAGATCAAAAGGCTTTCCCACCTTCGCGGGTCCTTCCTCGCAGTTCATTGCTGTGAGATGGGTGAACCGCCAGCAGTGTCCTCTGCTAACAGGAGGGCAGGGCGGGGAACACAACAGCATGTCTCAGGTCACAGGAGCACTTCTGCAGCCAGGTCCCTGCCGTTCAGTGCCGGAGGGCCCCGCCTTGGCCCCGCCCACAGAGCTCCCTGGATCCCAGATTCTGAGCTGTGACACTCCCAGGCAGGTGCTGGAGGGCCCCGCCTTGGCCCCGCCCACAGAGCTCCCTGGATCCCAGATTCTGAGCTGTGACACTCCCAGGCAGGTGCTGGAGGGCCCGCCTTGGCCCCGCCCACAGAGCTCCCTGGATCCCAGATTCTGAGCTGTGACACTCCCAGGCAGGTGCTGGAGGGCCCGCCTTGGCCCCGCCCACAGAGCTCCCTGGATCCCAGATTCTGAGCTGTGACACGCCCAGGCGGAGCAGGCACCTCTCTCTGTGCTCATCGTCTGAACATTTCCCTCTGAGGTGTTCACTGTGAGAAGAACCCAAATACGATCTTCGAGACCCAGAGTTGTACCTGGGTTTCAGCACCTCAGTCTGCTGATGCCAGCTGCCCTTGCAGCCTCGGCTGCTGACCAGAGGGCTGGCCTCTGTGACCTGCCCGTCCCTGCATCCGACATGGGATGATCATAACTCCGTGAACGATGCGGACCCGCCCAGTGGGATAAGCAGTAACGTTTAAAATGTTACACGCAGAAATGTGCATGGGTAGTGTTGTTTCTCTTAGACAATCATCGCATTTAGAAAACGTCATGTTTTTAAGTTATACTGTCTTACATTAAGAAATGTGTCCACACAACATTTAGAGCATTTCTTAAAATTAAAAAAAAATAGTAACTGCACACACAGCCATACATAAATTCTGATTGTTGAAGGGCTGATGTAAGGTGTATTCAGAGAAGCCATCTCCTGACCGGGCTCGTCTGGCGGGACTAGGGGATCCGAGGGGAAGGGGGCAGGAGACTGATGCATAAGACAAGGTCCCCTCCGGGGGGTTCTGGGGCTCTGAGTCTTAACGGCAAAGGTGCATCCCATTGTCTGAGATACCCCCGCTCCCACAGAAGGCGGGATTCAGCCTGTCAGTGAGAGTGAGGAGCGCCAGTGACGCCTCCGGGGAGCAAGCGTGATGCCACATGCCCTCGTGCAAACGAGGCGGCCGGGCTCAGGGACGGAGCTGTGTGATTCCTGGGAGACGGGGACCTTGTAGCTGTGAGATACGCACAGGTTTGGAGGGACAGAGACCGCGAATGTTTCCTCTGCTGTGGCTAATGTGGACATTTTTTTAAGTCTCCTCTGTTCACAAACTATTCTAGAGTACCTGTTAGTGACTACTGATTATTATTTTTTACTGATGAATAGGTACTTGCCATCTGTATCATGAAGAGACATTCCCTCTCAATTCTTTGAATTTAAATGCTCTATTCTGTGTCTGGCCACTGTGAATGGAGAGTGCTTTTTCAGCTGTGGAGGGATATGTGTGGAATGCTTGTGGATAGGGAATAATCTTAATGATCACTTATAGGCGGGCCCATCAGGCATGTGCTCCTGTGAATAATCCCAGTTTGTCTGTGATTGTGTTTCTAATACCTGTCCAAAGGTCTACAGCCATGGAGCGACTTTGTGAAGTGCAGCTGGGAAGCTCGGGAGTCCTCAGCACCAGGATAAAAGCATTCAATTACGGGAGGGCTTTTCTCACCAGATGGTGTTCATGTGTCACACACAGAAAACTTGCTTTGTCCTGACTGTGAGGTTGGATTGCCGATTTGCCAGAGACTAGGTGGAGTGCTGGTTCAAAGTGCTTCGAAGGAGTCTCACCCTGCCCTGCCTGGAGGCTCTGGCACCACTGAGTGAGGGCCGCTGATGATCCTGATGAGCATTGCTCAGGACCAAGGGACCTGGTTCTCCACATGCAGCCAGGCCCCCAGCCATGTGGACTGCAGCTCAGGCCTCTTGGTAATGACAAGAATCCCAGGGAGGCCTCGTGCTTCCTAGAGAGGTCGTGGCTGGAGGACTGGCCCACACCACAGGGGACACACATTGATTGGTCTTGTAAGGAGGCCCAGGGTCTTCTCCTGGGAAGGTGACGTTGCCAGGGAGGACTGTGCATGCATTCCGTAGCCACTGCAGGCGCCTGGCCTGCCTTTTCCTTCACTCCTCGAAAGTTTTCTGGAAATACAGGTCCCAGGAGCCCCTCACAGCCAGCATGTTGACTCTGACATGCGGTTTCCTGGCTTTGCAACAGAACACTCCAAACTTTTCTGCTGATGGCCAGTTCTGTGCAGCGGAGGGACACCCAGGAAGGAGGGGCGGGACAAGTCTGGCCCAAGGCCGTGGTTATGCCCACACAGTCTGAGAATTCCCCAGGACGATTTCCAGATGGCAGGCAGGATTAGCAAGGCTGCTGTGTGGGAGGCTTTTGTCCAGCAGGCCGGGGCCCCATGTCCATCTCGGCACCGACCCCACATCCATCTTGGCCCCGGCCCCACGTGCATCTCGGCCCTCAAGCCCCACGTGTATCTCAGCCCTCAAGCCCCGGATCTCGGCCCTCAAGCCCATGTGCATCTCGGCCCGGCCCCACATGATCTCGGCCCCAGCCCCATGTGGCCCTCAAGCCCCATGTGCATCTCGGCCCTCAAGCCCCACATGATCTGGGCCCTCAAGCCCCCTGTCCTCCCTTACATGTAGGGTTGGCATGATCAGGGCTGACACATCACATGTTGGAGGGCCAGGAATCCTGGCACACATGAGTGACATTTCCACACGTGGGCTCTCTGTGGTGTCCTCGCCCTGGGACACACAGCCATGAGAACAAAACCTTTAGGTTTCTAGTGCCACCTCTTGCCAGGAAACAAGGCTATGATCACGTAGCCAGCCAATGATGGGATTATTAGTAATGGTCACCTGGCCAGGCGCGGTGGCTCATGCCTCTAATCCCAGCACTTTGGGAGGCCGAGGCGTGTGGATCACGAGGTCAACAGATCGAGACCATCCTGGTCAACATGGTGAAACCCCGTCTCTACTAAAAATACAAAAATTAGCTGGGCACGGTGGCGCGTGCCTGTAATCCCAGCTACTCAGGAGGCTGAGGCAGGAGAATTGCCTGAACTCAGGAGGCGGAGGTTGCGGTGAGCCGAGATGGCGCCATTGCACTCCAGCCTGGGTAACAAGAGCGAAACTCCGTCTCAAAAACAAAACAAAACAAAAAAATACAAAAAAATTAGCTGGGCATGGTGGCGCATGCCCGTAGTCCCAGCTACTCCAGAGGCTGAGGAAGGAGAATCGCTTGAACCCAGGAGGTGAAGGTTGGAGTGAGCTGATATCATGCTGTGTCCCTGCACTTCAGCCTGGGTGACAGAGCAAGACTCCGTCTCAAAAAAGAAAGAAAAGAAAAGAAGGAAAGGAAAGGAAAGAAAGGGGAAGGGAGGGGAGGGGAGGGGTGGGGAGGGGAAGGGAGGGGAGGGAAATTGTGAGAATCCGGGACAACTTGCCTCCCACACACTTTGTGTAAACATTGAGTGAAATTGATAGAACTTGATAAGGTGCCATGGAAATATAAAAATGGAAACAAGCTAAAAACTTTTCAAAACCATATTTCTGACAGTTTCTGGCACACATCCAATGCTCATGGGATTGAAAGAGAAAGTAATACAAAAATGGACTTGGACTTATTTGAAGTCTTGGTTACAAATAGATTGTGAAGGTGGTGACTATGTGTGTGTCTCACAGTAATTCCCGAGGAAGCCACTGCTGTCCTGACAGTGTCTACACCAACTCCGCGAACCCACCAGATGCAGGTGTTGGGCCTCTCCGTGGATACAGAGGGCTGGGGACGATGACTCAGTTGACCTTTCTCTCTCCGGGAGGCCATGCCCTGCCCCGTTCATCCCAGCCATCCCAGAAAACCAGCTGGGCCTGCCCATCAGACAGAAAAGGAGGAGAAGAGAGTCAAAGAAGGCAGGAGGTCCCTGGGGACCCTGGGAAGTCCCCGTCCTTGTCCCGCCACGGTCACTTTCAGAAGCACGGGCCCGACCTCCCTCATTACACATCCTCTACTATCATGTTTTAACAACTGCATCTGCCGATTCGCATGCTTATGCTGACATTGTAAACTTCCCATTGTATTTCAGTAGCTGCAAAATATGCATGTTTGGCAAATTATAAATGTTAGCCTCTTAAGCCAAAATTATCACATTTTAACTGATTGGATGCCCACCACCATCTATTACCAAAACCAATGAGCAGCCTTGGAATGTAAGGTTGATAGTCACATGAGACGCTGCCTTATCTATTCAGAAGTGAGTGAACGATCTAGAATGAGTGTAATATGACACTGGCCTGATACCCACAGACATCTGTTTCGCAGCACACAGCAATCTTTTAATAGTTAAGAATAGTGCCCATCTTTTCTTTAACTTCAATTTCGATAACATTAAAAAGGTGAATTTTATCTACTGTACTTTTTATAAAGTTTTTCATTAATCACTCATTCTTCTTTTTAAGAAAAATGCATATAAAATTAAAATTTTAAATAATTTTTGATAAACTTCTGGATTGCATTATCATTGGAGACATTGTTAAAAATGGAATAAAATAATAGAAATAGATTGCACATTGAAGGGTTGTTAAATGTAAAAATTGAATGCTATTGGAAGCGAATCCTCTAAAATAGATGTTCATTGATAATATTACAGCTAGAATGAAACATGATTCAAATTTATTTATTCTGTAGTTGCTACAATTGAGAGCATGCATAAGTAGATGGGAATAAAAGTAATTTGGGTATAAAAATACCTTCAGGTTGTCTGAAACTCTGAATTATGGACCAAAAATTAGGTAGTGATCTATCAAAAATTATTTTAAATGCTCACAGGGCATCTAGATTCATTCCTCCCTGAAATTAGATGACTACAAAGAGATAGAAGCTACCAGACTTGCAGAAATGTTGTTTCGCCCCTTCGCCCTTTCAGCCTGTACCCCTCGTTTGGTGTCCTCGAGCTTCCTGGGGCAGGACTGGGACCCGATGCCAGGTTCCTGGTGGTGACAGGGCCTTCCTTTTCTGAAGTGTGAAAGGGTGCCAGGGAAGCTGAGATTCCAGAAAGCAGCGTCTTCGAGCCCATCTGCTCGGCATTCCCCTTGGAAGCCTCTTCCTTGGGGTTTTCACACCAGGTCAAAAACTTTGGCTCCAGATTACCTGGAATGACTTCAGGTATTTTCGTTTTTGCATATGACTCTTCTGTGCTGGGAGAGAAGCTCTCAACAGCCCACACACTTCCCGACAAAGGAGGGGAAGTCGCATAACAGCTCACCATGAGCAGCCATCCATGTGTGACTGAGGGAGGCTTAGGGTAAAGCCCCCAATTTTTTTTTTTAAGACAGGATGTCACACCATCACCCTGGCTGGAATGCAGTGCCTCAATCAGGGCTCACTGTAGCCTTGACCTCCCAGGCTCAAGTGATCCTCCCAATTTAGCCTCCAGGATAGCTGAGACTACAGGTGCATCTTACCTGCCCCCCAACTCCTGGCCCCAGCTAATTTATATTTGATTTTTGCAGAGATGGGGTTTTGCCATGTTGCCCAGGCTGGTCTCAAACTCCTGGGTTCAAGTAATCTGCCTTCCCTGGCCTCCCAAAGTGCAGGGATTATAGGCATGAGCCACGGCACCCAGCCTGAAGCCCCCACTTCTGTGTAACCCTTGAAGAAAATAGCATCAAAGAGCTCGTGTAGCTGGACCCAGGTTTGCTTCCATTCATGCAAGAAAAGCAGAACAAAAGCGTAGACAGTCCATAACAAGTAATACCAGGTTCACACGCACATGCTTCGCGGGTATTTGTGTAAAAAGCAGGACTACCGCCTGGAGATTCCCTGGTCCTTGGTTACGTCTCACATACTTCACAAACATAAGAGATTAATATAAAGAAAATACGGTACACTTTTAAGTAGCTTTCCAATAGGAAAAAATACTTAGTGATATTTTTCACTGTCCATTTCATTTCCTTCTGTACTTACAGATGTTGAAACTAGAAAAATAAAAGGGCTTGAGTCTCCATAAGTTATTACTAGCAGCATGTGACATGGAATAGAGTATCATTCAGAAGAATAAGAAATCATCCCTTCAGAAAACATTTTGTGAGCCAAAATGTGGCACATGTCAATCAAGAAAGAAGTCTGCGTTCCAGGGACTCAGTGGAGAACTGTCACCACCAGCAGGCAGAACATTCCAGAAAAGCCTCCACGATTCCATTTTAGTTATATTGGCTCAGTGTTTTAGAAGACCATGTCTAATCTGATTTTTTAGACAAACTTTTTAAAAACAATTTTAAATGTACAGATATTTGCAAAGAGAGTTTCAAGAGCCCCACTGCTTTCCCTGGCTTTCACATATCATGTAACGATGATACCATTACCAAAACTAAGGAGTGAACGCTGGTCTAATTCTATTAGCTAAGTCCAGACTTGACGTGGTGTGGAGCAGTTTCTCCAGCAACACAGTTTTTTCCACCCAGCATCAAGTCCAGGACATCACATTGCAACCCCTCAGCCTTCTCCAGTCTGGGACAGTTTTCACTCTTCTTTGTGCTTCGTGCCTTTGACAGTTTGAAGAATGCTGGTCAGGTTATTTTGTAGGCAGTCTCCCAGTTTGAGTTTGTTTAAGGTTTACACATAGTTTGACTGGGATTATAGGTTCTGGGGAAGAAAACCACAGAGCTGAGGTGGCTTCTTCCCACCGAGGACTTTGTGCAGGATCTTGGCAGACACCTCCGGTGAGGCTACCTGGCAGGTGGCTGGGATGCTGCCGGCCAGGCGTCTGCAGGTAGTCACTGAGCTTCCCTTCCAGACTCTCTTAGGAAGGATCGCGAAGCCCAGTGGACACTCACAGAGGAGAGGTGGAGGGGGAGCTCCGGGAGAGGAGAACACTGACATCTGTTATTTGGAGTTTCTCTGTAAGGGATTTGTCCCTTCTCCTTTTTATTAATTTATGAAATTATCCTAGCTAAGAAATTCCCTATGTATTTCATAGATCAATAAAATAAACAAAAACCATTCTACATGTGTACTTAGAAAAGGTTAGAAAAACGTAACTCTTCAGTGCTAGCGACTGTGCTCCCTGTCCTCTGGGTGGGCTCTTGTGTGTGAATTTCCTTCGTAGCATTCCACACTGAGCATATGGACCCCAAGAGGTTCAAATGCCACACTTCAGATGAAAAAGGCATGGGAGCATTGCTGAGAATGAACATGACTGATTATGTATTTTCAGTGGGGATTTCTTCTTTAAAAGCGTGGAAATTCCTTTCTGTTCCATAATGCTTGTTTTAATTTGCAGTTCTTGCGTTGAAGTGCAACAACCTACTCTTACTTTTGGTTAACTCTTGACCAGAATTGAATCCTGCTGTTGGAATTTCAACTGGAAATGAAAGTAATATTGTTAGGATTGTATTTCACCGCTCAAAGGTTTTGCTGAATGTTCACATGGACCAGTGATGTTTTGTTTAGAGGTGGACACGAGCCCCACAGCCTCCCGGCTGAGCGGATTCCCTTACAGAGTGTTCTTCGGGAGGTGTAAATGAGGCATAAGTGTTAAAAAACATGGATCCTGGTACCGGGTGATATTTTAAACAATTACAGATGGTGGCGGGCTGGCTGTAATTGACAGCGGTGTCAGCCCCAGAAAGGGACTTGACAGGCTTGGTCGTACGATGATTAATTACTGTGTGCTGTCTCTGGGCATTCCAATTTCCTCTCATGCAGCTCATAGCTGGGGCAAAATCTGTAGCTCCTATTACACACACAGCACAGGAAATGTCTTGTCAGTGCCCTATCCAAGGACCACTTGCGGCCAGGAAAGTTGCTTGAGCAAGTCTCTCACTGACAGGTTATGCCTGGAGAAGATTTGGCACAGGGAACCCAGAAAGGATGCAAACAATGGGAGCATCCCCTCTTCTGTAGTTACTTTAAGCTGGCAGCGACTTATAAATTGAGTCGGGACAATGGACACCAAGCAGATCAGCTCTACTTCTGAAAAAAGAAAAAAAATGCCTGAAACAATGATGGCTCTCAGGAAGATGATTAAAGGATACAAGAGTCCTCTCTTTGTGTGCTTTTATTTCACCAAAATTAGATCTGCGCTAGCATAATGGATAATATAAGGACACGTGCCCTCAGATCGAAAGGCCACAGAGACGCAAGTTTGCGTTCCACACCCGTTGCTATTTCTCTCCTTTGCTAATTGGAGCTGGGCACCACCATCGGCTGGCAGAAGTTGTGAAGCCTTGGATGGAGAGCCAGCAGGTTCTCCCTGCGCCCTCAGTTGGTGGCCACTTGGAGAGGGTGCACAGAGTGGTCCCGGCTGCCTGACCTGGGCCAATGAACGTGATCACTTTGAATCTTGGCCTTTAGGCAGATGCTTTCTACAACTCCCTAAACTTTACACTAAGTTTGACGTTTTTTTGTTTTACAACTTTATAAACAATTATGGAGCATCCCCACCCTCCATACCTGGGCTCAGTGGGAAAGTGGTGTTTCCAAGAGGAGCTGGATGTCCGGCGAGACCAGATGAGGTTAGATGTGCAGGGGCGGTGCGGAAGCCAGTGGAACTGGGCAGGCTTGCTGGAGTGTGCAGAGGTGCTCTAAATGCCACCCTGTGAAGTGCTGGGCTCATTTGCAGACTATTCGAAGCAGAGCAGCCAACAGCCAGCCTCAGCCTGCAGATGTGGAAAACAGTGATTGCTTGGAGCGACGCTGTTGGAACACCAGGGCCAGCTGAAAGTCACACAGGAGGGCTTAGAGCTTATCTCCACCCTTCTTAGGATCTGTGGGGGCCTCTGCCTCTGCACCAGGCACCAGTCCAGGCCCTACACCCGCCTTGGCCTCACCCTGCTCATACTTGCAGGGTTCCAGGTTGTCTTTTTTGGCTGTCCTGGCCAGCAGGGCTGGGGAGTCATCGGGCACGAGGTTCCCAGTCATGCATAACACGGGCTGGGTCCCAGTGCCACTCCCTGGCCTGGTGCAGCTCTGTGGGCGCAGTGGCAGAATGCCTGAGTTCCAAACGGAACCCTCTGCCAAGTTCTACCCTTTTCCACTCAAACCACCGCATCTAA
Source organism: Leontopithecus rosalia (assembly GCA_028533165.1). NCBI lineage: Eukaryota > Metazoa > Chordata > Mammalia > Primates > Cebidae > Leontopithecus > Leontopithecus rosalia. The sequence continues at coordinate 2,393,650 of CM052649.1, forward strand.
CACAGAGAGCCTCCACAGATGCTCTTCAGGCTGCTCTCCAGGTTCCTTTGTAGGGATTCTCATCCATGGAGCAGGAAGAAGGGAAGCCACTTGAGGCAGCTCCATAGCATCTGGCCAGGCCTACAGTGTGTGTGCTCCTGGCCCCTCCTGGGACAGCTGGCATCTGCAGAAGTGCGGCCCCACACATGAATGGGACGTCGCACCGGGGGGCACCGCACACCCAAGACCCACGTGCGAGGGATGTGCGGTGGGAAGGCTGATCAGATGCCCAGGCACAGGCACACGAGGCCTAGCGCACCCGGCCTTGCCGGGGAAGGACTGACAGCCTGTCAGCCTCGTCGCAGATGGATACAGACAATGAATCAAAGAAAATTGAGGAAGGGTACAATTCACGCAGCCAAAGGTACAACCACAGAAAAGATTCAGCCACAGCTGCCAGGGAAACACGAACTGTAGCCAACAGATGAACACCTATTCCAAAGCCCCCCAAAGTCGGTGTGGGGGGCTGTGTGTGAGGATGGGGTGCTGAGGCCTCGCAGGAGCCAGCCCTGGGGAGCAGGGACCTCACTCAGACACCCGCAGGCTTCGGCGTGGACTTCACTTCATCACACGCCTTGAATAATAATGCGGAGTGACACCTCCACGCAGGGCTGAGGGGACCCAGTGAGCCCCGCATCCTCCCGTCTAGACTGCCTAGGCACGGGGGAGTCTACACTTTTATTATTTTGAGGAAAAACACTCTGACGTGAAGAAAATCTTTTCTGATCAAATTCTAACATCCAATTCTCCATGGCTCTTCCGTTCTGAACAGTCAGAGCCCCGTTTCCTTTCTCCGACAATTAACATCCAGACTTTTACATTCCCATCCCAGGAGCTTCCCCAGGGCCTGCAGGAAGCCTGCAGCTCCCCACCGTGTCTGACCCCAGGGCCAGTGCTGCACCCTGGGTCCAGTCTTCAGAGAGCACCTGACCTTCTGCCATTGCCACACCTCCTAGGCCTGGCTGGGCCACCTCTCAGGAAATGAACGGCGGCACGGGTCCAATCTCTGGAGAGCAGCATTCCACAGCATCGAAAAGGAAGCAGGCGTTTTCCCAGCCCATGCGCTAGCATACCTCGCAGGAGGATGGCATCGGGGACTGCGTCTTGTGATTCTTTGTCTGTTCAGCTTGTGCAACTTGGTCATCCTGTCCCTGGGCTCAGGTGGATGGATTGCAATCCCCACTTTGAGTGTGGTGTTGTCTCCTGGCCAATCAGACCTGCAGCCTGCAGGGAGATGGCTCGGGTTGTCCATTGGCACCATCGACAAATGAGGGACATAAAGTCAGAGAAGCTAAGTTACAGAATGGGGCTACTATTTACACTACCACAAAGAAGAGGAGAGAATCCCCAGCCAGCGTTGAAACCTGGGTCTGCAGCCCCCAAGTGTGGCAGTTTCTACCCTAAAGCCTTTGGTCTATGCAGGATCTCTCTATTTCAGATGCTACCACAATGTATGGTCACTGCTTAGGTGATCAAATATTTTCCACATGTTTTATTTGAACTAAAGAGAACTCATACTTTATGCGACTTGCAAATGATAACTGGCTGACTCAGCCCATTTGACAAACTGGGGAAAAATGAATTTGCAAACCACATGATAGTCAATGAGCTGATGCCGTCAATATATAAAGGACCCAAGAATAAATAAGGAAAAGCTAAAGTCTAGGAAAATAGACAAAGGATATGCACAATCTGCAAAGAAGAAATATAAATTCCAGCTGAACTTCTAAAGGACTTTGCTGTTCACTTGTGATTAAACTTAAACTGATGAAGACTTAGCAGAAGAGACATTTTTCTGTTGGGTTAGCCAAGGGTTAAGTAATCATCTTATATATTGCAGGGAAAAGTAGAGCAAAGAAATCACTTCTGTATACTTGTTGACAACACAAATTAATACAAGCTTCCTGGAGGAGAATTTGGCAACATCAAAGCCTTAAAGATTTTTATCCCTAACACCAAGAAAGAAATTCCTTCCCTTCTAGGAATTCACCCAATAAATCGCTGGACACATGTGGAAAGAATGGCCATTAGCAATACTTGTAGTCGTGCCAAATTAGAAATAGCTTCTATATTAACAATAGGGTTTTGGTTAAATAAAGTATGATTGCATTATGATGGAATCCAATGTAGCCGTTAAAATAAAAACATCTTTATTTCATGTGGAGATATGCTCATGGTATATTGTTAGAGTAAAAGTTAGTAAATGCTAGGATCCCATTTTAGTAAAATATGTAAGGATAGTGTACTGGTCTTATGCTGCCAATAAAGACATACCTGAGACTCAGTAATTATTTTTAAAAAGAGGATGAATGGACTCACAGTTCCACATGGCTGCGAAAGCCTCATAATCATGGTGGAAGGCAAGGAGCAGTAAGTCACATCTTACATGGTGGCAGGCAAGAGAGCTTCTGCAGGGAAGCTCCCACTTATAAAACCATCAGATATCATGAGACTATTCACTGTCACAAGAGCAGCATGTGAAACCCCCCTCCATGATTTAATTACCTCCCACTGGGTCCTTCCCACAACATGTGGGAATTTTGTCATTTATTTGACATATGGGAATTATAGGAGCTACATTTCAAGGCGAGATGTGGGTGGGGACACAGCCAAATCATGTCAGATAGATAGAATCAAAGTAAAGTCTGAAGGAAACCTGGTGTAATTTAGGGCTTCTTTACAGAGATTATCTGTGGGTTATAAAATCAGGAATGTTTATTTTTTAAGTTTCTTTGTTTAATAATTTGCTTTGTTTACAATGGATATTAGTTGCTTTAATACTAAGAAAAAATTCTGACTCCAACATCACAAAGAGTGGGTTTTCTATTTGCCGCTCATGAGAACTTGACCACAGCCAGGAATTACGCCTGCTGGTTGACCACACCAGCTTCATGCTAATTTCCAAGAGATCTGTTTGCAACAAAGCCCAGGCATGTCCTCCCTGCTCCGTAAAGTGCTCCTGCATCCATCCAAGCTCACTGCATCACCATAACCTCATGCAACATTCAGCATGAGTAGCTATTTATTGATGCAAACCATTTTCCTCTGGCTCTCTTTATTTTTCTTTTACAAGGTAGAATATAGAATGCATTTTATTTTTTTTTTAACTATCAATAATATATTCTAGTTTGTGGTAATAAATACCTTTCAGTGGATGCTGAAAAAGCCACAAAATATTTCTATAAATATCTTCAATCTCTCATTTGCTTTTTGAAAAAAATTTGTACATAAACATTTTTAATGATTAGTCCTTTTAAGCTTTGTATGTTCGATATAAAAAATGTTAACTGTCTTACACATTTGGCCAATTCTTTGTAAATAAGTTTTCTTAAGAGATATACTATAGACAATGCCAAAGTGTTATTGACTGTAAAACACAAGAATGTGAATTTTATCAGGACTTTTTCAGAATTTTATCAGTATTTCAACTGATGTCCTTTTTCTGCTTCAGGACTGAGTCCAGGATCCCATGTCACATTCAAGAGTTACCACCCGTGATGGCCCAAGTTGTGTTCTCACAAAGCTCCTATGTGGAAGTCTGATCCCAAGTACTTCAGAATGCCATCTTATCTGGAGTAATCTGACCCACCCCAACAACCTCAGCTGGACCTGTACCCTCAGCTGGTACTTCCGTAAAGATCCTATTTATAGTGTTGAGGAACATTCTACAAATAATTGGTGTTCTTATCAGAAGAGGGAATCTGAGCATATAAAGAGAAGCCAGGAATGTCCAGGCAGAGCAGAAAGGCCAGATTAGGACGCAGCAAGATGGCTGCTGTCTGCAAGCCGCGGTGAGAGGCCTCACGGGAACCAGCCCTACTATCGCCCTGGTGTTGGACTTCCAGCCTCCCAGAACTGAGAAAATAAGTTTTTTCTGTGTAAGCCGTCCAGTCTGTGGTACTTAGCTTTGGCTGTCCCAGCAAACTCACCTTCTTCCCCTTGTGTTCTTAACGTAGCTGAAGAACCCTGGTCAATTATTTGTAGAATGTTCCTCAATTTGGGTTTGTATAGTATTTTTTCATTATCAGAACATATTACGGATTTCTGGCAAGAATCACATAGAAACGAGGCTGTGTCCTCAGCGCAGCAGATTGAGGGTCTCAAGATGCTTGTCCATCCATCCCACCACTGTGATGTCTGCCTGGGCTCTCCACTCTGCCTTGGTTAATAGTGGTTTACTGCTGTTGTAATCCTGGCTTTGATCATTACATTCTGGCTATGCAAGGTGTTCACATCAGCGGAAGCTGGGCGACAGGCATATAGGATTCTGTACAATTTTATTTATTTATTTATTTATTTATTTATTTATTTATTTATTTATTGAGACAGTCTCACCCTGTCGCCTAGGCTGTAGTGCAGTGGCACAATCTTGGCTCACTGCAACCTCCGCCTCCTGGGTTCAAGCAATTCTCCTGCCTCAGCCTCTGAGTAGCTGGGATTACAGGCGCGCACCACCATGCCCAGCTAATTTTTGTATTTTTAGTAGAGACGGGCTTTCACCGTACAGTCAGGATGGTCTCAATCTCCTGATCTCATGATCCACCCACCTTGGCCTCCCAAAGTGCTAGGATTATAGGCATGAGCCACTGCGCCCAGCCTGAGCAGGCTATTTTATCTGAGTCTCAGGTCATGGAGAAGCTGCTGGAACAGTCCCAGGTCATGCTTCCTGGGCTACCTTCAGGAATGACTGCTCTGAAACACAGAGAGAAAGTAGAGAAGCTGAGCTTTCATTTTCTCTTTACTATTTAAAGGCAAATGTAACTACTGCTAACAGAACACAACACAAAACAGAGACAGAAGCCAAGGCAGCACGTGCTTCCATCATGAGGCTGAGCCTTTGGGGGTTCCTTCATGAGGACCAGGAATGGTGCTCCCCAGAGGAGTGCGACCTGGTCACCAGGTGTGACCTGGGGAGTTTCACCATGTGGCCATTACAATCCAATGTTGCAGGAGAAAGTGTGAGAGAGGTCCAAAGCACCCACTGGCTGTTGAGTGAATATTAGGGCCTGGTCTTGTTAACCAGAGCTGGCTAAACAATTAAAGCCAATAAAGCAGGTTTGATGCAGAAACTACTGCAATAGGGGAACAGACCTCAGGATAAAACCGGGTTCAGTTCTAAGTACAGCACAGTCAGGTGTGGATTCATAGTGAAGAAGCGGGTTTGGGGGCAGAGGATAGGACATTCCTAAGAGGAAGCATCCAAGACAGGGGGTTTTCGCTGGAGTGGCTTGGCCGGATTCCTGCTGCACCTGCTCCCAGCAGACCAGAGGACCAGGCCCAGGGAAAAGATGGCCCAGAGGAGCCTGAACAAAGTTTGGTCAGGGAGAAGGTCTGTGTCAGTCTTCAGATGGGATTGAGACCAGAGCAGGGAAAATAGATGTTACCAATTTTCAGTGACCTCCCCTCTCATCAGATCCAAGGGGCGCTGTGGCTACAGCTGCATCGAGAGAGGCTGGCAAGGATCTTGCCATCCCAGCAGCAGAGGAGACCTTCAGCATGGTCCCCAGGAACCAGAAACGGCCCGTGGGCCCAGGCGCCATGGGTCAGTGCTGACACACCAGTGGAGCTGCCTCCCTCATCTTCATCACCAACTTTCACCACAGCTCAGCCTCTGACTCGGGAGCCAAGGCCCTGGGACTGGAAGGAGACTCGGTCATTGACGCCATCTCTGCCTGAGGTTTGAGCTTTTAAAAGAGTAGGAAAAGACATCATCCTTGCCATGGCAATCAACCAATTTAGGTTTTTGTTTAACTACTTTGTTATTCAATTATTTTCTTTGTTCTTCTAATGAAGGCAAAAAGAAGTTCAAATTTCCTGTATGATCTTGGACATAGAGGGACATTAAATATATATGAACTCTGTGGGGTCAGATGGAAAGCACAGAGAACGCTGTTGTCCCTGCGACCAAAGCAGCTGCGGGCTGAGGTCAGGGAGGGAAATAACCACCGGCCGCTTTCTCAGTTCTCTGAGCTCCCCTCGTTCTCCTCTTTTACTCACAAAATCTTCTATTTAATTATTTAGAGTAATACAGACGACTTCTCCACTGTTGAATTCGGTCCCATCTAGTTCAGGAGCAATAAGAATATGCCTAATACTAATCGCAGAAGCACTGTCCGTTCTGGGGAAGGCCACGTGCAATGCATTTTTAAACAGGTGTCCACGGAACCCCTTTGATATGCCCTTGACAGCCACCCCTTGGATGCCCTCACTTTTGTTCATCCCCAAATATTCTAAGTCTTGGATAGATAATAGCTACGCTTATGCTAGAGCTAAGAGAACTGCTACTATCTGTCTCATTTATAAGAAACGGAATGATAAACTGCTAAAAACTGAATTTTTTAAATGTTCACTAATAACACTCCTGGCCTAGAGAGCAACAAAAAGTATGTATGTTAGAAAAGCATGATCTGACCTGAAGCTTTCTCCTGATTCAACTCAATCCCCGGCATTTCCTTCTGTCAGCTGTCCACCTGGGGAAATTTGATTTCCTGGGGATTACGCAGAAAGTGAGACCAGGTTCTCAATATTTACCCTAAAAATGACATCATATATTGTCTCACATTTTATCTCTATTTTAAATCACTTTTTAGAAAATTGCAATATGGTATCTATTTAATCCGAAGAATGACAGACAATGTGGTTATTTAGAATTAACGTGGAAACCGACTGAATAGACGCAGTGCCACGAAACTGAAATCTTTTAAATAATAACAAGGACCATCTGAGAGCTGACATCTTTAGCACTTCCTATGTGCAATGCACTTTGCTGGGTGACTTTTTTTTTTTTTTGAGATGGAGTCTCAGCCTGGGCAGAAGTGCAGTGACCTGATCTTGGCTCACTGCCACCTCCGCCTCCCGGCTTCAAGCTATTCTCCTGCCTCAGCCTCCTGAGTAGCTGGGATTACAGGCACCCACCACTACGCCCAGCTAATTTTTTTGTATTTTTAGTAGAGATGGGGTTTCACCATGTGGGCCAGGCTGGTCTCGAACTCCTGACTTTGTGATTTGCCTGCTCAGCCTCCCAAAGTGCTGGGATTACAGGTGTGAGCCACCGTTCCTGGCTGGTGATTTTTTATACACTAGATAATCTCTATAAATTTTTAAAGCAACCCTGAAATTCATTATTTCTATCTGAAAAATTCGTCCTTTGAAAGACAGGCAAAGCAGAAACCTCTCTGACTGTGTATTCCAAAAGAGTGACTCTACCAGCCTTTCCCCAACCTCGGCTTCTTCTCAGTGAAAGGGGAGGACTTCACTGACTCGGGAGTTTGGGGAGAGGATGCACTCCCACTCTGCTGAGGGCTTCGTGTCCACCTCCTTCTGAGTCCCAAGGCAGTTAGAGGGTGGTCTTCTCACCGTTCTGTCTTGGGTCTGTAGCCCCACAGGTCTTGTGGCTGGTCTATTTTAGGGGAAAGCACTGGAAACTCCCTTTGGTTGCTATTCTAGCGCCCCTTTTCTAATCAACTTCATCAGAAACCAAAGTGATGATTTATTTCCTTCTTCTGTCTTATTTCTTGACGGTTCCTGAGATTGGGAGAGAAGATGGGTGTTTATGCCTCAGAGCTTGAGAACTCCAATAGCAGCTGTCCCACACTTAGATGTGAGGGTCCCAGTTGACGGCCTGAAAGTGGGAGTGGCTGCCAGTTCCTGCAAGATCAGAACACTGAGGGTTCAAAGCCAATGTCATCTACTGATTCCACCCCAGAGAAGCATGATGGAGTCTGATTCCATCGTCCTGACCATCCTTATGATTTGTGAATACCTCATCTTCTCCATGAATTCCAGACTCTGGGCAGGCGTGGGGGGAACCTACCTAGTTCTTCAGTCAGGACTACTCTTAAATCAGCCCAACAGATTGTGTGTGTGTGTGTGCATGTCATGCACACACACACACATATGTATTTGTGGAGGCTTCAGACAAGGGAGATGCCTTCCCTTCCCTGGTAATCTACCCCGTTGTCTCCCTCTGAGCTCCAGAATGGGAAAAGCAACTCCCACCGCAGTTTACAGAGGTGCCATTGCTTTCTGAGGAGGGACGACGGATCGCACCACCAGGGCTAGCCCCGAGAAAGACTCCTAGGCAGGACCCTTAACAACGCAGAGCAGTGGAGGACTCAGGGCATCTATCCCAGGCTCTGCATCCTCCAAGTATGAAAGGAGAGGCCATGAGGTGCCAAGTGTACCCCCAGACCTTGAGGCGGGCTGTGGCTGGGAACCCCAAGTGGGCCCTTCCTCCTGTGTCTTTTCTTTTCTTTCTTTTTTTTTTTTCTTTTCTTTTTTTCTGAGACAGAGTCTTGCTCTGTTGCCCAGGCTGGAGTGCAATGGCTCAATCTTGGCTCACTGCAACCTTTGTCTCCCGGGTTCAAGTGATTCTTCTGCCTCAGCCTCCTGAGTAGCTGGGATTACAGGCGTGCACCACCACTTTGGGCTAATTTTTGTGCTTTTAGTAGAGATGGGGTTCCACCATGTTGGCCAGGCTGGTCTGGAACTCCTGACCTCAGGTGATCCGCCCTCCTTAGACTCCCAAAGTGCTGGAATTAAGGCGTAAGCCACCTAGCCTGGCCTCTCTCTGAGTCTTTCATCAGAGGCTGCTCTGCAACCTTCTGCTTGTCACGCCACCCCCAGGAGTGTCAGGAAGCCAGAAGCAATGTCTTGGTTACCTATGAGAACCGCCATTACTCCCAAAATCTCTATGCCAGCCACCACCTCGTGCTTCTCCAAACCTGCTGCTCCTGTGGCTCATTCTGATTGCTATGCTGATGAAGTCCTTGTCAACCATCAGTGTGTGTAGAACCCAGTTGGACCACCATATGGCACCCTCCCTGGATGTGGCTGCCTCCACGTTCACCCACACGTGCTTTCGCGGGCGCTAGGCAGCCCTGGCCTTGCATCCAGCAACAGCACCCTAAGAGATGACCTGACTCCATTTTGTTTTTTAAATGCAGTGGTTTTGATGCCACTGCCATATTGTGGTAGAGTTGTGCCACTCGCCACTGCTTCCCGTCGTTCCCTGCCGGCGAGCCTCTGTGTCCCCCCGGTTCCCAGCCACGCAGCCCCTCATCCTGGGGCCCCTAGAGCTCGCCTTGCCTCTGCTGAAGAGAAGGCTTACTCCCAGTCTTCATCAGCTGTGCAGGCCCCCATGTCTGTCTCCACAGTCCCCCAGAGAGCTCCGCCCTCCTGACCTGCTTCTCTCTGTTCTGTTCAGTTTGCATGAAGCACACACATTCCTTCAGCACACGGTTTTAAGCCTGGGTTAGTGTGGGGGCGATTTTGCATTTTCAGCCCTTTTCTCGGCTGGCAGCAGTCTGCGCTGTCACCCTAGATGCCAGTCTTCCTTCCGCAGTGCCCCCGTACGTCCTCATCTTGTGCTCTCACAGCATGGACACCCTGTTAGACATTCCGGTAGGATGGAGTCTTCCAGTCTCCAGTCTATGTTCAGCCTCCAGCCAAAGTGCACAGCTGGTGGACCATGAGTGTCTTGGTGCTGGAACTGAATAGCACTAGTTGTTTGAACATCTGAATTACAGGATACGCAGAATGTGCATAATGCAGTTTGCTGCGGAAGTTTCTTTTCAGCTAATCTTTCATGCTAAAGTACTTTCAAGGTTCTGTGTGATGAAATTCTTCCAGGGAATGTTGGTCTTTTTTCCTGTGCCATCCATCAAGCCAGCCCTTCTCCCCTTTGCATGGAATTCCTCATTGTGTGCCGTGTTAAGGGACATGACATCCCTTGCCCTCCACAGTGGAAGTCAAATAGGGATCTCTTTCCTCCCCCTATTCACTGAAAACCAGAGACTTGGCAAGTGAGCCTCCCACCCAAGACTCTGCATTTTGAAGGAGAATCTCAGAACTGCTTGGCACTCTAAGGCTTGCCCACTGGGGCTACGGGAAGACCCAGCAAGGGGCTGGCGTGTGCCCCTTTATCAGTGATCTCTGCTCCTCCTGCCCTTGTTCTGCCTGCGTGTCTCAGGGGTCCTCCAGTTTACCCGCCGACTCTCTGAGCTGGCAGTCCCCTCCACTGGCATTCCTCCTTTGCCTGAGTGAGCAAGAGTTCGCTTCCATTGCCGCTGTGCCCATGAGGCGTGGAGGAGAGTCACCTTGCATATATAATTTGAGGGAAATGGAATCTCAGTCCAGCTCTTATTTCCCAATTATTCGATGTCTTACCACATCTCGGTGTGAGATTACCCAGTGAGAGGCAGTGCATTAGTCAAAATAGACAGTAACCATGCATATCCTGTTACACATATTACAGAAAACCAAGACGGCAGGCTTGGTTCAAGTGACCAATTTCTCCAGTTTTATATTTTTATGAAAGTCTGTGTCTATAAAGGAAAATTTCTGCTGAAAATTTTCTCATTACTTTTCACAAATGCCTATTTGGATTTTTTTTTATATCTTAATGGAGGAGTGAAATTTCAAAGGTTAGACTTGGTGGGATCTTGCTGAACAATCTTAAATTATCATTTTTCAGTGACGATTTACTTGATCTCATTTCGTGGCCTTAAGATCAGCAAATATACTACACACACCTTAGATAAGTATCCCTGGAAACTTACACGTTTTATTCCTACATTTCTGTATAAATGTTACACTGTCTTTTTCTAAAAATATTGTTTAAAATTCTTCCTAAATCACAGTGGATGCTGAACACAGGCCGAGATTACTTGACGAGCTGTTAGCCGTCTGCTGTTAAATGTGCTTATCCAATAAGATGCTGATGCCCGATGCCTGTGGCCCTGGAATTAACCTTCTTTTCTCTTCACAGATTGGGACCAGTAGCCACTTGACTGCAGGGGACAGGGGCATCTCACGTCTGGGCCCTAAGCCTCCTGCTGGAGAAAGGACTTCCACCGGACTTCGGAAGGAAGTCCAGGGGTGCTGTGGGGCATTGGTCCACAACTACGGGAGTTCCGCTTCAAGCAGCCCGGCCATCAGAACTTGGAACAGGTTTCCAGGCATGTCTCTTCCTGGAAGGTCCCTGTGGGCGCATGCTGCAAGGACCCCATTAAGCTGGTAAGCACTGGGATTTCAAAACGAACACTCCCTGATTGGAAGGAAAATACACGATCGACCCCAAGCACTCGCCCCGTTGAATAAATGTGTGCAGAAGTCACGGAGCTGCCTGATGCCTGCGAACTGCAGCCAAGGGTCTTCCTAACCCACAGAAGGCTTTATTTCGTGGCCACTCGTTGCATTTAAATAAGGGCGTGTCTGAGTTTTAAGTCTTGAAGGAATGAACGTGCTGAGGGACATAAATTGGTAACCTTCTGGGCTGACTGCCAAGGTTCACAGAACAGCCTAGTTTAAGTTGATTTTTGTTCTTTCCTAGGATTCATTTTGTTTAAAATACACATTCGTAAAAATTCTTTTTAACCTAAAAATTCTTTTTCTAACTTTTTTTTTAGATGGAGTCTCATTTGGTCTCCCAGGCTGGAGTGCAGTGGTGTGATCTCCGCTCACTGCACCCTCTGCCTCTTGGGTTCAAGCGATTCTCCTCCCTCAGCCTCCTGAGTAGCTGGGACTACAGGCATGCACAACCATGCCTGGTTAATTTTTGTATTTTTAGTAGAGATGGGTTTTCCCCAAGTTGTCCAGGCTGGTCTCAAACTCCTGACCTCAGGTGATTCACCTTCCTCGACCTCCCAAATTGCTGGTTTCACAGGCATGAGCCATTACACCCAGCCTTTTTTAACTTTGATTTTAAATTTGGGAGTATGGGCAGGTTTGTTATATAGGTAAACCGTGTCAGGGGGGTAGTTGTACAGATTATTCAATCACCCGGGTCCTAAGCCTAGTGCCCATTAGTGCTTTTTCCTGATCCTCTCCCTCCTCCCATCCTCCACCCTCCAGTAGGCCCTGTATGTGCTCTGTGTCCAGGTGTTCCCATCATTTAGCTCCCACTTACAAGTGAGAACACTCAGTATTGGGCTTTCTGTTCCTCTGTTAGCTTGCCAAGGGAAACAGCCTCCAGTTCCATCCACATTCCCACAAAGAACATGATGTGCTTCTTCTTCGTGGCTGCATAGTGTTCCATGGTGGAGATGTACCACATTCTTCTTATCCAGTCTAACCATTGATGGGCATTTAGGTTGATTCCATGTCTCTGCTACTGTGCAGAGTGCTGCAGTGAACATGTACATACGTGCGTCTTTAGGATGGAACAGTTTATATTCCTTTAGGTACATACCCAGTAATAGGATTGCTGGGTCACACGGTACTTCTGGTTTTAGCTCTTTGAGGAATCATCACACTGTTTGCACGATTAACTAATTCACACTCCCAGAAGCGTATCTGTTCCTTTTCTTCCACAGCTTCACCAGCAGCTGTTACTTCTGCCTTTCTAGTACACGCCATTCTGGCTGGCGTTCGATGGCGCCGCATTGTGGCTCTGATTTACAGTGCTCCCATGATCAGTGATGTTCAGCTTTTTCTCATATGCTCGTTGGCTGCGGGTACCTCTTCTTTCCAAAGGTGGCCACTGATGCTCTTCACTCCCTTTTCAGTGGAGTTGTTCTGTTGTGTAAATGTGTCTAAGTTCCTTGTAGATGCTGGATGTTAGATCTTTGTCGGATGCAGAGTTTGCAGATAAGTCCTCCCTTTCTGCAGGCCGCCTGCTTGCTGTGTTGGCGGTTCTTTCACTGCACAGGAGCTCCTCAGTTCAGTCAGATCACACTTGTCAATTTTTGTTTTGGCTGCAATTGCTTTTGGTGTCTTCATGCCGTGCCCATGTCCACAATGGTATTGCTTAGGCTGTCCTCCAGGATTTTGTTTTTGGCAGAGGGAATGTTTTACATTTAAGCATTTAATCCATCTTGAGTTAAGTCTTGTAGCTAGTGTTAAGGAAGGCGACCTGGAAATTCTGAACTGACATAATGTAAGCTTTTAAGAGGGTTCCATGGACTAAATGTGTGTGTTCCCTAAAATGCACGTGTGGCACCTCAAGCCTCCACTGTGTCTATGTTTGGAAAAGGGAGTAATTAAGGTTAAAAGAGATCAGAAGTTGGGGGCCTTGAGCCAATAGTATTAATGTCCTTTTCAGAAAAGGAAGATCTCTCCCTCTCTCTCTCTCTCTCTCTCCCTCTCTCTCGCTCGCTCTCTCCCTCCCTCCCCTCTCTCTCTCTCCCTCCCTCCCCTCTCTCTCTCGCTCTCTCTCTCTTTCTCTCTCACCCTCC
>CM052649.1:2406963-2421337 GCA_028533165.1 Leontopithecus rosalia
TCTCTCTCTCTCTCTCTCTCTCTCTCTCTCTCTCTCTCGCTCGCTCGCTCTCCCTCCCCCCCACCCCCGCTCCCCGCACTCACACAGAGAAAAGGCAATGTGAGGGCACAGTGAGATGACTAGTGCCTACAATCCAGGAAGGGAGCCCTCACCACGGACCAGTCCTGCCGGACCCCAGGAAGGGAGCCCTCACCACAGACCAGTCCTGCCGGACCCCAGGAAGGAACCCTCACCACAGACCAGTCCTGCCGGACCCCAGGAAGGAACCCTCACCACAGACCAGTCCTGCCGGACCCCAGGAAGGGAGCCCTCACCACAGACCAGTCCTGCTGGACCCCAGGAAGGGAGCCCTCACCACGGACCAGTCCTGCCGGACCCCAGGAAGGGAGCCCTCACCATAAAGCAGTCCTGCCGGACCCCAGGAAGGAACCCTCACCACAGACCAGTCCTGCCGGACCCCAGGAAGGGAGCCCTCACCATAAAGCAGTCCTGCTGGACCCCAGGAAGGAACCCTCACCACAGACCAGTCCTGCTGGACCTTGATCTTAGGCCCTTGGCGTTAAATTTCTGTTTAATCTCGCCATCTGATATTTTCTTACAGCAGCCCAGACAAGCCAAGACAGATAGCAGTTGGTTTATTCGTGCCTGGCCAAGGTCCCTGGCTTCACACATCAGAGGACAGCATTCTCCCATTTTATTTGTAAGGAGAGACATTGTGCTGTGCTCATCTTTCCTACCTTGGCTTTTGGTGGACGGAGGTTTACTCGACACTGTCGATCAAAACTTTCAGGATGAAAGGCACCGTTAGAAAATGGTACGTTGGACAAATGTCTTCACAGAGTTCCTCCCTCGGCAATAGGAAGAGCACCCATCCGATAATTGTTGGTAGATGCCCCTATGCTCCTGGCCTCCACTGGGGAAACTTCCTCTCTGCTCCTTGTGTCACTATAATGACTTGTTTAGGACAATTACATATTTAGCAGGTGCTGAGTCATGTCAAAACCAAACGTTTAGCTCCAGAAGTTTCTGTAAACTCTGAGAGTGCACATTCCGGGGTCTAAAGCTCCGTCCCTAGAACATGAGTGGATGGGATTTCAGGTGCTGGGTTCGCTTTCCAGATGGGTTTCGGGACTATGCTGTCTGCTAGCTGTGTCCTCACATTCAAGGTTCCATGTTTTGTGTTTTCTGGTTGTCATTTTGTTTAGTTTTTGTCATCAAGGAAAATGTGTTGTCTGGGGCTACAGTGGACTGGAAAGGAGTTGTGACGCTCGTGGGGACGCTGCCAGACCCCTGGGCCCTGAGGACGAGAATCCTTTCTTTTGGTCTTGATTGAGCTTCCTGAGTACTTGAACATGATTTGTGCCCTGGCGTAGGTCCGCAGCTGTGCGTTTGATAAAAGCCACAATAATGAGAACAGCGCAGTAGCCAGTTTGTGCACATTGCTGTGTGCTGCACCACCTTGCAGGGTACGTGTGACTTCCCTCCCCTTTCAGAGGAGGACGTGGCTGGAAAAGTCAAGGACGTCACCGCAGCTGAGGGTGGGACATGGAAGCAGGTGGATTCCTTCCCGAGCTGCCTTCAAAGCCCCAACCCTGGAACAGATTTAGAATGTTCCCTGCTTTTAACCTCTGCTCATTCTACAAACCCTTGTCTGAAACATTTAAAACTCGCTGCACCTGTGGCGCCAGCTGTGTGCAGAATTTTTCTTGCTGTTGTTTTATGCCGGCCAGTCCTCCAGCTCTGACGCCAACTGGGTGTCCAGTGATTCGGGGCCACTCAGTCACTGATACCCAGAGCGGGTGCACACCCCACAGGGTGAGATTTAGTTTCCCGCCCATGACACCAGTCACATGTCCCAGGCCTCCCAGACCTTCTACTCAGGTGTGACGATTTGCTAACACAGCTCCGGGTACTCAGGAAAGCACTCTGCCTCCTGGGACTAGTTTATCATAGAGGACACGCCTTGAGAAAGAATGCACGGGGAGGGGTCGCGGCAGCGCCGAGCTTCCACGCCCTTCTGAGTACACCACCTCCCAGCCCCTCCGTGTGTTCCCCCAGCCAGGAGCTCTTGGACCCCAGCCCTTAGGGGTTTATGGAGGTTAGATTACACAGGCGAGAATGGTTAGATCACTGACCCTTGGTGATGGGGCTCCATCTCCAGCCCCTTCCCTCCTTGGAGACTGGGGGTGAGTGGGGCTGAAAGTTCCTGCCCTCTACTCACAGAATCTCCTCTGGCAACCAGTCTCATTCTGAAGCTATCTGGGAGCCCACCAGGAGTCACATCATTAGCATAAACTCAGGATGGTTGAAAGGCAATTGTTGAGAATAACAAGAGATGCTCCTCTCACCCATCACTCAGGAAATTCAGAGTTTTACAAACTGTGTCAGGATCCAGGGACGATGATCAACTATATATTTCTGATGATTACATCCTGTTAAACCGAATTTACCGAGGAGAAAGAAAATATCTTTTCTATAGGTATTCTTTCTCTAACGAAGACCTGTTTATTTACATTTTTTAAAAATTGCTAAACTTAGTTAGAAGCAAAGTCTTTGGCAAATGGGTTTCCCTTGGGGACATTTTCCTGGTGTGTCTGTCCTGGGGTCTGGGGTCCGAGGTCACTGGCTCCCACCCCTGTCCCACCAGGAGGTTGCTCCCATGATGGGTCTACAGAGGCTGGAGGACAGGAAGCATGCAGCTTTGGAAGCTTCCCTCTGAAGAGGCTGACACCCCCTTGCACCCTCATGATGGGGAATCGGTGAACTTTGATGACATCTCCCTTGTGTGGGATCCTCTGGCTCCTCAGAGTTACAGCATCAGATCTTAAAAGGTCTGTGCAGGTCTCAAATGCACTGTTGCTGAACAGTTCGGAAAGGCACGGGCGGCGTGGAACAGCAAATGCACACGTTTGTCACTCCTGCTGCTAACCCTCAGGAAACCACACTCCGGGCTTCTGACAGAACAAGCTCTGCTCTCTCCAGTGAGTTTCTCATCAGCGAATGGAATGCACCTCTCAGTGTTCCAGGCAATACGACCATTCCCCAGGTTCTCACTCTGCATCCAGGATCTTCCAGCACTCAGAAGGACACCAAAACAGGTCCATGAAAAGAAGGAAACGCAATGGTGAAGAGGCTACGTGGATCCTTGCAGACCATCAAATTAACGATCCACTTTGAATTCCTTTGAAATTCTCGGGTGAATACATCCTTTAAAAAGGGTCTATATTTGTGCATTACTAGAATAACAAGGGCAAACTTGGGAGTAGAGTTGCCCGTGGTCCACAGGAGGTAACAGAAATACCTCAGTCTCTCCCGACGTCAAAGAGGATGACTCTTTTCTCCCAATTTCTGAATCAAGGTCAACCTACAATAACTTTGCATCTGGGACCCGTTAATGCACCCTCATGTAATAAATTAAATAAAGGAACCAGCAAAAGAAACCACTCAGAGAAGGGTCCATGCCCCGAGAACTCTCTAAAGCTCTTTCGCCATGAGGAGCTTTGATGTGCGAATCTGTTCACCTGGATTAACTCTGCTCTCTCATTCCTGTTCGTTGGACATTATGAGCCTCTATTCCTTTTGTTTTTAAAGTACAAGAATTACTGTTTCCAAATTAGACATTAATGTTTTAATAGATATTTCATCCTAAAGGTGCATGAAGAGACACTGAAAACCTGAGGTCCTTGGGAAGATTTTCCAAACGAGAAGCAGGAAGGCTTGAGCCATGAATCATGTGGTTGTTTTTAAATTTCTAAAGAGATCCTGTAGTCGCTACAGAAGGTTGTAGGTTTACCAAGTTTCCTTGCACCTCTGACTCTGGAATAGAATTAATGAGGAGCTTACCTTTGTAAGTCTCTGCTACTGTAGCTCGCCTGGAATTTGGCAAGTGACACCTCCAACAGTGTCGAGATAAGAAGACATTGTCAAATATGGGTGAGGGGGCAGAAGGCAGCAAAACACACTGCCACGTGTGTACCTATGCAACTATCTTGCATGTTCTGCACATGTACCCCAAACCTAAAATGCAATAAAAATTAAAAAAGAAGAAGACATTGTCTTCTATGGACTCAAGCCATCGGTTCTGCAGGATAAGCAAGGACATGTCTCATTACCCCATACCTTTCACGTGTGTGTATTTCAATTCATGATATTAAAGGTAAAGCAATTTAGAAACATAAAAACAGAATCAAGGTGAGAGCCGCCTGAAAAGCACAGCTGTGCCTCATGGCACAGAACCCAGCTGGAAAATCAGGTAGAGACCTATGCT
This sequence comes from Leontopithecus rosalia, assembly GCA_028533165.1. Classification (NCBI taxonomy): domain Eukaryota; kingdom Metazoa; phylum Chordata; class Mammalia; order Primates; family Cebidae; genus Leontopithecus; species Leontopithecus rosalia. The sequence continues at coordinate 2,411,231 of CM052649.1, forward strand.
GAATGTCTTCTGCCCTCTGCCTCTTGATTGTAGAATGATGCTGAAACTTTGGAGGCCTCACTGCTATTGTTCAACTTCAGCCTTTTGAGGCAATGAGGGCATCTACATCTAATGAGAAACAGCACTTACCCCTTGCCCCAGGGTAACAAGAAGGGTCCCACAATAACCAGGCATTGTTGTACATATTATTGCCTCCACGAGGAAATCACTACAGACCCGTGGCTGCAGACAGAGACTCACAGCTCTCTAACAGTGACACACAGTGGGTATTGCAGTTTTCCATGGTGACAGGTTGAACCAGGAGCTGTTTCTGGCTGGAGGTCTAAGAAGAGGCTTTGATTATCACCCAGCTGCACATTGAATAGAACTTCACCTGTTAGGAGCATGGGCTCTGTGAATAACTCTCTCAATTTTATCATCTGAGACATAAGGATAATAATGGCTCCAACTTTACAGGATTATTGCAGAGATTAAATAATTTAATACATATAAGCTCCAGTGTTTGGTGTACAGCAATATCCATGTAACTGTTTATAATCTTTTCTTACTTTTCATTTCACTTTTTTTTCCCTCTGACTTTCTGTCCTGTCTTTATAGAAATGATGTCTTATTGGGTGTTACTAAAACCATGCACCTATTTTCTAACCTTTTCTTCTAGTTTCTGTAATAAATTGTTTTCAGAAGTTTAGTGTATTCATTTTCATAAACACCTAAGTATATTTATTAAGCCTGAGTGGTAAGTGCTCATTGTCAACAGGAAGGTGCCCAAAATGTCTTTTGCCTATTTTTCATTCACTTGGATGCTGATCCTGTCTCCTACTGATTGAGAAGACTAAGTGTTTACATTTGAAATGGAAACCCAAACACTATATTAAATCAAAAGTTCTCCAGTGTCACACATGTGTGTCTTCACACATTATGACATATTATCTAAAAAAGGCCAGAGGAAAAATACCGACTGCTTCTTAGCAGCCACCCAGTCGAGGGTCATCCTGCACTCCAAATATCCTACCACCAGCTGCCAGCAGCCTAAATCCACCCTGACCCCTCCCCAGGTGGTTGTTTTCCACCCACCCCCGCCTCATCCCACCCCAACCCACCCCACCCCACCCCACCCCACCCCACCCCAACTACCCATCCGGTAGTTGGCAACCAAGCTGCCTTGTGACGATGGTGCCACCTAGTGAGTAGAATGGGTAACTGCAAATCTCAGTGTTTTCCCAAACTCCACCTCCCTCTCTTCCCCCACCTACCAAGGGGGAATTGCAAACCTGGTGCCTCCCACATTTTCTGTGTTTCCACATTTCTCCCCAGTCGGAGTTAGAGACAATATTATTGGGCTCTTGCTGGCTACAGACAAAGACAGACTTGAGGACATAGGTATGGGAGCATGTGGCTTCCAGGATAAGTAATTTTAAACAGATAATTTTCACTTCCTCATAGTCTGTGTTAAAACTGCATCCACAGGCCTCCCAGGATAACTATGAGATGGTGTCTGCCTGAGTTTCGATGGTAGAGGTTTCCTCAGGCCAGGCACACTAGCAAATGCAGGTGTTGAGGCTGCATTTATGGGTTGGCAATTTCAAGGAGTGTGGGGCAGGACAGGGGCAAGCAGGAAATAAGCGACGAGAAAAAATGAGGTGCAGATTCAAGGTGGAGCATTTCTGATCTCACCCAGCCTCACCAGGAAAGTCAGGGGCACAGCTCTGGGCAGGATGTGTGAAACCACCTGCTTGGAACAGCCGGGTGGATGTGGAGGTGAGAAGGAAGGGGAATTCGTCTGCTGGCTTCCTTGACTTGGGCCCGATGAACCAATATTTGCCCCCAGAGGCTCTCCTCCCAGCACCTCCAGGCTGTGACATTTACCCCGGGTGTCTTGTCCCAGGTCCAGGGAGCCCTGGAGAGGTGGAGCCACCAGGGCCTCTGTGGGTCCAGTTGCCTCCAGAGAGGCCAAGGCTAGTGGCTGGAGTCCATGCTTAGCCTGCCATCAGATCCCCAGGAGCAGGCAGCAGGGGCGACACAATGGGGACATCTGCACTGGGGCCCAGGAGACCTGGAGGCTGCAGGAACCTGGACATGTCAACTGGGTCTAACAAACAAGGGGAGTAAACACTATGTCTCTCCTTCCACTTTCCTTATGCCAGGTGGCACGTCCTCCGGTTTTGAGCTAAACTGAGCAGGCTTTCTGTCCCTGTCAACAGAATTGTCCCCTGACAGTTCTGTCCCAGCCATCCTGTTGGGTGTTGAGTTGGAAAAAAAAGACCCATGTCTGTGAGAATTCCTCGGCGTGGCCCCCAGGAGCATGGAGACTGCAGAACAGTGGCCCTGCCACGGACCAGTCCTGGCCTGCAGCGCCACTGCTTCTCAGCCCTGCTGGCATGCTGAGACACGCTGAGGCTGAGGCTGTGGACACGTCCTCCGGGTTCACTGTCCTGCAACCGAAGACTCTGTGGGACTGCTGAGACCAGTGCTGGGAGGAGAGTTGGGCCTCCTAGAGGGAGGAGCAGGGGCAAGGTCATGGTGGAGGGGCTTCGGTGAGAGGGATTGGTCCAGGTACCCCAAAAATGCACCTGCCTGCATGGAGGCTCTTCTGTGAGGGCAGTTAGATGGGTCAGATGGAGCCAGGCAGGGGCCAGCCATGATGGGACATGTTAACCTGAGGTCTCCAGAGAGCCGGAACCTGCAGGGTGTTTGTTTGTGTGTGTGTGTGTGTGTGTGTGTGTGTGTGCGCGCGCGCGCGTGCGTGCACATGTGTAGAATTAATTTTGCTTTATTTTATCTTATTTTAGCTGTACTTTAAAGGATTGGCTCATCCTGTTGTTGGTACTGTCAGGACTGAAGCCGGCAGGGCAGGCCAGCAGATGGGAAATTCCGGCCGGGGTCACTGCTGCAGTCCTGAGTCCACAGGCTGAAAACCCAGGCAGAATTCCTGTTTCGTTGTCTGAGGGCAAAATCCCTTCCCTTTGGGGACCAACAGGCTTCACCCTCATGGTTTTCCATTGTTTGGAAGAGACCCAGCTGCACTATCTTGGGTCATCTGCTTTATTCAAAGTCTTCTGATTTAGGCCAACTTTACTGGCTCATGCTGGTAATCCCAGCACTTTGGGTGGTGGAGGAGGGAAGATCGTTTGAGCCCAGGAGTTCAGGATCAGCCTGGGCAACATAGTGAGACACCATCTTTAAAAAAAAAGTCTTCTAATTTAAATGTTAATCGCATTGTAAAAAGCAACATCTAGACTGTTTGACCGACAGCCAGGCACCGCAGCCTAGTTGACGATTGAAAGTCACTGTCTCAGAGGAGGTCCACCGACATGCTGAAGGCCCTTATCTACTCAAAGTGCAAAATTAGCCAAGTCTGGTGCTGGGGGTGCCTGTAGTCTCAGCCACTCGGGAGGCTGAGGCAGGAGAATCACTTGAAACCAAGAGGCAGAGGTTGCAGTGAGCTCAGATTGCACCATTGCTTTCCAGCCTGGGCAACTAGAGGGCAACTCTTCACTTTTTCAGGGGAGGTTTGACTATAATGTTTACACTGAACGTGGGCTGCAAAGGGGTGGAGAGCGCAGTAGGGGGAAGAGGAGGAAGGAAGGGCTGAGGGAACCATCCTCTGCAGTGCTCAGCATCCACACCTACGCCCTGAGTGACTTACCAAGATCTGATGCACAGAGGGCAGCGCCAGGCTCGTGGCCAGGAATGTCTGTTTCCCTGCCCCATGCATGATATTCCACCTGCAGGCAGAACAAGGATGGAGCTTGGTTAAATTTGTCATGAAATGGACAGTTTAAGGGAAACCTTTTCACTATTTTTGCCTCATGAACCTTAGTGTGTCTTTTTAGTCTGCAAGATGTGTACCATTGGGGAAAAAATGACTTCCAGACCTCAGCTACCCAGGTGGAGAACAAGTGCTCCTTTCTCTGCCTGGGTTTGGCAGGTGTCTGATGCTTATCACATGGCATTAATGTATGGCCTTGTACTCTGGGCCACTGTTATGAATTATCCTTTCCCATGTCTCCAGCACCTGGAAAGATGGTTTACTACATTGAATGAAATAATAATTCAGTTGTGTATTGACAGGCAAAGCAGTATATACTTACTCCACGTGAAGGGAGATGAATATCGCTCAGCGTTGTTTAAGTAATAGGTATCTCAATAGACAAACAAATCTAAGTGGATTTAATCCATGTCTATTTGACTGACAAGCATGTAATCCATGCTGTGTGGCCTCCAATTGACCATAGAACAATTGATTTGGTGGTTTTGAATTGCTGATCAATGGCACAGCCATTGATGGAATCCATTGTGCCATGACTGTTTGTGGGACTGGAACCTGGAGCCAGAGTGCTTCCATTTAAAGTAAACATAAATTAGCAATTCAGCTTTCTAAATTATTTTTTTAACTATGTTCCAAGCCTTAAAACTCTGTCTGCCCTCAATCACAGAAGTAAACACAGCTTCCTTCCGTTTCTTTCAGTTTTAGTGATGACGCAAAACAAAAATAATCAATGCTATTTGAAATTCTGGACGTCTTTGGAAAGAAGTAGCATTGATGAGAGTTTGGAAATAGAATTGTGAGGCAGGCATGAGGGGGGCAATAGAAGCCATCACTGTTCACTCTTGGGATTTTAAGTTTCACTCCCTGAAATACTGTGCAGGAACCTTACGGTAAATGTTTTACTACATTCTCTGCCTTAAAAACCAGCTGGCAGGGCCTTTTCTCTGAGCACGTGATAGGGGAAGGTTATACGCTGGCCTTGCTCACCAGCTGGCCGATCACTCAAGCCCTTTTGTTGAACATCTCTCTGGCACACATCCTCCAGCTTCACACATCACCAAGAGGAGCAGCAGGTAGGGTCAGGAGCATGGAGTATCTGCAGAGGACAGGCCTGTGAGTCTAATCAACCTTCCTGCTGGCACGGTGGGGCCAGAGTTAAGACTGTGTTTTTAAAATGGATAGAGTGGCACAGACTAAAGTTAAATGTTCATTTTTTAAGATGTTTTAAGCTGCAAACATATAAAATTGCAAAAACGCACAAATGGGACAGTGACATCATGCTGAGTTTCATGCAGTTCTTCTTTCCTTTTGAGTTCATCACTTCCACACACCCTGTTCTTTCCTCACCTTCCTCCCAGTCAGCCGCACGTCCTCTGCCCTAGAGAGCCCACTGCCATCCGCAGGTGCTCATGCCATCAGGTTGCTTGTTGTTCCCACCGTCCAAACAAACATACATTTACACACACAGTACGGGCCCCTTGTTTACCTTACAGAAGCGAAACCACGTACTATACACCCTTGTCTCCCTTCTGCTTCATAGTTAATAATACCCAGCACATGTTGCCACCTGGCATATCTCTAATTTAGTTTTTTGAAATCAACCTACAATGCTTTTGAAACGAACTCATTATAAAGTATTCACTCTGTGTAATCTCAGCACTTTGGGAGGCCAAGGCGAGTGGATCACGAGGTCAAGAGATCGAGACCATCCTGGTCACCATTTTGAAACCCCATCTCTACTAAAAATACAAAAAATTAGCTGGGCATGGTGGCGCGTGCCTGTAATCCCAGCTACTCAGGAGGCTGAGGCAGGAGAATTGCCTGAACCCAGGAGGCGGAGGTTGCGGTGAGTCGAGATCGTGCCATTGCACTCCAGCCTGGGTAACAAGACCGAAACTCTGTCTCAAAAAAAAAATATATATTCACTCTGTTGCCAATGTTAGAGACCCCGTAACACTGGAATAATCATTTTTGTACTTAGATCTTCAGGTAACTATTTTTTCATTTCTACCATAGCTTTTCAGGGGTGGGCTTGCTGAATTGAAACATGTTTGTGAAGTCGATGAATGTGGCCAGAGCTTCCCAAAGGCTGTATCAGCAAACATTCTTTGCCCCACATCCTGCAGGCACTAGGTGCCTTCCACTTTATTGTCTCCATTGGCCAAGCAAATAAGCATTCAATATTTTACTGTTAGTTTCATCCATGAGAATGTGAACATCTTTTCACAGATGTGCTAGATACGTGAGTTGCTTCTCTGTGAATCACATTTTTATGAATTTTTTTGCCAACTTTTCTATTTGATGTTTATCTTGTTTGGATTTTCAAGTTGTTTTTTTGTTCTTTAAAATTATGAGCAACACTCTTTCTGCCCTCTGCCTTGGAGGCATTTTCCCATGTCTGTTCGCTGACTTCTGTTGAAGTCTTGAAGCTGTCTACACTCTTGGATCCCGCTCTGGGCACACAGTTAGTCTGTGCCCTCTGCATCTCGAAGGTGGCCATGTCTTTGTGACTTACTTTGGCCAATGGAAAGTGATTAGAAGTGAAGAGTTTTACTTCTAGCCAGAGGCTTGAAGAATCAGGATGCTATTTGCCATGTTTCCTTCCCTCCACTGAGGAGACTTTCAACATGGTAATGCCTCTAAGAGCCTCCATCCCTGCATGACAAGCTCATAAACATGGGAGTCACCCACCCCATGGGTGACCCAAGGTAGACATAGACCTGCACATTTATTGTCTTTCATTGCAGAAACAATTTTAGATGTTGTCTAGTGCATCATCCTAGTTCATCCTGACTGACATATAAATTGTTACATGGCATCAACTGCACTACTAAAAAACAGAGAGAAAAAAATGTGGATAGATCGATAGAGAGGGATAGGCAGATGGACAGCTAGATAGATGTCTCATTGGTCTGGAACTGATTAACAACAGAATTATCAGTGTCTGGAAGAATGGTGTTCATCTTATGGTGACAAAATGTTTGAAAAACTATTACCTGTGGAAACTTGGGAGGTAATAAGAAACGTGTAGCACTAAGGAAACAAGGCAGAAAATAAAAATATTTTCATGTATTTATGTTGCTGTTGTCTGCAGTTAAAGGTTATTGAAAGAAAGACATTACCTCAAAAAATAATTAGACCACATGCAGGCAGTTAAGAACAGAAAATTGAGTTAATAAGAACTATAATAGAGATGAACAAACAGACAACAGATAAAATAGGGAAAAATCAATGAAAACAAGAGTTGGTTCTTCAAAAAGATAAACAAAATTGATAAACCTTTAGCTGGATTGATTAAAAGAGGGAAGGCTCAAATAACTAAAATTAGAAATGAAAGAAGGAAAATTACAATCAATAATACAGAAGTCAAAAGAATTATGAAGGCCGGGCACGGTGGCTCACACCTATCCTATAATCCCAGCACTTTGGGAGGCCGAGGCAGGTGGATCATGAGGTCAAGAGATCGAGACCATCCTGGTCAACAAGGTGAAACCCCATCTCTACTAAAAATACCAAAATTAGCTGGGCATGGTGGTGCGTGCCTGTAGTCCCAGCTACTCAGGAGGCTGAGGTAGGGGAATTGCTTGAACCCAGGAGGCAGAGGTTGCAGTGAGCCAAGATCGGGCCATTGCACTCCAGCCTGGGTAACAAGAGTGAAACTCCATCTCAAAAAAAAAAATTATGAGAAAATACTATGAATTATTTATAGCAATTAACTGGTTAACTTAGACAAATGGATAAATTCTTAGAAACATATACCTTACAAAGACTGAATCATGAAGAAATTGAAAATTTAAACAGACTTAGAATCAGCAAGGAGATTGAGTCAATACAAAAACCTCTCAATGAAGAAAAGCACAAAACCAGATAGCTTCACTGGCGAATCCTACCAAACATTTAAAGAAAATCTAACCTTAATTCTCCACAGTCTTTCAAAAAATTTCAAAAAGGGAAACATTTTCAAATTTATTTAATTAGGCCACTGTTATCCTGATAATAAATCTAAAACAGACAAACCCAAAAATAAGAAAATACAGACCAATATTCCTGATAAATATGATGGAAAAGTCCTCAACAAAATACTGACAGAATTCAACAGCACATTAAGGGAAATATGTACCATGATGAAATGGCACTTGTTCCTGGAATGCAAGGATGGTTCATCATATAAAAAGCAATCAATGCCATATGCCATATTAAGAAATGATGGGGAAAAACAAACTACATGATTACTCAAATGCAGAAAAAGCATTTGGCAAAATTCAATACCCTTTCTTGATAAGAACATCAACAAACTATGAATAGAAGAAAATTAGGTCAATGTAATAAAGGTCATACCTGAAAAGTCCAAAGCTAACATCATAGTCAAATATGAAAGAGTGAAAATGTTTCTTCTAATGTCACAAACAAGATACAGATACCTACTCTTGACCTTTCTATTTAGCATAGTATTAAAAGGTCTACCCAGAACAACAATTTGGCAAGAGAAAGAAATAAAAGATATCAAGTTGTCTCTGTTTACAGGCATAATGTTATTTGTAAAAAAAACCCTAAATTCTACCAAAATTTGTTAGAACTAATAAATACAGCAAAATTGCAGGACACAAAATCAACAGGCAAAAGTTATTGTATTTCTGTGCAACAACAATAAATGATTTGAAAAGGAAATAAGAAAATAATTCTGTTTACAATGGCATCAAAAATAATAAAACACTTGGGAATAAACTCAACCAAATTAAGTGAAAGACTTGTACAAACAATTTCAAACTGTTGCTAAAAAATAAAGACATAAACAAATGGTAAAATATCAGTGTTCATGGGTTGTGAGATTTAATATTGTTAAGATGTCAGTACTAGAAAAAAAAGCAATCCACAGATTTAATTAAATCTGTAAAAATCCCAATGGCATTTGTTTTCAGAGGAATATAAAAATCTATCCTAATATTCATGTGAATCTCAAGGGATTCCAAATAAGCAAACAATCTTGAACAAAAAGAACAAAGATGGAGGACTCCTACTTTATTACATTGACCTAATTTTCTTCTATTCATAGTTTGTTGATGTTCTTATCAAGAAAGGGTATTGAATTTTGCCAAATGCTTTTTCTGCATTTGAGTAATCATGTAGTTTGTTTCCCTTTTTGAAATTTTTTGAAAGACTGTGGAGAATTAATGTAGATTGCTTGGCTTATAAACCGAAATTTTTTTTTTTTTTTTTTTTTTTTGTGAGACGGAGTTTCGCTCTCGTTACCCAGGCTGGAGTGCAATGGCGCGATCTCGGCTCACTGCAACCTCCGCCTCCTGGGTTCAGGCAATTCTTCCGCCTCAGCCTCCCGAGTAGCTGGGATTACAGGCACGCGCCACCGGGCCCAGCTAATTTTTTTATCTTTAGTAGAGACGGGGTTTCACTATGTTGACCAGGATGGTCTCGATCTGTTGACCTCGTGATCCACCCGCCTCGGCCTCCCAAAGTGCTGGGATTACAGGCTTGAGCCACCGCGCCCGGCCTAATTTATTTTTTATACTTAGAAAATAAGTGAATATCCTAACAGCATAGTTAGGTTCTGGCCTTCAGATTGCTGACTGGCTTTCAGATTGCTGGCTTACTGTATTCTCACATGGCAGAAAAACAGCAAGAGCTTTCTCTGGGGTCCCTTTTACAATGCATGAATCCACCTCATAACCTAATTACTTCCAAAGGCCCCACCTCCTAATGCTATCACAAGGGGGTTTGGATTTCAACATGTGAATTTGGTGGGGGGGGGCAGGTATAAACGTTCAGTCCATAATAAAATGATTAAAAGTTGAATTTGTGCTAGGCATGGTGGCTCATGCCTGTCTCTGCACTTTTGGAGGCCAAGGTGGGTGGATCACCTGAGGTCAGGAGTTCGAAACCAGCCTGGTCAACATGGTGAAATTCTGTCTCTAACAAAAATATAAAAAGTAGTCAGGTGTGGTGGCTCACAACTGTAGTCCCAGCTACTCAGGAGGCTGAGACAGGAGAATTGCTTGAACCCAGAAGGTGGAGGTTGCAGTAAGCCATGATTGCACCACTGGACTCTAGCCTGGGTTACAAAGTGAGACTTTGTGTCAAAAAAAAATTTGAATGTATAATTTTGGGGACTTTAAGTGTTAAAAGAGGCAATGACCTCTTATCCTCAAATGCTGCAGATAAAATTAAGAAAATCTTGGAGCAACCAAGGAGAACTGCAATGTAGCTTTGTGGCAAAGATTAAATTAATAATATGGTTATTACCAACATTCTGGAAAGTTCTGAATGACTTAGGGGATTTCAGAGTAGAGAGACTCTAGAGTGTATAAGGGTCCGCAAATGCTCTA
>CM052649.1:2421437-2441206 GCA_028533165.1 Leontopithecus rosalia
CAGAATGTAAGACAGGCAGATGAGAAAGCAGCCAAAGTGCAAGATGCCTACGCTGTGAAAGGAACCACCAGGCTGGGCTGAGGCTTCAGAGAGCCCTTCGTCCCTAACTGTTTGTAAACAAGGAGTGGGACTAGAAGATGCTCAGCTTCTAAGAAAGGTAAGATCTTAATGTGCTCAAGGGTGAAAATGGAGAAGAAATAATCTAAGACATGAAGCCAATATTTACAGAAAAAAATGCATATAAAACCACGACCAAGAAGTAAAACTAGGGGCCAATCAAGAAAAATAAAACACATACTCCCAGGATAGAAAGCTCTCAAAATACTAGTCTAGAAAAGATTTCAAATGTCTTAGGTCCGAATGAACAGTCTGCGTCACATTCTTTCCTTTCTTGATGAGGGTTTGTTGCCATTATCCTTTTCCTGGGTCACCATGGTGTCCTCAGTGTGTCGGGGTTGGGGAGGCTGAGGGGGTTGGGGTGGGAGTCACTGGGGCTTTCTCATCATGACTTGAGGTGGAGCCTAGACTTGTCCATCGCAATCCTCAACTTTCCGTTTGATGTCACAACCAGATTCGAGAAGAAGCTGAGTACTTTGTGTGGAAGCCAAAGCAAGCCAGCTATTTGGTGACAGAAGGGCAGAGTCAGTACTGCTATTGGTAAATATTTCTGGTTCTGCCCCTTTTGAGCTCATGGCAGGACTGTACTCTCCTCTCCTCTCTAAGCCGGTCATGGCAGTGACTGGCTCGGCCAGAGAAATTTGAGCAAGTGACCAGTGTCACTTCAACAGAGCCTTTCGGGAGCCATGTAACCGAGTAAGTCATAGGACCAAGGAATGGCTTGCAGCGTGTGCTCTCTGCTAAAGTGGCCAGTGACCTTCTAAGTTGGGACACCTCCAGCCATCCCAGATGGGCACGCACTCTAAGTGAAAGAAAATACCTTGGCTGCTTAAGACAGTTGAGACCGGGGCGCTGCATGTGACTGCACCTGGACTTGGCTCATTTTGACGAAACCTCTGCTGAATGTGCCTCTGATGTCTTTTCCTAGGTGAAAACTGCTAAGGCCTTTTCTGTGGGTTCCTTCTGTTCAGCTACCCATTTCCAACCTCTGGGCTTCCGATTTTGTCCGGGAGATCTCCCACATGCCAATCAGACATGTCTTGACGGTTCTGTCCTCCTCCCTGGGATCAAACCCAAGTCAGCCGCCTTTGCTGAGTTCCAGCCGGACCCTCTGCCTCTACCCTGTCCCTTCCCCTACGTCCTGCACTAGAAATCAAGGGGACTGATTGATTGTTTCCGTGGGTGACAGGGCTGCTTAGATGCAGCTGGCTTTTCACTTCCTAGAAGGGTCTGGAATAGTAGGTCTAGGGGAACAGAGAGCCTTAGCGACTCCCTCAAAGCTGAACCTGGCTCTCTTCTCCCTGCTGGGACTGACAGATAGACACAAACTGGATTTCCTTATCTTCACCTCTGAAAGCTCATCATTCATTGTCCCTCCCTATCCACATAGCTTTATTCAAAAAAGGTCATTCTTAGCAGGAAGGAAGCACTCTGGGAAACCTTCATGTTGTCACCGTCAGAGGCACTGAGATGTCACCGTGCTGCCCACCACGCTGATGTCCTTCTCCCTCCCTTCCTTCATCAAAAAGATCAGGGACACTTTTTAAAAAAACTATTTCAATTATCTAGCAGATGTTTCAAAGCTCAAAATTACCCCTAAATCTGGAGGTTAATTTTTCCTGTTTACTTCATTATAAATGGATACAGGAGTCTGATCTCAAAACGACTGAAAAGCACAAGGGAAAAACTGACACGTGCTAAAAGAGTGAAAAGAAAGGTTCCTATTCTCATAAGTCAAAAGCAACATTCCATTCACAGAACACGTGAGGGGTAAACGTGCTGAAGTGTTTGTTGACGTGAGCCAAGTGGCTCATACTGTCCGAGCAGCCACTGCCCTTGACACCCCAGTGTATAAAGGAGACTCTTTCGGGGGTGACAACCTTAGTTTGTCTGAGTTCTGTTTGGAAGTTGGGAAAGAAGGAAGATGGCTGAAGGGGCTCCCTTAACAGCTTTTATTTATTTATTTGAGATGGAGTCTAGCGCTGTCACCCAGGCTGGAGTACAAAGGCGTGATCTCTGCTCACTGCAACCTCCGCCTCCCGGGTTCAAGCGATTCTCCTGCCTCAGCCTGCCGAGTAGCTGGGATTACAGGCACCCGCCATCCTGCCCGGCTAATTTTTGTAGAGATGGGGTTTCACCGTGTTGGCCAGGCTGGTCTCAACCTACTGACCTTAGGTGATCCGCCCGCCTCAGCCTCCCAAAGTGCTAGGATTAGGGGTGAGCCACCATGCCCTGCCCCTCAATGGCTTTTCAAAATAGCATTTGATATAAAGTGATTGTGCCTTTAGTTCTTACCAATACACTTTCAGTACCATGTCCTCGCTCAGCAGAGACCAGGAAACTCAGCGGCTCTCTCCTGCACTGGGAAGTGGGCACGTTTGGGTGAAGCAGGTGGAGTTTTCACGGCCCTCTGTGAGCCTTGTGACAATCGGTTCTTTCTGCCCTGCAGATGAGACATGCAGCCCTCAGCACCAGGCTCCACAACGTGCAGGTGTTTTGAAGGAGGATCAACCTTCCGAAAAGCAGGCGTGGCCAAGATTGGCCTTGCTGTCCCCAAACACTGCCTGTCCTTGGTCTAATAAGCCACCCACGGCCTCCCCAGCAGGTCATGTGTCTCTAAGGAAACGTTCAGAACCAGGCCTGTGAGGAAAGCCAGGTGGACCAGCCCTCCAGCCCCCCGCAGGCTTCCTATAGACAGAAGAGAGGTGCCAGCAGATTTCCCAAACCAAAACACTCAGAGCTGCATTCCAGGGCTTGTTTTGCTAAGATCAAACCTCAGAGTCCCTCCATTTCCTGTTACCAGAAACTGACGAGTGTTTCTTAGACAGTGTTGGCCGGCGGGGTTTCTGGGGTGAGCGGGTGCAGCTTTCTCACCAATCTCTGACCGGTGATGCGGCTGGAGAGATTACCCACTTCTGCAGCGGATTTTGCCTAAGCGATGCTGTGAGTGAGGGCCCCGGAGTCTGCTCCTATTTTGGGAAGGCTCATGGTGTCCTGGGGTTATCAGTGCTCACAACCTCACACTCGGGTTATCTGGAAGACGCCAGCGGGGACGGAGTGTGAAGTGAGGGAGTGCTGCTCGCTGGCCATGGACAGCAGCTGTAGCCGTTGGCTACTCCTAGGGGCCGGTTTGCCTTCAGCGCAGGAAGACGTAATTATGATAGCCCAGAGTGCCGGAACCAAGTTTCCATCTGGTCTGCATGGCTGGAGCTGGCCACGCGTGCGAACTTCCTAAAAAGACAAAGTTTCACGGCAGCCTTGGGGAGTCCGACTGTCATTGCAGAGGCCAATGCTGATGACCGACATATCAGGGGGACTTTGTACCCTTAAAGATGAAATCATTCCATTGAAATAAAATACTGTTTTCAATACATAAGGTGAATGAAAACTTTTGCCCCAATTTGTAAAATTATAATTTGTTGCTAAAACAGCCTAAGGGTATAAATACAAATGGAATGACATTAATTAAAAACACAGAACAGCAGAAGGGTGATTTTTATCGTGTGAGTTCAAAATAGCAGGGGAAAAAAGGAAAAATATGTGCTTCTACCATTGGGGGGAGGCTTGATGGGAAAAGCTGGGTGCCCTGCCCTGCCGCTCAGGGGACTAGACAAATATGTGAGGCCATCGGTCACTCAAGTGAATGTCATAATCTATACATATTTCCCTTGTGAGCTCATGAGGAATTTGGATGGCATCATTCAAAACAAGAAATGCCAGGGGGTGGACAGGAGCACCACCAGGAATCCCACAAAGTCCGACCCAGCTCTGTGTAGTGAGAAGATGGTTTTCAGGGAATCTTGTCCTATCATGGTCTTTTCTAGTCCTCATCTCTATTACCTACTGTTTAAGATTATACCCCGACTGGGCATGGTGGCTCATGCCTGTAATCCCATCTCTTTGGGAGGCCGAGGTGGGCAAATCACCTGAGGTCAGGAGTTCAAGACCAGCCTTGCCAACATGGCAAAATCCCGTCTCTACTAAAAATACAAAAGTTAGCCGGGTGTGATGGTGCATGCCTGCAATCCCAGCTACTCGGAAGGCTGAGGCAGGAGAGTCGCCTGAGCTTCAGAGATGGAGGTTGCAGTGAGCCGAGACCCCGCCATTGCACTCCAGCCTGGGTGACAGAGCAAGACTCCGTCTCACACACACAAAAAAGATTATACCCCTATCTACGCCCACACATATCTATATATATGTCCACAACATTCGTGTCTGTGTTCATATTCATATTGATTTATAGATCAGTTCTCTCTACATGAAACATACATCTATTACCACCTGATGCATATCTGTACATCTGTGCCCGTCTAACTTTCCATATCTGTAATTCCGTATTGATATGGGTTCATCTGATCTGTTCCCATACCTACAGCCACATTTATGTCTCTATACATCTGTGTATTCCTTTCCCAGAGCTGCGCTAACCAAGTGTCTCCCGCTGGGTGACCTAAGCAGCAGAAATGCATTCTCTCCTCAGCCTGAAGTCTGAGGTCGGTGACGCTGTGACGAGGCTCTGCTCCACGCCTCTGTCCCAGCTTCCAGCGCTTGCTGGCCATCACCCCATCTCTGCCCACGTGTGCACACGGCCTTCTCACTATACGTGTCCCTCTCCACATCCAACTGTCCCCTTTTGGTAAGGACACCGGTCATGTTGAATTACTCCCCTATGACCTTATCTTAACTAATTCTTTTGCAGGGACTCTATTTCCAAAGAAGGTCATATTCTGAGGTAGCGGGGATTAGGACTTGCACACAGGAAATGGGTGGTGGGGCGTGTGGGTGTGATGCAGCTCAGAACCGTCTGCACCTGTTTCTAAGTCTGCACTCACCTGAATGTCTTCCTAGCATTCTCAGTGTAATCTGGAAAAAAGAGAGCAGTATAAAGGAAGAAATATACTTCACAACCCCACACTTAGAGATAAGCACTAAATAGTTGAATAGTTTTTACATGATAGTTCCACGTCAACGTACTATTTTACATGGATGGAATTCTATTACATCTGTATTTTCATGCCTTGCTTTTCGAGCTTATATTGCACCAGCATTTCCCAACATTGTGAAACGTTTTTGTTGTTTGCCAAATATTCATTCAGGTAACTTGACCAGAACACAGAAAAGCATCCTTCAGTGGTTACATTTAAATCCTGACCATCCCATGGAACATTTCAGGGGCCACCTTTGTGCATAAAGTTTTCCCGGACTTAGTGTTACCGTCTGGGATTTTACTGTTATACTCGGGGTGGTACGTTTAGGTGTATTTGCGTCGTGAAGCTCTTGAGACCTCTCACTGGTAGCTATAGGAGTTTCTGTCTATGTGTCTCCCGGCAGCCTGGCTCTCAATGTCTTTAGGTGTGAAGGATGATGGGCACAGGGCACAGATGCCAGCGTTCTCAGGGAGCCCTTCTCCCCTCCCCTTGCATGCAGCCTGGGTGCAGACTTCAGCATGATCAGAGAAGCAGAGCACCGTCCCATAGATGGGACCTGCAGCATTCGTTCACTCAAATTTGATGCCCCCAAGGAATTCACACAAGTCAAAAAAATTTTCACAGCAACCGTTGACTTCAGGTGTGCCAAACATTCCAGGAACAAGAGAAAATCCCTGCGGCAACGACCCGCCGTGTGGAGTTTCTCCTTGGGCTCATCTGGAGGCCCAAGGTGACTGACACTTCCACAAATATTTTGTTTCTCATAAAGTAAATCTTGGATTATCAGTTTCAATCTCAAAATGCATAATTCCTCATTTTCATTCATTTCTCCTTCACTAAATCCTTAAGAGAACGCATTCAAGTTTTGAGAACTGCCAGTTACGTAAAATTGGGAAAACCCAGGTGTTCACACTTAACTCTTCAGAGTTTTAAGTTACAGACCCAAGTATTCACCTGGTCCTCACAGTTGGCCATGCTCACGGCTGCACCCTGGGTCCCAGAGGCTCAGGCCTGGCAGGAGTCACAGGGGACCTCTTCGTGGGGCATCTCTGACAGACGTAGTGCAATTTGTCTTCCAAAGAAAACAGGCTCAGATTCAGCATCATGGTGCATGTGCCACGTCTTTGCGATGGATCCTTGCTGAGAAGCCTGATTTCAGAAAGGTCATATGATTGATATAAAGATATAAATATCCATCATTCTCCTTGGTGCCAACTGATTTATTAACATGAGGAAGCCACAGGTTGATGGTCTGAAAGGCAGGTGCTCACACCTGACGTGTACCTGAAGTGGTAGGAATATAGGATTCTTAGGGAAATTTGCTCCCAGGAAGCCCGCAGAGAGCTCTGGTGCTCAATGGCACCTGGCGTCAGGGTTATGGGCTCAGGGACCACCCACTCCGTGGAGGAGGCCAGCTTCTCTTGTCCCGACTAAGCGTCCTCCCTGCTGCGCCCTGTTCCATGGGTCAACTGCCCCGTGCTCTGGATGTGCCAGCCAGCTGGCACTGGAGCTCCTGTGACACCAGCTTCACCAGCTTCCACCTCTGTGTTCTCTGCCTCTCCCTTTACAAGTAGGGACTTGGGGGCTGACCCTGTTCCTCCCTCAGGGCTTGAATAAGACACTGCATGGAGATTCAGACAGCGGCATGGCCCACAGTGGGCCTGGGTACTTTCTAGTCTTTTATGTTCCATAAAACTTGGATGTGCGGTTCTCATCCTGACCACGGGGGTTGAGAAGAGTCTGTGTGTAGAAACACAAGGAGAGATGGCCATTGACACGGAAATGCTTCGACTTGATAGGATCAGCCTTGATGGACACAGTGAGGAAGACGGCACATGGGCCACAAAACCAGGTGCCCTGAGCCAGAAGCAGGGTCTGGGGCCGAGGGCACCTGCACCTTTGGCTCTGGTTTCATGAAAGCTGTCACCCTCCTGTGACAAACACCGCTGAGGAAGCACTTCACTCTGGCCTGACCTAGGGAGTGCGAGTCCTCAGAAAGGGTTTGTCTTCATCTTATGAGAAAGACACTTGCAGATGCAGGTTTATAGCAGACAATTCGCAATGCCAAGGTACGGAAGGGACCAAGTGCTGGTCAGCCAACAAGGGGATGAGGGGAATGTGGTTTTTACACACTCACCACAGGACACCGCGCAGCCGCAAAACAATGAAATGGTGGCATCCCAGCAACTTGGATGGAGGCGAAGGGCAATATTTTGAATGAAGTAAAAGTTTTTCAAGAATAGAAAAAACAGACATGACAAGTTCTCACTTACAAATGAAAGATAAGCTGAGGATGCTTATCTCAGGTATAAGAATAACACAATGAGTTCTGGGGATTTGGGGTTGGAATTTGAGAGGGGATGAGGGATTTGAGACTACACAAGGGTACAGTGTACACTGCTTCAGTGGCAAAAGCTCAGAAATCACCACTGAAGAACGTATTGGCTAGGTGTGGTGGTTCATGCCCGTCATCCAGCACTTTGGGAGGCTGAGGCAGGCAGATTGCCTGAGCTCAGGAGTTCAGGACCAGCCCGGGTAATAAGGCAAAACCCTGTCTCTACTAAAAATACAAAAAAATTAACCAGGTGTGGTGGTTTGTGCCTGTAATCCCAGCTACTCAGGAGACTGAGACAGGAGGATCGCTTGAACCTGGGAGCAGAGGTTGCAGTGAGCCAAGATCACACCAATGCACTCCAGCCTGAGTGACATAGCAAGACTTTGTCAAAAAAAAAACAACAAAAAACATATCCACAAACCCAAAACCACCTTTACCCCCAAAACTACTAAAATAAAAGCACAACTTTTTAAAAAAGAAGTCTCTGTTTTGTGCCCACCCTTCAAATGCATGGGATAGGGCGTCTCCAGGGTGAGCCCCATTTGCTGTCCCGAGGGTGGGCACAGCTCCCACCTGCTCCTGGTCATGACAGCGAAGTCTTGAGCGAAGATGGATTTGATGAAGCAGCCTGAGGCTCCTGCACAAAACAAAGTGGCTAAGGAAGGGGCTGCTCTCAGCCCTGCACTCCTGCCTCCGCCTCATGAGACGCCCCATTCCTCCACCCAGGACAGGCTTTCCCTGCCTTAATTCTCCACCACTGCCAACTCCCACAGGCTCAGCGTGAAACTCAGCTCTAAGAAGTCATGGGTTGTAGCATTCTATTGCGTTCTTTAAAAAAAAGTAAATAAAACGTCCTGGACTAATATGCAAGTATGTTTATTTGGAGAATACATTAAATTAAAGCATCATGTTTCTGAAACTTCAAAAAGCAAAGATATTTGTTTAATATGCGAGTATTAAACATATGTGGAGACATTTGTAGGAAACCTGAGAGAGTTGAATTTTGTGTTTAATAACAGAAACGTGTTTTGCTTTTATTTTAATGCCTTTTACAATAGCAGCCACTGTAATGATTGTGCTTGCCTTCTGAGGAATGGTTTGTAGGTGGGAGGGCAGCATGCCATGGCCTCTCCTGATGCCCATGTGCTCCTGGCTCCATGGGGCCCGTCTTAGGGCTCTGGCTGCTCTGCTACTGAGCACGGCCAGGGTTTCTGGAGTTCTCGGCCCCTGCTTTCTCCCTCTCTTGGCCTCTAGGCTGAGGACCTTGCTTGGGGTTCCCACTTTCTTTTGGCATGTTCTTGTTCTCCATTGTGAGCATAGAATTCCCCAAAAACAGCCTGCAGGGCCACTAGCAGTGACCCCATTGCAACTCTGGGCAAGAAGCCTCACACCATCCAGGCCCGGGACCCCTCCTCTTCCAGTCCTGAGAAAACAGACATCATTTTCTTACTGTAAGGTAAAATGCAATACACCATAAAGGAAAATGTCATATACGTTTGTCAAATGAGCCCGTTATCATTGGCAATCTTAATTTGTTTTCTCTGGAATTACTCCTTTTAATGCTGGCAATATTTATGTGTGTCCTTCAAATGTGTTCACAGGTCCTGATGTGACTTGTCTGGAATTTCTTTCAATTTCATGTAAGTATTTCTGAAGCGTAACCATTAATGTATTGCACGCTGCTGACTTCTCCAGCCTTCCACACCTCACAGCTGAGGGCTCCGGGGCTGCTTTGGTTTTCAGATAAAACCAACTAAGATTTCTTAGACACAGCACGGGTTCTGTTGGCTTTATGTACAACTGATAGTCTGTCTTGGCAAATCAACTCTAACAGCATATGAAGAGGGATGTGTTCAAACATGCATTTCCAGAAACCCAGAATGCACATGTTCAACAAACGAAATGAACATTGTAAAAGACATATAAGCAAAGTGCAGGGTAATTGCTATGTAGATATCTAGTAGGCAATTGTCATTAATCTTTGAATTATATTAACAATTAATCAAAATGACCGTAAGGCACAGTCATACATCTTATAGCAAATCTAATAAACATGATTAGATAAAACACACAAAGTTAAAATGTATACGTTCTGTCTTGATTGATTCTAATCACCACAAATGCAGAATTCCGAAGGTGTCTCTGGGGTGGAGCGCCATTAGCGTTATCAATGGGCACTCCTTCGTGTTCTGGATAACAGCCACATCTACTGTCAATTCTGGTTTCAAGGGTGAAACGTCTTCCTAGATTAAGCTGGATTGCAATTCTCTTTCACAGGCATTTTGTGGTCATCAGAAAGCCGTAGCATCAGGCTGCCGTTCCCTGATCCCTCAGCAGTCAGAACCTACTTGTTTATGGAACCAAAACGCAAGCATCTGACCTGGAGAGCACTCAGTCACTCCAGGGAAACGAAGAGAAAGGGCCTTCTCTTTAAGCCTGAAGGAAGGTGACCGTGATGTTTCTGTGGGTGGCTAAAGGCAAGATGTAATTAGGATTTTACCACTGATCACCCAAAGGGGAGAAAGAAAGAATGCGATCAAAATCGAGCCTTGAAGCTGGAAACTTCTGTGTTTTCCCAGTGCTGAAATTGAGCTCTGTTTTGCAAACCTGAAGCTTGGCGATATTGAGGGATGTGGTGAGAGGAGGTGAGGCATCACGTTCAATACGCTTGATGTCTTCAAAGAGTTTAGCTGCGCTAGCAAAACTCTCTCTCTTTCCTTCCCTCACTCTTTCTCTTTCTCACTTTCTCTGTCTCTTCTCTGCTCTCTGTGTCTCTGTATTTCTCCATAGATAGATAGATAGATAGATAGATAGATAGATAGACAGATAGATAGATAGACAGATAGATAGATAGATACTAGACAGTTGGAAAGACAGACAGTAGATGAGAGACAGGTGAATAGACAAGTGGATAGATAATAGAATGAATAGACAAATGTAGATGGATAAACGGATGGACAGATGGATATACGATAGATAGATTAATAATAGATGGATAGTTGGATATACAGACAGATGATAGATGGATAGATGAACGGATGACTGATAGGTTGATAACTGACAGATTCCAAGGAGAACATGAGCTCTCTCTTTCTGTGGGTGCTGAGGTTTACACAGTAGAAGGAGGCTGGCATTGGATCTACTTTGCCTGGGTGGGATCCTGGCTTCAGAACTCTGGGAAACAGAATGATAAGGTACTATGAAGAGCATGATGCCGGAATCTGTATCCTCTGCAGCCAGTTCATACTTGTTGTTTTGAATTCAGACAGGGGTGCTTCCCTTCCCCTCCTGGGATTTGTCGGCGTTCTGGTCACTGGTCTGAGGGAGGCTGCAGCCTTCTGTTGGGTTAGGGACCACAGCCATGTGAGGCCAGGTCCCCGGAACTGTCTGCAAGGGTCCCTCCGAGCCAGCATTCATGTCCGTGGGTGCTCAGTTCCCCAGGATGGGCGGGGACCTCATGCTGTGCCCGCAGTGGGGCCTACGTTTCAACATTGCTGTTTACAGGGCCCCAGCGACAAGTGTCCCTGCTGGTCCCCAGCCAGTCTGGGAGGGCGGGGAGGCTGCAGCTGTGCCCGACGCAGGCCTGCTTCAAGGACCTTCAGGCGTCCACATCACAGGACTCGGAGGAGGGCAGACCAGGGCACTGCCAGACCTGGCAAACGAAGAAGGCTTCCCCGGAGAAGCCATCACCACCCACCCCAACCTGACGCTGCTGAGGATGAAACCCTCAAGACTGGAAACCACTGCCCAGAACTCTTAGGAGGTGGCTCATTTAACTTAACATCAGCACAGCTGCTGTTAAGACGTGATGTGTTCTTAAAGGGGGCATCTTACTGTCTAAATTACGTCCTCAAACAGCTGACTCTTCTTCCATGTAACGCATTTTCAACGCCTGGCTCCTGCTGTTAGGTACTCAGAGACACGGCGTTCATCACTGCACGCAGCCATGCTAGATGGTGAGGACAGCAAGTGTGCCTGGGAGGCTGGCGGCTGCACGGTCCTCTCCCGGACCCTGGGAGGAGGAGCTGGTTAGCAGCTGGGAAGGAATGAGTTAGTTACAGTTCGGTAGAAGGAATATTGCCTAGTTATGGAAAGTACAGCAGGTTTACTACAGTTTACAGTGATTTATTACATCATTCAAAATAGCTAGAAGAAAAATTTGGAATATTCCCAACAGTAGGAATGATGAATGTCTGAAGTGCTGAATATGCTAATCCTGTGATTTGATCTCTACACACTGCATGCGTGCATCCAGATATCACACGTACCCTATAAATGTGTGCCGTCGTCACGCACCAATGCAAAATATTCACAGCAACAGAACAAGTGAGACCTGGGGACAGAAGACAAGCCTGGCCAGCCAGCATAGCCCATAGGCATCCAGAGCTCCCAGAATCCAAGCCTGCACGTGCAGGGGCACAGAATTCTGCTCCCCAGCAATGTCCAGGGGCCTGCCCAGTGGTGTCCAGTAGGCACCAAATGAAGAATTAAGAGCTAGCTCCTCCTCACACCTGAGCGCGGCTGCTGTGAATCCACCTGCTATCACGCTGGACATGAGTACTCCCTGTCTCAGTTCATCCAGGAGGCTTTAGCAAAATACCACGGTCTCTATGGCTGAAACAAACCAGAAATTCGTTTCTCATGGTTCTGGAGGCTGCGAGTCCAAGACTGAGGCATCTGCAGATTTGGCATCTGGCGATGCCTCCTATCCTGGTTCATGGAAGGCGCCTTCTCGCTGTGTCCCTGCGGGTGGAGAGGGCAAGAGGGACTACGTGGGGTCCCTCCTTTCAGGGCACTAATCCCTTGGATGAGGCCCCACCCCCATGACCAAATCACCTCCCAAAGGCCCCACCTCCTCATAGCATCACTTCAAGGGTGAGGATTTGACGCAGGAATTTGGGGGAACACAGACATTCAGATCACAGCAATGCTGAAACTATTTCTGAAAAGAATTCAACAAATCAATAAAACTGTGCATGGCCCTGTTTCAACACAGCCCTGGAGAGCGGGCCAAGCTGGCTCTGCGGGGGGCGGGGGACGCTCCACACCCCACCAGGAGGCCACCCTCCCTGTTGCATCCTCAGCCAGAACTGTCTTCCTGCTCACCCCAGACGGGTCCAGTTCAAAGTGAATCCATGGCTGCTTTCCTGACCCTCCGCAGCCCCAGCTCACACCTGAGGGCCCCATTTGAAGGCGGGGGAACACTGAGTGTGCCTGGGAAGCCAGGTGCATGCCCACTCACCTAAGGAAACACAGGTAGGTAGGTGCTCTGCTGTCTGGGGAGGACCCCAGCTCTGGAGTCTTGGCCCAGACAACAGACTCCTCCAAATGAGGTTTTAAAAAAGGGGGCCAGGACCAGGTGTTGGGGTACTGCATGGCAGCTGCCACCCCCAGGACTTATCAGGAGACGGCCACCCCACTCAGGCCTCCAGGGCCAGCCCCGCTGCAGCACCGCCCCTCCCTGGGCCCTGAAGCCTGGTGCAGACCCCAATTCTCCACCTTCCTCCCACTGCCGGGAGACCCCTACCTTCCACACATGGGTCTGGTCCCATTCCAGAACCTGCTGGTGGAGGTCAGGCCGGGACCACCTCACTCTTGGGGGCCCACAAGAGCCCTGTCACCGACTGCTGGGCACTGCTAGGGACATGGGTATTGATGTTGCTTCCCGTCCCCCGAATATGATGCTTCCACCTTCACAGAAAACCACAGGAGCATTGGAGATGCATTGGAAAGTTCAGGATTGAGTGTCTCGGGCTTGGGCAGGAGACTGACCAGGTGGGGAGGGAGTGTAAGCGAAGCGCTTGTCCTCCTGAAGCCGCAGCCATCCCACACCACCCGCACCTGCCAGGGAGAGCCGCGGCAGCCAACCTCCCTCTCCTAGTCCCCGATGGAGAAGAGCGGCCTGAGCAGCCACAGGGGTGGGTGGAGGGGGGCAGCACCTGGGAGCAGGCCTGTGGGCAGAGCCGGAGGCTGCCCTGCTGGATCCAGGGAAGACAGAGGCCACTGCCTGCGGAGAGCCCCTGCAAACGCGAGCACCGCACCGGGGCATCTGGGAGGGACTCTTGCCAAGGCCACATCACAGCAGGAGTGGCTTGTCCCCAGGCCCCAGCCTCGGCTCTGGCTCAGTCCTCCACCTCCCATCGCCCCCAAGCCCCTGGTCCATGTGACTCTCCCAGGCTCTCACTCCTCCGACTCCGCAGGGGCCTTCCAGTGAGAGGCCACCTCCAGCTGCGTGGGCCAGAGAGCTGGAATCTGCTCACTCAGAGGTAGAACGGGGCCAGAGGCCCCCCTGGGGGGCAGGAAGCTGCGGGGCCTCCCCAGGAGTGAGGAATGCACCCCCGCCCTGGAGCCCAGCCTCCCCATCCCTAACAATGCCATTTACACTTCTGTGGCTCCTTTTCATTTCCAGGCTTCCTAAGTCCTCCGCCCGCTCCCCTCTCCAGCCTGGGCCCCAGGCGAGGCCCGCGCGAGTTCTCCGGAGAGGAGGAACTGATGATTGACAGGTGGACTTCCTTGATTTTCAGCATTGGCCCACATTTAGAAAACCTCTGGTGGGCAGAGGAAGCCCTTCCCTCCCCCCGCCCCCAGGCTCTGGGTGGAGCGCTCCAGGCCGCAGAGCAAAATCCCAAAGGCTTATCTCCATTTAGGGACATTTGTCCCTGACAAAATCTGATGGTACCACCGCACCTCCTCTCCCCACCGCAAAGTCCATTCTCCCTCCCCTGGAGCCCCTGGCTGCAGCCTCTTGGTGTTTAGTTCTGCGTCCCTCTCCTTTAAATTCCTGTCAACACCTGGCCCGCCACCGGCTGCTGAGCACTGCTGGGGACACGGGTGTTGCTGCTACTGCTTCCTGTCCCTCGAATGGGACGCCTCCATCTTCACAGAGAACTAAACAGCAAGCACGGGGACAGTGAAGTGCAGGCTTTGGGAAGCAACAGGTGGGCACAAGTTTATCAGAATAAGGACGGGGGGCCAGGCCTGGTAGTTCACACTTGTAAATCCCAGCATTTGGGAGGCCGAGGCAGGAGGATCGTCTGAGGTCAGGAGTTCGAGACCAGCCTGGCCAACATGGTAAAACTTCATCTCTACTAAAAATACCAAATTAGACAGATGTGATGATGAGCGCCTGTAATCCCAGCTACTTGGGAGGCCAAGGCAGGATAATCACTTGAACCTGGGAGGCGGAGATTGCATTGCTCTCCAGCCTGAGTGGCAGAACGAGGCTCAGTTCCCCCCCAAAAAATAACAAGGATGGGGAAGAGGAGACACGAGGAGAGAATAGGGAGGGGGAAGAGGAGACAGGAAGAAGAGGTAGACACACGTGGGGAAACAGCGTCTTCTGAGAAAACGGCACACAAATAAGAGCAGTTGCTTACAAAGACTTAAAACCAGAAGACACAGCAGGGGAGGGCTGGAAGCAGACTTCCAGCAGGACACCAGGGGACAGAGGGGGTGCGTGGGCACTCACTGCCCTGCAGCTTAAAATGTCTGCAAACTATTCCCAGATGAAAACCTTCCTACAGGAAGATGCCCTCTCTGAGCACCACAGCCTGAGTCCACCGGGCCTCGTCCTCCCTGAGCACCACGGCCTGAGTCCACCCGGCCTCGTCCTCCCTGAGCACCGCGGCCTGAGTCCACCCGGCCTCGTCCTCCCTGAGCACCGCGGCCTGAGTCCACCGGGCCTCGTCCTCCCTGAGCACTGCACCAGCCTCCTAGGGCTTTGATTGCAGGATCCTATTTTAGAATCGGCGCTTGTGTCTGCAGTGGCTCAAGGCCATGCTGTCATCCGGGCACATCCTAGATTCAACTCAAGCCCTGGTTTCCACAGAGGCCGGACCTCAGAATGTGGTCAGCCGCAGGAGGGCTGTCCCGCTCATCCACCCTGAGAAGCAGCCGCAGGCCAGAGGAAAACAATTCAGCAGAAAGACACTCAAAGTCAGAGAGAAGAGAGGCCACAGTGGAAGAACCGAAGCCTTATTGCCAGGTCATCTGTGCTCAGCTGAACCCCACCATGAGCTCCTGAGTGAGGGAAGGAAGAGTTTCAGCCTCCAGCAGGGACCCCAGGCCACAGGGCGACGCCTGCTGTGGAGGCTGCATTTGTGTTGGCGTCAAGGGCGTTTGTCTTCCGGGCAGAGCCAAATAAAAGCAGGTGAAGGCAATGAACAGGGAATTAGGGTGCAAACTCCACAGTGCACTTCCTTCATCTCCCCCATCTGCAGGGCGGGCAGTGGGGTGAGCCCGCCCCACGGCGGACACAGTGACGAGCACTCGCAATCTGCCTTCAAAACCTTAACGAGTGGATCATCGCTGCAGAGAAACGGGAGAACCCCCGCCAACTCCATGCCCCAGTGGCCGCACGCCACGGTCGGCTGTGCAGTAACCAGGCAGAGCACAGTGACATCCCAGCCTCGCTCCCCAGATAAAAATTTCTTTCCCTCCACTTTTGCAAAGGTAATGAGGAAGTAATGAGGCTTGACTTGAATTTTCTCTGCCCTGGCTTTCCCTCCTTCCCCAGCAGGTCCCCCAGGATTGAATGAGACGCTGGGTTTCCATAAAAGCTGTGCTGTGGCTGGGTGGAGGCGCGGAGCTGGGCTCTGTGGCTTCAGAGCTGCTCGCTGGAGTTCAGGCAAACCCAGGCCCCTTTCAGCGCGGCCGTGGCTGTGACGGGCTCCGCTGAATAAGACAACTTGAGGATGTGCAGGCCGGGACAGGCCCTCCTGTTTATTTTACCACTTGATGGATAGGAAGCCCTGACCTTTCTCGACTGCCTTTCCCCCACCTCCTCTCCCCACCCCAGCCCGGTTCCTCTCCTGCTTTTTTTCTCTTTTGCTGCCTTGCCACATTCAACGGTGCAAATAGTAAAATCCCAAAAAGGTGGGCAGAAGGGCTGTTTGAGACCATTAGCTTAATTGGAGCTGAAAGGTCTTTGTTGTAAGTTGGGGAGGGAAGGACCCGGGGACCTTCGCGGAGTGTTCTGCTGGCAAGCTTGTTGAGATATGATCGCCTTTGTTGTGATAATCTGAAATTAATTTGCACTTGAACCCATCTTTCTTCTGGGCTCAATTTAAACAGTGTTATAATTATGCGCCCTGCATGAAATTGAGAACAGACCCCGATATGACAAAGCTGAATATTTTAATTCCCCAGGTACAGACGCTTTTTCCCTCACTTATCCCACAAGGTAATAAAACAAAATGTTGCCGTGCTCGTGCTTAAGAGAGAGGTACTTGCCTGAGGGGAAACAGAGACAATCAGTGTATCGCTACATTTCACTCTGTACTTTTGCAGTGGGTCAATCGCTTGCTTTTAAAGTGATGTTAAACTTCTGCTAATATTAGTTGATTTGTACCTGGAACGTTGTTTTAAAAAAAGAAGTGAAAACGGTCTGTTTTATTCTGTTTCAGCCGCTGCTCATCTAAGAGGCTTTGTCTCCAACATCCATTTCCTCAGATTTTTTTAACCACTATTAAAGGCCGCCTCCTAATATGCACAATTGATCTTAGCAGAGCCCCTTTCTTGTTCTCAGTGTGAGCTGTAATATCCTTATCAGCATTCTTTTAGTTTTAACCCAGATTAGTGTTTTTGGTGAGGAATCTCATTAACTCCAGCGAGCCTGTCTTCTTTTGCGATTGCCTTTGGAATTGTAATGTACTAAAAGGCCAACGGGGCCTTTCCCCCGGGCACAAATTCTTCTTTAAATCAGCCTTCAGCTTAGAGAAACTACACACTCCTCAGAAAGAGACGTTCTGAAGGGTCGGGATGAGTGGTGTGGGTCCCCCTCGCTGGAAGACGCAGCTAAGACCGGCTGGGAATTTGGGAACTTCGGAGGGGGGAGACCCAGGAGTCCTACAGGTCCCCCGCTCCCTGCCCCCGGCTCCCTCCTGTTTCCCTTACTATCTTCCAACACTTCAGCGGCCCCCTCTGGAAAACAGCCTCAAATGATCGTGGTCTTGTCGTGTTGCCTTAAAAGCAACTGCCATTTCACCGTCACACAGGCAAGGAAGCCATCTCCCCAGACAGAGCCCTGGGCAGAAGACGGACAGAGAAGGTGGGGTCAGGAGGCACCTGCCAGCTGAGGAAGGGAGCCCAGTACCCTCCGACCTTCCTGGTGTGTTTTATCAATGATCACAACAGCCAGTTCTTGCCTTGGTTTACTAATAAAATGTCCAAGGTCACATGCAGAGTAATTTGGAAAATAAAGTATATCCCCCCAAAATGCCAGTTTGATTCTGTTCGTCCTGGGATAAAAGTCAACTGCAGATGTTTCTGACTGAGCTCACCGGTTGGAAATTGTGTGCTGGAGAAGTACAGGTGAGTAATTGGAGTACTTGGGCACAACAGCATTTTTAACAAAAAGTCCGAATTGGCGGAACGGCTTTATCTTTTACAACTCCTTGTTTCAGGCACCCGATTTCAGTGAAAATAAGAGTATTTCAATTCCAAGACTGCGGCATTTCATGCATTGTTCCGCAAAGCTGATTAAAATGTACACGCAAGTGGCATCTATGTTCTTTAAGTACGTTGCTTACATATTTTTGAGAAAGATTTCAGGCAGCAGTTCAGACTCTCATATAATCCCCTGCTGAGAAAGGCGGGGCTGCGTGGACAGACACTTGGTGTGCGTGGGAGGGCTGAGCCTGCCTGTGAGTAGGTAGCAGAGAGTGTCCATTGTCACATGTGAGTGCCATGTGGGTGCACCCTGGATCCCGGAGGGGAAGCGTGTTGTCCACCGCCATATGGAGGAGGACCCACGTCACGTGGCAGAGACACATGTCGACACACAAGCCATGTGGTACGCTTCTTGCATGGGGGACAGCCCCAGCCCAGCGTCCCAGTGGTGGAGGAGGTTGAGGGTTGCGCTGTTCTGCAGAAGATGGTCAGGTGTGCCTGTCACCACCCAGAGGAGGGGAGGACCTGGGTGAGCCTGTTTCCAGGCAGGGGAGACATGGGTGCCTCTACCATCATACAGACAACCACGGGGGTCAGCCTGTCATCAGGTAGAGGGGTGGCTGTGCTCACAGTTCCATAAACTAAGAGCAGGTGCCAGTGTCCTACAGAAGCTCACCTACAGAGGAGTGGGTCTAACTCAACATGAGGAGGCAGGGCTTCAGCAGATATCATGTAACTGAGGGTGTGTGCCCGGAGTCCTGTGAGGAGGCATGGGCATCCCCAAAACCACCTGGGAGGGCTACCGCCTAGAAATGTGTCTGCTTGATACAGGGGGAGGTTCGCCCCCACCATGTGGAGGAGGAGAGGCCAAACTGAGGAGGCTGGGTCCCTTCCCCCAGAGTTCTGAGTCAGACTTGCCACGGCCTCTGAAATAATCTGTCTGAGAAAGGACACCAAAGAAATGCAGCCACTCAGAGAAGTGGTCCAAGGTGCCACTGGGATGAGAGGAAGGTGAGGGGTCGCTGGGATGAGAGGGAGGGTGAGGGGTCGCTGGGATGAGAAGGGAAGATGAGAGGCTGCCTGGCTCCCCAACACCACCCCTCCCCTCTCCTCTTCCCCTTCTGCCTCCCCTCCTTTCCCGTCCCTCTCCTCCCTCCCCTCTCCTCTTCCCCCTCTGACTCCCCTCCTTTCCCGTCCCTCTCCTCCCCTCCCCTCCCAGCCTCAGCTCTGCCCCCTCCATCATGCTGTGTGCATCCCACTCACTGGCTGACAAACAGTCCTAGCAAAACACCATCCCGCAAACAAAGCAGGGGCCCTGTTTTTCTTCTGATAACATCTCCTGATCCTGATCTCATTATTGATGATCTGCTTTCTTGGGCCTTGTTTCCGGAAGGTTGGACATGGGGCAATCGAGGTGACAGAAGATTGGCCCTGTCCCTGGGGAAGCGGCCAGCACAGTGGGTCCCGCCCAGCTGTCTTGACTTCATCTCTCCCTCCTGAATCTTGAATCTGTCTTGAACCCTCCCAGGGGATTCACTGTCCTTGTCATGGATTTTTTCACCTTCCTGTGCCCTTATGAGGAACTGCTTTCTGACTGATCAACCAGCTCCTCAATTAAACAAGCGCGCTTCACCTCCATGAGAACAGAACTCACACCAGTGAGAAGACATCAACCCTGGGCCAGGACTCTTGTCCTGAAGGTTTGTGCCGGCTCCTATCCCTCGTGCTCAGTGAGAACCCCTCTGCATGCGACATCCCGCCCACAGTTCCACCCAGAGGCAGGGGCCTGAGGAACACAGCCTCAAAAAGGCAACTTGGAACAGCTGATCATCCACGGCCCCTCCTGTCTCAGAGTCTGCGGCAGGTGCCTGGATCTTCTGGTGTCTGAGGCCAGCTCCGCCGTGGTGTCTGTGATCCCCTGAGCACAGGCCCTCAGCAACAAGAACACTGTTCAATGTGCAGTCTGTCTTCTCCAG
The DNA here is from genome assembly GCA_028533165.1 of Leontopithecus rosalia. Taxonomy (NCBI): domain Eukaryota; kingdom Metazoa; phylum Chordata; class Mammalia; order Primates; family Cebidae; genus Leontopithecus; species Leontopithecus rosalia. The sequence goes on from CM052649.1 coordinate 2,441,183, forward strand.
CTGCCGGGAGCCCCCACCACAACT
>CM052649.1:2441706-2506584 GCA_028533165.1 Leontopithecus rosalia
GCTGGACCTCCTGGGCTCAGTCTGTCCTCCTGCCTCAGCCACCTAAGTAGCTGGGGCCACAGGTGTACACCACCACGCCAGGCTAACTTTTTAAATTTTTTGCAGAGACCGGCTCTCACTGTGCTGCCCAGGCTGGTCTCAAACTCCTGTGCTCAAGTGATCCTCCTGCCTTGGGCTCACAAAGCATTGGAATTACAAGTGTGAGCCCCGCCTGTGGTTGATTATTCAGTGTATCAGTGGCAGAGATCTCCCTCACGCCTTCCATCCCTCATAGCTGGACACTCTCCCCACCCCATCCCCTCAGGACGGCTATTTTCAGCCTGGAAGTCTGCAGGGTGTTGTTGGAAGTGGGGCCTCTCCACAGTGCTCAGAGGCTGCTAAAGCAGGTGGCAGGGAAGAGAGGCAGGCACCGGGTTTTCTCAGGTCCGTGGTCTGTAGGAAAGCTTTCCACCCCTTTTTCCTAAATAAGCTTTTCACAAATAGCATGGGGGAGCCCCCATCCCCTGCTGTCTATGGAAGCCTTGCCCTGTGCCTGTCCATTTCATTCCAAGGGAAGATGGATTTTCAGGATGCCTTGTCCGTGGCCTTTTCCCTCCGACGCCGACTGTAACTAAGCTGCTCCTGTAGGGGACATCAAATGGACTTTCCCATGTGTCACTGAGTCCTAGCTCTGCCCCGGCCAGCCTGTCCTGTACTCACGGCATGGTGGCCTGGCCTCCCCTTATGGACCAGGACAAGATCCAGCTCTGGAGCTGCTTGCCAGTAATGTCAACTCTAGTGAATGATGGCTCTGCATCTCTGTTGAATGGACTACCCAAGAAACACTACTTTTAAGCTATCACCTGAGGGCTCAGCCCTAAACCAGCGCTGTCTCTTCTGGCTGAAATCTGACTCAAGCACCTGATGCTTGAGAGACACCCCTCAGGGCCTGGAAACCGTGCACTGCTTAAGCCCCTGACAGGCATATTTCTATGAAGAAAAAGGCTTCTTAATTATCATTTATCCAAGCTTTTACCCATGACAGAAAGTATTTTGTTCTCTTTTGCCTTTTTAACATCTTTGTACTGTGTTTCTGAGGTTGTGTGGAGGTGTTGTATTGTATAAATTTTTAAAACTAAGGGAGCATGTGAAGAAACAGGGCGAACCATAGAAAATAATGTATTTTCTTCGAGACAGAGTCTACTTCTGCCGCCCAGGCTGGGGTGCAGTGCCGTGATCTTGGCTCACTGCAACCTCCGCCTCCCAGGTTCAAGCGATTCTCCTGCCTCAGCCTCTAGAGTAGCTGCAATTACAGGTGCCTGCCACCATGCACAGCTAATTTTTCTATTTTTAGTAGAGACGGGCTTTCACTCTGTTGGCCAGGATCGTCTTGAATGCCTGACCTCGTGATCCGCCCTCCTCGGCCTCTCAAAGTGCTGGGATCACAAGCCTGAACCTCTGCGCCCAGTCAAAAATAATTAATTTTTACATTTTCCCTTTTTTTTCTTTGAGACAGGATCTCACTCGGTCACCCAGGCTGGAGTGCAGAGGTGAAATCTCGGCTCCCAGATTCAAGTGATTCTTGTGTCTTAGCCTCCCGAGTGTCTGGGATTACAGATACACACCCTACACCCGGCCAATTTTTATATTTTTAGTGGAGACAGGATTTCACCAAGTTGCCAGGCTGATCTTGAACTGCTGGCTTCAAGTGATCCACCCACCTCAGCCTCCCAAAGTGCTGGGATTACAGGTGTGAGCCACTACACCCAGACTAAAAAGAATGTATTTTTTAAAAAATCAGAAAATAACCACAATATTACTTCATATCAATTTTCACTTTTTTTAGAATTATTTCTTTTTTGTGAAGTTTGATTGTCGTTTTTCTTCTTGCCAATTGTGAAATTTTAAATATTTTTCCTGGAATTATATTTTCAACCATTTTGGAATTTATTAAAATTATTAAACTTAAAAACAAGAAAAGTAAGTTGTGACTTTGGATGGCAGGATAGTGACAGGAAACAGGAGAGCAAGGAGAAGCTCCTGGAAGAGCGTCTCGAGGTGCCGAGCAAGGGCTGCGTGGACAGAGACTCCGCCTGGAAGAGTGTCTCGAGGTGCCGAGCAAGGGCTGTGTGGACAGAGACACGGAGTCTCTCCAGGTCCTGCTGCAACTCCCTGTAGAATCAGGACACGATGCTGACACTTTAGATTAAAACCGCAGGACTCGTGATGTGACCGCGCATCAATATACAACATTTACTGAAAGATCATGAGATTGTTCCCCAAACCATATGACAGCAGAATATTCAAAACAAATAGGGGCCAGGCGTGGTGGCTCCCAATTGAAATCCCAGCACTTTGGGAGGCTGAGGCAGGTAGATCACCTGAGGTCAGGAGTTCAAGACCAGCCTGGCCAACAAGGTGAAACCCCTCTCTACTAAAAATACAAAACTTATCCGGGCGTGGTGGTGGCAGGTGCCCAGCTACTCGGGATGCTGAGGCAGGAGAATCGCTTGAACCTGGGAGGCAGCCATTGCAGTGAGCTGAGATTCTGCTATTTCACTCCAGCCTGGGCGACAAGAGTGAAATTCCTTCTCAAAAAATCACAAAAAACAAGAAAACCAAGAAAACCAAATGGGATTCTCCCCTTAAGTTTGTCTGACAGCACTCCGTGTTTTCCTTCGTGCTGGAGCAGAGGATGAACCTGACCCACACAAGGCCCAGGCACTGCCACGTGTGTGAGGCAGAAGGGATCCCAGGAGCACTTGGGATCCCTTTTAGATCTCCCTAAACACAATGTTTGAAAAAAAAAAAAAAACTCAGACAAATTAAATTTAACAGAGTTTAATTGAGCAAAGAATTCACTGAGCAGGCCGCCTTGGAGCCAGGGTAGACTCAGAGAATGCAGTGCAGCCGCGTGCTGGAAGGTCTACAGACAGAACGCAGAGTGAGGCACGGAAACAGCCAGCAGGGTTCCAGCCTGGGCACTGCCTTAGTGGAACACCGTTTGAATAAGGTCAATGCCCAATTGGCCAAAACTCTGCCATTGGCACAAGAGCAGGTTAGTCTGTTTCCACCTCCACACGAGCTGTTGTTCACTATGTACAGATAAACCTTTAGGCTGAGCTTAAACCCTAGGGAGGCAGCTTTAGGCTAGACTCGATTCAACTCCAAGCATCTAAGCACACAGTTCACATTTTCTGGCTGGTCTCCGTCATAGACCAGTGTGCAGAAGCGTCTTCGGAGCTTTAGCGTAACCTTCCACGCTGCTGTGAGATACCCACGCAGGTAACTCCCTAGCCCGTCCTGTACCAAAGGGTCCACCGCAAAACGGCACGGCAGCCACGAACACGTCTCCAATCCCACCGCAGCGCAGCGACTCGAGGCCGGGAGGGTTTTCACCATCACTTGGCCTCAATTTCTCCATGTTGAGGAACCTTGTTCCTGGTGAAGGTCTAGCCATCCCCTTGCCACGCTGACCCTGTCTAGAACTGTGTGTTTGGGCATCTTGTGAAAAAATCACGCCTCCATCAGGCCACGTGCCCTAGAATCAGAGCTCTTTCCTAGGGATGCCTAACTTTGTGTGACTAGTTCTTGGTATTCTTAACCAGTCACTGGCAATTCATTAGTATTTAAATTTATGCTAATTTCATCTAGGTGTGAAAAGATCTTTTTCTTGCATATGCATGTATTACTATTCAACTGGCTTTTTCCCTCTCTTTTCTTTTTCTTTTTCTTTTTTTTTTTTTGAGACGGAGTTTCGCTCTTGTTACCCAGGCTGGAGTGCAATGGCGCGATCTCGGCTCACCGCAACCTCCACCTCCTGGGTTCAGGCAATTCTCCTGCCTCAGCCTCCCGAGTAGTCGGGATTACAGGCACGCGCCACCATGCCCAGCTAAGTTTTTGTATTTGTAGTAGAGACGGGGTTTCACCAGGTTGACCAGGATGGTCTTGATCTCCCAAAGTGCTGGGATTACAGGCTTGAGCCACTGAGCCCGGCTTTCCCTCTCTTTTCAACCCAAGAAGAGCCTGTTGTGACTTAACAGAAGAGAAGGCAGAAGTAATACAAAAACACAATCTAGAAAACATTGTAAGTTAAAGTTTTAAATTTCATGTTGTAAAGCTAACAGGCCTTGTAGAAATAGGAATCGCGCTGGCCGGAGAAACGCCCTGTGTGTGTCCATCAGGATCAGCATCAGGCACTTGACATCTCAGGAGTTCAGGACTGCATCCTCAAATGCCATTTACAGTAGGGTTTCCACTGCCATTTACGTAACTTAGGTTTTCTCAAGGACGAGGAAAACATGCCACGTCGCATCCAACAGCGTTTCCCACCCCGAACGTGTCTCGCCATTTGTCTACTAAGGATGTGCAAAGGAATCTACGAAACTGGCCGGCGTGTATACATGTTCCCAGGAACCTCAGAGCGAACCTGTAGTATACTGGCAAACACAACGTGTGGTGACCGCAGACCGCCTGAAAGCCATTGCCTGGATGTCACTTGCTGTTTCAGAAAACGGAGAGGTCCCGTGGCCCAGTCCATGGTGTTCCCTGCCTCTCTCTGCACTGCCTGCACCTAGGGCAGCCACAGTCTTCCCCAGGCCCTGGCGGTGGCTCCACAAGGCATGCCCAGCTCTCATGATACCATTTCACCCTGTTATGAGGTGGCCTGGAGCGCACTTGTCATGAGGGCAGATTGCGAGGCCTGTAAAGATTTGCTGTCATCCCAGAGGCTCCCACACAAGACAGAGGCCGGGTGGCGCACAGCAGGAACCCAGGCCTCACAGGGTTAAGTGCTCCCTGGCTCCTGGCTGGGGGGGTTCCACCAGCATCCGCGGGCGGGTGGGGCTGGGTCACATCCCTCGCTGTGCTGATGACATGATGGATCTCGCCTGTCACTGTCATTGCAGTCAGCTTCACTCCACCGCTGCTGATAAGAAATCCACTCCCCGAAGCATGGAGAAGGCAGATATTTTTCTACCTAATTTTAGGGAAAGAGCTCTTACAGGTGTCCCTTCAGCAGGAGCTGGGATGTCTCACTGTGATCACACATCCAGGAAGGAGAGGACTCCTACGATTCCATAAATTAACCAATTTCTGTCCTTTATATTGGAAATATAACATCTGTGTATCTTAATGCAAAACACCAATATTTCTAAAAGGCAGTTTTCAAAGTTTGCCTCACGAAAGTAAAAGTTTTAGAGTGCAGCCTTTCGGAGGTGTTTAGGGACCTTCGTAGGTTCACAGGCACCCATTCTGGACGTGTCTGGAAAATGACTTCATTGTTTTTTTGGTGATAAACAGCCAGGCATTCTTTTAGGATGAGCAGGGGAGAGCATTGAAGTGAGCTCAGCAGGACTGAATCCCACTTTTATCTGGTTGAGAATCACCTATGACACGTGGAGTCCGGGAGAAGGAGGGGTAATTTTTCCCCCAAAATGTGGAGTGCAATAAGGGTTCCTCACTCCCTGCATACAATAGGGGGCTTCTTGTGGTGGCCGTGTTAACAGGAGCCTATGCCCTGGCTGCCTGTGGGGATGGTGTGGCCGATGCAGTGGAGAGCCGCCTCCTAGGCCTGGAGATGCCAGCACCACACCGGAAGTCCCTGCGGGTCGCCTCAGGGAAGGAGGGTGTTTGTCTTCCGGAAGTCACTGCACTTTCAAAAGATAGATTTTTCTGCCTGTGTTTCCCAGGGCTTTCTTTAAACATTCAAATTGTTTTCCAAGTCAGCTGGGAGTAAGGAGTGAGATCTGGGCTGCTAGAGCCTTCAGGGAGAGCGCTTGGGAGAGAGAGGGAGAGAGGGAGAGGGGGAGAGAGGGAGGGGAGGGAGGGAAAGAGGGAGAGAGAAGGAGAGAGAGGGCATGGGAGAGGGAGAAAGAGTGAGAAGGACAGGAAGAGAGGGAGAGAGAGGGAGACAGAGGGAGAGAGAGGGAGAGGGAGGGAGAGGGAGGGAGAGGGGGAGAGAGAGAGAGAGAGAGAGAGAGAGAGAGAGAGAGAGAGAGAAAGGGAGAGAGAGGGAGACAGAGAGGGAGAGAGAGGGAGAGAGAAACCCATTAAACTTCCCCAGAGTTTACTGATTGCCCCGTCACTTAAAAACAACAACAAAACTTGTTCTTCCGCTGTTTCCATCAAGCTTGGTTTTGAAGTTTTAGTCAGGTCTGAATGGAAAGGGACTGAGGAGAATGGCGTGGTCCTCACTGCGGTCCCAGGCAATGGTCCCAGCCCCCAGCCTTCCGCTGTGTGTGGTGTGGCCTTGGGTTTCTGAGAGTTTCTAACATACATAATGAGCTCAATGTCAAACTGTTGGGTCTTTTGTCTTTAACAATGAGCATTTAGCTCAACTAAATGAATAGAAATTGCTTTAGTGAATTACAAAAGCCAGGGTCTTTTTAATGCACCAATGATGAGGTTAATTATTTTCGACATTGTCTTATTTTTGCAAATGTATTAACTTAAAATTTGACTTAAAATGTAATACATTCATTTACTCTTCCAATTAAAAGAACGTGACACATCATTAGTAAATCAAATTGTCTGCTGCTGGTGATGACAACCCTCCTCTGATAAAAAACAAACACTCTAAGTGCATTACCGAATTCACCGGATTAAGAATCTCACACAGCATCAGCACAGTCTACTTGTCCCTGTTTGAAAAGCAATTAGGGGCCAAGTTAGAACGGGCCCCCGGCACTGCTGTGCCTCCTGGAGGGAGCCTGCCCACGATGGGACCAGTTTTCCAACACTGGCAAACAAGGGGGGCCATTTCCCTGCACAGAAAGTGAGACCCGAATTCAAAAACCTGCAGCGATCCCCCCTCCAGAAACCGCTCCCCCTCCAGAAACCCCTCCCCCCTCCAGAACCCGCCACCCCCTGCCGCAGTTGTGGAGAGAGGTCTGAATGCCTTTTCCTAAATCTCTGTAATCCAATAAGCTTTTGTGTTTAGCAGCTTGTTTTGAAGCCTGTGCAGCACCCCAGCCCGGGTCTCCTCGCGGCCCTCGGCTGGCAGGTGAGCGCCCCAGGGCCTGAGCTTTCTGCAGGCGAGAGGCCCGAGCAGCCCCAACCAGAATGTAATTTGTAATTAACTGTCATTTACTTCTGTCTGCATTGACTTGTTGTTCAAAAGACAATGTAACTGGGCTGGTCACTCATTTCCCTTTGTTGTGGATATAATGTCTCTCAGATCTGGTTGTTTTCATAATGTTTAGAAACCCAGGGCTTACTCTCTTGAAACCAGAAGGAGAAGGGGAATTCACTGAAATAAATCCAACACAAATAATTTGTTATGCCGACGCACATCAAACATTCTGTCTGATGAAATGGGATAAACCATCTTACAGAAGAAGCACATACAGTTTAAGCCAGATGATTTAAATGACGAGAGTGTTCTCCCGAAGCACAGCTTTAAAACGCGGTCTTCAAAAGGCGACCTGCTCCGTAGCTGTAGACTCTGATTTACGCCTTTCAGTTTAATTATCTGCTTGTCACACTTTTCATTAGGAGAAAATAAACAATGTGCGATAGGCCTTGGACTGCGGGTCCGTTTCCAAGACTGGCAAGTCATTCCAAGTTTAACTACTTGGAAATTAAGAAAGCCTGGAGTCCATGTGAACAGAAAAGACCAGGAGAGTATTAAGAGATTTTAAATGCAAAAACTTCAGACAGTTTTGCAGTTAGATCCCCACAAATGTCCTCCTCATTCCTCCGTATTTTGGGGGATTATAGTAGTCTTGAGGGAGAATAAAGAGCTCATCTTAAATGTTTAAAATTTTTACTTAACAATCTCAAATCTTACTGCAAACAGGAATGTCGGCAGGTTTGAAGTGCTCCGTCATAATTTCCTCATTCCTTCTTTGCTAAGATAGCAGCGTCCAGCGTCAGGCAGGTAATCTTTCGCAAGTCACTGAGGTGCCAAGCAGGAGGTAATGACATGGGCAGTCACCCTGAGTCCTGGGCTTCTGACCTAACCCAGGTCTCTCATCCTCCCAGGACCCAGAAAGCAGAGAAACCTAATTGCCTGTTTATCTGGGAAGCCTGGAGCCATCTCAGCTGAGAGTTAATAGTCCTTCTAACAGTGTCTTCAAATGCATCAAACAAATGAAGTTCTGGGCACAAATGGGAGCTCAGACCAGGGTGACAGGCAGAGGACTCGTCAGCTCGAGCCTCCAGCCTGGGAAGGTGAGTTTGTCGCCACTCAACTTTCCCCATCATTTTGAACCATTGAGAACTCCACCGGCCCCACTTCTCTCTCTGTTAATGTAAAATGTCTCCGCACATAAGGAGATCTCTGTAGAATATCTACCATGTGTCTGGGTGGAGAGAAAGTGTGGGCAGAGAGGAGTTCTTGTTCAGGCTACAGGTAATGCAGGCAGCAACCCCAACGAGACCATCTGGGGAAGGGACCAGGCCCTGCTGGCCTGGGACAGGCTGCTGCCTGCCTTCCAGCTTCTAGGGACAGCAGTGGTGGCATCACCACTGAGCAGCAGCCACTCAAGAGTGTGAGAATGCATTTTATGCTCAGCTTCCTCAAAACTGCAGAGTTGAAATTCACACCTTAGTTTCTGTGCTTCTCCCTGCTGCTAATTGGTGAAGGGAGCGCTGACCCTTTAGATCTGGGCGTCAAACCTCTAAATGCTCAAGTCCGCTAAACTGTTCAGCTGGGGGGCCCAGTAGTGGCCTTCGATGAAGACGGCTCCCTCATATTCTCTCTCTCTCTCTCTCTGGCTTTCTTGGTTTACATCCAAGTTGCACAGAAATAAGAGATGACAGTTGTTACAGATATGCCGGTTTAATTACTTGTCAGCTTATGGCTGGTATCTCGGCCAGTCGACGCAGAAGCTTAACTTTCTTCTAGTAGCTTAAATCCTGACCAACTGCTACCGCTTGTATGTGCAGCCATACAAGTCTGGATATGTTTAAGATAAAAAATAAAATTGAAGAGCCATCTTCCTAATTTGCTAGCTGAAGTCATCAGCCTCCGGTGCCCCTGACTCCATGCAGACCTCAAGTGATGGAAATGGTGCAGCCTGGCTGACATTTAGGGGAGCAGAGATGCATTTCAATTTCATTTTATAATGTCCTGGAGCCGACACGAGTCTGCCCCTGATGCCGGGACAGTGCAAACGGGAAGCTCGCTTTGTGTTTGTGATAAGGTAGAATGATAGGAGAATACAAATAACATACATAACACAAAGAGATTCTGTTGCTCTAATCCCAGCCCTTCCTCAACACACTTGTGATTAAATGTTTTTGTCTGCCTCCACAGTCAACCCGCCCCTTGGATTCAATGTCACGCTTCCATTGAATATCGGGTTCATTTCCCAGCATCTCTGTGTGAATCCTGCTCCACACAGCAGCCCCATTGCACCTGGCCTCGCACACAGGCCCCTGCGCTCCTCAGGTGGGGGCAGGACTCAGTGCTGAGGCTGGTTTGAGCGCAGGCTGGCTCCTGGCTGTGCTGTGCCTCTCTTTGTGGTCCTACAGCAGGCCTTCGGGGTGTGTGTGTGCGTGTGAGTGTGCGTGTGTGTGCCTGTGTGTGTGTCTCCTGGCTGTGCAGTGCCTCTCTTTGTGGTCCTACAGCAGGCCTTCGGGGTGAGTGTGAGTGTGCGTGTGTTTGTGTGTGCCTGTGTGTGTGTGTGTCTCCTGGCTGTGCTGTGCCTCTCTCTGTGGTCCTACAGCAGGCCTTGGGGGGTGTGCGTGTGTGCGTGGGCATATGTGTGTGAGCACGTGCGTGTGTTCACGTGTGCGTGCGTCTGTGCGTGTGTGTGTGTGTGTGTGTGTGTCTGTGTTCATCCCTGGCTTTGTCATCCGCCAAGATACATAGTTTCCATTGAACTGAAGCCGATTATTGGTTACTATAGTTTCCCTATTGCTCAATTCAGGGCTGTGAAAAGCCAAGCACAGTGGGGGTTGCAAAGTCGGGCTGGAAGGAAAGCAGAGGAATAAGCGCCCCTCTACCTGGGCTTCCCTCTTTGGGATAATCTCGGGTTTGTTAGACCCTCAATGAAGGACTGGGTCATTGTTTGCCACTTAAAGGGGTCTTCTGTTAAGTTTACTTTCGAAGTGAAGTGAAGCTCCAGGCGCACCAGGCTTCCACTGCGTGGCTGCTTTGGTGGGGTCAGGGGCTGCCGCTCCACTGGGTGATGCCCTTGTTTGCTGCCCAGGCCTGGGGCTTGAGTGTGCTCTCTGGTCTCTGGCACCAAAGGGCATTTTCCACATTTAGGCTTTGCAAAGACATAGTCCTGGCTCTGATCCCCTGATAAAATTGCTGCACCCAGAATTTTGAGGTTGAGATATGCGACATTTACATTAAAGGAACTGAAATTGACATCTTTCAGGGGACCACATCCACCCAGAAGCATCTTCTGAGGGTCTTTGCACAGCAAATGTCTTCCAGGAAGCGACAGACACAGGTGACAGGGCCTGGCCATGCCCTGTGGATTTGCGAGGGTGCTTTGTGCCTCAAGTGGCAATGCTCACTTTTGCCCGAGGATGGCCAGGAAACAGTTAATTGGATTTGATAGCCGGAAAGGTGGAATGTTTGGATTAGCCCTTTCCCAGCCCCTGTGTCCCTGGCTTGGCCTCAGATCCACGGCAGCATAGTTTTTCTTTGCCATGGTCCTGGATGTTCCGTGGCTGGGTCCCACATGAGTGACACGGAGGTGCTCCAGTGCCAGGCGGCGGGAAGGACTGTCCCCTGCTCAGGGGTTCCTTGGCCGGCTTCTCTTCCCCTTGGAATGCACATTCCTGCACCTCCTGTTTACAAACAAGATAAAACCACAGGAAGCTAAACAGCCTAAAAATTTCCCAACCAGCAAAATAAAGCCAGAGTCCAAACTCCAGGAAAGGTGAAATGGTACCAGTCCCCAGCAAAAGCACAGCCTTATTCTCAGACTGGTATTTGACATTGCTGAAGGTTTTGTCTTGATTACTTCCAATAAAATTCAAAGTAAGGATGACTGTCTTGGCTCACTAAGCAACAAGGTTTTATCACTAATTACAATCCTTTATTACCAGTAGTTTAATAGGTTTATGATAGGTCATAAAACAATTCAGCATGGGAGTACATAAAAAGAAAGGGTTATACAGCTGTGACATCTTCATATCGATTCATTGTAATCATTTTATGATCTTTAACGGTAGTATTTTCTATTAAAATATGTACATATGCCTTTACATGGGCTGTGGTGCCACCAAAACCGGGAGGCAGAGTGAAAATCACATAAATATATACTAAAATACTTAATGAGGCATCTCGGGAACTTCTACTGTCAAAAGCATGCCGACTATATCACATGTGTGGAGTCTCATTATGGGTAATTAAAATAAAATGATAAGTGCTATAATAATTCTCACCTTGAAGGCACAGGAAAGGATGGTTACGTTAGCCGTCGTAGCCCACACATCCGAAGCATTTTCCTCGTTAATTATATTCCACATAAGAATGATGATGTTGTGTAAGTCTGAAATTCCAAAGTGTTTGCTAAATTCTGTGAATTCCACTTTCCCTCTTGTGAGCATTTGCGTGCTTAATTATATTCCTCCCTAAAGTTATATTCTGCGAGGTGCAGTATGGAATTTACACGGTTTGAAGGAGGGTGTTTGTTGTTGATGTTCATTTTATTTTGTAAACCAATTAGTAGAGTAAATAAATTAGAAGAAGCTGAGCTTATCAGTTGAGAGTGCATCAGGGCTGAGCTACACACAGCCAGGCCAGGGATCAAATGGATTCCACGGCTCTCCCCACCTTCCCACTCCAAAACGTTTTTGTTTTCAGAACACAGGGGTTTCCAGCAGTCTCTCTGGGGGCAGGGCGGCTGGAGACTGAGTGCAGGCCTACATTCCTATTCTTTTGTGGATACTTGGAAAACCTATTTGTTTTGCAGCTATGACCTCAATATTTGATTCCATTTTTTTTTTCCCAGCACAGGGAGCATGATAGCTCTGGATTAGGGGGGAATCTTTGATTTGTTTGTGGATTGTGACCTCTGATAGTAAATGATTTGGGAATTTAAAACAAACACCAGGATTACAAGTTTGTTGTGTTTTTTATATGTGTGCATGTGGATATCCACATATACACCCACAGACACAGACACATACACACACTTAAACTCAAAAAAAAATTCTCATAAAATCGAATTCCAGCTCCAGGCTCTGACTAGAGTCGTGCCTCCTACCCCCACCCTGAAGCTGGTTTCCTCACCTCTGTTCGGAACGCTGATTTAGAAAACAGCCATTTCTGCAAGAGAAAAAAGTAAAATGATCCTTAGAATCTGTAGTGAAATTTTTACTAATTTAAATTAATTAGACAAAATCCTTTAAATCATAAAATGTGTTGGAGGACACACATATTGTAACTTTCAAGTACAATAGTAACTTAACACAGGCAAAAACAAAACAAAACAAAACCCCCCAAAACCCAGCTGAGGTTCTCAAGGGAATTACTCTAGTGAATAGACAGTGATTTGTAATTAGCATATAAATTGTATGCATGTAAATGATGCTTCTAAAAGGTATTTGAAAAGTTTATTTTCTTAAGTATTTTAAATAAGACCCCCTGCAACCTTGTTTACAGTACTGATTTGCACTTTCATGAAAAAGATTTGCAGGGCAAAAAAAAAAAAAAAAGAAAAAAAAAGAAAAAAAAGAAAGAAAAGAAAAGAAAAAGAAACCCTTTAGTCAGGAGGTCGTCCCTTTCTTCCCAATTCTCCTGCCTTTGCTTTATCACAAATTACAAATTAGCGGCATACAAATTAATGAGTTTTTTACAGTATTCAGTCAAATCATGCAATAAAAAGCTTTAATTCAAACACTGGGGCTTGATTATTATAATTTATTTAAATGTAATGCACTGTTTGCTAAATTTCACAGGGCTGGAATCAATATGTAATTTAAAGTTAATTTTGAAATAGAGGAGAGAAGGGGCCTGGTTCTTAAGGAGGGTGGCAGGCTGCTGAAGACTTAAGAAAGCCACAGGCCGGGCGCGGTGGCTCACGCCTGTAATCCCAGCACTTTGGGAGGCCGAGGCGGGTGGATCACGAGGTCAAGAGATCAAGACCATCCTGGTCAACATGGTGAAACCCTGTCTCTACTAAAGAAAAAAAAAAAATTAGCTGGGCATAGTGGTGCGTGCCTGTAATCCCAGCTGCTCAGGAGGCTGAGGCAGGAGAATTGCCTGAACCCAGGAGGCGGAGGTTGCGGTGAGCCGAGATCGTGCCATTGCACTCCAGCCTGGGCAACAAGAGCGAAACTCCGTCTCAAAAAAAGAAAAAAGAAAAGAAAGCCACAAACTGGAGCTTCATGGACGCGAAACGTTTAAAATGTGGAGAAGCAGCCAGACCCGCGGGCGGAAAGCGTACAGTCCGACTTGCAAGATCCCTGCTTGTGGACTGACCACCTGGGAGCTTTGGATCTTGCAAAGCCTTCTGCTTCCATAGGGTCACAAGGCCAGTTCTCCCGCACTCAGGTCCGGCGGACAGTGGCTTCTGTTCACGACCTCACGTTCTGTGATTGGTGTATGAGTGACACTGCGACCATCTTTCTGCATGTCCTCTAGTGCAGTCTGCCTTGTGGGCACCTGCTGGAAGTGTCCTCAGAAGGAATGAACACCTCTTCCTTGCACAAAAGAGGCAGCAGCCCTCGGGAGTGCAGTGCTGGATCCTTTAGCTTAGGCTGTAGAGGCAAATCATTCCTTTCTCGCAGGACCCTGGTCTTCAGAGTAGAAGCACAACACTCTCCAAAACCTGATCTGTCCTTGCCTGAACAATGGGTGTTCCGGGTGGAACCCACTTTGGGAAACACTGGGTAAGGCTTTCCACCTCCATCAATGAGCCTGTCTTTTCCCTTTGCTATTTAGTTGGTTTGATTTGCATTTTAAAATTAATTTATTTCAAAAATTGAATAAAGAAATTTGCACAATCATTAAAATAGATTATGAAAGTCTTCCTTGTCAATTCCCTCTTCATTTTCTCCAGGGATCATCTCTCTTTAACAATTTCTTTTCAGAGAAACAATGTATCCATATCTCAGCTACAGGCACTTCAGGCTTCTATGAAGTCAATGGAGTTATGCAGTAACTTCTCTATGTCATAAAGTTTAACCAACCTTTAATTGGGAGATTGTTCCTCTGCCTCCCACAGGGATCCTTGTCTTTCCAGTGGCTCCCTAGTGTCCAGCCCCACATCTTAATTTATTCAGCAACTCCCCTCAATGGGCATTCTAGTCGGTTCTTATTTTTTTTTAAAGTCATTGTACATTTCCTCATACTTATTGCTTTTGGGTGAATTTAGGGAATATTTATAATAGTAGAATTATACCATCAGCAAGTTGGTAGAATTAGATTTGTTAGCTGTTAACCAAATTCTCCCCAGGTAGCATATGGAATTGACATGCCCCCAATCACGTAGGACAGTGCCTGGTTTTCTACACTCTGGCTGGCAACAGGGTTTTTAAAAGTTTTTGTTTGTTTGTTTTTGTTGTTGCTGTTGCTGTTTTCAAATGAAAAAGTGGGTACCTATGTGTTATTTGATCTGCAATATTTAATTAGGAACTAAGTTGTATACTAGAGCCTCTTAAATTCTTACTGATATTTTTGTGCTTCTTTTCTGTGAACTCTGGTTCACATCTTTTGTTCTTTTATTTTCTAGTGGATTCTACATTTTCTTATTAATTTGTAATTTTTTTAAAAGTTTCACAAAACATGTTTTTGTCCACGGTACTGATAAATTGGTAAAATACTGCACTAGCGTGGATTTGGGAGTGTAACTTCAGTGAGCCAAGCGTGTAGAACGTTGCCTAGAGCTCAGCTTAGCTGGTGAGGTTTGACAATAGGAATTCTTTCGGCCACTGATTCCTCTCCATTTTCAACAGATGGCATCTGGATTGGGTGTTGTTTTTGGATGTCTTACCCTCCATTACACAATACATAAATTTAGTAATGGACACTCTGAATCTCAGAGAGGTACGTGGGCTACATTCTGTTTCTGAGACTGATGATGCCTTGAAAAATGCCACTGAAATACCCCCATTCTGTGACAGTCAGTCCGAAGACGGATTGAGCGAGTGAGTTTAGCATTTGCTGGTAGAAATATGTGAGAAAGGCAAAATTAGACAAATGTTTATCTGTCCTTTAGGTTAACAAAATGGGCAAATGGAGCCTGTTCTACTTTCAACACAGAGTTCACAGTCAAAGTCCCAGTCCCAGCCCCAGTCCAAAGTCCCCCAGAAAAGCCCCATCTCTCCCCAGCCAGCTGGACAGATGAGAGATGAAGTCAGAGTGTGGAACCCACATCCTCCTAGATCAGTGGACTTCAGGTAGGAATGACTTTGCTGCCTGTGACATTTGGCAATGCCTGGACACAGTGTTGGTTCTTACCCCTGGGGAGGCCAGTGTGCTGGGTAGTGGGGAAAAGTAGTGGGGAGAGGGGTGCTGCCAGGTGTCCCACAAAGCACAGGGACGCCCCCAACAAAGATTCCTGGCCCCAGATGTCAGTAGGGCTGAAGTTGATAAATGGTGTCTTGGAGGAGACCTTGCCTTGGGACAAAGAGAAGGTGAGACTCCACCCTCAACCCAGGAAATGCCCCTGCTGCTCTCTGCTGCCATCAGAGTTCAGGGCTTGTTTGGGGTGGGGGGGCTCCTGCTGGCCACAGGCACTCCTGCCTCTGCCCCCAGCTCCAGGGCTGAATACACCAGAGGGCGCAGCGTGCCAGCAGCTCTTCCCGGCAGTTCACAGGTCACCCCATTTTACCTTTCCAGAACCAAATCAGGCACATCCGGATCGCTCCTCAATATTAATGAATTATGCTGACTAACAATTCTCCCAAGGATGCAAATGCCTCAGACAGGCATCGTGTTTGTCTCCCTTAAGTATTAAAATGGGTTTAAATCTTTTAATTACATTTTAAATATTAATATTTTAAATATATGTGTAAATATGCATTAAGACTCTCAAATAGAAAACTTTCAGAACGACAGGGGCTGGAGCTGGGTTGTGCGAATCTCAGCAGTGCAGGGAGTGCCCTGCAGGCCCTCCTCGAAGCACTGGGGTGGGGCAGGGCGCATGCTCTGCATGGCTTGGAGAGACTCAGCCCATCAGCTCAGCAGGAACCTTACCTTCTTGCTGACTTGCAAGACACACAACCAGCCTGGCTTCAGACTTGGTGGCTCTGAGAGCTGGATCTGGTGCTGAATTGGGAGCAGAGCAGGAAGGGGCTGCAACCCTGGTTTAATCAGGCAAAAGCCCGCAGGGAGGACTCCTTGGCCTTTTTGACTCACAGACTTTCTTGAATGTGGCTTCTAAGGTCCAAGCAGTCTGAACGCAAAATGGCAAGTGTGTTTTTCTAAGACAAGGGGCAGAGTGGCATCCCACATTGAGCCTCTCCCTTCTCTGAGTGCCATTCTATAGAAGGATGGCTTATGACAGAGGGGAAAAAATAGTTCCTGCCATTCAGCAACAAGGACCCAGCCATTGCTAGCAGATGGGGCAACAATCACCAAGACTTTCTCCCTGATGTTTTGCTAATAAATCACCTCCTGCTCCTGAGTTTAAAGAAAAGTATGTACTGATTTGCCACATAATTTTTTTTTATGGAGTCTCACTGTGTCACTAACTCAGCTCACTGTAACCTCCATCTCGTGGGTTCAAGAGATTTTCCTACCTCAGCCTCCTGAGTAGCTGGGATCATAGGCATGCGCCTCCATGTCCAGCTGATTTTTGTATTTTTAGTAGAGATAAGGTTTCACCATGTTGGTCAGGTTGGTCTTGAACTCCTGACCACCCTCCTCGGCCTGCCAGAGTACTGGGATGCTAGGCGTGCGCCACTGCGCCAGGCCCACATGACTTTTCTTTGTTTTTGAAATGTTCCAGTGTCACAATGGACAGAGGGTGCCACTTACCAACAAATCAGCCTGTTGGGTGTCGAAACTGCCCAAGTACCATGAGCTGCTTGGCTTCTGAGCCACAGGGAAAGTGCTGCCGGCACCACGGAGGGCACTTTTGGTGAAGACATTCAGTCATTTCGCATAAATCTACCACTCTCAGAGCAAGGCTAATGATTTGGCAAGTTGGTGTCCTGTTGCTTCGGAAACTCTGGTTTCTCTGCATGTAAAGCAATAGCAGAAGGAGAGGACGCAAGGAAAGGACACGTGATTCAGAGAAGCAACCGAAGTCAAAGCAACACGGACCAAGGACACCAGTGAAACAAACAAACGGTGCTCCTTCTAACTCAGGAGCTAACTCTGCAAGACAAAGTCCTGGAGACCATGTCTCGGCCACAGCCAGGTCCCTGGGAAAGTGATGAATCACACTTAGCTTATGCCACTGACAAAGACAGCGTGTATGGCAGAGCCTTAGAAATAGTTCTGTCAAAACAGACGAAAACTTAAAACGGTGGTTTCACAGAACAAATTGTAGGTGCATAGAACATGCACTCATTCAGGAGA
The DNA here is from genome assembly GCA_028533165.1 of Leontopithecus rosalia. Lineage (NCBI taxonomy): Eukaryota > Metazoa > Chordata > Mammalia > Primates > Cebidae > Leontopithecus > Leontopithecus rosalia. Next base: position 2,459,123 of record CM052649.1, read on the forward strand.
CTGTATTTTTCAGGCAACATGAAGGGATGAGAGGAGGCAGCCAGAGTTGGTGGGAAACTGGTGCTGGTGATGACGCCCACCTGTGAGTGGGGGCTGCCCTTGGAGGGAGGAAGGACCTTGTTGACAGGTGCGAGACAGAAACCATTGAGTAAAACCTCATCTGCGGAAGAGACAATTTCTGTTTAAAGGGAAGCCTGCCAATGTTCCTTTGGACACCCAGTGGGTGTCAAGAAAGTGGAGGGAATACCTTTATGCATCTTCTTTTTCTAAAATAGTTCTGGCAGGGGGCGGTGGCTCATGCCTGCAATCTCAGCACTTTGGGACGCCGAGGCAGGTAGATCACCTGAGGTCGAGAGTTTGAGACCAACCTGACCAACATGGAGAAACCTCATCTCTACTAAAAATACAAAAATTGGTCGGGCATGGTGGCACATGCTTGCAATCTTAGCTACTCAAGAGGCTGAGGCAGGCGAACGGCTTGAACCTGGGAGGTGGAGGTTGCGATGAGCTGAGATCGAGCCATTGCCCTCCAGTCTTAGCAACAAGAGCAAGACTCCGTATCAGAAAAAAAACTTCAATAGGCTTTGTCATTTCATATGTGAGCAGCTGCACTGTGTTGAGTAAGTTCTTCTGGAAGAGTAGAGAAATGAAAAGCTGACATGGCAGAAAATGCCTTGGTGGGGACGGAGAGGCAGAATTGAAGTCTCCGTGGTACCTTGAAGAGTGGTCTTGGTGACATGTTTCAGACAGTTCCATTCCTGATTCTCTTGTGCTACCTTTATCTTTTCCCCAAATACCTGTTTAGACCGGTGTCTCATAAATTAAGGAATAAGAGCAAATGACCCATCAGTACACATTTACGAAATTTGGTAATAAGTCCATGTAGAAGCAACAGAAATTTATTTTAAAAATTATATCTATTTACAATAAATTATAAATGAATAGATTAGTCCTTGAATTAGAATTCAATGTTCAGATCGCTGAAACCTCAGCCTCCCAGGCTCAAGCAATTATCCCACCTCAGCCTCCTGAGTTGCTCGGCCTACGGGTGCACGCCACCATGCCGCACCCCCTTGTATTTTTTTTGTAGAGACGGGGTTTTGCCATGGTGCACAGGCTGGTCTCAAAATCCTGAGATCAAGTGATCCTTCTGCCTTGGCCTCCCAAAGTGCTGGGAGTACAGGCATGAGCCACCGCACCTGGCCACATACTTCCTTTCAAAAACACGTATCAGAATGAGAGGATTTTTTGTGGTTTCTATCCTCACAAAGTGGAGTATAGAAAACTATGAATTAAGCTAGTTCTTGTGGATAATATAAGGCACAAAAAACAATATAAAATAATTATGAGACGTTCTGATTTTGGGGGGCCCCCAGCAAAGTCTCTTTGTATAATTCTGCGTTTCCGTTATTATGGTATATTGAGAGACAGAATTCGTTTTATTTGTTCATATTTTGTTGCAGTCTTCCATATTCATCCAACACACAACCTTGTTTGAGATATTCCCAGAAGTTGCTAAGAATGTTGAACCTCAGGTTGTGAGGTGATTTAAACTTTCTGAAGGAGCGTGAACACTTCCATATGGTTTGAATGTTGGAGTCTGCACTGCGGACATTTGTTTCCTGAGATGGATGTGGATAGCAATCTAAACAGAAGCTTTAAATCACGGCCAAAGAGCAGCCCGGTCCGCTGACAGCTGCTTCGGGGGCCCGTGGTCCCTGCCCTCATATTTGCCGTTCATACACTCTACATTTCCCCCAAATCACTTAATTGCTTTTAGTTGCATTTTGTCTCTCTCTAAATAGTGAGAACAGTGTGCACAGCTTCGTGACTTCAGAGACTGGGAGGAAGGTGACTGAGAAACATTTGTGGTGGGCCACAGTGGAATTAAGACCCCAACGGACAGAAGTTTCCAAAGGGCTTCAGGAAACTGATAAATTAGGTACACACACCTGCAAACACACACACACGCACGCACACGCACACACACATGCTGACAAACTGGGAGAACTTTTGTTTGTATTTTTAAGTGTTAGTGATGGAAATGATCAGTGCCTGAACCCGTCACATTTAATAATCCACGTGGCAGACACTTACTGTGCAGCGGAAGGTTTGTTAGGAGTTCTGGAGGCACAGTGCTCAGCGCGTTCTTCAGCGGGACGGAGGGTGTGATGGTGACTTGGCTGGGCTGTGGTTCTCAGTTGCTTGGTCAACTAGACGAGGTGACTATGGGAGATCTCTGTAGATGTGATTTGCGTTTACAGTCAATTGACTTGAAGTAAAGCAGATTGTTTCCATGATGTAGGTAGGTCCCATCCAACCAGTGGAAGGTCTTAACAGGGAAGACTAAGGTTTCCTTAAGAAGAAGAAAGTTCACATCACGGGCCTGGGATGCAGCACAGGAAGCTGGCCGGCCCCACCGCCTGCCAGCGGGTGGGGTTGAGACTTGATGCTGCAGTTTCAGCTCTTGCTGAGCTTCTAAGCTCACGACAGCTCTTCCAGGTCTGTGATCTGTGAGCCAATGCCCAGCTCTCTGTCCGTGTGTGTGCACGTGCATGTGTGCGTGCCTGTGTGTAGAGTGGGTGTATCTATGTGCTTCTCCGGAGCACCCAGACTAACACTGAGTGCAATCAAGACATTACAGCGTGTAATTGGTGGTAAAATAAAATGGGCATTTAGAGAGTTCGCAAGTCCTGCAGCGGAAGGGAAGACTCCCAGGGAGCTTTCCGGTGAGCTGAGCCTTTGCTTGGGAGCCGGACTTGCCGTCCTGGCCAGCGGAGGTAATTCAGGTGAAGAAAAGACCCTGTGCAGTGGTGCAGACTTGAAAAACGGCAGCAAGTACCTAGAAACACAGATTCCATCTGACCCAGCAATCCCATTACTGGGTATGTATCCAAAGGATTATTAATTGTTCTACTAAAAGGACACATGCACACGAATGTTCATTGCAGCACTGTTTACAATAGCAAAGACCTGGAACCAACCCAAATGCCCATTGATGATAGACTGAACAGGGAAAATGTGGCACATATACACCATGGAATACTATGCAGCCATCAAAAACGATGAGTTCGTGTCCTTTGCAGGGACATGGATGAACCTGGAAACCATCATTCTCAGCAAACTGACACAAGAGCAGAAAATCAAACACCGCCTGCTCTCACTCATAGGTGGGTGTTGAACAATGAGAACACATGGACACAGGGAGGGGAGCACTACACACTGGGGTATGTCTGGGGGAAATACGGGAGGGACAGCTGGACGTGGGGAGTTGGGGAGAGATGGCATGGGGAGAAGTGCCAGATATAGATGAAGGGGAGAAGACAGCAAATCACACTGCCATGTGTGTACCTATGCAACAATCTTGCATGTTCTTCACATGTACTCCAAAACCTAAAAGGCAATTTAAAAAAAAGAAAAAAGAAGAAATGCCAGCTGTCCTCAGGCGGTGGGTGTGTTTGGGGAATGGCAGATGCAAGGCTGGTGGGTGTCTTGTGGGAAAGCCAAGGGTCTGGGAAGTCTTTCAGTTAATGGGAGGGAGCATCATCATCACATCTGCAGAAAACAACCAAACAGCAAACCTCGGCTGCAGGACAGAGAAGCTCAGAGCCAGGCTGCAGTTCTTGGGGGTGTGGACAAATTTGAATTCTGATGAAAGTGAGGACCCTCTCCCCTAAGAGTCTGTTCATGCACATGCATGTGGTGAGGCTCTGGTTCCAGGAAGCTGCAGTGCCCTGGAGCCCACGGGGAGGATGCAGCCTGGCCTCCGCTTTGCTGCAGAGCTGGGGATGTGAGTCCTCAGCAAGCACTGAGAAACCGCTGCAGCCTGCTTACCTGTTAGGCTCTGAAACCATTGCACTCTTAGGCCACACAACCGGCCTGGAAATTGGGATTCCAGAACCGAGATGTCAGCTGCTGTGGATGTGATTTAATTCGGCCCAATATAGATGCCGTGGCCCCCATCAACGTCAACAGCAGCAGCAGAGAGCCTGCGGTCCTGGGCCTCAAACCTGGCAGAGTCCTCACCACAAGAGCGCCTCGACCAATGAGCTTGAGTTTGCTTTCATGACTCCTGGCTCTATGACAGGTTCTGTATCTGTTGCAGTGTCATGGCTGACCAAGGGAGGCCAATTCTTTCTAGCTTCTGCACCAAGATCACCTCACCACCTGAGAAAGACCTTAGACTCAAAGTAGAGAAGTCCGTGAAAAGGTTGCATTCAAATAACCTTTTCTGCGGTGGGGGCAGTGGCAGTGCCCTGCAGGTGGTATGCACGTGCCAAAGTGCATGTGGCTTTCCCCAGCTGGGACCTTCTGTCCAGTGGGTTCTCTTCAACAGAACACATGTTCATGGACGTTCTACAAAGGGCGAGGAGGTGTTCTGGGAGCATCACCACACAGCAAAGATGCGAAGTCTCCTTCCTGCCCTGGCAAAGGTGCAATAGGAAACAACTTTCACCCCCCATGGCCTAAGTTTCCCTTTACTCTCCTTCAGCCAACCTGCAAGGCACCATCAGAAGAATCATCAGAAGAATCATTGCTGGTTCCTAACCCTTTATCACTCACAACTGCATTCTGAGAAAGTTCTCTAAACTATTCTCCATCTCAAAGAGGCTGGAAGCCCAGGTTCAGGCTTACCTGGTGGTGGTCCTTAGGGGTCAACTGAGAAGGTGCAGGGTTGACAGAGTGCAACCTGGGGCAGGTAAAGAGCTTGCATTTTGGCTGATGGTGGTGTGACCTGAGAGTCCCAGGTGCACCTGTGCCTCGTCCTGGTGCCAGCAGTGCTGATTGTAATCTAGACAGCAATGAACTTGGAATCCTTAGTGAGTCACATTGTACGAAAACAGGAAGCTTCTGTGCTTTCTGACTGCATATTGGACACCTGAACCCCCATCCTTTGGCGACGCTTGCAAGTAGAAAACGTTAGCGCAGAGAAAATCTGAAAACTTCCATGACCCAGCAGTCAGAGGCTTGGAGATCCTGACGTTGTGACTGGACATGGGACGTCGTTACTGCTGAATGGTGATGTACTGGACGATTCCATGTCAGCAGCCAACTCCCAGCGCTGAAAGCACCCGCTCATCCAATGGAACACCTAAACCAGTCTCGCGAAATGAAGTCAAGGTGTGGCGTGCGCTGCACCAGTTTGCAGTTCTCTCCATTAAGGTGTTCTTGGCTCTCGTGTCATGAGATTCTGAGATTCTGGATGATTCTTAAGCCCATGGAGGTTGGCAATCATGAGACAAAAGTGGGTTGCCTGTTGTCTGATGAGTTGCAGAGTCTGGCTTGCATGTGGGCTGACTCAAGCTCTCTTCTCTCCCTGTGGACACTGGGTCAGTTCCGTGGGCCTAGTGGGGCGGCTGCGTGGCTACGTGGCTGGCCTCTGGTGCACCAAGCAGTAGCTCAGGATTGGCCAGTAGGGGCTTGGAGCTGCCTTCTTGCTGGACGGCGTCCTCTTCCCTCTACCTTCAGCAGGTACTGGGTCAGGAAGAGGCAGCACCAGCGGCACGAGTTCATTCATAAGAGGGTTGGTTAACGTCAGCACGCACACATGGCTGTGCCAAGGAGAGGTCACGGGCAGGGGCCTCCGCTCCACTCCTGTGCTTCTTGCTCTCAAATCACCCTTCACGACCTGCTTGGCTCCCCTTCTGCCCTCTGCAGCCAGCCTGGCCCTGGGCTCCTGGCTCTCCCAAACTTCTCTGTTTTGTTTTTCGCCTTGGGTGAGATAGAATGGCTCCCTTTCCCTGGGAGGTGGGGGGAGGCTGGTGCTGGTTAGGCTCTGATAAAATACCATATATATGTGTATATATGTGTATATGTATATACACAGGTATATATATACACACGTTTATGTATATATATGTGTGTGTATATATATGTGTGTGTATATATGTGTGTGTATATATGTGTGTGTATATGTGTGTGTATATATATGTGTGTATATATGTTTGTGTATATATATGTGTGTATATATATGTGTGTGTATATATATGTGTGTGTATATATATGTGTGTGTATATATGTGTGTGTATATATATGTGTGTGTATATATATGTGTGTGTATATATGTGTATGTGTATATATGTGTGTGTGTATATATATGTGTGTGTGTATATATGTGTGTATATATGTGTATGTGTATATATGTGTGTGTATATATATGTGTGTGTATATGTGTGTGTATATGTGTGTGTGTAGATATATGTGTGTGTATATATGTGTGTGTGGATATATATGTGTGTGGATATATACATGTGTGTGTATATATATGTGTGTGTGTATATACACGTGTGTGTGTATATATGTGTGTGTACATGTGTGTGCACGTATATATGTGTGTGTATATATATGTGTGTATGTATATATGTGTGTGTATATATGTGTGTGTATATATATGTGTGTGTATATATATGTGTGTGTATATATGTGTGTATGCACGTATATATATGTGTGTGTATATATATGTGTGTGTATATATGTGTGTGTGTATATATTTGTGTGTGTGTATATATATGTGTGTGTGTATATATGTGTGTGTATATATATGTGTGTGTATATGTGTGTGTGTAGATATATGTGTGTGGATATATATGTGTGTGTGTATATATATGTGTGTGCGTATATGTGTGTGTATATATGTGTGTGTACATGTGTGTGCACGTATATATGTGTGTGTGTATATATATGTGTGTATGTATATATGTGTGTGTATATATGTGTGTGTATATATGTGTGTGTGTATATATATGTGTGTGTATATGTGTGTGTATATATTTGTGTGTGTGTATATATATGTGTGTGTGTATATATGTGTGTATGTATATATGTGTGTGTGTATATACATGTGTGTGTGTGTGTGTGTGTGTGTATTTTGAGATGGAGTCTTGTTTTGTTACCCAGGTTGGAGTGCAATGGCATGATCTTGGCTCACTGCAACCTCTGCCTCCTGGGTTCAGGCGATTCTCATGCCTCAGCCTCCCAAGTAGCTGGGATTACAGGCACGCGCCACCACATCCCGCTAATTTTTGTATTTTTATTAGAGATGGAGTTTCACCATGTTGGCCAGGCTAGTCTTGATCTCCTGACCTTATGATTCACCGTAAGTGCTGGGATTACAGGCGTGAGCCACCGCGCCCAGCGTATTTCGGACATATTTTACAATGGTTCCTTTTTCCTCCCCCTGCTGGGAGTCTCAGGGGCTTTTCTCTCATCTTCACTGTGAGAACTTTAGTAGGGTTCCTAGATGTAAAACCCATGAGAGTGTGGGGACTCCTAGAAATAAACCCCCACCGAGATTGATCTCTAAGGCTTGTCCACACTGACCCTCTGGCAATTCATCAAGCAGGATTAAGTCTTCCTACCCCCTGCGGGTTCCAGTCTCAACTTCTGCTCATGGGGCTGCACTCCTGCAGGCTGTGGCTCTGGATACCTGCCTGTCTGTCGCTCCACTTTTGGGAGCAGCGATTTGCCTGTGACCTCACTTCTAAGGGATCCAGGAGTCGCTGATTTCCAGTTTGTATAGGTTTTTATTAGAGTGCAGGGGAGTAGGGTCATCCAACATCTTTACCTGCTGGACCAGAATCTGGAAATGTCCTGCTTTTCTTTAAATGTCTCTAAAATCTTGTTCTCAGGAGAGGATACAAAGGTCATTCATTCGCTCATTCTGTCTGTCCGTCTGCCTGCCTGTGCACATTTTCTGGGCTCACCCCATTTCCTGGGCCTTAGGGCACACAGAGGGTGCCGCCTGGTCTTGTTCTGTCCTGGCTGAGAGGACGAGGAGAGACATAGAACCAAGTCCACTGTCGTGTTGTGTGAAGATTTAGAAGGAAGGCTCTGTGTGAGCAACAGAAGGCAGATGTGTGAATGCGCGTTTACAGGAGTGCAATCACAGGATCTCTTCTGGGGTGGACTTTTAAGTAAAATGAACAACACGGAGATGGTTTGAGGATGGGATAGCAGGGGGCTCTTCCAAGACTTCTAAAGTGCCTTCAGGTATGTGACTTACTGGGAACATGTTTCAGGAATCCTTTCTGGAAGTCAGTGACTTCCATGTGCAAAAACAGTGGTACAAAATGTTTCGTCAGCAGAAGAGTCTGATTTTTGGGTATGTGTGGCCTGTTTAAGCAGAAATCAAAACATATCGACGTTTCTTGCCTTTTCCACTAAAAATTGAGAAGGCTGTATTTTCGAAATGAGGATAGGCCAGAGCGGGCACCCTTGCTGGGTGCGGCCTTCTTTGAATGGTAAGGCCAGAGTGTCCTGGTGCACGCCCACGGCCAGTGCCTTTACTGTTGGTTTCATTTACAGTCGGAAACTTTTAAGTTTCCAAATCTCCATGTAGTTGACGTTTTAGAGTTACCTAGATTGCGCTTTGTGTTCCTGTTAACTTTTCTTAAACTTTTTGCCATTAGGACTCTGTAGCCTTTTAAAAAAGTCCTTTCATAACAAACTTCAACAACTAATTGGCTTCTTTTAACATAAAGGGATGAAGAATATGGAAAGTTTATGTTGACAACACGTGTAAATTTCACTTTTTTTTTAAATCATGGGCACACTCCATGTATATTTCAGAATATTTCAATATACTCCATGTACATTTCTGTGTATTTCACAATTTGGAAAATGTGAAATCTTGGAACAATAGAAATTAATTGCCTGTTACAGTTCTTCCATAATGTAGCTTATATATGATATTAAAAATTTAATTACAGTGATTAAAATCTGAATATGTGGAAAAAAAATTAGGATCACTCATAAACAGATATAATGGGAACTACAATTCATGCTACTAGGCCACTATTTAATGCTTCTTATATGTTTGCACTTTCTCAATTACAAATAATTCTAGCCTGTACACAATTTAGTTTGATTAGAATGAGACTGTTTTCTGCTTTTTTTTTTTTTTTGAGACGGAGTTTCGCTCTTGTTGCCCAGGCTGGAGTGCAATGGCGCGATCTCAGCTCACCGCAACCTCTGCCTCCTGGGTTCAGGCAATTCTCCTGCCTCAGCCTCCCAAGTAGCTGGGATTACGGGCACGCACCACCATGCCCAGCTAATTTTTTGTATCTTTAGTAGAGACGGGGTTTCACCATGTTGACCAGGTTGGTCTCGATCTCATGACCTCGTGATCCACCCGCCTCGGTGTTTTCTGCTTACGTTCAACCTTCGCCTCATGGTACAAGAAGGGAGCTGAAAGATCACCTGACACTACTGGTACCATCATGCGTCCACACGGCCGAGCTTGCATGGGACACCCAATAATGGCTGGTGGCAGGCGCTTGCCTGCTGGCTGCTTGCCCAGAATGGCCCACAGGTGTGTGTTTGTGTTTTGGGAACCTGCTTTCGTGGCTCCCCTGACCCACAGGAGGTGAGCTTGTGAGAGTGTGACCACAGCCAACTCCAGTGGGGCCAGCGCCTTGGCCTCACCGTTTTGCTGTGAGGGTGTTTCCCTTCAATTATGCTGCTAATTGCATACATACACATAGTGTGTTTCTTCTGTATTATGTATAATACACATTGTGTCTATTGCCTATAATAAGCATATAATTTTGCCTCTAAAGGCCATGTTCTTTGCGTATTATTGGATAACTAGATGATATATTTATATAAACCATCAGCTTATCCAATGATATGGAAAGAAGTTGGTTCTTTGAAACAAAATTATGTCTATTACACTTGGATGACTTCAGAAATAATGTGAAAAATTACCAGCAGGATCTACTAGGAGATGATCAATCTTTTCTTTCTCAAGTCTAATTTTTAAAATATATTTTAGCTTTTCTTTTCTTTTCTTTTTTTTTTGAGACGGAGTCTCACTCCATCCCTAGGCTGGAGTGCAGTGGTGCGATCTCAGCTCACTGCAATCTTTGCCTCCCGGGTTCAAGCAATACTCCAGCCTCAGCCTCCTGAGTAGCTGGGACTAAAGGCATGCACTACCATGCCCAGCCAATTTTTGTATTTTTAGTAGAGATGGGGTTCCATCATGTTGGCCAGGATGGTCTTGATCTCTTGACCTTGTGATTCACCTGTCTAGGCCTCCCATAGTACTGGGATTACAGGCGTGAGCCACCGCGCTCGGCCCTATTTTAGCTTTTCTTATCTACCTTTTAAGCAAAATATGCCATTGGTCCACCAGGCATTAACCTTCTATTTACTTTTCTTGCGGTATTTAAAAAAGTATTTGTGTAACTTTTAGGAAAAAAGTTAGTTTTTAAGATGACCAAGCGCATCCCCTCAGGACCCTAGTGACCTGCAGGGGCGCCATGCCAGCCTCCTTGAGTTAGTAGTGCTCAGTGAGGCTATTCTTTGCAGTCCAGGATGCCAGCACAGTCGCGTGTGGCTTAAACACAGGCACGGGTTCCAAGACGTGTTGTTCAGTGGGTTCAGCACTGTCCCAGCATTGCATAGTATGGTTTCCCACACCTAGACAGCTCAGCCTACTCCACCCCTACCTAAGTGGGATAGCCTGTTGCTCCTGGGCTACAAACCGGTACGGGCTGCACCTGTGCCGAATACTGTGGGCAACTGTGGCACAATGGCAAGCATATGTGGCTCTAAGTACGTCTAAACGTAGAAAAGCTTTGGTGAAAATAAGGAAGACAAAGGCTGAGAACTGGTGCCCTGTGTATGGAGCTTGCGTGATTGAGTCAGTGAGTGGGGAGTGAATGTGAAGGTCTGGGACATTCCCGTACATGACACTGGACACTTAGGCCACACTAAATTTATAGAAAGAAACAAAGTGACTGCGTTACAAACTTAGGACAGCCACATCACTAGGTGATAGCAGCTTTTCAGCCCCTCTGTAACCTTACGGGACCATCGTGACATCTATGGTACGGCGTCACGGGGTGCATGACTATGATAACGACAAGGGGGCAGGCTGGAGCCACCGGGTGCCCTGTGAGCGTCCACTACGTGGTGTTAGTTCTAACTGTCATTAGTTGGGCTGGGCACCATGGCTCATGCCTGTAATCCAAGACAGAGGCAGGAGGATCACTTGAGCCCAGGAGGTTGAAACCAGACTGGGTAATGCAGAGGGATTCTGTCTCTATTGGAAAAAAAAAAAAAAAGCTTAAATTTCAGGCATGGGATTGCACGCCTGTAGTTCCAGAGACTCCGGAGGCTGGGGTTGGAGGACAACTTGAGCCCAGGAGTTCAAGGCTGCAGTGAGCTGTGATCACGCCACTGCACTCAAGCCTGGATGACAGAGTGAAGCTCTGTTGTAATGAATGAATGAAGGAAGGAATGAAGGAATGAGTAAATACATAATGCAATTGCAACCAAACTTGTAAAATGCAACTTATGTTGTGCATAAAAAAGTACAAAGCAGAGACTACAATCTATAGCCATGAGCTTTTTAATAATGATTTTATATTTGTGTTTTTAAAGTCTATCTAATGCAGCAGAAATCTGATTAGTGGTTATTGGGGTGAGGACAGCGGTTGGCTGAAATGGGACGTGAAGAACTTTTCAGAGGATGGGAACGTTTGACATTTCAGTTGTGGTGGAGATTATTGCAGTAAATGAATTTCTCCAAGTTGTGTTCTTAACATTCTTTGTTATCATAATTTGCATACACAAAACATAACGTTTTGTTTTGTCATATGCAAATTATGTCTCAATGATGTTGACCTTTAAAAATCTCAATATGTGATTGACTTTCAAGGCTTGCTGAAAGTAGTTTTAGGAAAGACTTCCAAAACCCTTCAAAACCCAATGCAATTGAAACCCGAGTAAAGGAAAGCATTATTTGGAATTGAGGAGCCTGTGGATGAGATCTGGGCAGTTACACAAACAGCATTTAGTGTTTTCCCCACTGGCTGCCTGCCTCGAAACAAGCTCAGTCCCATCCCGGCCCCCAGGAAGAAACGAATTGCAGAAAGAGAACTATGAGGAGACTGTCTTCTATCAAGCCTGCAAAGACCTAAATTGTAGGGACCCCACAGATGTCAGAAAAACATATCTCCCTCCTCAGATACAGAAAACCAGCTCATAAGGAGGGAGGCCTGCTAGGAGGCTAAGGCCGGCGGTGGGCACTGGCGGGGAGGGCGGCAGCCCCCGCAGAGGAGGAGGTGAGGCTCTAGGAAGTGGAGTTCTTGAATTCATCCCAGCAAAAGAGCTCCTTGGGGAGCCCACAGGCACTGTCTCAATTCAAGGCCTCCCTACCTGTAGGTCAGAAGCAAAGCCCCTCCATCCCTGGTCCTAGCCTTCTGTTTCAGAGCTGCTTTTTCTGACACTGACACCCAGCACCAACTCAGTCCCTCCCTGGTCCTGGTCCTGCTTGACCTTGACTGATCCCTAAACCAACCACATTCCCCAGTCCACACTTCACTTAACTCAGCTCCATCCATTCCTAATGTCTATTCATTGCGCACCGGCTAAGAGCTCAGGGCCCTGACAGATCTTTAGGTGTTTGTTTTGAGCCGCACACTGGGAGGAGCAGTGCACGGAGCCCGCTAAAGCCTCATGTATCAGGTGTATCCAGAAGGATGGGGAAGCCACTGCCTCCTCCCACCCAAGCTTCCAGGGAAGCAGAATGAACCCTGGACCGCGCTGCCCGCTTCCTCCACAGACTTCATTGTCACTGGCCAGAGCAAATCCTTCTAGAACTTGGAGCCGCATCAGGTTTTAGAAGCTTTCCTGTGCAGACCCACATTTTGTTTGAAACTGATATTAGAGAGCGTTCTGGCTGAGTGTGTTGAATTCATTTCTAGGTATTCTCTGTCGTCCTGTTTGGCTCCTGGCTCCACGCAGGCAGGATCCCAGGACTATGCTCGCTGCAAAACCCATGGTTTTGTCCCTAAAACACCGTGCACACACAGCAGGTTCTCAATAAATATCTGCTACACGAATAAACTGTACACACACATATACACACATCTCTGTGAATTAAGCTGCAGTCTGTAGACAGCGTCTCTGTGACAGGTTCAATCCCGAAGGCATGATTTTTCCACGCCTTCATCATTGACTCATAGAACTCAGTTCTGCTGTTAGGACATAGAGATGGAATTTCTCTGCCGAAGGCTTACATCGAAGTCGTCCTAAGACGCCCAGAGCTTCCCCAGAAGGCCGACCTCAGTGGGTAACATGAGCTGCCAGCTCATCTGGAGCGATGTGAGTGTGGGCAGGCTTATGAGCCACAGACGGTAAGTATTTCCCTGTGTCTTGTGCTCCGTGGGATTCCTCCCGCTTCCCAGACTGTGTCCCTCCCTGTTGACTGAGGACCTCGTTCTCACTGTCACAGGCCTGCTGTCTGTGGCCCTGTTGACCAGAGGGAGGTGCTGTGATTTGCACTGACGCACCCTGTGGTGGGCGTTCTCGGAGCCAAGACAAGCATTTCTGCGTGGGTCTGCTGTGCTGTGCATGAGTCAGTGTGCTAGCTCCACACTTAAAGTAGTAGGCCGGGTGCAGTGGCTCACACCTGCAATTCCAGCACTGTGGGAGGCTGAGGCAGGAAGATTGCTTGACGCCAGAACTTTGAGACCAGCCCGAAAAACACAGTGACCCCCGTCTCTACTAAAAACAGAAAATCAGCCAGGCATGGTTGTGCACACTTGTGATTCCAGCTACTCAGGAGGCTCAGGCAGGAGGATTGCTTGAGGCCTGGAGTTTGAGGCTATAGTGAGCTGTGATTGAGCCACTGCATTCCAGCCTGGGCAGAAGAGTGAGACCATGTCTCAAAAAAATAGAAGTAAAATGCACACCGTCTGGGTGACGAACACTCTGTCGACCGCAGTTTGGCAAATCCTCTGTAGACTGCAGGAATCTCCTCCATTCCAGCAACCTGCGGATGAACCAGAGACCGGCACTGTGGGCACACGCAGCTCTCATTTCAGAGCCCTTTCTAGAGCTCCCAGTTCCAGCTGCGCAGGAGCTGGCACATGTCTGCACGTGTGACTCACACCACTGACCTCTCCGTGGCCCGTCAGCATCTTCTTAGGCTTGGGCTGAACAGGTTTCTTCACCAGGTCCAGACCAGGAGCAGCAGGGGATTCCAGAATGGGACTCTGAGCATTTCTTTCCTTTGCCTAGAACCCTACCATGGGTCTCTACTGGCCTTGGAGAAAATCCAGAATCCTGGCGTGGTCTTGGAGTGGTGCTCCACGATCCGGCCTTTGCTGACTCTCCTGCCCCACCTCACATCCCTGCCCTCCTAACTGATGGTTGAGTTTGGGGGCCTCCGCTCTGGGCTGCACGTAGGCTGAGGTCCTGCCTGCCTCGGGGCCTTGCACATGCCCTCCTCCCTCCCTGGAGGGGCCACCACTTCCCTACCTCACCCAGGGCTGTTTTCTCTCTTTTTTTTTTTTTTTTGAGATGGAGTTTCCCTCTTGTTACCCAGGCTGGAGTGCAATGGCGGGATCTCTGCTCACCGCAACCTCCGCCTCCTGGGTTCAGACAATTCTTCTGCCTCAGCCTCCTGAGTAGCTGGGATTACAGGCATGCGCCACCATGCTCAGCTAAGTTTTTGTATTTTTTTTAATAGACATGAGGTTTCACCATGTTGACCATGATGGTCTCGATCTCTTGACCTCGTGATCCACCCGCCTCGGCCTCCCAAAGTGCTGGGATCACAGGCGTGAGCCACCACGCCCGGCCCAGGGCTGTTTTCTCATTCTGCAGGTCTCAGTTTGGATGTCAGATTGTCACAGAAGCTTTCTTGTCTCCCAGACCAGGGAAGTCCCCTCTTCCTGTGGCCTTTGCTGAGTTGCTTTGCACAGTTGCGCTTTATCTGCCGTTTCTGTGATTGCTTCACTTTTGTCTTTCGTGTGTAGACTGCACAGCACGTGCCGTCTGTCTCAAGCCTGGGCTAAGAAGGAGATGGCGCTCAGAGTCGGTGGAATAAAAGTCTATGACACCTCATTTGCAACACTTAAAATCTGGCTAGTCTGTTAGATTTTCAGAAGTTCTGATGAATGCTTCGCAACCGTTTGAGAATGTTTTCATTTTTTCTGGTAAGAAAATACTTAAAGCTTTGCTCTAGTTGGTGGCTGCAGGCAAAGAAAAAGGCATTACGGCCACTCTCCTTGTGCTGAAAACTCGGATCTCTCTGTGTTCCTTTAGCGCAGACGTCTCCATCTTAGCAGCTCTTGACACTGAGGCTGCGAGGCCTTTGTCCTGGGGCCATCCTGTTGGGTTGTAAGGTGTTGGTGGCATCGCTGTCCTTTCTTACAAGAGGCCAGCAGCACTGGTTTGCAGTATTGACATACAGAATGTCTGGGAGACACCGCAGTGCTCCCTGGAGGGCAAAATGGCCCTAGGATGAGACCCCACGACATGGAATTTTAATCATAAACAGCCAGCTCCAGGCTGTAAACACCAGATTCCTCCCACCTGGGCAACATTTGCAGGTCTCCGAGTGCACGCTCAGGCTTCATGCATACTTTAAATTGCCACCCTTTTGGGCTATTGCAATGGACTCCCACTAAGTTCTGGGGCTTTCTACAGCGGTTTCTTCTGCACTGGCCTGTTTGAATGCTGCAGAACCTCTCTAGTGCGGAAGTTCACCTCCTGAGTGAGCTGTAAATCTTCCCGATGCAGTTGGTACCGTTTTGCCTGGAATGACACGTTATTTCCATGTTGGGGATGCTCCTGTGATGGCTCCAGGTTGCTGAGACTCTTCTGTCATTCCTGTTTTTACTCCGATTTCTCAAAATGACTTTTTGGACATTGGGGAATACTTCACGTGTTTGGAGAGGAAGGCATTGGAGGAGATACTCTAAATAATAGGAGAGAGGACTTGGCAAGGAGTCGCAGTGGCCGGCTGGGTAGCCCGGGGTGGGGGCCATGTCAGGACCGCGTGATGAATGGAGGCTCCAGGGGCCCCTGATTTGTTCAGTGCTCTTGTTCTGATACCACTGCGCACAAAACCGGCATTGAAGCGTCTGCCATTAAAACATAACATAACCTGACAAGGATCAGCCCACAGGGCATTGCCCTGAGAAGGCCATATTGTTCTGCGGGGCTGGGGCCTGGCCCACAGGGCCCCAAGACGTCAAGTCGAGCGAGGCGTGCGGAAGACTTTCCAGTACATTAGAAAGGGCCTGGCTGCCCCCATCAATACTGCCCCAGCCCGACTGACAGATGAGAAAACACGGAGAACCTTCTCCTCTGACTTCCACATCCTCCTCTCTCTCCTTAAAACCCAGAGAAGTGTGGCCCAAGCTTAGCGGACTTGCAACAGTGGGTCGGAGAATACTTGGGGCAGACCGCTGTGGCTGCTTCATGTTAGTGCCTGCCTGTGGCTGGGCATTTTAGATTTCCATTTTGCCCAGGTTCAAGACTAATCACGACCCTCCAGAACATTTACCTTGCAAACCGCAAGGCCATGAAGCATTCAGGGCCACACCCAGGCCACCAAAGCGCCAGCCACGTTCTGCTACTGGTTTCAAAGTGCTCCTTCCACACCTGAAGATAAAGGCTGGATAATAGAAAATAAAAGAAAATAAAAGATAAATACTTAATTCACATCTTATTTTAAACAGAGACAAATATGAAAGTCAGTATTAAGTTATCACATAAAACACCCGTGAAAGGATGTCTTTGTGGATACATAGCACATGAAGACCTGTGTGGGTTTTGGCGCATCTTACTTTACAAAGCTGTGCTTGGGATTGTACCTGGCTTGTCTGAATATACTGTGAGGTCATTTTCTCCTACTTTTAACACCGATTCCACCCCTCGCTGCTCTCGTCTGAGACCCTTCTCCTTTTATTACTGTTCAGTCTTAATTTTACATCGTTGTACAGCCCTCAACATGGTTCATCTGCACTTTTTTTTCTTGCAGAACTGAAACCTTTGTTCAACAAACAATAGTTTTCCATTTCCTTTCTCTTCATCCCCTGGAAATCGCCACTCTACTTTCTGTCATTGTGAATTTGACCACTCAGCACCTCGTATAAGTGGCGTCTTACAACCTGTGTCCTTTCGTGACCAGCTTATTTTGAGGACTTGGCAACATGTCCTCAAGGTGCGTTCCTGTTGTAGCATGTATCAGAATTTTCTGCATTTCTGCCACTGAATAACGTTCTGTATGGAGCTGCCTCACTTGGCCCATCCATTCATGTGCCGATGGCAGGTTGGGTTGCTTCCCTGTCTTGGATATGGTGAATCATGCTGCTGTGAACATGGGTGTACAGATACCTCCTTGAGACCTTGCTTTCAGTTCCTTTAGAGATTCACACAGAAGTGACATCGCTGGGTCATATGGTAATTCTGTGTTGTTTCTCTTTTCTTCAGACAGAGTCCCCCTCTGCTGACAAGGCTGGAGTGCCGTGGCACAATCATAGCTCACTGCAGCCTCAGTCTCTGAGGCTCAGGCAATCCTGTCACCTCAGCCTGGAGTAGCTGGAACCACGGGCATGTGCCCCACTTTTGGCTAATTTTTTAAAGGTAATTTTGTAACTTTATTTGACGTATTTGACTGTCAGCGATGAGTTCTCATCCACGCTGGCTGTCTGTAGATTTTTTAAAGTGGCAACAGGTACATAGAAACCGAAGTATGGAGCTTATTTCTAGACCACCGCACACAGACTCAGTGGGGGCATCCCGCATCCCTTTGGCCCAGTAAGCTTTGTTGAGCCTGGTATCGATGCGCACATCTGGAGTTCCCATCTCCTTCATGGCAAATTTCCGAATTTCTTTGAGGGCCCAAGGGCACGAGTCCTCTAGCCCACTCTGTGGCTGAGCTTGTGAATGTCGACGGTGTATTCCTGGGTCACCATCTCGGTGATGGCAGAAAGGTCCTTTTTCTTCTCACCACCCTTCTTTGCAGGAGCGATTCTGCTGGGTCCAAGAGGGAAAGGGAGGTTTTTTTTTTGTTCTGTTTTGTTTTGTTTTAGATGGAGTCTCACACTGTCTCCCAGGCTAGAGTGTAGTGGCACAATCTCAGCTCACTGCAACCTCTGCCTCCTGGGCTCAAGCAGTATCCTGCTTCAGCCTCCACACTAGCTGGAATTACAGGAACCCACCACGGTGCACAGCTAATTTTTGTATTTTTAGTAGAGAGGGGATTTCATCCTGTTGGCCAGGCTGCTCGCAAACTCCTGGCCTCAGTTGATCTTGCCCGCCTCGGCCTCCCAAAGTGCTGGGATTCCAGGCATGAGTCACCATGCCTAGACTGATTTTGTGTTATGTATAGAGACAGGGTCGCACTGTTGCCAGACTCCTGGGCTCAAGTGGTCCTCCCACCTCGGCCTCCCAAAGTGCCGGGATTCCAGGCATGAGTCACCATGCCTAGACTGATTTTGTGTTATGTATAGAGACAGGGTCGCACTGTTGCCAGACTCCTGGGCTCAAGTGGTCCTCCCGCCTCGGCCTCCCAAAGTGCCAGGATTACCGGCATGAGCCACTCCTGCTCCACTGCTTCACTTCCCCGTAATTCTGTTTCTAATTTTTGGGAATCACCATATTGTTTTCATCGTGGCTGTGGTTTTTACATCCTCGCCGCAGTGCATGAAGGTTCCAGATGCTCCCCATTCTTGCCAACACAATTGTTTGTTTTTATTTCTTGGTTTTTGACAGTAGCCATCCCAACGGATGTAAGGTGTGATGGTTCTTTCTACACAATTTGAAATTACAGAGTTGACATCAGTGATAACAAGAAGAGTTTCGGTACCTTTAGTGTCTTGATGTTTTCTCAGAAAATGCGTATTTGTTTAATTTGTTTTATTCTAGCCTTCAAATGCACTCAAATACATTTATAATTTATAAAATTTGTAAAGCCGAGGCCCCAAGAAGCACACGGTTGTTGAACACATTTGACCACAGGGAGGCTCTTTGCTTTTTGGCTCTCAGATGAGCCCGGGTGCTGACGGCAAACCTATGCTTTGCACGGGAGAGATGCTGCGGCCCCTCGTCCTGTGGGCCTGAGCAGACCAATACCATTTTGGTACTGAGAAGTGGAAGGCTGCTGTCACAAGTGCCTGACAATGTGGAAGTAGCTTTGCAATTGGGCATCGGGTAGTGTGGAAGAGACTTGACGAGCATGTTAGAAAGAGCTCAGGCGTCTTTGAAGAGATCTTTGGCAGAAATATTGATGTTTAAGGCTGCTTCGGTGAATGCTCAGAAAGAAAAGAAGAGAACTATAGAGAAAGCTTCCATTGCCTTACAGAAAAGCCAGTGTCAGCCTGAACATAATACTGGTAGAAATATGAACATTAGAGGCTCTTGTAGTGAGATGTCCATGAAAATAAGCAGCATGTTATCGGAAAATGGAAACAAAAAGCAATCTTTGTTATAAAGTGGCAAAGACTTTGAATTTTGCTCAAGTGTTCTATAGAAGTTAGACTTTGAAAGTGATGGCTTAGGTACTCAGCTGAGGAGATTGCTAAGCAAAGTATTGAAGGCGCAGCCCATTTCTCTCTATTGCTTGTAGTCAAATGTTGGGGAAGAGAGAAATGGAAGAAGCCATGAGTCATGGTCACTGAATGTGGGGTTCATGGGAGGCGTGATGGGTGGAAAGCGAGGACTTGGAGTCAGAAAGGCCGGAACTCATTTCTCTTCCTCTGGATTTTTTCATGTGGTTGACATGCTCTTGTGCAGATTGTCCCTGATGCCAAAAATGCAACTCCTGTTTGGCCCAAGGATTACGTTGGGTTTTCCTGAGACAAGGTCTAGACTCCAGGTAGTTTACTTGGGAGTTGGTCCCAGGAAGGGGAAGTAAGGGAGTGGCACAGTGTATAGGAAGGGAAACCTAATAAAGTGTGTGTAAACAAGCTGGTTTACTGCCACGGGCCATTGGGGTCAGGTGGGCGGGGGGCGGTGGTCCTCTGAGTACTTGATTGCTCACACTGATTGAAGGGTGCTCCTTTAATAAAATTAATTATTTATATGTTTATTTTTAAAATAGAGATAGTAGGGGGATCTCAACTGTGTTACCCAGCCTGGTCCCAAACTCCTGGCCTCAATCCTTCTACCTGGCCTCCCAAAGGGCTGACATTACAGGCGTGAGCCACCGCTCCCGGCCGAGAGCCACTCTTGACCATGAATTTCACTTCACAGATGTTCTGGGTGGAATCATAAAGCATGCAGCCTTGAGGACTGTATTTTCTCCATTCAGTACGCTTCTTTGCTGATTCTTTCAGATTGTCGTGTGTATTCATAGTTTATTCTTATTTTATGATTGTTGTTGAGTAGTATTTCATGATATAAATAGTCTTTTTTTCCTTTTGTAAATATAGGGTCTTACTTGTTGTCCGGGATGGTCTCAAACTTCTGGTTTCAGGGGATCCTCCCACATCAGCCCGAGCAAAATGCCGAGATTACATTCATGAGCCGCCATGCCTGGCAACATAATTTGAAAGTATTACTTACTGAAAAACATATGGATTATATCTAGTTCTTTCATTATAACAAAGTTGCTATGAACATTTTCATAACAGGTTTTTGTGTGAACACAAGTTTTCATTGATCTGGAATAAGTGACCAGGAGTGCATTTGCTGGCTTACATGGCATTTACATGCACAGGTCTGAAAGACGCCGCCTAGCTGTTTTTCTCTTTTCTAATATAAACATTTGGTGCTATACATTTCTCTGTTAGCACTGCTTTATGGGTGTCACACAAACTCGATATATTGCATCTTTCTTTCTTTTTTTTTTTTTGAGACGGAGTTTCGCTCTTGTTACCCAGGCTGGAGTGCAATGGCGCGATCTCGGCTCATGGCAACCTCTGCCTCCTGGGTTCAGGCAATTCTCCTGCCTCAGTCTCCCGAGTAGCTGGGATTACAGGCACGCGCCACCGGGCCCAGCTAATTTTTTGCATTTTTAGTAGAGGCGGGATTTCACCATGTTGACCAGGATGGTCTTGATCTCTTGACCTCGTGATCCACCCGCCTCGGCCTCCCAAAGTGCTGGGATTACAGGCTTGAGCCACTGCGCTGGGCCCCTGGTGAGACTTCTTTTCTGACTCGTAGGTTATCTAGACTTACGTGAGTTGCTTTCCAAGTTTGAGAGAATTTCTTGTTTTGTTTCTGTTATTGATTAGAGTTGGACTCCACTGTAATCAAAGAACATATGCCTGATGGCTAAAATTCTTTTAAATTTATTGAGGTTTGTTTAATGCCTGGGATATGGTTCATGTTGGTATGTATTTTGAGGGTGCTTAAAAAACTGTGTGTTCTGCTGTTGTTGGGTAGAATATTCAGGAACTGTTGACTAAATCTTGTTGATTGATTCATTTGTTGTGCTCTTCTATATCCTTGCTGAGTTTCTGTATCAGCTGTTTATTCATTTGGTTTATTTTATTTTCAGTTTTTTATTAATTGCGGAGGAAGACTCATTGACATCTGTCTATACTTGTATATTTGTCTACTTGTCCTTTCAGTCCTATCAAGTTTGGTTCACATGCTTTTCTGCCGTGTCGTTGGGTGCATACACATGTATAGTTGCTGTGTCTTCTGGATAGACTTACCCTTCTGTCACTGTGTAAGTTGCCATTCTGTCCCTGTTCACTTTTCTGTTCTGAGTCTGCTTTGCCTGATGTTAATATTGCCAGCCATACTTGCTTTCCTTTGATGACTGTTCACATGACACGTCTGTGTATTTCTTCTTTTTTTAACCTATCTATATTGTTTGGATGGAAGTGCATTTCATTTGTTTTTCTTTTTCTTTTTCTTTCATTAAGACAATCTTGTTCTGTTGCCCAGTGTGGTGTGCAGTGGTGTGATCCCTGCTCACGGCAACCTCCACCTCCTGGGGTAAAGTGATCCTTCTGCCTCAGCCTCTTGAGTAGCTGGGATTACTGGTGCCTGCCACCATGCCCGGCTAATGTGTGTAATGTGTGTGTGTGTGTGTGTGTGTATGTGTGTGTGTGTGTGTTTGCAGAGATGTGGTTTCACCACATTAGCTAGTCTGGTCCAGGTCTCCTGAGCTTAAGCAATCCACCCACCTCGGCCTCCCAAAGTACTGGGTTGACTCGTGTGAGCCACCATTCCCAGCCCAAAGTGAGTTTCTTATAGACCATATGCAACACGATTTGGTCATGTGGATGATTTTCTGGTTTGTATGTTTGTTTTAAATCCCCTTCGAAATCTCTGTTCCTTCGTTGGTGTGTCTAGAACATTTGCCTTTAATGAAATTATAAATATATTAGCACTTTTCAGCACTTTTCTTTTCCTGTTTGTTCTCTTTGGTTTAATGTTCTTTTTTCTTTTTGCTGCCTTCCTGTAGGCAACTTGAACACTTTTTAGAGCATCGTTTTAATTCATCTATGGAGTTTTTGAGCCTATGTCCTTATATGGCTTGCCTACAGGTTGCTCCAGGTATTTCATTAAATATTCATAACTTACAAGCCTAATGTTGTTATTTTACCAGTTTAAATGAGGTGTAGAAATTTAACCTTCTTTCTGTTCTGAAATCTTTTCCCATTTATGATATGATGATTTTACATTTCTGCTATGTACATTTAAAACCATGTTTGGTGTGATAATATTTTGCTTAAGTCCTCAAACATGATTTAGAAGACTCAAGAGGAGAAGGAAGATGTGTCGTATTATTTATGTATTTGCCTTTCTCCATTGTTCTCTCTTCGTTCTTGAGGTTCCAAGATTGTTGCTTTTATTATTTTCTGTCAGTAAACTTTCTTTAGCTAGTCTTTTAAAGTGTGCGCTGGCAACAAACTTTCTGAATTTTATTCACCTGAGAAAGCTTAGATTTCCTTCCTTCATTCCCAAAACACATTACAACTGGGTATGATAGTTCTTTTCTTTTTAGCACTTGAAAAATACACTCCTTTTTTTTCTGTCCTCTGTGGTTTCTTTTGAGAAACTCTATTGTTCAAGTGTTTCTTCTATAGGTAAAGTGTCATTTCTGATCATTGCTTTAAATTTTTTCTTTTGTCTTTAATTTCCAGAAGTTTGACTGTGATGTGTGTCTTGTTCAGTTTGGGCTGCAGTAACAAAAGCCAACTGGGTGGCTTGAATAATGGAAATTCATTTCTCACAGTTCTGGAGGCTGGGAGGTGCAAGATGAAGGTGCCAGCTAGTTCAGTTCCTGGTGAGGCCCATTTTGTGCTTTTTCTGGTCAGGTGCTCAAATATCTTTTCCTTGGTGTAAATAGGCAGAAAGAGAGAGAGAGAGAGAGAGAGAGAGAGAGAGAGAGAGAGAGAGAGAGAGAGAGAGAGAGAGAATCTTGTGTCTCTTCCTCTTTCAATAAATGCATTAATCCTACATGGGGCTCAACCCTCGTGACCTCATCTAAACCTCAATATCTCCCAAAGGCCCCACTTTCAAATACCACCAAACTGAGAATTAGGACTTCAAAATATGCATGTTGAGGGGACACAAACGTTCAGTCATAACCATGTGTCTTGGTGAATTTCTTTGGATTTATTCGGTTTGATATGTACTTAATCTCTTGAAATTGTGTGTTTATGTGCTTTGGCAGATTTGAGAAGTTTTTAGTCATTTTGTGAAGGTTGTTTATCTACCCCGATCTCCTCCTCTCCTTCCTGTACTCCACTGACAGAAAACTTAGGTATTTTGATATAGCCCCACGTCTGAGGGATGCTTTGTCTTAATTTTGCAGCTGCTTTGCTTTCTGTTTTTCAGACTGGGTATTTTGCATTTTGAAACCTTTCAGTACATGAATTAGTTCTTCTATCTTCTCTATTCTGAGGTTTAGCCTACCCATTGCATTTTTAAAATTCCACTCACCGTATTTTCTATTCTGAAATTTCCATATGATTCCTCTCTCTATATATATTATTTGTTGAGACATTCTATTCTTTCCCATTTGTTTGTGTCCATTTGTTTCACAAATGTTGATAGTTTATTGTTGAAGCAATTATATTAGGACAATTTAAAAATCTTCATCAGCTAACTCCAACAGCTCTGCCATCTCAATGTGTGTATATATACCTCAGTGTCTATTTTCCATTTATTTTTGCACAATCACAGGACTATTTATATATATGTGTGTGTGTGTGTGTGTGTGTGTGTGTGTGTGTCTGTTTTAAGAAGAGACAGGGTTTCACCATGTTGGCCAGGGTAGTCTTGATATCCCAACCTTGTGATCCACCCACCTAGGCCTCCCAAAGTGCTGGGATTGCAGACATGGGCCATCATGCCTGGTGACAATTTTTTAAATCAAAAGAGGATCATTAATGCAATTCTGAAATTTATTTCTAATTCATATTAAAAGTTTGTCAATTATCCTAATAATGTTCTTTACAGTAGGTTTTTTTTTTTTTTTTTTTTTTTTTTTTTTTTTTTTTTTTAACAAAACAGGACACTCGAGAATGCAAGTGGATTCTCCTGGAAACAGACATAAACTGAAACATCTGCGCAAAGCTGGACATAGCATCACCGGGAGTCAGGGCACCCCAGGGAGCTGCGCTCAGCTGGGAGGCAGGAGCTCTCCCACAGGAGTGGGGGGCCGGGAGCTGAGGAGAGGGGCCTGGAGGGCTGCGTAGGGACGGGAGCAGGCCATTCACCCAGGCAGGGGAGAACGAGTCAGGAGGAATAAGGGGCAGGGAGGAGGCAGGAAGGTTCACTCTAGGAAGGGAGCCGGAATTATCTAGGATGAGACGGAGGGTGGCCGGTACACCCTGCTATCTGCTCTCCCTGGTGTCACACCTCTCTGGCTTTTCTTCCTGAATAATCATATATTTTAAAGCAGAACTAGCATTGTAAAATATTTTCCGCTAATTCGACATGTCAGACTATAAATTAAGCTACCAACCTGAATTCTCCTAGATTTAAAACATCTTTTTGTCCTTTTCTTGGGTCCCATTATACAGTCACTCCTTGATCCTGAGAGCCTTGAACAGAGACAAACTGTGCACGGGAATCGCACACGATCAACCATCCACAAAGTGCAGATTCGGAAGAATGCAGCAAATTCAACAGGAAACAGTACTAAGGGGTGTGGAGGCGGCGGGGGCACCGATTAACACCTGAGCGAGGCCAGGCTGACTGAGAAGGCAGCATGGAGACGAGCTGAGGAGGAGCAGTCAGTGAGGTGAGCACTCCAGGCCGGCACCGGCCACGGCAAGACCTCCAGTCCCAGCGTGGCCATGACTGAGCCTACCAGAGACTCTAGGGAGGCGTGTCAGGGGCGGGAAGGGGCAGATGACATCGGAGAGGCTACTGCGGGTCCTGGATATTTGCCGAGTGTGGTGGGAACCAGGCGCCGCAAAGGCCAGGGTCTGGCTCCTGCTGTACGAGAATCAGGCTGGTTGCTGAGTGACAGGAGGCTACGTGAGACCTCAGCCCCATGGGGAGGCCACTGCAGGTCATCGGTGGCTCCATCCCTGTGGCAGCCACGGAGATTAAAGAGAAACAGTAGAATTTAGGACATCTCAGAAATCAAGCCAAGAGAACATGCTGAGGAGTTGGGTGGAGGTTTGTGGTTCTGCCTGAACCACGGGGAGGGTGCAGTTCCCATCAGCTGAGATGGGGAGGGCCCGGGGCCAGGCTGGGCCGGGAGGAAAGACAGTCCTTCATTTGTAGGCAGGACATTTTGAGGGATGGTGAGACATCCAGGTGGACATGTTCACCTGGTTGCTGGAGTAGAGGAGAAGGATACACCTTTGTGGGGCTGTGGGTACACCTTTGAGAGTCATTAGCATAAAGATGACTGACCCCTAAAGTCAGGATGAGAGGGAGGGATTCTCTCGTACTTTCTACTTAAAATGTGCCCGTCCCCACCCCAACCCCTCAAAGCCCCAGCAGCCTGACCTGTGTTTGTTAGAAATGCAGAATCTCTGTGTCCCCATGTTCTCATCCTTTAGCTCCCAATTAGAGGTGAGAACATGAGGGGTTTCGTTTCCTGTTCCTGAGTTAGTTTGCTAAGAATAACAGCCTCCAGCTTCATTCATCTTTCTGCAAAGGACACGATTTGGCTCTTTTTTATGGCTGCATAGTATTCCATGATGTATTTGTACCGCATTTCCTTTTTCCAGTCTATCATAGTAAACAACACACTGCAGTCTAACAGAAGTTGGAGGGTGGGAGGAGGGAGAGGATGAGGAAAAATGACTAATGGGTTCCAGGCGTCATACCTGGGTGACAAAATGCCCTGTACTGCAGCCCCTGTGCTGCAAGTTTACCTGTACAACAAACCTGCACATGTGTCCTGAACTTAAAAGTTAAAAAACATGCAGACTCTCTGGTCCCATCCCGACCTTGGACTCAGTCTTCATTGTAACAAGCTCCGCAGGGGATCTGTAGTCTCAGGATGTGAGGAGGCCTGACCTGGAGATTTTGTGTGGACGGCGAAGTGAGGGACAAGCCCGGAGAGCTGGAGGCCTCAGAAGTTTCAAGACCAGAGAGAACAGGCGGTCATGTGGCAGACAGTGAAGGAATGCTTCCTGGATAAACCCAGGTCAGGCGTGACAGCGAGCCCTGGAAGCCATGAGACGAGGTGTATTCGGGGAGGGGCCCAGCGTCAGGGATGCTGCTGCTGGGCCTGAGGACAGCAGGGCTTGCTTCTGGGAGCACAGGCCTGCATGGGAGGGCTTTTGCCGGCAGTGTGAGGGGGGTTGGAGACAGCCGGACCGCGGTGTGGGAGGAACGTGTGCGAGCTGCTGCAGACAGCCCTGTGAGGTCAGCAGAACTGAGCTACGTTATTCTTTTCCTTTTATTCTTCAGACACAGCGTCGGCTCTGCCTCCCAGGCTGGCATGCAACGATGCACTCGTGTTTCACTGCAGCCTCAAGATCCCCGGCTCAGGCTCTCCTTCCACCTTAGCTTCCCCGGTAGCTGGGCCTACAGGGGTGCACTGCCACGCCTGGCTCATTCTGTAACTTTTTGTAGAGATGGGGTCTGGTTATGTTGCTCAGGCTGTTCTCGAACTCCTGGCCTCAGGCAATCTTCACACCATGACCCCCGCAAGTTCTGGGAGCCACTGGGCTGGGAGCCCAGCCAAGAGAAATTTCTTTTAAAACATTATATTTATTTACCTTTTTAAATCTTATGATGACAAAGGGATATGTGTTAGGCTGAGGGGAGTAATCCCGTAGAGAGAGAGAAAAAGGGTGACTACACATCTTGTGTCATTTGCCCCTCTGTTGCCGCTATTTTGGGACCCATGTAGCATGCTGACATTCCATGGGAAGCCCTTTGCTTTGCTGAGCTAGAAATTTCTTGAAGAACTTCATGTAAAACATTCAACAAATATTTGCAGAATTAAGCTCAATTAAGACAACATTGCTCTTCAAGTACGGGCATCTGAGTAAGCGTGACTGTTACAGATGGCGTTTGCTGGTTAGAGGACAATAGCAGTTTCGGAGTACACGCCAACATGACTTAGAGGCGGAGCTCACAACCAGCTGCACCATGCGTGGCAGGGCTGGCCCCCCGGGGCCTACGGGGCCTGCAGTCCCTGGGAGCATGTGAAGTATAGTCAATTCCATCCAGCTGTGTGACCGGTGAATTTGGTCTCTCTGGCTTGCAGTGTGAGCTCAGCACACATCCAGCAATGCATCGTGGGGATGGCAAAAAGTGCTGGAAAAATCAACAGGTTTTTTCTGAATCGAGTTAACATGAGGTCTAAAGTTGGCTGCCGTGGCTGGGTGGGAATTTGCCGACTTCCCTGTTGCGTGGGACTGACCCACCCATCCGAGTGGAACACAAGCGCTGTTTCTTTGCCTTTGGAAGATGTGTTTCTTTATCCTCACTGGCCGTGTTGACAAGAGCCCTGGTTCCCATGGCCGACGTGCATTGCCGGGGAGTTCATGAGAAAGTCATCAGCCTCCCCTCCTCTCACGCCGACGGGTGGAATCAAGTCATAAATAGTGCCACTTGTCAAGCAGGACACCAGTCTATCCAGGTAGCCCCCACTTCCTGTCTCAGGCCATATGTGCCTGTTATTTATGTCAAGGAAATGGCATTTGCACAACCACTCTGGCTGTTTACAGAAGCTGAGCTCCTCTGCCCCGATCCGTGCCTGCTGCCCGCTTTTAGCGCACAGATAATCCCTAAGGTTGTGCAGTTTAAAAGTGCTTCCACCTCCCCGATAGAATAAACAGGGAAGAGCCCACAGCACCATCTGCCCAGCCCGGCCAAGGTGGGGAGTGAGGGGAGGGGCAGGGGCTCCATCAGTGTCCTCTGGGTCCCTGGAGGTTGGCGTATTTTTGCGGAGAGAGTACTGTGGTAAGTGGTATTCCTTCTGAGCATTTAAATTGTGAGTATTTTTTGTAGGCGGAGCATCAGGAAGCATCTGATCCAGGAAAGATCTTGATTCAGAAGCCTCTGGCCCAACTGCTCCTGGGAGGTTTGCACTCTCCGCTGGTCTTCTGTCGGAGTTTGTACTTGGCAATGCCAACCAGGAATCAAGGGAGCCTTTTCTGGTCCGTGGTTCTTCCTCAAGTTCAAAATCAGTGACTCAGAGAGATGTTGGCCTTGACCCGGCTCCCGTGGGTGCCTTCTCAGTGGAACTCACATTCCCGCTTCCCTGTTTCTACAACTGCAAGCACATGAAGTGGGAACGACACACGTGAGGCTACGTTTGTTGATATATGATTGTTGAATAACATTAGGATATCTTTTTTTATTACTATTTTTTCTTTTTATTGCATTTTAGGTTTTGGGGTACATGTGCAGAACATGCAAGATAGTTGCATAGGTACACATGTGGCAGTGTGTTTTGCTGCCTTCTGCCCCCTCACCCATATTTGGTATTTCTCCCCATGCCATCCCTCCCCCGCTCCCCCCCCCACTGTCCCTCCCCTATTTTCCCCAATAGACCTCAGTGTGTGGTACTCCCTTCCCTATGTCCATGTGTTCTCATTGTTTATCACCCGCCTATGAGTGAGAGTATACGGTGTTTCATTTTCTGTTCTCGTGTCAATTTGCTGAGAATGATGTTCTCGAGATTCATCCATGTCCCTACAAAGGACACGAACTCATCATTTTTGATGGCTGCATAATATTCCATGGTGTATATGTGCCACATTTTCCCAGTCCAGTCTATCATCGATGGGCATTTGGGTTGGTTCCAGGTTTTCGCTATTGTAAACAGTGCTGCAGTGAACATTCGTGTGCATGTGTCCTTACAGTAGAACGATTTATAGTCCTTTGGCTATATACCCAGTAATGGGATTGCTGGGTCAAATGGAATTTCTATTTCTAGGTCCTTGAGATATCAAGAGTTATTTTCCAGTTAATAGTGCATGACAAAAGGCAGGGATTTCATGTACTTTTATGTTATTAAATGCACTCATCACATGCACACACTTGCACACGCCCACATATGCAGCTCCTGGTAACCACCCAGCTCTTCT
Source organism: Leontopithecus rosalia (assembly GCA_028533165.1). Classification (NCBI taxonomy): domain Eukaryota; kingdom Metazoa; phylum Chordata; class Mammalia; order Primates; family Cebidae; genus Leontopithecus; species Leontopithecus rosalia. The sequence goes on from CM052649.1 coordinate 2,488,339, forward strand.
ATGGTGGTTTAACATGAGTGCTTCTATTGCATGTGGGGGCTCAGAAATTACCTTGATCTCTTTGAAAATAAAATAACTTGATTATTAACAGGCAGCACTGTTCTTCATTCTCTACGTAACAAAGGTTTAGGCAATTTAACTATGACATTATAAAACAGAAAAAAGTAGCCATCCAATTTTTTAAAAGTGAGATTCAAAAGCTTATATAATTTGAGTTTATGGTATTTATCTTGGTTTGACAAGGTACTGTAGCTTCAATTTAACATCTACTGCAAGTTAGACCAAAATTGAGTATAGATCAGATCTTGAACGGATTGGAACGAATCCCTGGAATGAATTGGTCTGATTATACGGTATTTACGGTACTGCATGGTGCATGGATTTTTAAATTAAATAGTTTCTTGCCCTATTAAACGATGTCAATGGTGCTGTTGTGGTGAGTTATTTTCATTTCTTGTATATTTTCATATATACTTTTTCTTTCATTAATCAATAATCCTTTATTTAGATGGGATAATAGTTCAGGATCTCATTGCGTGCTCTCTCTCTCTCTCTGTCCCTCTCTCTCTCTCTGTCCCTCTCTCTCTCTTTCTTACTCTCTCTCTCTCTCTCTCTCTCTCTCTCTCTCTCTGAAGGGTCTATTACATCATGTACATTTTCAGAGTGATTCCATATTTTCCCTTTGAGTGTTTTGTCACAGTACACTCTGGAACGCTGTTTGGGTTTTATTAGAAAGACAAATCGTGTCTTTTTACTGGAGAGAATGCAGAGACTTTCGTCTTTGAGGTGCACATTAATATTTACTGTCTGTTTTGCTTCTGTGATCTAGCTTCAGACCGTTTCCGGTTTGCCGTGGTATTCCCAGTGCCAGTGTCCATTCAGGAGTTTGAGATTCTCAGAAAACCGGGTAGAGGCCTGTGCAGCTGACGGGCTGGGCAGGAGACAGTGGAAGGCCACCGTCCCGGGAGCGCTCCCCTGGGGTCCGCACAGCCTCAGACACCCCACGCTTTCCTCCTTGAGCCCCTTACCGGGCACCATTGTGTTATGTTTCCACAGAGGAAACAGTTCGGTTTAGAAGTCTACCCGTGGGAACAGCACAGCTAGAGTCAGCCTCCTTTCAGAGACATGCTTTTCACTGTCATTTAGCCCGGTTTTCACGCTTTCAGTTGTGCACAGGTTTAAGTAATAAGTCCCTCTGCTCACAAAAATGGCAAAAGGCATCAGAACACCTGAGCACGGTGGTGCGTCTTTTAGCCCCTGAGTTTTGGTGGTAATGCCCCTGAGGAGCACTGCCTGGGGCTGCTGTCAGACCCTGGCACACTCTGAGGGCTGCCTTGCAGGGGCCTGCAGCTGTCCCCGCAGGGAGGAGCATCTGGAAAACTGAGGCAAGTGCAGGGTCCGGTTGATCACAGTGCCACTACCCACCAGGCACTGGTTCTGCCCCCAGGAGGCTCTGGACTCAGCGTCTCGGGCATTGGCACATCAGCCAGGAAAGGTGGCTGAGGCACTCGAGGCTATATGGGGCTTGCAGACCATGACGGAGGCCCTGGACCCAGAGCGGGCACAGCCACTGTGGGGCATCCTGCCCTGCCATCTTCACCACAGCATCTGGGTTCCATTGCCAGATGTGACCTTGTTGACGAGACCTCTGCCTGCTCCCTCCCTTCCCCACCTTGGCAGAACTGGCTGCAATCCTGGTGTTGCTGGGTAATGACAATAATGACAGAAACGTGAGACTGCTGTCCCTGACATGTCAGAAGTGCATCATACATTGAAATTCTCATCCTTCAAGGAGAATTTCACCACCGTTACAATCCTGTGCCTCCTCAGTGAGGTCACCGTGAACTCCACCAGGGGCTTCCAAGAGGTGGAAGGACTTTTTCTTTTTGCTTTATCCATTGTGGTGTCAGGTCAGGCATATGACAGGAACTTAACGAGTACTCATTACATTAGCATGGCGATCAAACAAATGCCAGATGTGGGAGGGTAGGGGTTTCAGGAGGGGCAAATTCCAGGATTTCTACACAGGCATGGCTCAGTGCGTGTGACCCACGCCTCAAGAAAAGGAGTGTTTCCATCACCCAGCAATGCCTCTCATGCCCTTTCCAGTCAATCCCTAGCTCCTGAGGACCCTGCTGCTCTGATTTCTCTCACACCACTTTGCCCTCCTGTTGTTGGACTTCATACAAATGCACCCATACAGAATTGCTCTGTTGTGCCCATTCTCCAGGTTGACGTGATGCCTGTGAGTTCCATCAGTGTTGCTACGTGTTGAGCAGCCTTCTTCTTGTTACTGACTAATGGATGTTCCACAGTGGGGGTTTTAGTCCATTCTCACACTGCTAGTGGACGTAGCCAAGACTGGATAATTTATAACAGAAAGACGCTTACTTGACTCACAGTTCAGTATGGCTGGGCAGGCCTTAGGAAACTTACAATCACAATAGAAGAGGATGCAAACATGTCCTTCTTCAGACGGTGAGAGCAAAGAACAGTGCAGAGTAGAGGGGGTGGGAAACCCCTTACAAAACCAAGAGCTCTCTGGAGAACTCACTCACTATCATGAGAAGAGCATGCAGCTAACTGCCCCCATGATTCAATTTCTCCCACCTGGTTTCTCCCACGCCATGTGGGGGTGATGGAAAATACAATTCAAGATGAGATTTGGGGGAGGACACAGCCAAATCATATCAGGAGGGTTCTCCTTTCTCTAACGAATCCACAATCTATTGGAGAGTTTCCAATGCACAGCCATTGTAAATAAAGGTCTGAGAACATTTTTACACAAGATTTATTTTATTTTTAATTAATTCATTTATTTGTATTTAAAAACCTTTTTGTGTTTATTTCTCTGGTAAATTACTAACGGGGAAATTGCTCATTCTTAGAGGAAGTATTTGCTTGATTTTATTTTTAAAATGCCAAAAGGTTTTCAAAGTGAACTATATGAGAATTTCAACAAAATTTAAACTTGGATTGCTCCACATGCTCACCAGCATTTGGTATTCTGAAACATTCTCATTTTAGCTGCTGTTGGGTCTTACGGGTTTCTCCTTGCGGTTTGAATTTGCACTTTTCTATTGACTAGTGATGTGGAACACCTTTTCATATTCTTACAGGCTACTAACATATTTTTCTTTTTGAAGTATATCTTCAAATAGTCTGCCTGTTTTTATTAGGTTGCATGTGTTTGCATTATGAAATTATACAGTTTGAAGCCAGGTTTGATAGCCTGCACCTGTAATCACATTCACCAGGGAAGCTGAGGTGTGAAGCCCGCTTGAGCTTAGGAGTGTGAGGCTGCAGTGAGCTGTGATATGACTGCACCACTGCACTCCAGCCTGGGCAACACAGCAAGACCCCATCTCTGACAAAATCTGGACAATTTATTTAGATATTCCAGACACAGGTTCTTCGTCAGATGTGGATATTGTGAACATATTTTTTTCTGCTCTCTGACTTGCATTTTTATTGTCTTAATGGTGCCTTCAATGGCATAAATTTTTAACTTTGATAAAGGCCAATTTGTCCATTTCCTTCTTTTACACATAAAGAAATATACTACAGAAATATATAGAAAAATATACAGAAAACATATTACACAGAAATACATACAGTTAACATATTTTGTGTCATATTTATGAAATCTTTACCAATCCCACGTTTGTAAAGACTTTCTCCCAGTCTCCTAAAGGTTTTATCGATTTAGCAATTATATGGAACTCTGTGATCCATCTCAAAGTAATTTTTGAGGGTGGTGTGAGGTAAGGATGCATTTTTTTCCATATCAGTAGGGGGAAGCTCTTTCGACATTATTTGTTGAAAAGTTCTTTCTTCATCCACTGAATTCCCTCAACACCACTTTTGAAGTAAATTTCCACTGTAGATGTTGAGTCTCTTTCTAGCTCTTTCTATTTCATGGATCTATTAGTCTGCCGTCACTCCTGTGCCACACTGCTTTGATCCCTATAAATTCATAGCTAATTCTGAAATCAGAAAGTATAAACCGTACAATTCTGTTCCATTTCCGATTTGTTTGGCTATTTTAGGTCCTCTACATTCCCATACATATTTCAGAGTCTGCTTATCAATTTCTACACAAAACCTATTAAGTTTTGCATTCTGTATATGTGTAAACCTTCCTATAACAAATATTACATGATGTTATTCCTACGTAACAGAAAAACCATATATAGCATCAACTTAGGTATGAGCCAGCCCAAGACTAGAATTCAATATACTTCATAATTTGTAACCTCAAGTTTGTTATTTTAGGAAGTCGTTCTACTGCTTTCCAAAGCTGCTTGCACTTTCTAAGTCCTGCCTTTCTTCTTTCTGTCCTTGATTAGCACCGCTCAAATTGAAGACTATTTCCTCTCAGGGCGGCATCTAACCTCAGCTCCATTTTGCACGGCCTCCTGGCTGAAGGTGGTGTTCCTTGCTTGGACTGACTCCTGTCTGTGACTAGAACATCTGCATGGCACTCGGCAGCTTGATGCCTCCCATTTTGCCTCCCTAGGCACACAGCTCCCTCTGCAGTGACATTCTAAATGACGTAGGTGCAGCTGCCATGTTGGCCTTTGTGGACCACCAAGAAGTGCTCCTCAAACCTGTAAGTGACACATCACGGGTAGAAATGTTAAACTGTACCGAGTAAGCTGAAGGAGGCTTTAGAAGGAAGTATGCAGTTTAGTGAAAAATGTACCATTTAAAAAACTGTATAAAATAAAAAAATAAACTTACTAGATAGCATATTGCATTTTGGATTTGTGTATGACTTCCAACAGAAGTGTTTTCTATTATTGATGATGGCAATTTGTTATGTGTATATTCTCTTTTTTTGTTTTTTTTTTTTTGTGATGGAGTTTTGCTCTTGTTACCCAGGCTGGAGCGCAATGGTGCGATCTTGACTCACTGTAACCTCCGCCTCCTCGGTTCAAGCAATTCTCCTGCCTCAGTCTCCCCAGTAGCTGGAACTACAGGTGTGTGCAGCCATGCCCAGTTAATTTTTGTATTTTTTAGTAGAGAAGGGGTTTCACCATGTTGACTAGGAGGGCCTCGATCTTTTGACCTCGTGATCCACCTGCCTCGGCCTTTCAAAGTGCTGGGATTATAGACGTGAACCACCGCGCCCGGCCCTATTTGTACATTCTTAACCATCAAGTTTCTTGTATGAAATGACTACGTGCGATTTGTGTTTCTTATCTGGTGATTATATTTTTGGATTATGGACGGTTATTAAGTTGAAATTTGATTTGCAGCAATAGGTACAAAATTTTAAACACCATCCTTCAAAGCAGCCATTGAAAAAGTCACAGTTACAAAGTGGCAGCTTTCTTTATCCTTCACGGACGTGTGTAAGGGGCTTTCTTTTGAGATCACGTGAACAGACTCAGTGTTAGATAGAACTCACACGCAGGTCTCCAACTGCAGTCAGCCTGTGGCTCTCAGTCTACTACCAAAAAGGCATCTGTGCCTTCTGAATGGAGAAGCATCCAATGTGGACACACTGCATGGAGCTATGCTGCCCACGTCTTCCTACCTGGGCCAGCCAGCTTTCCTGGACAATGGCAGAAGCCCTGCTGGCCCCAGCCATTCTCCATGGTCAGCAGTGTGCTCCTTGCAGAGGCTTCCAGAGGACAAGGCCACCTGGGAGGATGGGTGCAGCGTGCGAGGTGGTTCTTCCAGAGGACAAGGCCACCTGGGAGGATGGGTGCAGCGTGCGAGGTGGTTCTTCCCTCTTTCACTCACCACAATTTCGGGAGCACAGGTAAGCCCTGATAGGACCGGCTTCCCTGGAAGAGGTGCGCAGGAGGTTCCTCAGAGAGAAGCTCCTGTCCTGAGGGCGCAGCCTCACCGGGGCTTGCCAGCTGCCTGGGGAAACTCATCCTTCCACCCAGAGCCCTACCAAGCTCGTGTGGCCCACAGACTCGGGGCGCCAACTTCCCCTGGAGGTGGCTAGAAAAGCAGACAGTCTGGGTGCCATGATGCACACCTGTAATCCCAGCACTTTGGGAGGCCGAGGCAGGTGGATCACCTGAGGTCAGGAGTTCACAACCAGCCTGACCAACATGGTGAAACCCTGTCTCTACTAAAAAAAGAAAAGCCAGACATTGTGGTGCATGCCTGTCATCTGAGCTACTTGGGATGCTGAGACAGGAGAACTGCTTGCACCTGGGAGGCGGAGGTTGTAGTGAACGAAGATCATGCCACTGCACTCCAGCCTCAGCAGCAAGAGCAAAACTATGTCTTAAAAAAAAAAGAGGTTTGAACTTGCTAATTCACAATCTGCATTTTAACTGCTACTTTGGGGATTGGGGGATCCGTGCCAGAGTGTGAAAAGCCCAGCCCCCAGCAGATCAGGGAAAAGCTCTGCCCAGGAGCCCACACCAAGTCTCCCTATAATAAGTAGCTGCTGATGAATGAATGCACATTTTACAGATTAGTAAGAGGAAGAGGAGACTTCATTTTGTGTCATCTGGAGAGTGATGAGTTTCAAACTGTGTCCTGAGAGTGTCATGGAATTCAAGGCTGAGTGCAGACTGTTTACTGTACACAGCCTCGAGCCCCCTAGGGTGAGAAAGGCCTGCAAACTGTGCATAGTCAGGCAGCAAGAGTGCCTGCGTGTGGGGGGCACTCATCACCAAGTAAGCAAGTCCAGGGGGTACGTCTTTATCTGGGTAGAGGCAGTGGGCAGAGTGGTAGAAGTAGTTTTAGATATTCCGAAGAAGCTCACGGTGCTTCTGAGTTGCAATGCTGACTGTTCCATCATTCATGGGATAGGCATGTGACCCTGGGCAAATTTCGTAACTCTTCAGGAATTCTCGTCCTCATCTGTGCAATGGGAACATCCACATCAGAAGGTAGCTATGACTATCAAATGAGACACAGTACACAAGCCCCGCACAAAACAAGAACTTGAAAAATGCTAGCTACAATAAAGGGAGAAACATGAATAATAAAAAGTAATGAGATAAACAAACGGGTCTGCGTGTGTCGGTGTCTGCGTGTCTGTGTGTGTGTTTCTGTGCGTGTTTATATGTGTGTCTGTGTCTGTATTTGTATGTGTGTGTGCTTCTCTCTGTGTGTATGTGTTTGTGCCTGTGTGTGTTTGTATGTGTGTATGTGTGTCTCTGTGTGTTTGTCTGTGTGTGTGTTTGTGTGTCTCTGTGTGTGTGTGTGTGTGTGTGTGTCTTCTACACATGGAATGAGTGTATTAATGCAGAGTTGATGGGGTGTATTTTCCGAAGGTGAAGGAAGCTAGGCTTTTGGCAATATATGTGTTTTTTATATTTTTAAAGATTTTTTAATAGAGCCCAACCTTGCCTTTACTAACTGTATCCTGAGAACTATAGACAAGGTGATGGATAGATTCCTTACCTTTTATAGATGTCACCGAACATGTGACTTCTGTCTCCTGAGCACCCTGCAGCAGCTATAGAGAAGAAAGCAGAAGCTGTTCAATCCACAGTTATGGCCTTGGTCTGAGTCAATCACCCACTAACTGCCAGAGAAAGAATGAATGAGGATAGCTTTGGATACAAGAATATTCACGATACTGATTTTCTCCATCAGTCATGCCAGCACTGAGGGGTATTCTCCATATAATGTGGGGATATGCCCTCTCCTTTTGACCTGTTTCTCACCAAAATATAGAAATATTATAGTAACATTTTACTTGTCAGAAACGCAAGCTGCTAACAAACTCACTAAATTAGTTCATTTTCACATTGCTATAAAAATCTTCCCTGAGACTGGGTAGTTCTAAAGGAAAGCGGTTTAGAGGACTCACATTTCCACATGGCTGAGGAGACCTCAGGAAACTTACGGTCATGGCAGAAGGGGAAGCAGGCACCTTCTTCACAAGCCGACAAGAGAGAGAAGGCAGGAGGAACTTCTAAACATGGATCAACTGTCAGATCTCCTGGAAACTCACTCACTATCATGAGAACAGCATGGAGGAACCACACCCGTGACCCAATTTCCTCCCAACCTCAACTCACGGGGATTATAACTTGAGATCAGATTTCGATGGGAACACAGAGTCAGACCGTATCACTCCCCTATAAAGAAGGATCCCCAAAACAGAAAGCAAATATAAGCATTTTCCCACCCACACTTGACGGAGATCTCAGGACTGTGGGCCATCCCCTGTGCCTGGCTACATGCATCTCTCTAGGCTGCTGTTCTTGAAGAACCCTGACTGCCTGCAGGGTCTTCGGAGCCCACCAATCTACCTTCTGACCTGCTGCAGAGTAGAGGGCGTGGAAAAGAAGTGGGTCTTCTGCAGGTCTGGGAGTCGCAGGGTGTGGTGTGCACAGTGTGAAGCTGGAAGGTCTGCTCCAGCTTCCTCATTCTCAGACTCCCGCATGATCTGCTTTTTCTTTCAAGCCCGACATCACCCAACCTCAAGGACCCCAGGGCTTCTACCAGTGCTGGTCTCTCCTTAGAGCTGCAAACTAGCAGTGCCCGCTGTCTCTCAGCCACCTCTTCTCAGATGCTACACCAACATCCACACCTTCTCCCACCCCTAACATGCTGCTTCTCTTCCACTCCCTATCTAGCCATCCAAACCATAAACCTCTCCCCCACAGCACAGCAATCACCAAGTCACAGTGACCCCATGGTACGTGTTCCCCCAAGTTGTCCATTTTCCTCCACCCCTACCCTGGTCTGCGGCCCTCGCAGTTGACTCGGGTCCCCGAACCAGCCTCCGAGTTCCCTCTCCATCTGCTGTTTCACTGCTTCCAATGCTTTCTCCATGGCAGCGAGGGTGACCGTGCTCAGTGGCAAGTGTGATTCTGCTGCAGATCTCTCTGGGTTTCTTTTGTTCTTAGCACAGAATCTCAACACTGCGGGCTTCAACCAACCCTCTTGAGGCACTGCCTTTGGCTGACTGCAGCCTAACGTCCTACCCCGTATCCCTCTAGCCCAGGGTCTGAGCATGTTCATTTCATCTTGTGCCTCAGTGTTCAGCTTCCCCCACAACTTTGGGTTTGTCTGAATGTCTGGACGTCTTGTTCCACATCCCCCATCCTGGGCCTCCCCAGCCCAGTGTCTGAGTGTGTTCATTTCATCCTGTTCCTTGGAGTTCAGTGTTCCCCCCAGCTTTTAGTTTGTCTGAAATTCTGGACATCCTGTCCCCTGTCCCCCACTCTCCAGCAACTGAGCATGTTCATTTCATCTTGTTCCTTGGGGTTTACCTTTCCCCCATGCCTATGAGTTTGTCTGGCAGCAGCTTTTCCCCTCCCCACACTTTCTCTCTGCTAAGAGCCACATCATCTTTTGGTTCCCAAGATGGCTGCCACTTCCTTCATGAAATTTCTTGGATCTTTGAAATATGGGACAGATGCTCCCTGACACAGGCTTTCTTGGTCTCAGTGATGAGCCGGAAGCCCTTGTCCTTACGCAGCATTGCAGTTGCTTCTGTAATGGCTTTCCTCTCCCTTAGGCTGCAGGAAAGGAAAGAGAAGTGACAATCACCAGGCATTGTGCTAAGGACATGGCACATAGTATCTCATTTAATCCTTAAAGCATTTTTTTTTTTAAAAAACAATATTATTAACTCTACTTTGTGGATGAGAAACAGATTAAGAAACAGGAAGTGATTTGTCCCAAGTGATCTGGTGTGAAGGAGCTGAGTCAAGCTCAGGCAATGCAAATGACACTTGTTCCCACTTTACTCAGCAGTGGGACCAGACCTTCCCCTTTCCTGTGCTTCCCGGGGCCCCAGGGCTTAGAAAGTGCACAACAAAGTCCTGCTCAAATTTCATGGGGTGTAAGCAAAATGAACAGACAATGACCAAAAGAGCATAGGGAGAATGTATTGCTGTAGGGGATAAATGGGTGCCCCATGGAGGAACTGGGTTTAGAAGGGCAGGAACCAGGGTGGTGACTGGTTTTCAGGGAGCTCAAGAACAGCAGTGCGGAATGCTGCTTCCTGGAGGAGGGCTGTCTTCTCATAGTTTGCTTGGAGTGCAAGTCCCTGTGAAGTGAGTACCTGGAGGTCACGCTCAATTTCTGTGCCACTCCCCTATGGCTGGGCATATTGACTGGCAGTGTTCCCAGGACTACATGGCCTGGAGAAGATGCCACAGTGATGACACCCCCAGGTCCTCAATGGCAGACAGTACAGACACTGTCCTATTTCTGAGTCTGGTCTGGGTGAGCAGCTCCGGTCTGGGTTTGACAGATGTGAGCTCACTGGTGCGTCTGTGGTTGCTGCACTTGAGTTAGGCAGCTCTGTTGATCTTGGCTGGGCTTGCCCTCCATCTGGCTGACCTAGAACCACTTGTGCAGGACCCTGGGTGACTCCCTCGGGGCCTGTCCTGTACTGCAGTAGATCATCCCAGGGAACACAGGCATGGTGGCGGAGCGGCAGCAGGGAGACCATCTCTTCTGCAAATGGTTGAGGAAACTGGATCATGCAAAAGAAATTAGACCCTTACACCAGTCACAAAAATCCACTCCAGCTGGATCAGAGGCTTAAATGTAAGACCCCAAACTGCAGAATCCTAGCAGAAAACATAGGGGAGCATTTTCCAGACACTGGTCTTGGAGGTGATTTTCTCGATATGACCCCAAAGCACAGGAAACAGAAGCAAAAGTAGGCAGGTGAGACTAAGCTTGCTCAAACTAAAAAAGCTTCTGCAAGCAAAGGACACAATCAACAGAATGAAAAGGCAGCATATAGGATGGGGAAAATATTTGCAAATTATAAATGTAATGGAGTTAATATCCTAAATATATTAGAAACTGCTACAACTCAACAGCAAAAAAATAGCATGACTAAAACATGGGTAAATTTTCACTCGTCAATATTCTGTAAATGCACTTCACTGTACATACGTACTTTGAGAATCAGTTTTACAAAACAAGTCCACTAGTTCACTAAATGAGTGATTAACTTCTAAGAAGCATTTTAATAGTATCCCTTTATATGTATAGAACTGTGATTCTATACATATAGAATCACGTTGCTGTTACGTTGCTGTTACGTAAACTAAGCTAGTTTCACATAAGCAACTTATGTGAAAACCTTGTTCACTGCTAATATATTTACAGATTTAATTGTTTATAGTTGAATAGAAATTTTATCTTGCTACCAAGGCCAAAAGCCAAAGTTCCCCAATAGAAGCATCCACAATGCTCTACTTTACCTTAAGATGGGAGCTCTGCCTGTCCAAGGTAAAGTTAAAGAGAATAAATAAGAGGTCAGCATTCTTAAAGTAAAATTCATAGGCGCTTCTGCTGTGGTAATGGGCTCTCACTGCATGCTCTGTGTTATCACTGGGGACCAGGTTCTCAGTGGGCCTCTGCAGCTGAGCAGTCGGCTTCATGCTGAAGAAGGTTCTTATGTGTACCAATACGGAGCTCTAAATTGTCGGAAATACAAAACATTTGCATACATAGATATGGTATACGAACCCTCAAAAAAAAAAAAAGCAAAACCAACAAAACACAGTGCATCTGATCTTGCATCACAGATATATTTCTGATTCTCAGGACACATGTATAAGACAATCTGTCCTCTTATTTTGTAACGGCCAACACTGGTCAACTGTATCTTGGGAAGACCACGGGTGGCCTCGGCCAGTGCATTGCCAAAAACGTGAACAGCCTGTGAGCAGGGGTGCTAAGGAGTGAAGGGAGGAAAAGTGGTGTTTCCCCACTCCTGTGTTACAATAAGAAACGCAGTTCTCAAAGGCTGCAAGACCCTATCCTAGAACAATTCATTTGGGTGTTAGCAATAATTTTATTTTTATTGGTTATTTTCTTTAGTAAGAAATAATGTTAAGGTAGCCACCTGAAAAAGGTTAGATTGGGATATTTTTAAAATTTTTCTTCCAAAAGTGTTTTGTTGCTGTTAAAATAAAATTAAGAAAATGCTGATTTAAATTGACACTTAACTATCAGAGCCTGATATTTTCTTTTTTACAACGCAACTAAAATAATCAAGATGGTGTATTAGAATAAAGAGTTATAAAAGAAAAACAGCATCGGGAATTGAAAGAGATCCCAATTCAGTCCATGAGAGGCCCTGATAAGTGCATTAGGAAACATGCACGTCGATCTACACTGTGTGAACTGTGGAGTGCACCCCCTTCAGGTGGACAGGAAGGGGTCGAGTGGGCACCAGGCCCTCTGCAGTGCATAGACACCAGGCTGCAACCTACCCACCCATATCCAAAGGAAAACAAACCCATGTAAGAGCTAAACACGTGTGCCCTAAACTCAACTCCATTGCACATTGGATATGTATTATTATCTTGAAAACGGAGAGGAAGAGCCTACTTTAAAACCATTCATCAAAGGGAGCAGAAGCACATTTTAGAAAGAGTCCCTTTTCCCTATTTTTCCATTTCCCTTCAGTGTGGGCAAAAAGTTGCAACTTTAGGGGAACCCACTCAAATAATTTATGAGAAGGTGTGCTATTTACAAGTTAAGCTGCTGGAATCTGTGGAATATGTAAGTATGGTGCATTTAAAGTCCATCAGGAGGGGCTTGATCAGTGTTGTACCTGGTTGCAGCATGACGATACAGCAACAGTAACGAGGAGCACGTAACAAGGAGCAGTAACAAGGAAGATACCTTGGTGGCTTTGGATTCACCACCAAGATCTGTGCAATGACTATTACACAGTCACCAAGATTTACATAGAATCTTGATGATTGTAGAATAAACTGCTTTTGCCAACATCCTCTTATTTTGGAAAATGATTTGCTGAAACTAGATGAAAGGAATGGGTTCAAAACTGTACTGGTGGTTTTGCATGAATGTCTCAGCCTTCTGAACTTTGACGGTTTAAATGTGTTTCTCCAAACTTCATGCTGAACTGATCCCCATTATGGTGGAGTTAAGAGGTAGGGCCCTTGGGGAACTGATTGAGTCATGAAGGCCCATCACGTGTCAAGTTGGTTGATAGTGTTGCTGATGACATTTTTGTCTTTTTGTTCTATTAGTTATTAAAAGATGACCAGTAAAATCTACAAAGCTATAGATTTTTTAAATTTCTCTCTCCAGTTCTGTAAGTTAGCTTCTTGTCTTCTGAACATGTTATTTGCTGCATATGTGTTTATGGTTGTTTTGTCTTCTTGATAATTTGTCCTCTTTATCATTGTCAAATGTCCCTTTAAATTCCCATTGCCATTTAGTTGTCTACATCTACTTTTTTACTTATATTGCCACCTTAGCTTTCTGCTTAGTGTTAGCATGATACAAATATCTCTACCCTTTTGCTTTGAAATCTTGTGTTTCTTAGGGGATTTCTTTCTCTATTCTCTCCTCTTTGTTTGTTTGTTTGCTTGCTTGCTTGTTTGAGACAGGGTTTCATTCTGTTACCCAGGCTGAAGTAAGGTAGATTTTTTTTGTAGATGACATGTATTTGAGTAATGCTCTTTTTTGCAATCTTATAATCCCTGTCATTTAACTAAAGATTTAGGCTGCTTATATTTAACATAGTTTTCTATAGGCCTACATTTAAATAAACAATCTTACTATTTATTCTATTCTTTGTCATAGTTTTCTTTTCTGCTTTTTTTCCCTTCCCTTCTACAACTTTCTATCCTCTGCTTTACAAGTAAGGGTAGATATTTTTTCCATTCTCAATCTTACTACAATAAATTTTTCTGCAGTGTGAAGTTCTCTAGAAAAACAAACAAAGGGGCACTTTGAAATATTGGTAACTTTCACCCACTCACACTAAAAATAAAATTATAAAGGAGATGTGTTTGAATGTGTTTGGCCTCCTGAAGTATCAAGGAACAACAGACATGATGGACATTACTTAATGATCTTGTTTATTCTATGTCCATACTGTTGTCAAGGATACAATGCTCCTGAGGGCCTTGCTACAGAATGAATGTGTCTCCAAATTTTTAATACATTGAAGTCTTAATCTCCAATGTAATGGTGTTAAGATGTGGGGATTTGGAAGGTGATTAAGTTTCAATAAAGCCTGGAGGGTGGAGGCCTTAAGATGGAATTAGTGCCCTTGTAAGAAGAGGAAGAGGCTGGGCATGCTAGCTCACACCTGTAATCCCAGCACTTTGGGAGGTCAAAGTGGGAGGATCACTTGAGGCCAGGGGTTCCAAACCAGCCTGGGCAAAATAGTGAGATCCTATCTCTCTAAAAAAAGAAAGAAAGAAAGAAAGAAAGAAAGAAAGAAAGAAAGAAAGAAAGAAAGAAAGAAAAGTCCATTTTGGGGGAAATCCAAGATGCCTGAATAGGAACAACCCTGGAGTGCAGTTCCCAGAGAGAACAATGCAGAGGGTGAGTGATCACTGCTTTTCTAAATGAGTTTTTACTGCCCACAGACCAGGAGATTCCTCTGCTGAAAAGTCCCATAAGTTTCCAGCACAGTTGTTTCAGCCAGCACCGCGGATCTCAGCACAAAAACTCACACAAATCTGGGCAGCCATTTCAAATGGTGCCTGGAATGCCTGGGAGACAGAGCCACCCATTCAACTGAAACAAAGGGGGGTGAAACAGGGAGCCAGGAGATGTGGCTCAGCGGGTCCCACCCCAACAATGACCAGCAATCTGAAATGCTCTGGATTGCGGGTTTCACAGCAAGCACAGCTGGACCCAAGATGGTCCAGCTTGGTGTGGGGAAGAGACCATTACTGACGCAGTCTGCCATTACCGAGGCAGTCTGCCATTACTGAGGTAATTCCAACTGTACCTCTGTAAACAAAACCACAAGGAAGTTCACACAGCAGCTGGGCAGAGTCCGTGGCAGCTCAGTAACACCCCTGCTGGCAGGCTGCGACTAGACTACCTCCTTGCTTGGCAGGACATCTCTGAAAAAAGGCAGCAGCATGTAAGAATCTTGTAAGTAAAGCCCAGTATTCCCAGGACAGAGCACCTGGGAAAAAAGGTGGTTATGATTTTTGCTGCAGCAGACTTAAAGGTACCTGCCCAGCAGCTCTGAACAGAACAATGGAGCTCCCAGCTCAGCACTTGACCTCCTGTAAGGGACAGACTGTCTCCTCAAGTAGCTCCTTGACTCCCATATATCCAAAGAGACATCTCATAAAGGAGAGGTTAGGCTGATATCTGATAGGTAACCTTCTGGGAGGAAGATAACAGAAGAAGAAACAGGCAGCAACCCTTACTGTTCTGCAGCCACTGCAGGTGATCTTCAGGCAAGCAGAGTCTGGAGTGGACCTCCAGCAGTCCTACAGTAGAGAGGCTTGATTGTTATAAGGAAAACTAAAAAACAGAAAGAAATAATTTCAACATCAACAAAAAGGACATCCACTCAGAGATCCCATCCAAAAGTCACTAACTACAAAGACCTCAGGTAGATAAAGATATGAAGACGGGAAGAAACCAGTGGGAACAGGATGAAAACATCAAAAACCAGAATGCCTCTCCTCCTCCAAGGGATCACAACTCCTCGCCAGCAAGGGAAGAAAGCTGGATGGAGAACGAATCTGATGAATTGACAGAAACAGGCTTCAGAAACAAACTTCTCTGAGTCAAAAGACCATGGTCTAACCCAATGCAAATAAACTAAGAACCTTGAAGAAAGGTTAGACGAAAATACTAAGGAGAATCAACAGCTTAGAGAACAATATAAATGACTTCCTGGAGCTGAAAACACAACAGGAAAACTTCAGAAAGCATACAAAAGTTTCAATAGCTGAATTGACCAAGCAGAAGAAAGAATATCAGAGGTTGAAATCAACACAATGAAATAAAACAAGAAGGCAAGATTAGAGAAAAAAGAGTGAAAAGAAATAAATAATGCCTCCAAGAGATATGGGATTATGTGGAAAGACCAAATCTACGTTTGATAGGTGTACCTAAATGTGAAGGGGAGAATGAATCCAAGTTGGAAAACACTCTTCAGGATATTATGCAGGGAAACTTCCTCAACCTAGCAGGGCAGGCCAATATTCAAGTCCAGGAAATACAGAGAACCCCACAAAGATATTCTTCAAGAAGAGCAACCCCAAGGCACATAATCGTCAGATTCACCAGGGTTGAAATGAAGAAAAAGTGCTAAGGGCAGCCAGAGAGAAAGATTGGCTTACCCACAACGGGAAGCCCATCAGCCTCACAGCAGATCTCTCAGCACAAACCCTACAAGCCAGGAGAGAGTGGGGGCAAATATTCAACATCTTTAAAGAAGAGAACTTTCAACCTAGAATTTCATATCTAGCCAAAGCTAAGCTTCATAAGCAACAGAGAAATAAAATCCTCTATGTACAAGAAATTGCTAGATTTCATCACCACCAGGCCTGCCTTACAAGAGCTCCTGAAAGAATCACTAAACACAGAAAGGGAAAACCAGTACCACCCACTCAAAAAACGTACCAATTGGCAATTACCATCGACACAGTGAAGAAACAGCATCAACTAATGGGCAAAACAACCAGCTAGCATCAAAATGGCAGGATCAAATTCATACATAACTATATTAACCTTAAATGTAAGTGGCCTAAATGCCCCAATCAAAAGACACAGACTAGCAAATTGGATAAAAAGTCAAAACCCATTGGTGTGCAGTATTCAGGAAACCCATCTCTTGTGCAAGGACACATGTAGCCTCAAAATAAAGTGATGGAGGAAGATTTACCAAGCAAATGGAGGAAAAAAAAAAGCAGGAGTTGCAATCCTAGTTTCTGATAAAATAGACTTTAAATCAACAAAGATCAAAAGAGACAAAATAGGGCATCACATAATGGTAAAAGGATCAATGCAACAAGAAGAGCTAACAATCCTAATTTTATACGCACCCAATAAAGGAGCATCCAGATACGTAAAGCAAGTTCTTAATGACCTACAAAGACATTTAGACTCCCACATAATAATAGTGGGAGACTTTAACACTTCGCTGTCAATATTAGACAGATCAACAAGACAGAAAATTAACAAGAATATCTAGGACTTGCACTCAGAACTGGACCAAGCAAACCTAATAGATGTCTATAGAACTCTCCACCCCAAATCCACAGAATATACAGTCTTCTCAGCCACACATCATACCTACTCTAAAACTGACCACACAATTTGAAGTGAATCACTCCTCAGCAAATGCAAAAGAATAGAAATCATAACAAACAGTCTCTCAGACCACAGCACAATCAAATTAGAACTCAGGATTAAGAAACTAACTCAGAACCACACCACTTCATGGAGACTGAACAACTGGCTTTTGAATGTTGACTGGATAAACAATGAAATGAAGGCAGAAATAAAGATTTTCTTTGAAACCAATAAGAATGAGTACACATCGGGGAGAGAGATCCAAGATGGCCGATCACTAGCAGCTCAGGCTTGTAGCTCCCAGTGAAAGTGCAGAGAATGAGAGAACGCCACACTTTCAGATGAGTTTTTGTTGCTCAAGGACCAGGAGATTCCCAGCGGAGGAGCCCCACGGGTCACCAGTGTAACTCTTGCAGCCAGCGCGGCAGTTTTGCCAGTGTCCTGGCGTGGCGGTTCTTGGTATAGAATAAACGGGACTGGGTCCCCTTTTGGTCGACGTTTGGAGCTCCGGGAAGGGGCAGAGCCACCCAGTCAGCTAATTGAAGAAGGGATTCAGGAGAGAAGCCAGACCGGAGACTCCCAGACAGAAAAACACCAAGAATCTTGACGCTGATGTTTTAGCTGGCGCAGTGGGTTGCTCAGATTTTGGCACTGGGAATCAACAAAATGGATGTCCACTCAGAGACCTAATTTGAAAGTCAGTAATTACAAAGATGACAGGTGGATAAATTTACAATGATGGGAAGAAACCAGCTTATAAAGGCTGAGAATACTCAAATCAGAATGCCTCTCCCTCTACAGAGGATCACAGTTCCTCATCAACAGGGGAACAAGGCCTGATGGAGAACGAGTGCATTCCATTAACAGAATTAGGCTTCAGAAGGTGGATAATAAGAAACTTCCGTGAGTTAAAAGAGCATGTCCAAGCCCAATGTAAAGAAACTAAGAACTTTGAAAAAAAGGTTTGACGAAATCCTAACGAGAATAGATAATTTAGAGAGGAATATAAGTGAATTAATGGAACTGAAGAATACAATACAAGAACTCCGAGAAGTATGCACAGGTTTTAACACTCGAATTGATCAAGCAGAAGAAAGGATATCAGAGGTTGGAGACCAACTTAATGAAATGAAACGAGAAGACAAGATTAGAGAAGAAAAAGTAAAAAGGAATGAGGAAAGTCTCCAAGAAATATGGGACTATGTGAAAAGACCTAATTTACATTTGATAGGTGTACCTGAATGTCATGAA